>OX941095.1:38675000-39380000 GCA_954870635.1 Arctium minus
CTCTCCTGAGATTCCTGACAGATTTGTTCCACAACCATATGAATACTTCACTGAATGGGAGGAAGAATTGTACAAAATAGATGAAGAAGCTCTCATCTTTTTCACAATGGCCATTCCAAATGACATCTACAATCGTGTAGACAGCAGAAGTTCTGCAAAGGAGATATGGGATGAGCTGGCAAGATAATTCGAAGCTAAAGTATGAAGGGTACAATAAAGACAAGTCTGAGCTGAGGTACAAGCCCAGGTATGGAAGGAGAGATGAGAAGAGAGACGTTAGAAGAGAAGAGAAGAAAGAAGAAAGGAAAGAAGAAAAGAGAGAAGAAAAGAGAGAAGACAAGAAGGAAGAGAAGAAGGATGAAGCAGGAAGGTTCTTCAACTGTGGAAAGTTTGGACACTTCGCTAAGGACTGCAAGTTTAAAAGATTCAAGAACTCGGAGTACTACGCAAGGAAGTCTTTGATTGCCAAGAAAGTGGAGGAAGAGAAGGTGCTCATGGCCAAGGAGGAGAACTTGTTGTTTCAATGCTCGGACGAGGAGGAGCAAGCACACTTCACTCAAGTCTCCTACATGGCAAAGCTTAATGATGATTATGAGACTTCTGAGGCTCATTCTGAGGATGAAAACTCTGAGGTAAACGAAAACTCTGAACTTATTGAATCACTTATGGTCCAAATCCATAACATGAAAGATGAATTTGAACTGTTGAAAGGTAAACATAGCTCAGAACGACAAACAACTTTGAGTTTTCGTGATTAAAACGCTCTGCTAAAAGTTGTCGTGGAAGAAAAGGAAAAGGAGAAAAATAATTTAAAAGCTGAAAAAGAAACCTTAAAAAGAAAAATATCTGATTTGGAAAAGGATCTTGTTAATCTTAACGTTGAAAAAGGTGGTTTTAAAATCAAATTTAAATCTATTGAGCAAATTTAAAATCAAATTTAAATCTATGAGAGAAATGAAGCTTACACTAAGATTAAACAACTGGAGGACATAAACATGAAACATGGTCAGACTGAGCAAACATTAAATCTATTGACCAATAAACTCCAAGATGAAAAATTTTATAAAGGTAAACCAGGTTTGGGTTTGCCAGTAAATGAAGTTTTGAAAAAGGCCCCGGAACACTTGTATAACTTTGACAGACTTGGCTCCACGGTTAAACCCATTCCTGACATTTGTGCGACTTTTGTTAAAGCTGATACTTCTAAACTGTTGGATCATAAATTGTATTAAAGATTAAAGTTAAAGTTAAGGGTTTAAATTGCAATTGTGCTAAAGTTAATTAGAGGGTTTGATTTGTAATAAGTTAATAGTTTTATTATTAGTTGGGCCCAAGCCAATTAGGCATTAGGCCTGGGTATTTAATGTTTTGATTAGTTTAGATTTTAGGTTAATCCTCTCATTATTCTTAATCACAATTATTGTTTAGAGAGAGGTAGCCGTATTGTAATCCTACATTCAAGGTATCAAGAACACACAAGGTTTTCATTGATTATTCAAGGGATTGGTATGTTATTCTAATCTTTATATCCCTTGATCAATATTGTGTTTATGTGTTTAATTATCAACTAGATTAAACTGGGATAACAAATGGTATCAGAGCCATAAGAATCAAGTTTATCGATTTTACTGTTTATTGGATTACACTGTTCCTCGAATTCACTGTGTTCATCGACTTCGATATTGTGTGAAAATCAATTGCTTGATTTAATGATTTTTTATACACAAAATTGATGTGATTAGGTGTATTTTATGCTATTGAATATCATCTAAGTGTTTAATTGCATTTAAATTCATCAATTGATTGGATTTTTATTATTTCTCAAATATGGGTTCGTTTATCTATCGGTCACTGTGTTCATAAAATTGATGCATGAAAGTTGAATTTAATCTCTGTTTTTGATTGCATTGTGATCGGCACATGATTTTGGGTACAAAAGTCTGATTTTTGCTTTCAATTTGAGTGTTTGATTGTGATTTCTGTGATTTCTGGGTTGAACATCATCGTTTTGGGTCGGCCTGTAGGAACATACCGGTCGATCCTTTAAGAACATATCGGTCGAATACATTGTACCGGTCGACCGCACCATATCGGTCGCCCGGACAACTCACAGTCATTACCGGTCAAAAGCAATTATCGGTCGTATCACTTATACCGGTCGTCATTTTACCGGTCGCAAGGAATATCGGTCAAGATTCCTTACCGGTCGAAAAACTCAATATCGGTCGAAATATCCCGGTCACTATTCATCCGGTCGACCGATAGTTTCAAGACCCCGATCGGAAAAAAAAAACCCGGGCGCTACAGTAACCCTAGTCGCTACAGTACCGATCGCTACAGTGTACCGGTCGCTACAGTAACCCCGGTCGCTACAGTGTACCGGTCGCTATAGTAACCCGGTCAAAAAAAAAAAATTGCGCCACTTCTTACTCGCGCAAATCTCTCTTCGCGCAAAGCTTCTCGGTCCTTAGCAGATATCTTACTTTTTTGCCAGTACTTCTGATTATTTTGTGACTTGTACTGTGCAGTACTGCATTTAATTATTTTTGGGAAATTTTTTCTGAAAATTTTTAAGTGTAGTCTTTATCCTATCTTGATTCTAACGATCTCATCTAGTTGATTTAAGTGGTACAGATATTATCATGCCTTACACAGACGAGAAGGGAATTACGGTGCTAACCAAGAGAGACTGTGCTTTAGCATATATGCCAGAGATTCCAGCACTAGAAGCTGAGAATGAAAATCTGAAGATTCAGAACTCATCTTTTCTTGAACAAATAAATAAGTTGAAAGATGATAAAGACTTTGAGAAAGACTTTGTTTGCTCAGGATGTGTCTCTAACTCAAAGATTAATTTTGCAAGAATTATTGAGTCGAAAGAGAAAGAGATTTTAAATCTTCAAGCTGAAGTAAAAAATCTTAACTCAAGCTCTACATGGTCAAAGAAGGATGCAATGCAAAGAGAGCTTGATGAGCTTCAAAGAAGAGCAAACATTGCTAGAAAGACATCTGAAGAGCTTAGAAAGACAAATTCTCGAATCTTTGCTGAAAGAGACTCTTTGAAAAATAAAGTCTTCAGTCTTGAGGTTTAGATTGATATGCTGAAAGAAAAGGCAACCCAAGACAAAGACAATGCAATAGCTCAAGATGAAATGTTGAAGATTGAGAAAGAAATAAAACAATTTGCTAAGAAATTCTCTGATTTCTCCAGAAAAGCTTTTGAAGAGAAGAAATCATTAGAGCTTAGATGTGTTAAGCTTTCTCAACAAGTTTCAGACTTTGAAAAGGTTATCATTATTGAAAGAGAAAAGGCTGAGAAAGAGAAGAAGACAGCTGAGCTGAAGGATATAAATAAAGACTTTTCTAAAGAAAAGAAAGATCTAGAGACTGAGATAGTGTTGGGTCTGAAATGTGCCAAGGATAGATACTACTGCTGGGCTTAAAGATTAATACTGCTGAAGATATTAATACTGCTACTTGAATGATTACTACTGCTAGAGGTATTAATACTGCTTGAAAGTTAATATTGCTAGTAGTTAGTACTCTTGAAGAATTACTACTGCAAGCATGGTTAGTACTGCTGAGAAAGTTAATACTGCTATGGAGATTAATGCTGCTCGTGAAGATAAAGATGGATTGATACGAAAGACTAGGAGCTGAAGATAATGATGAAGATAATTATGGAATGGATGCTAAAGATCAATATTTCTTTTGTAATTATCTTGTAATCAATTCTGTATATATAGTCTAGAAGTCTTTGATAGTTAGAGATAGTTTTTGATAGTCTTATTTAATACAGAATATACTTTTAGAGAGAATTAACCTCAAGGTTCTTTGTAGTCCTTTCAATAGAGAAGTATTGAACGTCTGTTGAGCTTGTTCAACAGATTGAGGTTTTGTTTGTAATCATTAAGTTAAATCAATATAACTTGTGATTTGAGTTCATACACTGTTTGATTGATTTACTGTTAAAGTGTTTTTCCGCGACTTCTTTAACATAGTTTCTGAGTGTTTATTAAATTCTTGTTTCGAATTTTGATCCTGACAAGTGTTTCTGATGGAGAAAGAAAGATGAGGCAGATTGAGATGAAGGCCTTGAGCACTCTGCTCTTGGCAATTCCTAATGAATTCCAACATCAATTTTACAACTGTTCTGATGCTCAAATCCTGTGGAATGCATTGGAGAAAAGATTTTCAGGCACTAAAAGCACAAAGAGGAATCAAAAAGCAATTCTCAAGCAATTATATGAGAATTTCATGTCTACAAAGAATGAGTCTATGACTCAAACCTTTGATAGATTCAACAAGTTGATTGGAGAGTTGGCCACTGTTGGTGTCAAGATGGACCAGGATGATGTCAACAGAAAATTTCTAAGCTCTCTTGGTGAAGAATGGGTGATGTACACTGTATCCTTCAGACCTAATGATAATCTGGAGGATAAGGAGCTTGATGATCTCTACAATGATCTAAGGGTGTTTGAAGCAGAAGTTGAATCTAAGAAAAGGCCATCTGGATACTCTCATAATGCTGCCCTCCTATCATCTACTACTGATTCTACTGCTAATACAGAATCAGTTAGTGCTACATATGGCTCAAAACAGGATGGACCTAATGATTCTGTTTTGGAAGCATTCCTTGCTAGTCATGCTAAATCTGCTCTTATCAATGATGATCTGGAGCAGATCAATGTTGATGACCTTGAAGAGATGGATATCAAGTGGCAAATGGCAATGCTCACCATGAGAGTCAAAAGATTTATCAAAAGAACAGGTAGAAACAATTTTGCCATAAGAAGAGAAGATGGTGTTGGATTTGATAAATCCAAAGTGGAATGCTACAAATGCCATAATCTGGGACACTTTGCAAGAGAGTGCAGAGGAGGAATTGCTCAACAACATGGAAGCAATAATCAACAACCAAAGTCCACTAACTATAACAGGAATTCATCTTAAGCTCTTGTCTCATAAGAAGGGATGGGCTTTGATTGGAGTGATCAAGCAGAGGAGGCAATTCAGAACCAAGCATTGATGGCTGAGGTTTCAGAGTCATCAAGCACTGCAATCCCCACTGAGGTAAAATCTAACCTTTGCTCTAAAACATGTCTTGAAACTCTTAAAAAGTGCAGGGATCACAATCATAGCATGTGTGATGACCTTAAAAGGTTACAGAAAGATAGAAGAGAGTATGTTTTGATCATTGAGAAGTTTGAAGAACACATAAGGGCATATCAAGCCAATGAACTTCAACATTCATATGATCTCAATTATTGGAAGTGGGAGAAGAATGAGTTAGAGATTAAGTTAGAGAAGTATAGAGAGGAGTGTGAAAAAGTTAAGAGTGAATTTGAGAAGGCCAAACTAGACATTGAGAAATATTCCAATGCTTCTAAAGCAATGGACTCTCTACTTAAATCTCAAATTCATGACAAACTAAAGAGAGGTATAGGCTACAACACCACCCCTCCACCTTACAACAACAACTATATTCCACCCACCTCAGACCTCTTAGAAAGACAAGATAAGAAGGAATTACTTGCAGAAGCCACAGAAGTAGATGCATTAGACAAAGTAGTGGTTGAGGCAGATTCTGAAGAAGAGAACTCTGAGGGTAAGAATGTGGAAGATCATAAAGATATTCCCTTAGAAAACCACATTCTTACAAATGAGATGGGGGTAAACCATTTATCAAGAGTGATAAAGTGGAGATATCCAAGACAGAGAAAGAAACTGTTAAGAGTGAGAAAGATAAGACCTACAGGAAAGGAAAGGAAAAGGTACAGGGAGTTAACTACATGCAAACCTCTGTTGTAAATCCCTGTACTTGTCAACAGAACAAGCCCCATAAACATGATAAAATAAGGGGAAATCAAAGAAACAGAAATAATCAGTGGGCTCAAAAACAGGGAATTGATCTAAGCAAAGTCAATAGACCAAAGCCTTGTTTTATTTGTGGCAAGTTAAATCATCTAGCCAAACACTGTTATTTCAATCCTATTAACCAAAGATTTTCTTTTCAAAGACAAACACAAAATTCAGTTGGTTATAGGAAGCAATCAAGAAATCACATGGTTGGTAATATGAGAAAAGTTCCAATGAAAACTGGGACTGCAAAATCTCATATTCAGAATAAGTTTCTAAATCAAAAGAAAATACTCCAAACAAGTCAAGGAGTAACTCACAGAACAAGAAAGCAAACAACTTTTTCAAGATTTGGATTCCAAAAGTCAAGAAACCTGTACTAGTACTGCTACCTCAAATAGTACTGCTAACAGAAATAGTGCTGCTGATAGCAATACTACTGCTGACCAAGTTAGTACAGCTAACCAAGTTAGTACTGCTAACAAGAATAGTGCTTCTACCAGTGTTAATGCTGCCAACCCCATAATTTTGACAAAGTATTCCAACCATGAGATTCCTAAATCTGATCATCTCATCCAGACTAAGATTACTGATTATAAATATGTTGATGAGAAAGGGCAACCCAAGACCACTTTGGCTTGGGTTCCCTCTAAAAACTAATTGTTTTATTTTATGTGCAGGGTAACCAACAGCTCAAGAAGAAGAGCATTTGGCATGTAGATAGTGGTTGCTCTAGGCACATGACAGGTAACATGGTCTGCCTTCAAAACTTCAAAAAGTTTGATGGAGGACATGTTGCTTTTGGTGACAATCCAGTAGGAGGTAAGATCAGTGGAAAAGGTATGGTATCAAAAGGTAAGATGTCCTTTGAAGATGTATACTATGTTGAGCAATTGAGATACAACATGTTAAGTGTATCACAGGTCTGTGACAAGAAACATAGTATATTATTTACTGAGACTGAATGTATTATCCTTGCTCCAAGATTCTGTGGCCCAAGATTTACTAGCATAAACATATACAAATCTATACAAAACACTTTTGTTTTATTAATCACAAAGATTACATCAATCCATATACCTATTTGTGATAGACTTTTCAATATAGAGTGTTTGTGTGTGTTGTCAATGTGTGCAACTATGTGTTCTTACTCTCTCTCAATCACCACCACGATTACACCTTCACTTTCACACACTTACTTAGAAACTAACACTATGACTTACTAATATATATAGGTCAAGATGACCAAGCAAGGTCAAACCTTCTAAGCTCATTACAACACATACACAAACAACAAATACAATAAAGACCCTCATTTAATCTTGAATACAATTTCAGTCTAACAATCTCCCCCTTTGGATTCAAGATAAAAAAAAAAATTGGCAATAATCTTTAGGTCTTCATATCATCATAATTGTCTTCAGCTTTCAGATTTTTCTCTTTCATAACTTTGATATCTTTAAGTCTTTTTACACTTTGTATGATCTTGACAATTTTTCAAACTTGTCTCTCCCTTTGAATTAGCTTTTGCATATTCTGAATAGACAACTTTACTTTCAAACTCTGACTTTCTTTCACTTTCTCTTTGACAAGCTTTCTTTAACCATTGACTTTCATCATCTGAAAAATAGTTATTCTCCCCTGAAATCTTTAAAACTTCAATCTGATCTTGAACTTTGATTATTCTCCCCCTTTTTAATGATTTGTAAGAATCAAAATCATTAAAACACTTCAAGTTCAGATTTGTCGATGAATGATCTTCCCACCATCTGATAAGCACAATCTTCATTTGATACAATGTAAGAAAGCTCTCCCTATGTAAAGAAATAGACAATCTCCCCTAGATAGGAAAATTATCAATCTCCCCAATACATGATGTGAGAGAATCTGTCGTTTGATCTGAAAGAGCCGTTGAACCATGAATGTAGTCATCTGAATCTTTTCAAATTCAAACGAAGTAAAAATTGTAACCCTGAATCAACAGATGAAACAGTTAGGAATGCCTGTCAGTAACACGAAGTTACTGTGTACAACGAATGTACAATTTAAGGAGCTGGTTTGAGGTTGACTCCCCAGGTCTTCCATTCAATCATTGAAAAACACAAGGTAATTCTATGAATGTTCTGACAGAAAAACAAATTCTCTGTGTGCTCGTGCTTGTGTTTGAAAGAATTAGCACAGTGATTGTGTTTCCTAAGGCTCAAAGTATGTAAATCACTGAGACAACAATGATTGTACATGAACTCAATGTGCATGAGAAAGGGTCGAAGGTGGGGCAACTTTCCTTCTTTTTCAATATCAGTATCTTCCAAGAGAAGATCCGATAGATTATGTGTTGCTTCCCCAGAAAATGTGAAACATTCTCTTTTTGAGAAAAGAATGGGTAGCTAGTGAGGTTGTATGCAAGAGATGGCATGGGCTATTTGCCTATTTCAATGATGGTCACCAAAGAAATGTGAACCAATCAGTAATGTGGTTGCCCGGCTCAGAAAGATGTTTGGTGCAGAGTTCTGATATTCTTTTAACTCTGTTCTCTCACCCTCTTTCTTTTAAACACATAAGCTCACATCTAACCAATCTCTCGTTTCCATTTTACCTTAGCTCACTCCCACACTCAATTCTTTTAGACCCCTCTCCCCTCAATCACTCAAAGGATTTCTTCCAGGGTAGGAAACACTGGTTATCGTGAATCTATGGAAGATCTATTAAGCACTCACACTGAATCCCATGTTCCTAAAAGTACATGTTGTTCAATGATTTTCTTGACATGTAAAGGACAAGAAATCATATGTTAGTGTATGTATGCTCATCAAGAATCAGAAATGAAATTTGAGCATTTTAAACATTTAAGATATCTCAAAACTTTTTATGAATGAATAATCATGAAAGAATAGAAATGTTTTGAGAATCTGACAGTGATTAACATCAGATAAAATTATCATGAAGAAAAATATTTGGGAATTCAAAGACGTATGTTGTTTATATGAACAATATATAAACATATTATCAATGAAAGCACATTAAAAATGAAATGACGTTTGATTCAAACAACTGTGAATACCAAACGGGAGTATTACCATAGAAAGATATATTATTTGATACATGGTAATAACAAAATCAATTTGAAAATATTGAACCAATGTGTGTATGAATACTTGACAAAGTATATAGAAAAGAAAATACACAAGTATTATTCTTTAAAGAACACACAGTCAGATAAACATGTAAGTATCCAAAAATCAGTTAAAAACAAATCACACTTCTCAATCCATGAAAACATTTTAAGATCGTGAAGTGGTTTGAACATTTTAAAAACAGTTTTCACAAATAAAAGTTGTTCTTATTTCACAAGTGTTAGAGTATAAGGAATAGAATGATATACCTGTAGATCATAATCCTTAACTTCCCCTAGAATGAATATATCAGTTAAAGCATCCTTAACAAACAATAGATATCCTCCCCCTTGATATCTGAAACATTCAACTTATCAGAAAAAATATAACAATATAATTTCTAAACACTCTTTCAAACAAAAAACTTCCTAAAAAGATGTAATCATGAAAGCATCCTTCAGAAGAAAACATTTGAATACGGGTTTTGAACTGAATTGTCCAAAAGCCATTGTCACATAAAATATCCTGCAAGAAAAAGATTTTGGTAATCATTATAAAAATGATTCCGCTTTAGTCAGTCAACATATGATGAAATATCCAAGATATATTCAAATAAAACACAAGATTAGAAAACTCCCCCTAGAATCATGAAGTGGCGTTTAACATACCAAGTTTGCTAACTAAAAAGTTAAACCTCTTCTCATCCAACGGCTTGGTGAAAAGGTCAGCCAACTGGTAGTCTGTAGTCACAAAGTGCATCTCAATATCGCCCTTCTCTACATGATCCTTTATAAAATGATAATGCACGTCGATGTGTTTCGTCTTGGAATGTTGCACTGGATTAGCGGTTATCGCAATCGCACTCTTTGAGTCGCAGTAGATAGGGACTCGTTGGTAAGTATATCCGAAATCTTTTAACTGTGTTTTCATCCAGAGGACTTGTGAACAGCAGCTTGCGGCAGCTACGTATTCAGCCTCGGCGGTGGATGTAGAAACACAATTTTGTTTCTTAGAAGTCTAGCTAACCAACTTATCACCTAAGAACTGACATGAACCAGAGGTGCTCTTTCTATCCAGCTTGCATCCTGCATGATCAGCATCTGTATAGGCAGTTAGATCAAAAGACGATCCCTTAGGATACCAAAGGCCTAACTCAGTAGTACCTTTAAGATACCTAAGAATCCGTTTAACAGCGACCAAGTGTGATTCCTTCGGGTTAGCCTGATATCTAGCACAGAAACATGTAGCAAACATAATATCCGGTCTACTCGCAGTTAAGTACAACAGTGAACCAATCAAGCTACAATACACTTTTTGATCTACTGATTTACCAGAAAGATCTGCATCTAAAAGTGTGCCCGTTGCCATCGGTGCTTTCATCACTGAACTGTCATTCATGTTAAATTTCTTTAAAATATCTCGAATATATTTTGATTGATTAATGAAAATGCCTTCGGGTAACTGTTTCACTTGAAGACCAAGGAAAAAATTCAGTTCGCCCATCATTGACATTTCGAAACGAGATTCCATGATTCTTGAAAAGTTTTTACAAAACTTTGGATTTGTAGAACCGAAAATTATGTCATCTACATAAATCTGTATTAGAATCATATCATCACCTTGCTTTTTCAGAAAGAGAGTAGTATCAATTGTACCTTTCTTGAATCCTGAAGCAAGTAAGAATTGTGTTAGAGTTTCGTACCAAGCTCTTAGTGCCTATTTGAGTCCATACAAGGCTTTGTCTAAGACATAGACATGATCAGGGTTCTTTGGATCAATGAATCCTTCTGGTTGAGCAACATATACTTCTTCATGCAATATCCCATTTAAAAGTGCAGATTTTACGTCCATTTGAAAGACAGTAAAACTTTTGTGAGCTGCATAAGATACAAAGATTCGTATAGCTTCCAGTCGTGCCACAGGAGAAAAAGTTTCTTCATAATCAATCCCCTCCTGTTGACAATAACCCTTTGCAACAAGGCTAGTTTGTTTCGAACTACAACTCCAAATTCGTCTCTCTTATTTCTGAAAACCCACTTTGTTCCAATAACAGATTTTCCTTCTGGAAGTGGTATGAGTCGCCAAACTTTGTTCCTCTCAAATTGTAGAAGTTCATCTTGCATCGCCAGTATCCAATCTGGATCACGCAAGGCTTCTGAAGCTTTCTTCGGCTCGAGAGAACTTAAAAAACTTGAATATAGACAAAAATTAGCAGATGCTGCACGCGTTTGTACACCAGACTGTGCATCACCAATTATATTATGAAGTGGGTGAGCTCGTGTCCATCTCATAGTACTTGGAATTGGATGAATGTCAGCTTGAGTATTATTTTCCTCATATTCATCATATACTGCAGGTAAGTCTTGATCAACCCAAGATGTGCTCGGGATATCTTGTACAACCTCTTCTGAAGTAAAGATTTCCGGAGCAATAGAGGAATTAGTCGGAACTGCTGTTTCAGAATTTGGGTCTGCATACACAGAATCAACATTAGTACCTTCAGAATGTATATGTGTAGATGTACCTGATGAGGTTGATATTGTGACATTTTCAGAAGGTCCTGAAATATCTGCTATTATAATTGGAACCTCTGAAGTTGATGCGGATATGCTTGATTTTTCAAAATCTGCACAAATATCCATAAAAGCATCAAAAAATAATAAGTCTAATTCAGCTGTAACTTTATTTGAATTAGAAGACTTAGTCTGTTTGACTTCGGGTTCTATTCCGTCTTGAATAGAAACCTTCTACTTAAGCTTGAGTTCTGAACTGTTGTGTTCAGAAGTCAACGTTGATGTTTCATCGAAAGATACATTAATGCTCTCCAAGATCGTCTTGGTTCGTCTATTGTATACCCGATAGGCTTTAGACGTTAACGAATAACCAATGAAGTATCCTTCGTCAGCCTTCTTAGAAAATTTACCAAGATTGTCACGATCATTGAGAATATAACACCTGCAATCAAAAGTGCGAAAAAATTTAATATTCGGTTTTCGACGATTAATAAGTTCATACGCTGTCTTTCTATGTCTTTTGATGACAATCTTGCGGTTTTGTGTGAAACACGCAGTGGCTACGGCTTCAGCCCACAGAAACATTGGCAACTCATAATAGGCTAACATTGTCCTCGCAGCTTCCACCAGTGTTCGATTCTTCCTTTCAACTACGCCGTTTTGCTGAGGAGTGTAGGCAGCAGAAAAGTTATGAGAAATCCCAACAGATAGAAGATAACTCTGAAGCTTTTCATTCTTGAATTCCGTGCCATTGTCACTTCTCAAAGATTTAACCGACAATTGTAGTCGAACCTGGATTTTCTTTATAAACGCAATGATCAGCTCTGTTGCATCTGATTTGTTCCTTAGAAATTCCAGCCAAGTATATCTGGAGTACTCATCTATCATGACCAAAATATATCGCTTGCCGTTGATAGACTGAGTCCTCATCGGGCCGCAAAGGTCCATATGTATCAATTCAAGAGGTGTTGAGGATGAGAATTCTGTCTTTGCTTTATTAGAGGTTCGCTTCATTTTTCCCATATCACAAGCTGGACAAAGAGAAATCTTCTCAAACCTTAGTTCAGGTAGACCTTTGACAATACCTTGTCTCGCCAATTGATTCATCGCATCAAAGTTTTGATGAGACAGACGCCGATGCCATATCCAACTTTCAGCTCATGAAGCTTTTGCGATTAAACAAACAGATCTTGATGCAGAAAGAGTTGGAAAATTCACAGAATAAAGATTTGCATTCCGCTTAGCTTTAAAAACTGCACGACCATCTTTATCTTCAATATAACAGCATTTATCAGTAAACCGAACTTGGAATTGACTATCGCAGAACTGACTTGTGCTAAAGAGATTATGATCAAGTCCTTCTACGTATAGTACTCTCTTGATCATCACGATGCCATTTGTTAAAGATCCGTGTCCTCGAATATGTCCAGTAAGCTCTGAATTTGAATAACTTGTAGTACCGGCAGGTTCCTCAACATAATTGTGAAGTAGATACTTAAATCCTGTCATATGGCGCGAGCATCCTGAATCTATATACCATGTATGTGAGGCCTGCTGACACTGTATCAGATTCATCATACTGACACTGAGATTCAGTACTATTTGCTTCAACCTTGGCTGACTCTGTTTGTAAACAAGGAGAAAATAGTAAAGAAAAATTCACTAAATTCTGGCTTTCTTGTTTTATAACTTTCGTTCAAATCTTTATAAGTAAAACCAACATATTTAAAACTTGAAATTGAATCAGCACAAGATGAAGTGTCATCATCATTCACAACTTTACCTTTAACAAAAGTATCATGAATATTAGGTTTTGTATGAGTAGAGCCCATCTTATCAAAATTATACAAATTTTCTGGTGCTCTTTTCAAAACATTATTTGCTTCAAAACCTAAACCTTTTTTAACATCATAAAATCTGACATCTTGGAGTTTGTTTGTTAAAAGATTTAATGTTTGCTCAGTCTGTCCTCGTATCAGATTTAAATACTCCAGTTGCTTGATTTTACAATATGCCTAGTTTCCTTCTTGAAAACATGCTTCAAATTTGATTTTAAAATCACCTTTTTCAGCATTTAAATTTATAAGATCTCTTTCAAGCTCAGATATTTTTGATTTTAAAACATCTTTGTCCTTTTTCAATAAATCTTTCTCAGATTCTTTATCCTTAACAACATCTTTCAACATTGCATTTTCATCGCGAAAATTCAACATTGTTTGTCTTTCATGACTAAGTTTGACTTTTAAAGTTTCAAACTATTCTTTCATGAATTGAACCTGAGCTTTTAACGATTGAATAAGTTCATTGTTAGACAGAGTACTTACCTCAGAACCACAGTCGGAATGATCAGAAGATGATTCAGTGTCCTCATTCACTTTGGCCATCATACACACCTGAGTAAAGTGTGCCGTTTCATCATCAGAACTCTTGTAGAACCAATTTTCCTCTCCCGCCATTAAGTTCTGACCATTTTCCACTTTCTTTGCAATCAGTGATTTCCTAGCATAGTACTCTGAATTCTTTGTTCGCTTGAACTTACAGTCTTTGGAAAAATGACCTGGTTTTCCACAGTTATAGCATCGTCCATATTTCGGTTCAGTCTCTTCTTTCTTTCCTTCTCTATTCTCGCTTTTCTTCTCTTTTCTCTCATCTTTTCTCATACTTCTTTTCAGACCTTGGTTTGTACTTATCTTTCTTGTAACTCTCATATTTCGGTTTTAAGAATCTGCTCTTACCAAAGGTTTTCTGAAACTGCTTTGTTAGAAGAGCCAGATATTCAGCAAATCGTTGAATATCCTCATCTGAATTTTCTTCAACTTCAGTAGAAGATTCATCAGTACTTGAATCGGTGATTTCATTGAGGAGAGCTTTGGATTTCCTTAACTTTGTATTTTAAGAAGAACTGGACTTGAAACTTGACCCTTTCTTACGTTCAGACATTAAGGCTAGAGAATCTTTGACCATCTTCTTTTCAACACTCAGCTGCTTTACTTCATCCTCATGCTGAGACAAAGTTGTGAAGATATCATTGACTTCTTCTTAAGCCATGTCTTTAGTCATCTGAATGTTGATAGCATAGCTTTTCCATTCTGGGTTCAAGTTCTTAATGAACTTATAATTGATCTCTGATACTGACTTGTTCATTCCATTTCTCCTTAGATCATTCAGAATCACATTGAAATGTGTATATGTCTCCAACAAAGTCTCTCCTTCTTTTGCATGGAAGCCTTCATATGCAATTATACTTTGATTCAGTTTTGTCTGAATTGACTTCTTTGTTCCCTGAAACTGTCTCTCTAGTTCATCCCATAAAGCTTTTGCAGATTCCCTACTGTCTACGCGATTGTAGATGTCATTAGGAATTGCCATGGTGAGATAGATAAGTGTTTCTTCATCTATCTTATGTCTTGCCTTTTCTGTTTCACTGAAGAATTCATATGGTTTTGGCACATATCTATCTGGAATTGCTGGAGATGTAGCTGTGGCTGCCTGTCCAGGTACATGCGTTTCTGGCACAATTGGACCATTTATGATAGACTCCATATAATCTCTGTTCTTTACATTCAAGAACTGAGTCATTTCCATTGTGAGTATTCTCCGATAGACAAGACCAGAGGCTTCAGATCAGATCCCATAGAGAGTAATTCATTTGCCATGATTGAAAGATGTATAAACCTACACATGATGAAAAATATTAGCTAGTAAAGATCTTTAAATCCAACAAATCAGAAATTTCGAAAAATTCAAGTATAACACTATAGCTTGAAATATGAAAAAAAAATCAGAAATTTCGAAAAATTTGACTAAGTGACAAAACTCGCAAGTCACTGTTGAAACTCGCAAGTCACTATTTCTGAAAAAACCCGCAGACCAAGGATTGCGCGTTTGTGAAATACGCACGCAAAGACTTGCGTGTTCTGATAAACTCGCAGATGATTAAAACTCACTAAACAATGAAACTCGCAAGCAACTATTCTTGAAGAAACTCGCTAACGCCTGAACTCGCAGATTACTATTCACTCATAAACACGGAGGCTGAGACGTGTGTGTTTGAGAAACTCGCTAGGCACTACTAGCGCGTTTTGAACAAACTCGCTAGACAAGATTAGCGCGTTCTGACACTTAAGAAAATTTTCTAAGAATTTCAAACTCGCAGATAACTGAACTCGCAAAACCCTGTTCTTGATGAAACTCACACACTTCGACTTGCGCTTTTGTAGAACTCGCTAATCGCTACGTGCGTGTTTTGGTCCTTAGAAAAAAAAATTCAATTCTCCAAACTCGTAGACTTCAACCAGCGAGTTTCTAGACTTCAGCTAGCGCGTTCTAACGAAGAACTTGTGCATTCTTCAGATCTAGCGCGTTCTTCAGATCTAGCGCGTTCTAACGAAAAACCAATCTAAACTTTGAAATTCAGCTCCAAACTTTGAGAATTTACTCACTTGATCATCGAAAACCCATTACTAACAACTAAATTCGATCCACAACACAAAAAGATAGAAATTGATTCAAATACAGTGTGTGAACTCGTGAAGTTCGAAAAACAACAAAACTTCAAAAACAATGATCAATTCACATGCAATTCAAAAATTAAAAGACACAGACTCTGTCGATTTCACTATATGATCATAACCTGATCAATTTCAACTCGAAATTTTCATTAAAACTCAAAGTTGATTCGAACTTTGTGAACAGTAACTATGAATAGTGTCGACTCAAAAACTTTCTTGATTTTGAAATGGATTTGGGTCTGGTACCAATTGTGGCCCAAGATTTACTAGCATAAACATATACAAATCTATACAAAACACTTTTGTTTTATTAATCACAAAGATTACATCAAGCCATATACCTATTTGTGATAGACTTTTCAATACAGAGTGTTTGTGTGTGTTCTCAATGTGTGCAACTATGTGTTCTTACTCTCTCTCAATCACCACCACGATTACACCTTCACTTTCACACACTTACTTAGAAACTAACACTATGACTTACAAATATATATAGGTCAACATGACCAAGCAAGGTCAAACCTTCTAAGCTCATTACAACACATACACAAACAACAAATACAATAAAGACCCTCATTTAATCTTGAATACAATTTCAATCTAACAGATTCAAGGTAGTTGATGAAAATATAATACTACTTAGAACTCCTAGAAAGGATAATGTTTATTGTTTGGACTTAGAGAATGTATCATCTGATTCATCATTAAACTGTCTATTTTCAAAAGCTTCCTTAGATGAATCATCTCTTTGGCACAGAAGGATGTGTCACATGAATTTTAAAACAATGAACATTCTTGTGAAAAACAACCTTGTAAGAGGTTTACCTCAAAAAGTGTTTTCATGTGATGATCATTATATTGCTTGTCTTAAAGGCAAGCAGCACAAAACTTCTCATAAGTCCAAAGAAATAAATACAATCTCTTCACCTCTTCAGTTATTGCATATGGATCTCTTTGGAACTACAAATGTGATGAGTATTGGAAAGAAATCCTATTGCTTAGTCATTGTTGATGATTTCTCTAGATTTACTTGGGTATATTTTCTGAGGACTAAGGATGAGACAAGTGGACTGATCAAATCCTTTGTTCTTAGGATTGAAAACCAAACTAATCTAAGAGTTAAAGTCATCAGATCTGATAATGGAACTGAATTTAAAAACAGTGACTTAAACAGCTTTTGTGAGACTAAAGGTATTGAGAGACAATAAAGTGCTCCTAGAACTCCTCAACAAAATGGTGTTGTTGAGAGGAGGAATAGGACACTAATTGAGGCGGCTAGATCTTTGTTGGTAGATTCAAAGCTACCAATCACTTTTTGGGCAGAAGCAGTTAATACTGCTTGTTATGTCCAAAACAAGGTTCTAGTAGTCAAATCTCAAGGCAAGACACCTTATGAACTTTTTAACAAGAAGAAACCTTTTATTGGATTTTTCAAACCTTTTGGGTGTCCTTGCACAATTCTCAACACCAAATCTCACTTAGGTAAGTTTGAAAGCAAAGCTGAAGATGGATTTCTTGTTGGATACTCCTCTCAGTGTGAGGCATATAGAGTATTTAATAGTTCTTCAAGGATTATAGAGGAAATGACAATGTCAAATGCAATGAGAACACACCAAATCAAATTGGTACAGGTCCTGATTAGTTATTTGACATTGATTCACTAACTAATGCTTTAGGTTTTAGTAATGTGCAAAATGCAGGAACAAGCTCAGAAAAGGTACAAGCATAAAGTCCAGAGTGTGTGTTTTTGCCAATACCTACAGTAGATCCTGTTGAATTTTGCCAGCAAGAAAAGAAAGGTGATTCAGAATCAGAAGATTCTGATCCAGATCAGGATGAAGATGCTAAAGCAGATGAAGAGGACAAAGGTGATGAAGAGAATAAGAGTGATAAAGAGGATGCTCATAATTCAGGAAACACAGGACCTGAGATGCCCATACTGTCAGAAGATGACACTGATGATGACAATTCTTCAGTGTATGGTGGAAGCACTTCAGAAAAGAATGACTCCAATCTTGAAGCAAATCTTAATGAGGAGGTTGTCAATCATACAAGAACACAGAAGAATCATCCTCCTCAATTGGTGATTGGTGACATCAATTCCCCAACGATCACAAGGCAACAAAGCAAGTTAGGGGGGTTGAAAGACCTACAATCAGGCTTGCTATGTTGTTTTCTATCCCAGATTGAACCCAAAAAGGCTTATGATGCAATGAAAGACCCAAGCTGGATAGAAGCAATGCAAGAGGTGTTGCTGCAGTTTGTACTGCAAGATGTATGGGATCTGGTTGAACTTCCACAAGGACAAAGGGTAATTGGTACAAAATGGGTTTTCAGAAATAAGAAAGATGAGAGAGGAATTGTGATAAAGAATAAGGCCAGGCTTGTGGCACAAGGGTACACACAGGAAGAAGGAATAGACTATGAAGAAGTATTTGCTCCAGTAGCTAGAATTGAGGCAATTAGGTTGTTTCTAGCCTATGCTTCTTTCATGAAGTTCAGAGTTTATCAGATGGATGTCAAGAGTGCATTCCTATATGGGACAATTGATGAAGAAGTATATGTTTGTCAGCCTCCAGGGTTTGAAAATCCTAACTTTCTTGACAGAGTATACAAATTAAAGAAGGCACTCTATGGGCTACATCAAGCACCAAGGGCATGGTATGACACTTTGTCTACCTATCTATTGGAAAATGGTTTTGAAAGGGGAATAATTGACAAGAATCTGTTCATCAAAAGGAAGAAGAAGGACATCCTGCTTGTGCAAATCTATGTGGATGACATCATCTTTGGATCCACAAAAGATCATATGTGCAAGGAGTTTGAGGAGCTGATGCACAAAAGATTCAAGATGAGCTCAATGGGTGAACTTACATTCTTCCTTGGGCTACAGGTTAAACAGAAACAAGATGGTATCTTCATCAGCCAATCCAAGTATGTGCAGGATATCCTTACAAAGTTTGGATTTTCATATTCAAATCCTGCAAACACACCTATGGAAACACACAAACAGATCACTGCAGATCTTGAGGGGGAGGATGTAGATGTTCATCATTATAGATCTATGATAGGCTCCCTCATGTATCTAACAGCTTCAAGGCCAGATATTATGTTTGTTGTTTGTGTGTGTGCCATATTTCAAGTAAGACCTAAGCAATCTCATTTTCAAGCAGTCAAGAGGATCTTCAGATATCTCAAAGGACAACCAAGGTTGGGTCTTCGGTATCCTCATGACTCACCATTTGATCTACTTGCATATTCTGATAGTGATTTGGGTGGTGCAAACTTGGATAGAAAGTCTACATCAGGAGGATGTCAGTTTTTGGGTGCAAGACTAGTTTCATGGCAGTGTAAAAAGCAAACCACAGTGTCCACCTCTACAACAGAAGCAGAGTATATAGCTGCTGCAAGCTGCTGCTCACAAGTGCTATGGATTCAGAATTAGATGCTGGACTATGGTGTTACTTTTTTGCACACTCCAATCTTCATTGATAACAACAGTGCCATAAGCATTGTTAATAATCCAGTGAAGCACTCAAAAACCAAACATATAGAAATAAGGTGCCATTTTATTAGAGATTGCAATGAAAAGAAGATAATTCAAGTTTTGAAGGTACACACAATTAACCAATTTGCTGATCTATTCACCAAAGATTTTGATGTGGGTAGATTCACATTATTGGTCACAAGTGTGGGCATGATAAACACTGAATAAGCCTCTTCTGATTATCTTTATGTACCATTTCTGTATAGATTCCTTCCTGCTTACTTTCTCATATTGCATTGTGCATGGTGCTGCTAACTATGTGTGTTTAAGTGTTTCAGATTACATTGCTGATTAGAAACTTGGTACTTCTAGTTAAGTTAATACTGCTCTCACTATTAATCCTGCTGCCAGTTCAAATATGGTTAAGTATGGTTACTATTGCTTGGTGGTTTATACTGCTAATGCAAAGTTACTACTGCTTACCTTATTTCTACTGCCAGACAGTGTTACTACTGTTGGTATGTGTTCATACTGCTAGTCTGTGTTAATACTGCTAGTATGTGTTACTACTGCTAGTCTGTGTTAATACTGCTAGTCTGTGTTAATGTTGCTAGTATGTGTTACTACTGCCTATATGGGTTAGTACTGCGGGATTGTTAATGCTGCTAGGGTACTTAGTACTGCTTCTAACTGAAACCTTCCACCTATAAATACCCTTTCTGACCGCCAAAATGCAAACGGCTCTTTGAATTTCCTACGAGTGTTCATCTTCTCTCTCTCTCTCTCGAATTCTTGCTTCCCAGTTCATAAACCCTAGTAGTGATTCAATCCAAGAACGATGGCAGGACTGGTGTTTGTTGATGATCACAATGAGTTGGCAATGCTACAGAAACCCAAGCAAGTAGAGGGTTTTCATCAGATTGTGGATTTCCTAAAATCCTCCCACATCGCCTACGCTTTAACTGTCAATCCCACAATCTATGTGGAGCACATGCGTCAGTTCTGGGCCAATGCCTCTATACAGACTATTGATGGCAATCAGGTCATCAAATCAAGGGTTTGTGATAAACCTCTAACCATCACAGAAGGTTGTATTCGCATTCATCTACGACTAGATGATGCCTCAGGTATTACCTCTCTGTCCAAGGAAGATCTCTTCCAATCAATTAGTCTAATGGGGTATGAAGGTCCAACTGAGGTTTACAAGTTCTTCAAGAGAAAATTTTCACCTCAGTGGAGATTCTTTGTTCATACCCTGCAGAATTGTATTTCTAGAAAAACAACTGGATGGAGTGAGTTTAGCAATACCTTAGCTTATGCTCTAGTCTGCTTAGCTACCTCTGGCAAGTTTAATTTTTCTCAAATGATTTTCAATGATTTAATGTCAAACCTGGATACCAAAACCAAAAGCTTTTATATGTATCCTAGGTTTGTACAAGAAGTACTTAACCAAGAATTGACGGATTTACTGTTGGGAACTGAAGAATTCATCAAGTATGGTTAATGCTGCTGGTTCAAAGTTACTACTGCTAGAAGACTTAAAGGTTAATACTGCTGAGTGTAATCTGATCAACCAATCAAAAAGCAAAGATGGTAGAATCTGATCAACCAATCAAAAAGCAAAGGTTGGTTGAATCAGATGAAGCCCTAGCTAAAAAGATGCAGGAGGATTTTGAAAAAGAAGAAAGAGTTCAGATGGAAAAGGACAGGGAAATGGCAAAAGCTCTAGCTGCTGAACTGAATGAAGCTTATCAACAGAGTATGGCAACTGAAATTGCACAGAAGAAAGCTGCAAGTATGAAAAAATCAGTGGTCAAAACAGTTGCAAAGAAGAGAAAACCCTCAAAGACATTCCTAGGTACCCAAGAGAGGAACAAGATGATTATATTTCTCAAAGGTGCTGTAGGAGTCAAAAAGGAGATGTTCTCCAAAATGTCTTTTGAGAAGATCAAAGAGCTGTTTGATTCAGAGATGTTGAAGCTTCAGGGAAATGAAACTGCTAGGGTGGAGATGGAGAAGAGGATAAAAGAAAGTAATGACTTTGATTGTCAAAAGCCATTTCCAGATGAGCAAGAAACACCTCCTAAGAAAGAGTCCACTCTGGGAGAAAGTCTAAGAACTTTAAAGAGAACAAAAATGATGGCAAGGAGAAAGCCAATCAAGAAGCCTAAAGTATCTGAAGAAGAGGCTAAGAAGGTTACTGAAGAAGAAGGGGCACCTGAGTCATCTAAACAGACAGAGCCAGCTAACACTGATGATGTAAATTTGTATATGGTAGTGATGGACAAAGTGCCTGAACCAATTTCAGCAGAACCTGTAGGAGTTAAGCCTCCTGAGGTCATTCTCTGGGATACATTGACAGTGGATGGAAAGGAATACATAAGGCTGAAAAGAAAGGATGAAAAGTATGAAGTGTTCAACACATGGGCAAAAATTGTCAGAACATGTTCTAGATCAGATCTTGAAGAGATGTTTGAGATAGGAATGAAGTTGTATGCAGATATTCTAAAGGCTCCAGGAATTTCAATTACAAAACTGGTAATGGAGTATCTGTGTATGATGTTCAAACCTGAAGAAGTAGAGCACTTGATCAAGGATGTCTTCAAATCAATAAACAGTTGGACTCTATATGAAATTAGTGGAGTATATACAGTGACTTTGGATTTAAATCACACTGAATACTTTCTAGTGGATAGAGTGTATAATCATAGCAGATTGAAGCTACATGCCATGCTGAAGAAAAAGTTAAGGTGTGTTCCAGATTCAGAAATGGCTAAATACTTGATTCAAAGAACCATCAATCAGAGTTTGGGATTGGATGCAAACACTGGAATTTAGGCCATGATAGAGTTTTGGGAGCATCTTGAAGATTAATTCTGAAGAACTTGACTTCTCTTCCTAAAAGTCAAGTTAGGGGGAGATTGTTGGGAACTGAATAATTCATAAAGTATGGTTAATACTGCTGGTTCAAAGTTACTACTGCTAGAAGACTTAAAGGTTAGTACTGCTGAGTGTTACTACTGCTAGTACTATTAATACTTCTAGTTAAAGATAGTACTGCTTGAACAAAGTTAGTACTGCTTAGCTAGTTAGTACTGCTAGTGGTTAGTGCTGCTTAGTAGTTAATGCTGCTAGAAGGAATTTAATGCTGCTGAAGATTAATACTGCTTATATGATGAAGATTCGCATGACAGGATATACATGGAAGCTTAGAGATATACATGGAAGATATACTGAAGATATTTTATTTATTGTAATTATCTTTGTATTCAGTATATATATTGTATAGTTTAGAATAATGAGTTAACTTTTGTTTTTATACTTTTAGAGAGAAAATCAACCTCAAGGCATAGATCCTAATTCTAGAGAAGTAAAATTCGTATTGATGAGCCTGTTCATCAATATTGAGGTTGAGTGAGTAATCTTGTAACTTCAAAGCATTCAATACAAGTTTACAGTTTGTTGATTATATTCTGTCTTTATTTTCTGTTTGATTAAATATCAAAGTGTTATTCCGCAAACTTCTTTGATATTGTTTCTGAGAATTAATTCTTGTTGAGAATTCGATCCTGACAAGTGGTATCATTCGATCCTGACAGATAATCTGAAGATTATGGAAGCTTAGAGATATACATGGAAGATATACTGAAGATATTTTATTTATTGTAATTATCTTTGTATTCAGTATATATATTGTATAGTTTAGAATAAAGAGAACTTTGGTTATTCATTCTTTTTAGAGAGAAAATCAACCTCAAGACATATATCCTAATTCTAGAGAAGTAGAATTCGTATTGGTGAGCCTGTTCATCAATATTGAGGTTGAGTGTGTAATCTTGTAACTTCAAAGCATTCAATACAAGTTTACAATTTGTTGATTATATTCTGTTTTGATTTTCTGTTTGATTAAATATCAAAGTGTTATTCCGCAAACTTCTTTGATATTGTTTCTGAGAATTAATTCTTGTTTAGAATTCGATCCTTACAAGTGGTATCAGAGCCTAACCCTCTCAGAAACAGTTATTCATCATGGAAAATCTTACAGAATCAAGCAGTACTTTGGTTTCTAAGGTTCCAATGCTCAAACCAAGTGAGTTTGACATGTGGAAGATCAGAATCAGACAATATATTCTTCTCACTGACTACTCAATGTGGGATATCATTGAGAATGGTCCTTCTGAAGCTGGAAGGATAGGACCAGATGGGAAAAGACCTCCACCAAAGACAGATGGTGAGAGGAAGATCAGACAGACAGAGATGAAGGCCTTGAGCACTCTGCTCTTGGTTATTCCCTATGAATATCAGCATCAATTTTGCAACTGCACTGATGCTCAGATTCTCTGGAATGCTCTAGAGAAAAGATTTGCTGGAACTAAGAGCATCAAAAGAAATCAAAGAGATGTTCTAAAGCAGCAGTATGAGAACTTCACTTCCACAAAGAATGAGTCTATGACTCAAACTTTTGATAGGTTCAATAAACTCATAGGTGAACTGGCTACTGTAGGGGTGAAGATGGAACAAGATGATATCAACAGAAAGTTCCTCAGATCTCTTGGGGATGAATGGACTATGTACACTGTCTCATATAGACAGAGTGACAATCTGGAAGAGAAAGAACTTGATGATCTATACAATGATCTAAGAGTTTTTGAAACTGAGGTAGAAATCAAGAAGAAGCCCTCTGGTTATATTCACAATGCTGCACTTCTTTCAGCATCCACTGATACTACTGCCAACCCTGAAGCAGTTAGTACTGCCAGTGGAGTAAGTTCAGAAAAAGGCACTGAAACTATCTTTGAAGCCTTTTTGTCCAGCCATAGCAGCAATTCTCTGATTAATGATGATCTTGATCAAATTCACCCTGATGATCTGGAGGAGATGGATATTAAATGGCAGATGGCCATGCTATCCATAAGGGTGAAAAAGTTCATTAAAAGAACTGGAAGAAATAACTTCTCTCAAAGAAGAGAAGATGGAGCTGGTTTTGACAAAACCAAGGTGGAATGTTATAAGTGTCACAAGAAAGGACACTTTGCTAGAGAATGCAGGAGTGCTGTTCCAAACAACAACCATCAACAAGCTCAGAATGGAGGATACACTCTGAACAAGAATCCTGCTCAAGCCCTTGTTTCTCAACAAGGAATGGGATTTGACTGGAGTGATCAAGCTGAGGAAGCCATTCAGAACCAAGCCCTTATGGCAGAAGTGTCTGATCTCCCCACTGAGGTAAGTTCTAATCTTTGCACTAAATCTTGCATTGACACTGTTACAAGATACAGGGATCACAATCAAAGTATGTGTGATGACCTCAAAAGATTAGAAAAGGACAAAAGAGATTATGTGTTGATAGTAGAGAGATTTGAAGAGCAAATCAAAGGCTTTCAAGCTAATGAACTTCAACACTCTTATGACACAAACTATTGGAAGTGGGAAAAGAATGAGTTAGAAACCAAACTGTCTAAGTCCTTAGAAGAGAATGATAGACCGAAAGAGGAACTGTCAAAAGTTAAGCTTGACATAGACAAGTTTTCTTATGCTTAAAAAGCAATGGACTCTCTTCTAAAGGCTCAGATACATGATAAGATGAAGCCTGGTATTGGATACAACAATACACCCCCTCCTTACAATAACAACTATATTTCTCCTACATCAGACTTGTTAGAAACTAAGGAGAAAAAGGACTTGTCTGAAGAAGCTGTTAAGATAGATCCTTTGGATGAGGTAGTAGTTAAGGATTTGACTGAGAAAGGAGCCAGTGAGAACAGGGATAATAATGTGACTAAAAAGATACCAATAGAAAACAATATTATCACCAATGAGGGATGTGGGAAAATCTGGGTCAAGTCCAAGGAGATAGAGAAGACTATAGGAAATGATAACAAGGTCCATTACAAACAAACCACAGTTGTGAATCCTGGATCTTGTAAACAGTGTGATTGCAATAAAGCCAAGAACCTAAATTCTGGTTTAAAAAGAGGAAATCAAAGAAACTGGAATAATCAATGGGCTCAGAAACAAGGAGTTGATCTGAATAAAATCAATAGACCAAAGCCTTGTTTTATATGTGGCAAGTTGAATCATTTGGCTAAGTATTGTTACTTTAACCCTATTAACCAACAAATGAACTTTCAAAGATTTGTGCAAAAATCTGTTGGTTATAGGAAGGCTGGAAAGAAACATGTGATAAAGAAATCTATTGAAAGTAAAGGCACTTTAAAGAAAAAGATTTTAAAAGAAAGTGTCAAAATGTGGGTACCTAGAAGTACTAACAGTGTTAGTACTGCTGAAAATATTAATGCTGCTAATACTGTTAATACCTCTTCAAAGGTTAATACTGCCAACACAGTTACTACTGCTAACAAGGTTAGTACTGCTAAGCATGCAAGTGCTGCCAAGGCAGTTAGTACTTTTAAAACCAGTACTGATTCTAGCAAAAACATTTCCAAGCCTATTATTGTAACAAAGTACTCCAAGAATGAGGAATTAAAGTTCAAAAATCTTGTCAAGAAAGAATGCAAGTATTTTGATGAGAAAGGGGTACCCAAGACCACTTTGGCTTGGGTTCCTAATTCATACTAATTGATTTATTTAATGTGCAGGGCAACCAACAGCTCAAGGGAAAGAGCATTTGGCATGTTGATAGTGGTTGCTCTAGGCACATGACAGGCAACATGTCATGCCTTCAGGATTTCAAGCATATAATTGGAGGACATGTTGCATTTGGAGATAATCTTACTGGTGGTAAGATAAGTGGAAAAGGTAATGTCACCAAAGGTAAGATGACATTTGAGGATGTCTACTATGTTGATCAATTAAAGTACAACCTGTTAAGTGTATCACAGGTTTGTGACAAACAACATAGTATACTATTTACTAATACTGAGTGTATGATCCTTGCTCCAGGATTCAAGGTAGTTGATGAAAGCATGATACTACTTAGAACTCCAAGAAAGGACAATGTTTACTGTCTTGATATGGACAATGTTGATAGTGATTCATCTCTGAATTGTCTTGTTTCAAAAGCTTCTGCAGATGAATCCTCTCTATGGCACAGAAGGATGTGTCACATGAATTTGAAGACTATGAACAATCTTGTTAAAAACAACCTTGTAAGAGGTTTACCTTCAAAAGTCTTTTCATGTGATGATCATTGTGTTGCTTGTCTTAAAGGCAAACAGCACAAAACTTCTCATAAGACCAAAGAGTTAAATTCTGTTTCTTCTTGTCTCCATTTACTGCATATGGATCTGTTTGGTCCTACAAATGTTATGAGTATAGGCAAGAAATCTTACTGCTTGGTTATTGTTGATGATTACTCCAGATTTACTTGGGTATATTTTCTAAGGACTAAGGATGAAACAAGTGGTCTTATCAAATCCTTTATTCTAAGAATTGAAAACCGAACTAATCAAAGAGTAAAAATCATTAGATCAGATAATGGAACTGAGTTTAAAAATCATGATCTAAACACCTTTTGTGAAGAAAAAGGTATTGAGAAGCAATATAGTGCTCCTAGGACTCCTCAACAGAATGGTGTTGCTGAAAGGAGAAATAGAACACTAATAGAGGCTGCTAGATCTCTGTTGGCTGATTCAAAATTGCCAATTACCTTCTGGGCTGAAGCAGTTAATACTGCTTGTTATGCCCAAAACAGAGTTCTAGTGGTCAAGCAAAAGAACAAGACCCCATATGAGCTTTTAAATCAAAGAAAACCTTTCATTGGTTTCTTCAAACCTTTTGGGTGTCCTTGTACAATTCTCAATACCAAATCTCACTTAGGAAAGTTTGATAGCAAAGCAGATGATGAATTTCTTGTTGTATATTCATCTCAGAGTAAGGCTTATAGAGTTTTTAACTCTTCTTCTAGAATAATTGAAGAAAGTGACAATGTCAAATGCAATGAGAACACACCAAATCCTGTTGGGTCTGGACCTCAGTGGCTATTTGACATTGATTCACTAACTAACTCTTTTGGTTTCAGTAATGAGTATACAGGAACAGGAAGTGGAGGATCAGGGATCACACAAGGTCAAGAAAGTATATCTAAATCTGTGATTTTTCCCATACCCACAGTAAATTCTGTTGAAGACTGTGAAAAGGAATCATTTACTGGACCAAGTCAGAGTGAAGAAGAAACTAGAGATGAGGAGACTCAAGAAAATAATGAAGTGGCATCTGAAAACACTTCAGTTGAGTTGCATGAATCTAATCTTGAGGTTGGACTGAATGAAGAACCTAGTCATAACACCAGAGTTCAAAAGAATCATCCTCCACAGCTGGTAATAAGAGATATCTCTTCTCCTATAATGACTAGACATCAAAGCAGGCTTCAAGAAATGCAAGATCAACAGCATACAGTGCTTTCTTGTTTTCTATCACAGCTTGAGCCTAAAAAGGCACATGATGCTATGAAAGAATCTAGCTGGATAGAAGCAATGCAAGAGGAACTGTTACAGTTCAAGCTACAAGATGTATGGGATCTAGTAGACCTTCCTAAAGGTCACAGAGCAATTGGCACAAAGTGGATTTTCAGAAACAAGAGAGATGAAAGAGGTATTGTCATAAGGAACAAAGCAAGGCTGGTGGCTCAGGGATATACTCAAGAAGAGGGTATAGATTATGAAGAAGTGTTTGCACCCGTGGCTAGAATAGAAGCAATCAGACTATTCCTAGCCTATGCTTCTAACATGAACTTCAAAGTCTATCAAATGGATGTAAAAAGTGCCTTTCTCTATGGGTCAATTGAAGAAGAAGTATATGTCTGTCAACCACCAGGGTTTGAAAACCCAAGCTATCCAGACAGGGTATACAAATTAAAGAAAGCACTTTATGGACTACATCAAGCTCCAAGAGCATGGTATGACACTCTGTCATCCTATCTCTTGGAAAATGACTTTGAAAGAGGAGTCATTGATAAGACTCTATTTATCAAGAGAAAGAAGAAGGATATCTTGCTGGTCCAAATTTATGTTGATGACATTATCTTTGGATCTACCAGAAACAACATGTGCAAGGAGTTTGAGGATTTAATGCATCAAAGGTTCAAAATGAGTTCCATGGGGGAACTTACTTTCTTCCTTGGACTCCAAGTTCAACAGAAGTCATATGGCATTTTCATATGTCAATCCAAGTATGTGCAGGATATTCTAACCAAGTTTGGTTTCTCAGAATCAAAACCTGCCAACATACCTATGGAAACACACAAGCAGATCATAGCAGATCTTGAGGGGGAGGATATGGATGTGCATCATTATAGATCCATGATTGGCTCTCTCATGTATCTCACAGCATCAAGGCCAGATATAATGTTTCCAGTCTGTGTATGTGCAAGATTCCAAGTTAGGCTAAAGCAATCTCACTTTCAAGCTGTTAAGAGGATATTCAGATATCTCAAAGGGCAACCCAGATTGGGACTTTGGTATCCTCATAACTCACCTTTTGACCTAATAGCATACTCAGACAGTGATCTAGGTGGGGCAAACTTGGACAGAAAATCTACTTCTGGAGGATGTCAGTTTTTGGGTGCTAGACTAGTCTCATGGCAGTGCAAGAAACAAACCACAGTATCCACATCTACAACAGAGGCAGAGTACATAGCAGCTGCAAGTTGCTGTTCTCAAGTCTTATGGATTCAGAATCAAATGTTGGATTATGGGGTAACCTTTCTACATACTTCAATCTTTATTGACAACAGCAGTGCTATTAGCATTGTGAATAATCCAGTCAAGCACTCAAAAACAAAGCACATTGAGATCAGGTATCACTTTATAAGAGATTGTAATGAAAAGAAACTTATTCAAGTTGTCAAAGTTCACACTGATAATCAGTTTGCTGATTTATTCACTAAAGCTTTTGATGTGGGTAGATTCACTTTCTTGGTAACAAGTGTGGGAATGATCAACTCTGAATAATCCCCTTCTCAAAAAGTGGTTTTATATCTGTATATTATTCTTGGAGTTACTAATCTTCTGTTTCAGGATATGCATAGCAGTACTCAGTGTTTAGCAAGTTTAAAAGGAGTAAGTCAGTTAATACTGCTAGTGGTTAATACTGCTTTCAGTTAATACTGCTAGTAGTTAATACTGCTTTCAGTTAATACTGCTAGTAGTTAATACTGCTTTCAGTTAATACTGCTAGTGGTTAATACTGCTTTCAGTTAATACTGCTAGTGGTTAATACTGCTTTCAGTTAATACTGCTAGTGGTTAATACTGCTTTCAGTTAATACTGCTAGTGGTTAATACTGCTTTCAGTTAATACTGCTAGTGGTTAATACTGCTTTCAGTTAATACTGCTAGTGGTTAATACTGCTCTCAGTTAATACTGCTAGTAGTTAATACTGCTTTCAGTTAATACTGCTAGTAGTTAACACTGCTTTCAGTTAATACTGCTAGTAGTTAATACTGCTTATGTTCCGAATACTATAAATACTCTTTGCCCGCCTAAAAGTTCATAACGACTCTTTGCATACTGTTCTCTTGCGCTCAAAACCTTTTCTCTCTCAAGTTCGAAGTTTTCAGGCAAGCTTTTCACTAAGATCAATGGCATCCATGACTTTTATCGACGAGCACAACGAGATTGCAATGCTACAAAAGCCAAAGCAAGCTGCAGGATTTCATCAGATTGTGGATTTCCTCAAGTCAAGCCACATTGCTCATGCTCTTATTGTATCCCCTACAATCTATATTGAGCATCAAAGGCAGTTCTGGGCTAATGCAACTATTGTTGTTGAGAATGGTGTGCAGATGATCAAGACAAGAATCTGTGATCAATCACTAACGGTTACTGAAGAGGTTATTCGCATCAGTCTACGTCTAGACGATGCCTCTGGTATAACCTCTATCCCAAATGATGAACTGTTTTCAAATCTTACAAGAATGGGGTATGGAGGCCCATTGGGAGTTTTCAAATTCTCTAAAGCAAAATTTTCACCCCAATGGCGTTTCTTTGTCCATACTCTTATGCATTGTATCTCCAAAAAGACTACTGGATGGAGTGAGTTCAGCAGCACTATTGCTTATGCTTTGGTGTGCTTGGCCACTGCCAGAAAGTATAATTTTTCTAAAATGATTTTCAGTGATCTTGTCTCAAACATGGGAAACAAAAAGAGCTTCTTTATGTATCCCAGGTTTGTTCAAGAAGTTATTACTCATGAATTGACGGATATACCTCAACCTGTTGGGATATATGTACCTAAACCCCCCAAAGGCAAGGTTTTCTCCAATATGAGAAGATCTGCTGGGGACTCTGAAGGAGTTGACACCCCATTGTTCTCTACAATGATGGTGGTGTCCCAAACCAATGAAGGTATGGCAGCAGGGTCAAGGCCCCCATTAGACCAACCCACTGCTAGCCAAGCCCAACCTTCCCTCTCAAAATCAATTCCCCAGTCCCTTCTTGAAAAACCAACCTCTCCAATCACACAAACTTACAAGAGGAAACAAGTAAAGAAGGCTCCTTCCCTTCTTGTACCATTACCCACTAAGCCTATAAGCCCTCTAAGGGAGAATTCTCCCCTAGAGAATATCCAAAGGGAAACCACAAGGGTGTCTCCCAACCCAAAGGAGGTGCTCTCTGAGGAGGAGGTAGAGCATATGGGTGATGAGGCTGCCACTACTCCTGCTAGTACAGAGGAGGAAAGTGGTAACATCAATAAGACCTCCCCCATGGCAACTTTGAATGAGCAATCATTTGAAGGTCCCTGGTGCCAAGAAACCACAGGGGTGGATAGTGCTTCTGCAAGGCAGAAGACTTCCACTAATAAAAGATCCAATGATCCTTCAAAGGAGGGTAACACTTCTGGAAAGGGTGAGGACAGATATACGTACTATGAATTGATGGAAACAATGGGGAACATCAATCAAGATGTTCTCAAACAAGGCAAAGATATTGAAGAAATGAAGCTAGTCATTATGTCACAACAAGAACAGATTGCTAAGCTGAAGAGGATGGTGGTTAGTCTGGTACAAAGGAAGCAGAGAAAGCAATTCCAACTAAGGAGAAGGAAGTCTGAAAATGGTGCTCCCAAAAAGGGGGAGATCAACATGGAAGAAGTCACAAGAAAGGGGGAGATTGATAGAGAAAAACTTGAGGTTGAGGGGGAGCAGGAAGCAGAAACACAAACAGACTCAGTGCCAAAAGAATCAAAAGAAGCAGCAGAAACAGTTACTACTGCTGACATTAATAAAGCAGCAGAAACTGTGAAAGAAGTTTTAACAGATCTTGAGATTGCAGAAACCTTACTAAAAGCCAAGAATGATACTCCCAAGGTCACTTCAAAGACCAAAGGTGTAATCATAAAAGAACAAGGTGAAGTGATCAAGAAAGATAACAGTAAAAAGGCAATGAGCAAAGACAAAGGAAAAGCAAAGATGGTAGAATCTGATCAACCAATCAAAAAGCAAAGGTTGGTTGAATCAGATGAAGCCCTAGCTAAAAAGATGCAGGAGGATTTTGAAAAAGAAGAAAGAGTTCAGATGGAAAAGGACAGGGAAATGGCAAAAGCTCTAGCTGCTGAACTGAATGAAGCTTATCAACAGATTATGGCAACTGAAATTGCACAAAAGAAAGATGCAAGTATGAAGAAATCAGTAGTGAAAACAGCTGCAAAGAAGAGAAAACCCTCAAAGACATTCCTAGGTACCCAAGAGAGAAACAAGATGATTATATTTCTTAAAGGTGTTGTAGGAGTCAAAAAGGAGATGTTCTCCAAAATGTCTTTTGAGAAGATCAAAGAGCTCTATGATTCAGAGATGTTAAAGCTTCAGGGAAATGAAACTGCTAGGGTGGAGATGGAGAAGAGAATAAAAGAAAGTAATGATTTTGATTGTCAAAAGCCATTTCCAGATGAGCAAGAAACACCTCTTAAGAAAGAGTCCACTCTGGGAGAAAGTCTAAGAACTTTAAAGAGAACAAAAATGATGGCAAGGAGAAAGCCAATCAAGAAGCCTAAAGTATCTGAAGAAGAGGCTAAGAAGGTTGCTGAAGAAGAAGGGGCACCTGAGTCATCTAAACAGACACAGCCAGCTAACACTGATGATGTAAATTTCTATATGGTAGTGATGGACAAAGTACCTGAACCAATTTCAGCAGAACCTGTAGGAGTTAAGCCTCCTGAGGTCATTCTCTGGGATACATTGACAGTGGATGGAAAGGAATACATAAGGCTGAAAAGAAAGGATGAAAAGTATGAAGTGTTCAACACATGCGCAAAAATTGTCAGAACATGCTCTAGATCAGATCTTGAAGAGATGTTTGAGATAGGAATGAAGTTGTATGCAGATATTCTAAAGGCTCCAGGAATTTCAATTACAAAACTGGTAATGGAGTATCTGTGTATGATGTTCAAACCTGAAGAAGTAAAGCATATGATCAAGGATGTATTCAAGTCGGTCAACAGTTGGACTCTATATGAAATTAGTGGAGTATATACAGTGACTTTGGATTTAAATCACACTGAATACTTCCTAGTGGATAGAGTGTATAATCATAGCAGATTGAAGCTACATGCCATGCTGAAGAAAAAGTTAAGGTGTGTTCCAGATTCAGAAATGGCTAAATACTTGATTCAAAGAACCATCAATCAGAATTTGGGATTGGATGCAAACACTGGAATTTAGGCCATGATAGAGTTTTGGGAGCATCTTGAAGATTAATTCTGAAGAACTTGACTTCTCTTCCTAAAAGTCAAGTTAGGGGGAGATTGTTGGAAACTGAAGAATTCATCAAGTATGGTTAATGTTGCTGGTTCAAAGTTACTACTGCTAGAAGACTTAAAGGTTAATACTGCTGAGTGTTACTACTGCTAGTATTATTAATACTGCTAGTCATAGTTAATACTGCTTGAACAAAGTTAGTACTGCTTAGCTAGTTAGTACTGCTAGTAGTTAGTGCTGCTTAGTAGTTAATGCTGCTAGAAGAAGTTAATGCTGCTGATCATGGTTAGTGCTGCTTAAGAGATTCGGATGGAAAGAATGACAGCTGGATAATCTGAAGATTATGGAAGCTTAGAGATATACATGGAAGATATACTGAAGATATTTTATTTATTGTAATTATCTTTGTATTCAGTATATATATTGTATAGTTTAGAATAAAGAGAACTTTGGTTATTCATTCTTTTTAGAGAGAAAATCAACCTCAAGACATATATCCTAATTCTAGAGAAGTAGAATTCGTATTGGTGAGCCTGTTCATCAATATTGAGGTTGAGTGAGTAATCTTGTAACTTCAAAGCATTCAATACAAGTTTACAATTTGTTGATTATATTCTGTTTTGATTTTCTGTTTGATTAAATATCAAAGTGTTATTCCGCAAACTTCTTTGATATTGTTTCTGAGAATTAATTCTTGTTGAGAATTCGATCCTTACATTTACCCTCTTTTCAAGAGGTGTATGTACCAAAACCTCCCAAAGGGAAGGTATTCTCCAACATGAAAAGACCAAGTAAGGACTTTTCTGGACAAGAGACACCATTGTTCTCTACAATGATGGTTATGTCTCATTCCCATGGTGAGGCATCAGTGTCAAAGCCCACATCTGACCACCCAACTGATGACCTACCCACACCATTCATTTCAATTGATACTCCTCAGATCCCTATTGACAAGCCAAAATCCCCCATCACCAAAACATATATAAGGAAAAAGGTACAGAAGGTTCCTTCCCTTCTTGTATCTTCACCCCGAAAGCCTACAAGCCCTCTGATGGAGCATTCTCCATCAGAGAATATCGAAAGGGAAACCATAGGGGTGTCTCCCAACCCCCAGAAGGTGCTCTATAAGGAGAAGGATGAGCATGTGGGCAGTAAGGCTCACACTACTGATTCTGCACAAGGTGTAGGTCAGGACAGTGTGAACATCTCTAAGACCTTCCCCACGGCAACTTTAGATGAGCCATCATCTAAGGGTTCCAGGTGCCAAGAAACCACGGGGGTAACAGGTGCTTCTTCTAGGCAGAAGGCCTCTACTAAAAGATCCAAGGATCCTTCAAGGGTGGTAAAAACACCTAAAGGAGGTGAGGACAGATATACTTATGATGAATTGATGGATACTCTTGGTACAATAAGTCTGGAAGTTCACAATCAAAATTTAGAGATACATGAGATGAAAAAGGTGATCACTTCTCAACAAGTGCAGATTACCAAACTCAAAAAGATGGTCCTCAATTTGGTACACAAAAAGAAAAGAAAACAGTTTCTCTTGAAGAAAAGGGGGCATGATTCTTCCAAAAAGGAGGAGACTCAGGAAACTGAAGGAGAGAAGGGCATGGAATTCCAGTTTGAGGGGGAGACTGGTGCTGAAAAATAAAAGTAGGTTGGTGCAGAAGCAGAAACAAGTGTAAAGGCAGCAGTATCTGAACAAGCAGCAGAAACATTTGGTAAAGCAGCAGAAACTGGTAAAGAAGCAGTAAATGAGGCAGAAGCAGAAACTGAACAGGAAGTAGAAACTACAAAGGAGAAACCAGCAGCAGTAACTAAACTGACAATAGAAGAAATAGAAATTGCTGAAACATTGGTGAAGGCAAAGCTTGACACTCCCAAGGCCACTCAAAAGGCCAAGGGAGTGGTAATCAAAGAAGTTGAAACAGAGAAGAAAAGAAAAGAATTCAGTGTAGTTGAGGCCAAAAAGAAAGGGAAGGAGAAGATGATTGAGCCTGAGAAGCCATCAAAGAAGCAAACTTAAATAGAACTTGATGAAGAAATGCCCAAAAAGTTACAAGAAGAGTTGGAAAAGGAGGAAGAGATTCAATCTGCAAAAGACAGAGAGCTTGCATTGGAAATGGCTAAAACGATTAATGAAGAATATCAAAGGAGGTTGAAGACTGCTGCTGCTAAGAAAGTGACATTGAGAGCAACTAGACAAAGCCAAAGAAAGCCTTCAAAGACATTCCTGGCCAATCAAGAAAGAAGGAAAATGATAAACTTTCTGAAAGGAGCTATTGGAGTTCCTGAAAGAATGTTTACCAGCATGTCTTTTGGAAGAATAGAAGAGTTATATAAAAAGGAGATGACCAAACTAAAAGGGGATTTGACTCAAAGGGTTGAGGTTGAAAAGAAGATGAAAGAGAGGCATGATCTCAACATACAACAACCCTTCCCTGACAGTGAAGAAGGCACTCCTATCAAAGAAAAGGCAGAAGTGAAGCAAGAAGAGACTTTAGCTCAACAGATTGGAGCTATTAAAAGAAAGAAGTCCATTGCTACCAAGCCAAAGGCAAAAAGGCTTAGAACTGAAGAAGGAAAGAAAGAACAGGAAAGTGAACAAATGGAAGCTGAACCTTCTGTATAGCAGAAGGAACAAACAGAAGCAGATGTTCAATCTCAAGAGCAAAGATCAGAGCAAACAAGCCAACAATCTTCATATCAGCCTAGACAATCAGATGAGCAGGTGAATTTGTACATGATTGTGACTAATGAAGAACCTATGCAAGCTGACCCTATCTCAATGAAAGCACTAGAGATTATTCATTGGGATACTATGAAGGATAACAGAAGAGAATATTTCAGAATCAAGAGAATGGGTGATCAGTTTGAGTTTTATTCAACTTGGGGCAAAGTAATCAGAAGTTGTTCCAGAGCTGACTTGGAAGAAATGTACAAAGTTGGGATAAAACTGTATGAGAATGTGTTGAAAGGGACAGAAATGAGTCTAACCAAGATAGCCATGGAGTATCTGTGCATGATGTTTGATCCAGATAGAATGAAGCATAGGATCGAAGATTTACATAATGAATATGGATTTAAAAAGATTGATCATTGGATGTTGTTTGAAAATTGTGGAGTCTACGTGATTACAATTGACAAAAGCTACCATGAGTACTTCTTGGTGGACAAGGTGTATGACCACATCAAGACAAAGCTACAAGGGATGCTGAATGCAAAGTTGGTCTGCCCTACAGGTTCTGAAATGGCAAAAATTATGGTCAGAAGAACCATTAATCAAAGTCTGGGACTGGATCCTAATTTGGGAAATTGAGCTGGAGTTTTGAAAGCATCATGAAGACCCTATGCTGAAGAACTTAACTTCTCAATTTGAAAAGTTAAGTTAGGTGGAGATTGTTGGGTCTGAAATGTGCCAAGGATGGATACTACTGCTGGGCTTAAAGATTAATACTGCTGAAGATATTAATACTGCTACTTGAATGATTACTACTGCTAGAGGTATTAATACTGCTTGAAAGTTAATATTGCTAGTAGTTAGTACTGCTTGAAGAATTACTACTGCAAGCATGGTTAGTACTGCTGAGGAAGTTAATACTGCTATGGAGATTAATGCTGCTCGTGAAGATAAAGATGGATTGATACGAAAGACTAGGAGCTGAAGATAATGATGAAGATAATTATGGAATGGATGCTAAAGATCAATATTTCTTTTGTAATTATCTTGTAATCAATTATGTATATATAGTCTAGAAGTCTTTGATAGTTAGAGATAGTTTTTGATAGTCTTATTTAATACAGAATATACTTTTAGAGAGAATTAACCTCAAGGTTCTTTGTAGTCCTTTCAATAGAGAAGTATTGAACGTCTGTTGAGATTGTTCAACAGATTGAGGTTTTGTTTGTAATCATTAAGTTAAATCAATATAACTTGTGATTTGAGTTCATACACTGTTTGATTGATTTACTGTTAAAGTGTTTTTCCGCGACTTCTTTAACATAGTTTCTTAGTGTTTATTAAATTCTTGTTTCGAATTTCGATCCTGACAGATAGCCAAGCTGACAGGAAAGCTATCTGAGCTATCAACAAACATCTTGAAGGAGAAGAATGCAAAATCTGAGTTCCATAAGAAGTTTGATCTGATTACAAAGGAAAGAAACAATTTATCTTCAAAGATAAAGGAACTTGAAGAGATCGTATTCAAGGTGAAGTTGACTGAACACAAGACGCCGGAGTCAATAGCTCAATCACCGAGAGATGATCAAACTGATCCAGATTGCTCACTCAAAAAGGCTTCAAGTTCACATGTTTCAAATGTTTTCTATAATCCTTTCTGTAATTCAGATGATAGTCTTACTTCTAAATCTACTGATCAAATTCGTCCTTCTAACCTTTTCTATGACAAAAATGTTGATGGTTCAGGTAACTTAAAGAAGAACAAGTCTCAGAAGAAAAGGATCTGGAGAAAAGAAAATGAAGATAAAGATAAAGGAAATTGGATCTGGAGAGTTAAAGGATCTCCAGAGGAAAAGAAGAAAGATAAATCATTTGTACATACATCAAATGCAAAATGGAACTATGCCTCAAAAGGTAAAACTTTTGGGAAACCTGATCTGGTTTACACTATTAATCAACTGATCAGGTTAGTACAAAAGAAAATTAGTTGTTCCTACTGTGGCTCAAATGATTTTGTCAGAAAAGATTACGTTAATAACTGGTATGGTTCTTACTTCATCTCTCCTACTAGAACTGCAACTAACCCATTAGGACCCAAATACCAGTGGGTACCAAAAGCTAAATCTGTGTTGCAGGCACCCAAGGTTTAAGGGGGAGAAAAAACAACGACTTCTGATTACTACAGATCAGGACTCTTGCCTCATTGTCAAAACGATGACTTCTAAGTATAACAACTTAGGACTCGGACGTCAATGACAAAGCGTTTGATATTTGAATGCAGGTATTAAGGGGGAGCTTATATGCTTAATATTTATACTGATATATTTTTCTGATTTAACTGACTTTTTACAGGTATCAAGGGGGAGGATATCTGAGTTTTGTCAAAGATACTTCATTGAAAATATTCATTCCAGGGGGAGTTAAGGATTTTGATTTACAGGTATATCTTTCTAATCCTGACACTTTATCACTTGTTGAAAGAAGAACAACTTTCACTTGTGAAAAATGGTTTCTTCAATGTTCAAACCACTTCCTATTCTTCAAAGTTTTTCATGAATTGTGAAGTGTGATTTTAAATGATTTTTGATCTTAAATACCAACCTCTTTTAGTTTGAGGGGGAGAATTGCATCGTCAAAAACACCTTATGTTTTGACTTCTCCATATTTTTATTCTTCATGTTTGTATTCCTTTGTGCTTACATGTACAAAAGACTGTTGAACACCATGTTCTTTTTAGGAAATTACATGGGATTCAATGTGTGAGCTTAACAGAACTTCCATGCATGGATTCACGATAACCAGTATTTCCTACCCAGGAAGTATTCCCTGAGTGATTGAGGGGAGAGGGGTCAAAAGAATTGAGTGATGGTGTGTGAAGAGGTAAAATGGAAAAGAGAGATTGGTTAGAAGTGAGCATTAAAAGAAAGAGGGTGAGTGAACAGAGTAAAAGAATATTAGACTCTGCACCAAACCACTTTCTGAGTCGGGCAGCCACATTATCTGATTGGTTCACATTATTTGGTGACCATCATTGAAATAGGCAACTAGCCCATGCCATCTCTTGCATATAACCCCACCTGCTACTCATTCTTTTCTCAAAAAGAGAATGTTTCACATTTTCTGGGGACGCAGCACATACGCTATTGGTTCTTTATTTGGAAGATACTAATATTGAAAAAGAAGGGAAGTTGCCCCACCTTCGAACCTTTCTCATGCACATTGAGTCTTTGTATAATTTGTTTCTGTCTCAACAAGTTTACATACTTTGAGCCTATATTGAAAAGCAATCATCTATGCTTAATTCTTTCATACACATGCACTAGCACACAGAAATTTGTTTTCTGTCAGAACGTTCATAGATAACCATGTGTTATTCGATGATTGAATGGAAGTCCTGGGGAGCCAACATAAAAACCAGCTCCTTATATAGTAACTTTGTGTTACTCAGTAACTTTGTGTTACTGACAGGCATTCTAACTGAGTCATTTGTTGATTCAGGGTTACACCTATTAAACTATTTGAATTTGAAAAGATTCAAATGGTTACTATTTTTTATCTGCATAGATTGAAATAATCACTCTTTCCATCTGGGAAGACTGCTCTTATTTCCACACAGGGCTCGATACATGAAGACAATGCTTAATTGAAGTCTATAACGACAAGGGGGAGATTGTTTTGACAAGTTTTGATGATGATGCTTCTCACCACTCATCAAAAAGGGGGAGAATATATTAAGGGGGAGAATATAATCTGAAGACTGCTGAAGATTTTCAAAGATATCAAAGTGCTAACGATTTGAAGATTTGAAGACTATTTAAAGCTGCAAGTTTTGAAGAAAAGTGATGACAAATGAAGACCTGAAGACAATTGCCAAAAAAATTTTAATCTTGAATCCAAAGGGGAGATTGTTGGATCATAAATTGTATTCAAGATTAAAGTTAAAGTTAAGGGTTTAAATTGCAATTGTGCTAAAGTTAATTAGAGGGTTTGATTTGTAATAAGTTAATAGTTTTATTATTAGTTGGGCCCAATCCCATTAGGCATTAGGCCTGGGTATTTAATGTTTTGATTAGTTTAGATTTTAGGTTAATCCTCTCATTATTCTTAATCACAATTATTGTTTAGAGAGAGGTAGCCGTATTGTAATCCTACATTCAAGGTATAAAGAACACACAAGGTTTTCATTGATTATTCAAGGGATTGGTATGTTATTCTAATCTTTATATCCCTTGATCTATATTGTGTTTGTATGTTTAATTATCAACTAAATTAAACTGGGATAACATAAACCTCTTAAAGAGACCAAAGGTAAAGAAGTAATAGGAGAGGATAAGTCTAGTGGTACTGATTCGCAAAATTCTTTTAAATCGGTTGGTTTAAGTTATAGTGATTTAAACAAGAGTTATAAGACTCGAAAGATTGAATTCGTTGAGTTTGAATCACTATTTACGACTCCTTCAAATGAATCAGTCAACAATGACAAAATCCTGGCTGAAACTGAATGCAAATACGATGAACATGAATCGGATATAGATTAATTAATTATACCATCAGTTTCAAACCCTATTACGCCTGAACCTTTACTTGTTGAAAAGGTTGAAGAAGAGGCCAATGTCACGAATGAATCTTGTTTTAAGAATGATCAAATGGAGTTTGTTGAGAACATGACTAAAACAATATTTTCTGAAATGATGAATGCTTCAGACCCTGATCCCGTTTCTATTTCAAAAGAGTCAAATTCTGTGAGTGATCATACAATTGATTTGATGAAACAAATTGATTTGTTGCAAAAATCTCTTGATGCAGTTGAAAATGAAAACTTTGATCTCAAATTTAAACTTGAAAAGTCTTTGAAAGACAATTAAGAGCTTTGAGACGGGTGAAACTTCAGGTATTTCAAGAAAAATATTGCCTTCTAAGAAAAAGACTGACAAGGTTTCTGTTTCTATTTCAGATTTGAATGGTAATGGAGTTTGGAGGAGAACAAAGAGTAAAAATGATTGTTTAAATGTTTGTGAAACTGATGTTGAAAACAGTTGTACCCAAGACAGTGATGATTTGAGATGTACTTCTTTTAATGAGTATGAATGTCAGATTTGTTCCGATAAATCTAAATTTATGACATTTGCTCGAAAAAACTTATATTGCAAACACTGTAGGCACAATTCTTTTAAATACAACTCCACTCCTAAGTCCAAGAAAAGCAAAAAGAAAGCAAAAATGAACTTTAATTCCAATTCTTCCACGCAACCTAAAGTTTTCCGTGCTAAGTTTACTAATCTGAGATCTAAAAAACAACTTCAGGAATTAGATGTTAGAATGGTTTGGAAATGGGTTCCGAAACCACGATATGAATGGAGAGTAAAAGTGAAATCTATTGATATTCCTGAATTGCTTGCAGCTAACAGCAAAGGACCCATTTGGATATGGGTACCAAAGCGAAACTAATTGTTTTTTTTGCAGGCCTATCGATTGTGGGTGATAGATTCTGGATGTTCACACCACATGACAGGATTCAAGCACCTACTTCATAACTATGTGGAGGAGACTACTGGAACAATTCGTTTTGCCAATTCTGAAATAGAAGGACATGTCAGAGGATACAAAACACTTGATAACAGAGTTGTGAAGATACAGATGGTGTTATATGTTGATGGCCTTGATCATAACCTGTTCAGCACCAGTCACTTCTGTGACATCAAATACCAAGTTCGCTTCACAACACCTCATTTCTATCTTGAGGATCCAGATGGTTACGAAATCTTTAGAGCTGAGCGCCGTGGAAATCTATATTATGTAAATTTTCCAACACTGTCCTCCACACGTCTCATATGCTTACTAGCTATAGATTTTAAAACACAATCATGGACGTGGCATCGCCGCTTGTCTCACCAGAATTTCAGATCAATAGCTAAGCTTCAGAGACAAGGTCTGGTAAAAGGTCTACCAAAAATGAGGTTTGAAAAGGACTCATTGTGTTCAACATGTGAGATGGGTAAAATGAAGCGAAGCTCATTCAAGTCCAAGACTGAATCATCAACCTCATCTGCGCTAGAACTTATTCACATGGATCTTTGTGGCCCAATGCGAACGACGTCTATCAACGGAAAGAAATATGTTTTAGTGATGGTAGATGACTATTCAAGATACACATGGCTCGAGTTTCTTCGGAACAAGTCGGATGGGCCAAAATTGATTATTGCTTTTATTAAGCGTATTCAAGTACGTCTACAATTGTCGGTTCGGACACTTCATAATGATAACGGCACGGAGTTCAAAAATGACACCTTACAGAGCTATCTCATCTCTGTGGGAATTTCACACAACTTCTCTGCGGCCTACACTCCACAACAGAACAACGTTGTTGAACGAAAGAACCGCACCCTTGTTGAAGTTGCTCGTATCATGCTTGTGTATGTTGAACTACCAATGTATCTTTGGGCTGAGGCGGTCGCGACAGCTTGCTTTACTCAGAATCGTAGCACAGTGATCAAACGCTTCAATAAAACTGCATATGAGTTGATCAATAATCGTAAACCTAGACTTAAGCTGATATTATTAAGCTATGACTCGTGAGATGGGGTAGAACTGCTAAGATAGGATGGTCTTAGAGTCGACGGAACTTACACAAATTAAGAGTTGTAGTGATGGTAGCGAGAACTCTTACGTATCATGTGTTCATAATTTCACTTAGCTAACATTATTATGAAGATGCTTTACGTGAGCATACTTGATCTACTGTTGTTATAATAATTGATAAGTGTAGTAGTACGTTTCCTTGTGTTACTTTTGTAGTCTAGTCCTTATTCCATTTCGTGTTGGTGTGTGACAGACTCATGGTTAACACCAGAAACCGGCCGGAAGGTCAAGAGGCCACGGCATCCACGACCGACCACCCGCAAGTGACTGTGGCGGACGAACCTCCTCATGTGGTTAATGTGTTGGACGGGGGAGCCGAGCACATTCCCCGACGCAACTTAGAAACTGAAGATCCCGTTATGGAGGAAGTGATGGCAGAGACGAGAATGATGGACCGCATGATGCTAGCTATGAACAGGGTCATGGCACAACAACAAGAAATGTTCCTCAAACTCCTGGAGGACCGGGACACCAACAACCGTAGACATGAAACGGTTGACGAAAACATCATCGTGGCAGGATCCGGGGGTACTAAGTGAACCCCTAATTTAATCTTGTTTGTTAATCACATGTGATATAGGTTTTCTCATGTATTTGTACTTTGTCCATGTTATTGTTTGAACCTAACCATACACACACACACATATATACATATATAGGGGCAAGTTCAAACGAGAAGTTAAAAATTTTTCGAGAAGGTGAGAAGTGTGATATCATTTATGATACACAAGTTTAATCATATATGATTAAACAAATTTTACATTGGCAATACATATGTTTTTAATCATATACAATTAAGCACACTGACAGACTGTGTAATCATATATTTGATATCACATTACTCGCCTTCTCGCAAAAAATGTTTAACTTCTCACATGATCCTTCCTCTCTCTCTCTCTCTCTCTCTCTCTATATATATATATATATATATATATATATATATATAAACCATAAATCATAATTAATCAAGCGTTAAAATAAAAACATGGTCATGTTTGTAATTTTGACTAAATAAATTTGATAAGGACATTATAGGTATTCTGCAAATCTTTTTGTCATCTCTCCTCGCCAACTAAAAGAATCACTCTAACACCTTATTGATACGTCTTTACGGGTTTGCATTGTGATCCTTTGTGAACATATTAAAAAATACCAAGAAGAGGAACTCAATAATGGAGCAAAGTCTTCAGTACCGGATTGTGAACACGATGTGAATATATAGAGAATAACTTATTTCTCCATCTATCTTTACTTCAATAAAAAAATCAAGAACATAAAACCACTATGAACAAATAAGGAATCAGTACAAATTCATAAATTAATTGTGATACAAAACCGATATGAATAAGAACTCTAAATCTATCACTTTTCTATCATATAACATTAATTTTGAAGAAAACTTGAATATGGGTTAAATCATGTGAGAATCAAGAATATGTTGAGAACCGTGAGAACATATCTAAGCCATAATTTGGTTTTTATCATGTGTTTTTAATTAAAAGTTGTTTCACCACATGAAAATGGCATAATCGTCATTTTGGTAACAAGATTCACCAGATGAAACAGACAGATTCATCATATGGAACAGACAAATTCACCATATGAAACACAGTGATTTATCGTATGAAACACACTAATTCACCGGATGAAACACACTAATTCACCGGATGAAACACATACTAACCTTATTTCACCACATGAAGTCAAACATAAATTTAATCTATAATCTATTTTCACGTAATGAAATCAAATACAAATTATATGTACAATAACTGATTCATATCTGATTTCATAATCTTCGGTGGACAAGGACTCTCCGGCCGCCGAAGGAATGATCTTGGGACCGTCTTCATAACGTCTTCATACGGTTGTTGTATACACCATCATCAAAACGATCTTGGCATCATATTTGAAAGGAGATCGATAATGAGAAAACCCAATCAAAATCAAACCTAAGACTCAAATTTGAAACCAAATTAAAACCCAACGTTACAGATCGATAATGCAATCAATCAAATTTCACATTTTCCCAAAATTAAACCCTAAATTTTTTCTTCTCTCAATCCAAACTTACAGATCTATAATGGAATTTATTTCATTAGGGTTTCCTCGAGATCAACCAGTGTCGAACCAGATACGACGGGTTTACAACCCATTCATCGGATATCAGGAATGCTCATTGGGAGAAAGGGAGAAAATAGAGTCGAGGGGCGGTGGAACGGTTGATCCATGAGGTTGAGAGGACATAGAACAATGGATGCTTTGGGGTGTTGGAGATTATGAAGAAGGGTGGTTCGTGAACAATATTGATTGGATTAACAAAACCTAGTAATTTCGTTCTAATTTTAATTTAGTCCATAAATAAACCTTGAACTTCTAAATTATTTCACAAATGCCATTGTGTTTTATGTCCATAGATTAAAAGTAATAAATCGCTTAGATTGGTTTTCGCGATTCACAACCTCTTAGTGGTTCTCATTTGATTACCGTCCAACTTGAATAATCACTAATCTCCACCAAATATATTTAAAATTAACAATTGAATGAAGGGATAACCACTGCTAGTTATATCTAACTGTTGTAACCAAAACAAATCAAAGCTAGGAGAAAATCTAAAGACACCTTTTAGTTGTCAACAAGATTCAAATCCCAACATCTCTCCCTAACAACGATTTAAAAAACGAGCTCAAACATATATTCTATCATTGTCGATATGTCCAAAATTGCTGCACTCAAAATCTAGTTCATCGTCTTCATTGACACAAATGCCAAAAACAAATGAAAATTGATGGATCTCAGTTTTGACAAAAAAAAAAAGCAGAATGTTGATTTTCGTGGCTAAAGCTAACAACTCCCGAAACATCAACCACGTCAGTCAATTGGAATCTTTATTCAACATTCATAAAATGGATCCCTATTCTAAATATGTGGCCATACGAAAAGTAAAAGAGAAAAAAATCAATGAAATGGAAACCATGATGAATTGGGAAAAGAGGGGTTGGCCTCCTGGGGATAGCCCTCGTTAACGAGAGCTCTGACCATCTTGTAACACACATTAACAATAACGGTTCCCATATATGTCAAGGAGATTGAAGCCAAACAACCATCAATACTTGCTACAAATTCAAGGTTGGAATTAAGATGAGAATATACAAAGTTATGTGGTTCAAAGAGAAACGGAAAGCATACATATTTACATACCAAAACACAAAAAAATACTAAACATAAAAGATTGAAAGATATACAAGTAAAACAACGAGTAATTCCAATAAAAAAGACCAACTAAGAAAGGCCCACGACGATAAGAGAACAAAGATAATGATCCGTGTTAATTGGAAACACAATAGCAACAAAAAAACCCAAGATGTCAAGATATATCATGGTTAATTGACCACTGCATCCACAACCAATTTGCATAAACAACATCCAAGACTAACATTCCCTCAATCACCAACAGCGAAGCATGGAATAGTATAAGCGTTGATGAAATAAAAATATGGTGCACATATAGAGAAAACCGTTGCACACGCAGAAAAAAAACACTACGTACCGTATAGGTAGCAAAAAAAGTCTAAAACAAAAAGTCTGTACAAAATGATTGATCGCATGCTAGTCAGTAACACACACACACAACCAAACACGAAGGAATCTACAGAGACATAAAAAAAATTGTGGAAAAAAACTAGACTAGATCTTCGAAGATAAGAACCAATGCTCAAGTTAAAAATTCGAAGATGAGACTATTGGAGATCTACATGAGGTTGAAACTAATCTAAAAAGATTGATCTAACACCCAGATCGATCCAACATAAAACCATAAAATATTCGCAAAACCATAACTTACCAAGAAGACGGGTAGATCTAACAAGATAAGATCCAACACTTAAGACACAAACGAACACAAACACTTATAAAATTGTTCATAAAAACACATATATGGATCTAACCAAAGATTAATTAGACTAGAGAGATATATAATGTAGACCTATGGTCCAAGTGAATAAGAACCATAGATCTAAAGTAACAAAAAAAGGGTGATGCTACGCCATCTTCACATATAAATATATGTAGGATGTGCAAATGACAAAACGACCAACATTTTAGACACACTGTTTTAACGTATTTAGTCCTGCAAGATGAAATTTATCTACCACGTCGTCAATGATCATAACATTTCGCCAAAACAAGTACCCAACTGCATGATGCCTTGAATGGTTTTATTTGACAAAATGTCATGAACACGCAAATGCATGTGGTAGCAAATTTTCTCTGGCCTTTAAGTTAGATCTTGATCTTTCTCAAAAAGTCATATATGATTTTTTCACACTAGATAAAAATTGTTTCTACCTAGTTTTGATATATACAATTTTATGGTAAAGGAATGATATTGTGGGCTACTAAAATTTTGCTAATGAGTCATTTTATAGGGTTCAAAAGTATCAAAGATATTGGCATCAATTTAATGCTAGATTATTCATAAATTAATTTCCATATATGTATATATACATAGAATACCATTCATTTGTTAACCAAATAAATATTATTATTTTTTTCATTTTTTTTATCAATGGTTGTGATTACATGGAGGTTATAATCTGATACAAAAGGAAATAAATAAATGAAGGGCTTTTCTGGAAGAAATTATTTTATATTTTTGAAAGTTCATCAATTTTTTGGGAAGATATTCAATAATAATATTTAAATTATTTTTGTTTTTTTAAACATAATGATATTTTTATTTTAGGAAATAATCAATAATAATATTTAAATTATTTTCTTAAAGCAAAAACCAGAAGGTTAATAGGTGAAATAGGTGAAATAGAAACTGAAACAATGATTTTTATTTAAAGTTTATAGTGAAACCAGATAATCAAAGTTCATAAATGAAACGAGAAGGTTTATTTGTGAAACCAGAATTTATGTTTAAGATTTATAGGTGACAATTATTCTTTTTCGTAGGTGAACAATGATTTTTGTTATAAAGTTTATAGGTGAAACAATGATTTTTTTTTGTGTATAAAGTTGGTTCTTCCGATTTAATTTTTCATAGGTGAAACTACAAAGTGAATGAGATAATTAAGAATATTTAAACAATAAAGTGAATGCAATTTAGATTATATTTAATGAATATGATAATTAAGTAATGTGATAAATAATTGAATAAACCTATTTTTTTAAGGAATGTAATATCAATATATGAAAAAGACAAAGATGTTAGCAAAATTAACACTAATTTTTGGTTAACAAAATAAGGGACCCAACCACAAGGGTTGGGTTGTGACGTACTGGTTAAAGCCTTGGGGAATAATGTATCTGGTGGAATAACCAGTGAGTTTTAATCACGAATGATATCTTACAATCATAATTTGCCTATGGATTAGTATAGACATAGCCTAGGATACCCTTCCAAAAAAAAAATAAGGACCTATATATATAATATAAATATATATATATATATATACACATGTAGACCACGATTATTTTGCAAACTAGTAAAAGGTTACAGTGCAACCGTCATCTAAACCATTCATTTAGACCATGGCTGTAACGACCCCCGTCTCGAGATATATAGGACAGTTTCCGTTACACACACACACACACACACACACACATATATATATATATATATATATATATATATATATATATTTAGTTTAACTGTAACGACCCCCGTCCCGAGATATATAAGACAGTTTCCGTCACACACACACACACACACATATATATATATATATTTAGTTTAACTGTAACGACCCCCGTCCCGAGATAAATAGGATAGTTTCGGTCACACACACACACACACACACACATATATATATATATATATATATTTAGTTTAACTGTAACAACCCCCGTCCCGAGATATATAGGACAATTTCCGTTACACACACACACACACACACACATATATATATATATATATATATATATATATATTCACATAAACCCAAAATAACCTCGTTTGCAGAAAGAGGTTGGGAAAGTACAGAGCATGCTAAGTATTATTTATATTACAAAATACAATTCCAAAAGCTTAGCATAACTATTAATTTATAACCAAAAGTTATATTGTCACTAGAAGGAATATCCCAAAAAGTCACTTGGGTCGCTCTCGCCACCTTGCCCCCATCCCGATTCTACAACAAGTACCTGCCGTGCAAAAAAAACACACGGCTGAACGACATGCTCAGTGAACGAATAATATAAAAAAAATAATCCAAAGAACAAATTAATAAAATTAGGTACAATGAAAAATGAATTAACCATTTAAAACAACTTGGTTGAAAATATATACATTCATTGAATCAATAAACCGAAATCATGATGATCCGAAATGTAACTCGAAAACAACTACAAATCCGAAACAACAGAAGTCAACATCAAAGTCTCCAATCATATAAGTTCTTAATTACGTGCAACAAGGACACGTTGTCCGATGGTCGGCAAAACCAACCGGACGGTTGGAATTTAGGGGTACGGGAACTCACCGCCTAAGTCCCACCGTGGATTTAACCATGGCCTCGAGTTCTGGAACTAAATATAGGATCGATCAATACGCCCTCGGGTAGCCTCTTCCGTAAAGGCCAAAGTATCATTCGTTGAAGACGCCATAGTCTTTGTAGCCACTATGGTAGCATCCCAGACAAAGATGCCCCAAAGTCCGGTGTTCGGAAAACAAAGTCCAAACCATGAAATTCAATTTCATTAAATCAAAGCATAACCCAAAAAGAGTTTCGATTTTCTCAACATATTTTGATTTCGGAAATTCACATAAAAGTTCATGTAATGAGCAATTGGATAAAGACATATAAACTCATATCCGATAGAAGTTCGTTATCCGGCAAAATCCATAAAAGGAATCACAAACGGATCAAAAAGCATGTTATACAATCAAAATTCAACAACTAAAAGCAAAACTGATCGAGAGTTGAAAACAATTCCGGATAACGAATTCACATACCCACTTTTGTGGATATTTGGATTCATATTGAATCTTGTGGATGAAATGACCACATCAAATGGTCATTCCCGTGTCAAAGAAGATTGAATCCGTACCTGAGATGATCCCTTTCCTATCTTTATAGTCTCCTGCAATTCAACATGAATTCTTTGAATTATCGGTAATGGAATTTGGAATTCTATTCTCACACAAGTCACTAGGGTCCTAAAATTACCTACGAACCTCCTAAAGTGCTAACAATAACCTTAAGACACTTTAAACAAGGTAAACATGAATTTACATGACATTTAGAACAATAGATTTATTTTCAAAGAACACATTCTGAAAATTTAACAGCTTTCTGATACCTAAAGTTTCTGACTTTTCCTCCCATTTAGAGGCCAAAACAGTAGTTACCATCAAAATGAAAGTTGTTATATGATCTATTAGGAATCTAGTAGTTTTGGATTCATCTCATTTGGATAATCCATCTATTTTCTATGAATTTTACAAAAAGAGCATGCTGATCCCGAGTACAGTGTGACCAGTCTCAAAAACACACTGTTTTGGGCCATTGCAATTCAGAATTTGATCTTGGGGTAAACTACAAAGTTGTTCTAGACTCTATAAACATTCCAATGATGTATCATAAACCTTATTTCGATCATCCATTTATTTTATACGAATTTTTGAACTCACTGGACAGAAACTGTTAAGACATGCAGTTCTATTGAAGCATTTTCATCAAACACTTGGAGGACACAACTACAAATTCGAGCTCAAAGCTATATTCATTGTTACCAATACCAATCTTTGAACATTTTGAACCAATATAACATAGATTAAAAACATACAACTTCATGCAAACCCCAATTTCAAGATCAAAGACCCAAAATCAAAACATAACTTCAATTTTTTTTGATAGATTTTAGTTAAACTACAATAATCCATCCATTTTAAATAACCTAATTACTAAAACAAAGAGAATACACATATTTTGTATGTGTTCTAACATAAAAACCAAAAATTGAAGGTAACAAAGGATTACCTTAGTGTTTTTTACTTCAAAATTTCACTTGAACTTCTTCAATTCCTCAAGAAATTTGATGATTTCTCCATTTCTTCTCTAGTTCTCTCTTGCTCTCTTTCTCTCTATACAACTCAAACTTGAAGAACATATAAACCTATTTGATTTTTTTTAATTATATAAATACAAGTTTTAAACATTATTTAATTTGATCCCCTCAACTTCTAGAAATTCCAAAATCTATCCTAGTCATAAGTTTTCTTAATTTTCAAGTTTAATATAAGTTTTAAATTGACTAATCTTGGCCCCTCAACATGGTTATTCTTAATATAGAGTCTAAGGTACAACTATGTAATGCATAGGGTACAACTTAATTATACACACAATTATATATGATTCGAATGACGGATTTTTGGGTTATTATAACTTCCCCACCTTTAAAAAAGATTTCGTCCCCGAAATCTAGTTACGGATTAAAAAGACTTACTTTATATGAAGAGCTCGGGATATTCACGTCGCATAAAGTCTTCCATCTCCCATGTCGCTTCACACTCCGTATGATTCTTCCACAACACTTTGACATAAGAAATTATCTTTCTACACGTCCCTCTCTCCTCTCGGTCTAAAATATTTTCCAGTTCTTCTCGATAGGAGAGATCTTTTTCAATTTTGTTGAGAGGATAGTCTATCACGTGTAGGGGGTGATAGTGATATCCGCGTAATGCAGATACGTGAAAAACATCATGCACATGGGATAACTGAGGGGGCAACGCTAACCGATATGCGACTTGACCGATCCTTTACAAGACTTCAAATGGACCGATATACCGAGGACTCAACTTGCCGTTAATTCTGTATCGACGAGTACCACGAGTCGGTGAAACATTGAGGAATACGTGGTCACCCGGTCGAAATTCGAGGTGTCGACGATGTTTATTAGCACAACTCTTCTGACGAGATTGTGCTTCCTTCATTTTCTGTCGGGCTACCTCGATCTTTTCAGTCGTAACTTGGATAAGCTCAGGACCTTCGATCACTTTTTCTCCAACTTCGTTCCAACAAGTTGGCGATCAGCATTTTCGGACGTACAATGCTTCATAGGGAGCCATGCCAATACTTGATTGCCAATTGTTGTTATAAGAGAATTCAATAAGAAAGAGATAATCATCCCAACACCCATTTCATTCCAAAGCACAGGCTCGGAGCATGTCTTCGAATGTTTGTATGGTGCGTTCAGACTGACCGTCTGTCTGGGATGAAAAGTGGTACTAAAATTTAATCGAGTACCCCAGGCTTTTTGTAAACCTTCCCAGAATCGAAAAGTGAAACGCGGGTCTCTATCAGAAGTTATAGAAACTGGCGTGCCATGAAGTCGAATAATATCATGCTAGAAGAGATCGGTTAGTTTAGATGTAGACCAAGTCTAACGAATAGGAAGAAAATGGGCTGATTTCGTCAAACGGTCGACAATCACCCAAATAGAGTCATGATTAGAAGATGTTCTGGGTAACCCAACTACGAAATCCATTGTGATATGTTCCCATTTCCATACTGGAATTTCAAGAGGTTGAAGGAGTCCACTAGAGCGTTGATGCTCGATTTTGACTCGCTGACAAGTTAAACAACGTGAAACATGTTCTGCGATGTCTCACTTCATACCGTTCCACCAGAACATTTGTTTCAGATCTCTGTACATTTTGGTAGTACCTGGATGAATAGAGAAAGGGGAGTCATAAGCTTCTTTCAAGACAACTTCTTTTAGCTCGGTGTCGTTTGGGACACAAAGTCGATCACAAAACCATAGAGTGCCATCGTCATCAATTCGAAATTCAGAATTTGTTCCATTATGAATTTGATCATGAATGGTCCAAATTTCACCATCATTCTGTTGGGCGGCTTTTATCTGTGATATAAGAGTCGACTCTACTATCAAACTAGCTAGAAAACTTTGATCATTATGCGGATAGATTTCCAAACCGTACCGATCAATCTCCGTAGCCAACTGTGTGGGGACTAACAAAGAAGATATTTGTCCAACAGCTTTTCGACTGAGTGCATCTGCGACTACATTTTCTTTGCCCGGATGATACTGAATCCGGACATCATAGTCCTTAAGAAGCTCAAGCCACCACCTCTAGCGCATGTTTAGCTCCTTTTGAGTAAAGATATACTTCAGACTTTTATGGTCTGTAAAGATCTCACACGTCTCGTCATACAGATAGTGGCGTCATATTTTGAGAGCAAAGATGACCGCAGCCAACTCTAAATTATGAGTTGGATAATTTACCTCGTAGGGTTTCAACTGTCATGAGGCGTATGCGATCACTCTGCCATGTTGCATTAACACACAACCCAAACCTTGCTTTGAGGAGTCACTGTATATCTGGAAACCGCCGGTGTCTATCGGTAAAACAAGAATAGGTGCAGTAACCAAGCGATGCTTCAGTTCTTCAAAACTGGCTTTTTGATCTGAGCCCCACTCAAATTTAACACCTTTTCGTAATAATCGAGTCATAGGCAGAGCTATTTTAGAAAATCCCTTCACAAAACATAGGTAATAGCCCGCGAGACCTAGAAAACCACGGACTTCAGATATATTTTTCGGTCTTGGCCACTTTGTGACAGCTTCAATTTTAGTAGGGTCTACTGTCACACCCTCAACAGATTTAATGTGACCCAAAAATGTCACCTGTGCAAGCCAGAATTCGCACTTAAAGAACTTAGCATAAAGTTGTTTATGTCTGAGCGTCTCCAATGTTATACAAAGGTGTTGTTCATGATCTTCATGGGATTTAGAATAGATTAGAATATCATCGATGAAAACGATGATAAACTTATCCAGATAGTCCTTAAATACTCGATTCATAAGATCCATGAAAACCGCTGGAGCATTCGTAAGACCGAATGGCATAACTATGAACTCATAGTGACCATAACGTGTTCTAAAAGCGGTTTTGGGGATATCACAATCACGGATTCTAAGTTGATGATATCCTGAGCGAAGGTCAAATTTTGAAAAGTATCTTGCCCCTTATAGCTGATCGACGAAATCGTCGATCCTGGGTAATGGATACTTATTTCGGATGGTAACATGGTTTAGCTCACGATAATCTATACAGAGCCGCATGGAACCTTCTTTCTTTTTTAACAAACAAAACAGGGGCTCCCCAGGGAGAGACACTGGGATGAATAAAACCCTTGTTTAGAAGTTCTTCAATTTGAGCCTTCAACTCTTTCATTTCAGTAGAGGCCATACGATAGGGAGCTTTAGAAATTGGTGTGGCCCCTAGGATTAATTCGATAGAGAACTTGACCTCTCTTACCGGTGGAATACCCGGTAAATCATCTGGAAAGACATCTAGAAATTCTTTAACAATAGGAATAGAATCAAGGGAAAGCGGTACCTGATCTGGATCTTGTAGAGATGCAAGAAATCCCTCGTAACTTTGCCACATGAATTGCTCAACTTTTATGGATGATATAACTCAGGTTCCCTCATTCAGAGGTACACCCTGAAAAATGAGCTCGGGGTGGCTGACGTCTCTGAATATAACTTGCTTCGACTCACAATCAATAGTAGCTTTGTGTCGAGCTAACCAATCCATGCCCAGAATTAAATCAAAGTGTGATAACTTCATAGGGAGTAAAGTTACCTCTCGAATACAGTTCTCGATCATCAATGGGCAGTTTTCAAATTTTGAGACATTGCATATAGAATTACCCATCGGAGTTGAAATCTTGACAGGGAAGTCAGTTGAATGCTCATAGGGCTTAAGATGTGACTCCAGATGCTCGGAAGTAATGGAGTGTGAAGCCCCGGTATCAAACAATACATATACAGATTTATCAGCTAAAGTTAGGATACCCGAAACCATACCAGTTATGGACTTGTCACTGGATATCGCAAACACACGCCCGCTGACACTAGGTTGTTCTCCTTTGTCTTTTGATTTGTCAAACCGACCCTTCTTACAGTCTCTGTCCAGGTGGCCTTGCTCATGACAAATGTAACACACTCCTGTCATTTTTAAACATGGTCCGAGATGATGCCAGTTGTTGCACTGATTACATTTGACATGATTGCCCGTAAGAAATTGTTTTTCATTGACTACCGATTCTGAAGTTCGAGATTTGGAATTATTAGAGCCCTTTAGACATCCACTGCTCGATTTAGAGCGCATCGAACGCTGATTACTAGAACCCTTTTGCAAACTTTCAGAACCTCGTTTCTTTGACTCAAGTTGATTAGTTATACGCTCTTCACGTGCTTTGTCGATGTTTTTGGCTGCATCGGCAGCCTGCGAAACACTGTCAAAATTTAAATTGATTAGCTTGTCTTTGTACTTGTAGTTTCATGACCACTTGAATTTATCAATCTGGTGGGTTGCGGTACCCGCGGTAACTCCTGCAAATCGACCCAATCTGAGAAATCAAGCTAGATAGTCTACAACAGATTCATCGTCACGTTGTTGGATGTTAGAATACTCGCGTACATATGCTTCTTTATCAGCTGGAGTAAAATACTGATTATAGAAAAGCTCCTTAAATTGATCCCAAGAGAAGTCTCGGACACTGAGGTTTGATTGTCTACAAGAATCCCACCAGTTGTGAGCGTCGTTTTCGAATTTGTATGTTGCAAGTCAAGTGCATCAAAGATTTTCTCTATATGCCTGATCCAATTTTCTGCTTCTACTGCCTCAGACGCAGAAGTAAAAACATGAGGTTTCTACTTGTTGAAACGTTCCAGCCACACATGGGCTTCTGCAGTTGGGTTATGCGATCTGGAACCTGGATTTGCATTACTAGGACCAGTTTGTAACGTTGGTCCGGGAGATTGATGAGAATCATGAGCAGCTTTGCGCATAGCCACCACTGCCTGCGCAATAAAATCAGGCATCATACCTGACATAGCTTGGTGGACTGCCGCTGTGATGCTCGGGTCCACTCGATCCCCTGTTAGAGAAGGATCTGGTTGACTACCTGATCCGGATCTCACTTTTCAGGGTCTACCACGTCTTGACATACTATAGGAACAAAGATATGGATTAAGAATTGAATATCAAATAGATAGGAAAGCAGCAATTTGGAATAGAAATAACCAATCTAGACAATTCCTAAACTACCCATTTCTATTCCTACCCGTTCCTCACAGGTCAAGCTTATTACGAACTACAAGACAAAACCTAGGCTCTGATACCATAACTGTAACGACCCCCGTCCCGAGATATATATGACAGTTTCCGTTACACACACACACACACACACATATATATACATATATTTAGTTTAACTGTAACGACCCCCGTCCCGAGATATATAGGGCAGTTTCCGTTACACACACACACACACACACACACACACATATATATATATATATATATATATATATATATATTCACATAAACCCAAAAGAACCTCATTTGCAGAAAGAGGTTGTGATAGTACAGAGCATGCTAAGTATTATTTACATCACAAAATACAATTCCAAAAGCTTAGCATAACTATTAATTTATAACCAAAAGTTATAGCATCACTAGAAGGAATATCCCAAAAAGTCACTTGTGTCGCTCTAGCCACCTTGCCCCTATCCTGATTCTACATCAAGTACCTGTCGTGCAAAGAAAACACACGGCTGAGCGACATGCTCAGTGAGCGGATAATATAAAAAAAATCCAAAGAACAAATTAATAAAATTAGGTACAATGAAAAATTAATTAACCATTTAAAACAACTTGGTTGAAAATATATACATTCAATGAATCAATAAACAGAAATCATGATGATCCGAAATGTAACTCGAAAACAACTACAAATCCGAAACAACGGAAGTCAACATCAAAGTGTCCAATCATATAAGTTCTTAATTCTGTGCAACAAAGACACGTTGTCCGATGGTCGGCCAAACCAACCGGACGGTCGGAATTTAGTGGTACGGGCACACACCGCCTAAGTCGCACCGTGGATTTAACCACGACCTCAAGTTCTGGAACTAAATCTAGGATCGATCCATACGCCCTCAGGTAGCCTGTTCCGTAAAGGTCGGGTACAAAGTACCATTCGTTGAAGATGCCATAGTCTTTGTAGCCACTATGGTAGCATCCCAGACAAAGGTGCCCCAAAGTCCGGTGTTCGGAAAACAATGTCCAAACCATGAAATTCAATTTCATTAAATCAAAGCATAACCCAAAAAGAGTTTCTAATTTCTCAACATATTTTGATTTCGGAAATTCACAAAAAAGTTCATGTAATGAGCAATTGGATTAAGACATATAAACTCATATCCGATAGAAGTTCGTTATCCAGAAAACTCCATAAAAGGATTCACAAATGGATCAAAAAGCATGTTATATAATTAAAACACAACAACTAAAAGCAAAACCGATCGAGAGTTGAAAACAAATCCGGATAACCAATTCACATACCCACTTTTGTGGATATTTGGATTCATATTGAATCTTGTGGATGAAATGACCACATCAAATGGTCATTCCCGTGTCAAAGAAGATTGAATCCGTACCTGAGATGATCCCTTTCCTATCTTTATAGTCTCCTGCAATTCAACATGAATTCTTTGAATTATTGGTAATGGAATTTGGAATTCTATGCTCACACAAGTCACAAGGGTCCTAAAATTACCTACGAACCTCCTAAAGTGCTAACAATAACCTTAAGACACTTTAAACAAGGTAAACATGAATTTACATGACATTTAGAACACTAGATTTATTTTCAAAGAAGAACACATTCTGGAAATTTAACAGCTTTCTGATACCCAAAGTTTCTGACTTTTCCACCCATTTATATGTCAAAACAGTAGTTACCATCAAAATGAAAGTTGTTATATGATCTCTTAGGAATCTAGTCGTTTTGGATTCATCTCATTTGGATAATCTATCGATTTTCTACGAATTTTACAAAAACAGCATGCTGATCCCGAGTACAGTGTGACCAGTCTCAAAAACACACTGTTTTGGGCTATTTAAATTTAGAATTTGATCTTGGCGTAAACTACAAAGTTGTTCTAGACTATCTAACCATTCCAACGATGTATCATACACCTTATTTGGATCAGCCATTTATTGTATAGGAATTTTTGAACTCACTGGACAAAAACTGTTAAGACATGCAGTTTTATTGAAGCATTTCATCAAACACTTGGAGGACACAACTATAAATTAGAGCTCAAAGCTATATTCATGGTTACCAATACCAATCTTTGAACATTTTGAACCAATATAACATAGATTAAAAACATACAACTTCATGCAAACCCCAATTTCAAGATTAAAGACCCAAAATCAAAACATAACTTCAATTTTTTTGATAGATTTTAGTTAAACTACAATAATCCATCCATTTTAAACAACCTAATACTAAAACAAAGAGAATACACATATTTTGTATGTGTTCTAACATAAAAACCAAAAATTGAAGGTAACAAAGGATTACCTTAGTGTTTTTGACTTCAAAATTTCACTTGAACTTCTTCAATTCTTCAAGAAATTTGATGATTTCTCCATTTCTTCTCTTGTTCTCTCTTTCTCTCTATACGGCTCAAACTTGTAGAACATATAAACCTATTTGATTTTCTTTTAATTATATAAATACAAGTTTTAAACATTCTTTAATTTGGTCCCCTCAACTTCTAGAAATTCCAATATCTATCCTAGTCATAACTTTTCTTAATTTTCAAGTTTAATATAAGTTTTAGATTGACTAATCTTGGCCCCTCAACTTGGTTATTCTTAATCTAGAGTCTAAGGTACAACTAAGTAAAGCATAGGGTACAACTTAATTATACACACAATTATATATGATTCGAATGACGGATTTTTGGGTTATTATAATGGCATTTGGATTTTCTTTGATTCTCTAAATGAATTTACCTGATTTCGTCGAATTTTTGCGCACATAACAGTTCATACGTTCTATCAGATAAAGGTGTTACCTTTGAAACAATATGCGTTCCATGGTAGTGTATGCGTTTAGTGAAATATTATGCATTACAAGTAACGTTATTGCATGAAACCGATAATTATTGATGCAATCCATGATGATTGGCTAAATGAATGTTGTAGAAGAGCATTGCATGGGGTTGTAACATTATACTGGGTTGCAAAATAAACCACCCTATAAATATATATAGGGGTAGTTTGATTTGGAAACCATCTTAATTTTGAAAACCGTGCAAACTGTTGATTCAATTACTTAAGTTAATGAAATTATTTCATGAATTTGTAAAATTTGATAAATTGTTTTATATAAAAAAAAATTCTTGATGAAATTGTTTCATATATTTGTGTTTTAATGAAAATTTTTCATCAGAATCAACAAAATAATTATATGACACAATTTCATCAAATTAAACAATTTCATGAACCAATTTTATTAACTTAACCAATGAAATCGACGGTTTGGACTGTTTGCAAAATTACAGTGGTTTCCAATTGATCTCTCCCCTATGTGTGTGTGTGTGTATATATATATATATATATATACATATCTATACTACTTTATAAATCATTTGGGTTGCTTTTCTTAAATACAAATTTTTAAGCCTTATGTGCCACCATTTAAAGCCTATTTACTTAATTTTCAACTTTACAACTTTTTAAACCTTATGTACAAGTTAGTAAAGCACATTGTTATCCACCCGGTTCAAATTACAATACAAGTTTCAAAAATGTGGACAAAACACCTCTTCCTTCTCCCAATGTGACGTTTGATCATCCCAATTGATTTCCCAAGATGAAGATGATAATTGAAGCTCTCTACATCTCAAGAGTCGCCCTCCTAAATTCGACGTTAAATCCTGTTCGTCGCCTGCTCGAACGATGTTGAATCCCTATTCTTATTCAACTCGACCCCTGCTCGATTCAGCGTCTGCTCCATCCTAGACGACGCTTCGCCCTTTTCTTCTCTTCAAGTACGATTTCACCATTTCTTTCACGATTTCTTCAAATCAGGTAACATTTTTATACTCTACTAAATCGATTTCAACATTTTTGGGTTAGAACATCTCTGGAAATCGATTTCTGTTCCGATTTGGGTTTCTCAGGTACGATTTCCAAATTGAGTTAGAACATCTCTTGATTTGGGTTTCACCCGTCATCATCGCCGTCTCAGGTACGATTTCACCATCACCATCACCATCACCATCACCATCACCATCACCATCACCATCGATTTAGGTTTTGTTTGTTTCCTTTCACGGCAGTCTTTTCAGGTCACTAACACCATCACCAAGGGTTAAATTGTCGGTAATTGGGTTTTTTATCAGCTACTGTCGCACAGCATAAAACATCTTTCTATTGTTTCTGTTGGGTTTGGGTTTCACACTTTATCTCTTTCTTTGTTTGGTTTGGGTTGTACACTTTTCATCCATTGGGTTTCTGGATCGATTTGGGTTTTTTTCAGATTGATTTTGGTTTCTTTCTAATCTTTCTGAGGTGATGAAGTCTTATAATAAGAGAATAGACAAAAAAAAGAGATCGATTTTGGTTTACCATATTGAGCTATATTTGTAGGTTTCTTGTAACAAAAGCCAAGTACCACCCAAGCACCTTCTCTGGTGCACAATCGACCATTCAAATTCACAATGTGGTTCATCTTGTTCATATAATTATACGGTTGTTGGTTTAATTGATTTCATTCATCTCTATCTCCTCCTAATTCCATTCTCCATTGCTCCATCTCTGTAAGGTTAATTCAATTTGTACATCTCAATTTTGATCATTCTCCTCACTTTGACTACATTATTAGCTCATCGATTGTATAATCTGTGTTTAGGGATTTTTTTGTATTGATTGACTTTTGTTTTGGTTATCAGTGGATTTGATGTGTTTCTGATGTATTTTTGGTTTTCTGTTCTTTCTCATGGATTATAAAAGTTGAACACAATTTGATAAAATCTTGAAATGTGTTTTTGTATTCATTGGAGAAAAGAAATAGTTTCGTATTTAGATATTAGACTTGTTGATATCAATCGAACTCTTCTATCTAATCGATTCATACACTCAGGTAAGACTTAACCAGTTACGTTTCTTTGTTTCTTCAAATCGGTTTCTTTATTTCTACAATCGTTTTTGTTTGTTTCTTCAAATTGATTTCTGTATTTATTTGGGTTTCTTGGTCTTAGATAGGATTTCACCATTGATTTGGTTTTCTTGGTCTCAGGTACGATTTCACCATTGATTTGGATTTCACCATCGCTTAAAATCCACATTAAATTTAATTCATTTACTGTGATTTTTGGCGCCAGAGGAAATGCATTTCAGGTACAATAATCAGTAGGTATTAAAGGATAAATGTTGGACCCCATTACATAATCAATTTATGGTTTTGTTACTTTTTCTTGATTGAGTTTAAAAATGGTTTAGAGACCATTTACCAAACGTTAATCAGGAAAGAATCACCATGTTCTCTTATCTTACTCGGTAATAGCCTATCAAGATCTGGTTTGTTACTCATTTGAGTTTGTTGCTCATTTGAGTTTGTTGCTGCTCATTTTGCAAATTTTACGTGCCATTGTTTGAAATTGTCCGTGCTCTAAGTTGTGAGCAATAGCAAGTTCTAAATTAAACAGGTAATCGCTGTTGTTATGAGAAGTTCTAATTAGACAAAAGAATGGATGATCAAGATCTGGTTTGTTACTCATTTTGCAAGTTTACCCGTCATTGTTTGAGTCTGTTCCTGCTCATTTTGCAAATTTTACCTGCCATTGTTTGAGATTGTTCGTGCTCTAAGTTGTGAGCAATAACAAGTTCTAACTTGAATGAGAAGTTCTAATTAGACAAAAGAATGGATGATCAACCATATGGCAAATAGAGTTCATCTCCAATCAGGTCATGAACCATCTTTTTGCAGGTATTTAATTGGTTCATTGGATGAAGGTCATTAAGTAAATATGGGTTTTTTGTCACTGGTGTTACTTTTTACCTTGTCAAAAGGGGGGTATATGTAGGCTTAATAGGATTCCATATCTAAACTGATGACATCCAATTTTCCCAATCTGATGACATTCATTTGTATGCACCCAAGAGGGACACAATTGGCAGTTTGCAACTATGTTGATGATATAGTATCTTATCCTGAGAATTCAAATCACTAAAGAAAATTGCATCACCGACATTGAATATAAAGTAAGTTCCTTCCCATCAAAGTTTGAATTTGGTGTATAATTATTGCTATATGAATTACCCAATGATTGAAATTTAGTTATCCCACTGCTCCCACTGTTCTCTCCAACGAACCTATAAGTGTTATACTTCCATTTCCACCACCTAAGAACTTCGCTGCTGCTAATCTTACGTCACTATCAACACCTACACTACAACAACTTTACTGTATACAGTTGCTATCTTTTTATGTTTTTTTTGGGTTTCATATTACTTGTTCATTACAATTAAACAACAATAATTCCTATTATGTTTCTTTTGATCTAACTTATGTCATAGAATGAACAATGGAAAGTTGTTATCAGAGATTGATATGACATTAATCTTTTGACATTTGTTACAGGACGTCTGAATCTGTTTTTCCAAGATACAACCCCATGACATTTCTATATGCTTATGTTTTTTACCTTTATGTGAGTGAATTATAGTTGTAAGACACAAGTTAAATGCTTACAAAATTGGATTTTGTTAGTGCTTGTAATTCCTAATAAGATTAAAATATTGTTCCACTTTTAGAATGCATTATGTTATATGGGAGATGAAGTACATGTACATTAGTATGTATCTCGCAGGTTGAAACATAACTAAGGTTCCCATGTCATCTTTAATATGCATATTTTCTTTCCTCATGAAAGAAGTTTAATTGACTGGAATCATTTAGGACTCTGGTTTTATGTTTGGGATCTCCGTTTTTATTATTACATTTATGTATGCGTTTTCTTTATGACACTGAAAACGATATCTCATAGGATCCGTATTGAAATGGTTTTTTTAAAGTAAAAATGTTGTTAGTAAAGTTCAAAGATTATTGTTGGATGGCAACATGCATATTGAGGATGTATTTATGAGGTGTTGCTCTATGCAACTGTTGCATATAATATTTTGGAGGGGTTGTTTAGATTGTTTAGGGGTTGATATTTGTGAAGTTTTTGATACAAAATTGGTATATGGATGGTTTCATATTATGCAAAGATCACATACTTTTTGTGCAAATGGATGATTTGATGAGTCTGGTGATTTTTTTAGTTATTTTCAGGTTAATATATGCAAACAGTAACCTTTTGTTTTTTTACCCATGCCACCTTCATATGCGACCTAGGCAGTCACTGCCCCTCATCACTGGGCTCCTCATCGCTTCCCCTTATCATGACGACTTTCTAATACTTTTGTTTGGACTTGAGAATTTGGTGGACTATTATGCTTTTGTTAATTAATTCGTGGGTTTGATTTTGGTGGATCTCCATTCTTTTGGTTAAGCTTATATTTTGTTTTCCATCTTGGTCTAATATTTGGAATCTTGGGTACGTGGATTTTCACTATTTTTTAGAATTGAAACTTCTTTTTAGTTAAGCTTTAAATAATGTAATTGGCCATTTTATAAGGGCTTTTTTGATGTTTTTTCATAAGCATTTAACTGGCATATTTTTTGGCTTGTAAACATGGCTAATTTAATCTTGTAAAGTTTTTTTTTTAATTTCAATAGAGTTCCATCCCGTTTTCCAAAAAATTAGCGGTTTATTTGTTAATTAAGTGTTTTATTATGTATAAATTATTAATGCACATGTAATTTTCTAAAAGCCAAGAGTAACACGAGTTTTTTGAGACTTTGTGATACAGTTATAAGTTAAAAATTCCAAAGTTTTCATTTATCTATATCTTTATCTATACTATTTTATAGATCAGATTTGTCAAAAGTTTTAAAATCTTAAAGGTCATTTAACAAACGTTTACCCGGGTAAAAGCTTACCAGATTATATTATCTGAACCGATGAATAGGACAATGACCGGTTAGCGAAAACAATTGTCAAAAGTCTTACCCAGACTTGACTCAGATTCACAGTTCACATTCTCGAGATGGCGATTCACAACCCCAAAACGACGATTCATACTCCAAGACGACCGATGCATGAATTTTTATATGTGGTTTCTCATACGACCCTCTCTTTTACATTTCCCCCAACCTTTGATTGTTTCTGCTACTCATCGCAATTGTTGTTCATCTTGTTAGTTTGGATGTATTTTCCGTACCTTTTTTCTTATGTCTAGACAAATTTTGCATCCCGCCGCATTGCGCGGACACACAACTAGTACATAAAAATAAGTACATACCTACATGGTGTCATTCAAAGGGAAAATTCAGTAATTTGTGATAATTGTGAGATCAAATCTCAATCTCTCACCAACCTAAATCAAAAGCTATAATTAATAATAACACTTTTGCAATATTTAAGAAAATATTAATCAATTTTAGTTATAAATAGATTTTTAGAGGATAAAAAAGGAATATAGGTTATAAAATAAATGGAAAAATTCGGGGAAATCCCTTGAATATCTTCTAAATAGTTGTTTTTGAAGATATTAATTAATGGGGGTAGTTTCTATTGGAAGCCACCTTAATTTTGAAAACCATGAAAATCGTCGATTTTATTGGTTAAGTTAATGAAATTGTTTCATGAATTTGTAAAATTTGATAAGTTGTTTTATATGATTTTTTTTGTTGATGAAATTGTTTCGTATATATGTGTTTTTTATGTAAAAATAAAAAAAAAAGTTTAATGAGAATGAAAAAATGGATGAAACAATTTCATCGAAATGAGAAAATACATTAAACAATTTAATTTTTACATAAAAAAACACAAATATATAAAACAATTTCATCAACAAAAAAATTATATGACACAATTTCATCAAATTAAATAATTTCATGAAACAATTTCATTAACTTAACCAATGAAATTGACGGTTTCTACCGTTTGCAAAACTAAAGTGGTTTCCATTTGATCTCTCCCCGTTAATTAATATCCTTAAATATATTTGTAATCTTCCTTTTTATTTATTAAATGTTGTAGGATAACTGTGTCATCGTCTAAAGGATATGATGATAGTGATAGAGATGGAGATAAATATATATCAGAGTTAGATTAAAACTGAAATGTCTCATAACTATCTTCTTGTAACACATCTCTATTTAAAAGGCTTATGATTAATGAGAATTACATATTTTCCTCTCTTTATTTTATTGTTCTTCTGTTTTGTTTTTCCTTTAACACGTTATCAGCACGTAAAGCTTAGAACATTTTCCACCAACGCTAAATGGTTGTTTTGATCACTCCGCTGTCGTTGAATGACTTGTTGCGATCCCGTTGCTACTCGGTTATTCCTTACTTGTTGCCACGTCTATAAATAATTCTAGTAAGTTTGCTATCAATTTCTTCATAAGTGAATATTATGAAATCATTTTGGAAGAATAATATAGTGTATGATTTAATTTATAGAATATTTCTGCTATAGTTTCGTGGTTGATATCAATCTAATTGGAAAAAAAACATATAATTAAATCCAATTCATAATTATTTAGTTTTTGATTGAGAAAAATTAAAAATACATATTAATGTTAAGAAATCATTTTGAAAGATAATTATTTGAATTTATATGAATTTTATTGTGATTTTGATATAATAATCCAATTAGATATTTATGTTATTTTGTTTTAATTAATTTTATTTTGATTTTGATGTTGTTATCCAATTAAATTTTTATGTGATTTTATTTTAATTTCTTTTAGTTGTAAAAAAAATATAGAAACATGGAGTCAAATCTACATTTAAACCTAAGGATTGGTTTTTATTAATTAAATAATAATTTCATTTGTTTTCTTTATAAGGTGTGTATTGAGTTTTTTATTTAATATTTATTATCATATTAGTAATATTTTAATTTAATATCATTTAAATTGTAATTCATCTATTGTAATTCTTTTATAGCTTTGATAATGCTATTTATTATTTATTATATTATTTTAATAGTCAATATTATTTATTTATATGAGTCGTTGTTGGTTTGTTCTTGAACCTGCTTATTTAGTTTTACTTAATTGGATTAATAAAATCTATCTTTTCAAGCTAGTTCAAATAACAAATTAGACTATTAGTTCATTTAATTTTAGTTCCACATTATTTAACTTTAATTGTGTTAGTATAACTTTTATTGTTTTAGACATATTTAGGCATCCTCAATTCGTTACAATTTTGACATGTTTAGTTGGTTAATTTAATTACGTTAATATTGTTTTATTTAGATCAATTACTGTTTAGTTATTAATATGATAATATTTATTATTTTGAACTATTATTATTATTTATTAATGTTTATCAAATTAGATTACAATATTCATATATTTAGATGGTTATCCAATTAGTTTACAATATTAGTTAATTATTTATTTATGTATTATTTGTTTATGTTAATATTTAAATTTTTATCTTCATTATAATTCACTAGAAGCGTACTCGCGCATTGCAGCGACATACATCACGATTTTAATGTTTCATTTTATTTTTTGTTTTTTTTTGTCAATTTACAGTACGATTTTGGATTATTTTGAGAAAGTGATAATGTTTTTTTTATAATTTTTTTTAATTTAGGATTATAATATAATGTTTTTTATATAAAAAAATTAAGTATTTTGTTATAATTCAATGATTATCTTATATATTTTAATGACATCTAGAAAAATAACCAATTATATATTTGATAATATAATTAAAACAAATTTATAGTAATATAATATATTAATTAATAATGATAATGGAAAAATCTGCATAAAAAGAAGCCCTGCACATACCAAATTGGTGGGTGTTAGAAGTATGCAGTAGTAATATGTATCTTGTGCTTTGATACTTGTAAATTAAGATATTTTTAAAATCTTGCATAAAATAATGATACCTTGTGCCTAATAATTTGTATTTAATAGTTTTTTAACCGTGCTTTATAATATAGTATAGATAATCTTATAATTAATTGTTGGAAGTTACAGTTCCAACGCCCATAACTTTTGGTGTTTTGCTAAAAGCTCCAAAAATAGCATGAAAATGTTAAAATATTCAAATTCCTATGTTGATTATGGGTTCATACTCATTATTTTCAACCTTAATTCATATTTGGAAGTTACACTTTTAACCCGATATTTTCTTGGCATCATGCCAAAAGCTCCCATAATGCTGATATGATAATAATTTTTCAAAATTTGATTTCATTTTTTAACCTCATGTCAAAATTTGATTTCATACATAAAATAATAGTTATAACCATAATCCATTGTCTTATCAAACAGAAAATCATTATCCCTTATATATGTAAATGGTTGAAACAACTTATCCTGAAATCAACGTTGAAAACTCAAAAGAACTTGAGTACCATAAAAAATTATACAAATCTCATTTGAAAAGTTATAAGAAAATACCTAAAACCCAAACGTACAAACAAATACCTTTAAGTTTTTACGATGACTTATCAATCATAGCTTTCATAGAGACAATTTTCTACTAGAAACCCTAAAGAACCGTGGGCCAAAAAACGAAGAGTCGGGAATATTCATGAACGAGTACTTCCCGGACTAATCTTACAGTGGACTAAAACTTACTCATTACGAAAGCTAACTGATTTCAACAAAGAAATGTTGTATCTCAAAAGGCATCTTAATCTTAGTGTCAAAGAACTCATAGAAGATGACATGATTCATAACATTATTCCACTTTTCATATATCAGCAAATATTAATGAACCAATATACATCAGAATATAACCTTTAGACAAACTCAACAACCTACTTCAAGTGGTTGAGAAATATAACAACGTTGTTTCAAATAACAACGATAGAGATGTTGGGACAAAGAAACTTCCCAAGGTCAATAATGAAATGTTAGAAGTGGAAATAACTCACAAAGAATAGTAAGTTAATAAATTCTCACACACGACATCTATGTACCATGTGGACGAAAAGGTAGAAAGTGTCATGGTCATGGCAATAGTTGGGAAAGATTTTCTAATCCTTGTATGAGATATACAACTATTGCCTAGTTGATAAGGGATAGTCAATGAAGTATATATATTAATTACCATTCCCTTATTTTAAAAAGGGAAACAAGTAGAAAATAAACTATATCATATCTAAGATCGGTTGAGTATAAGTTTATCTGAATGAGTTTTAACTACCAAATTAATTGTTTCTGCAAATATACACCCGAGTTTATAACCATTATAGATGTAAATAAATGCAAGAAAAATAAATACAAAACTCTCAATGTTCTTCGTTCCATGTAGGAATGTATCAAGGAGAACTTGACTATTTTTGTGACATCCCATACAAGAAATAGATTATTATTCATTAAATTGATTATTTTTAATTCCTACAACCAAACACTTAGACGATGGACTGTCACTTGTCGCATAATGACATTAGATCAATCACTAAAGCACTTTATGCATCAAACCTTGTAAAAATATTTATTTGAATTGGAAAGCCATATTATGAATGGAAATGAATATCTATATCACTTCTAATAAAATGGAAGGAAACATATATTAGAGAAGCTAATGTGTCAAACTAGTGGATTATTTGGGTCATTGAATCATATTTTTTCACCAATAATGAACTTTGGAACAATGACACATATATGTTTTGGCATGACCACGTGGGACACCATGGTCCTGACATAATGACCCCCTATTGTTGAAAAGCACACATAGACACATATTTTTCGAGTGAAAGAGATGATCCAAAATTGCAATTGTTGACTTTTGCAGCATAAGAAGCAACATCACCATCATAATATGACCCCTCGAATGCCTAAGACTTTTGTATACCCTGATCTTTATCAAAGACAATAATGAGACCATCCTAAAGCTAAAAGACATAATACAAAAATATTCCATTCTTACAACAAATATAAGGTGATATTTATGGACATAAACATCCAAAATGCGGGCCATTAAAGTACTTTATGGTTATGGTTTTGACACGATGAACGCATGTCGTATTACTATCCACATGAAATGTTGCATTCCTAGCACTAGCTATACGCTTAAGGGCTCACCACCCTAATTATCTTATCAAGTCTACATGACTTGGAATGCTGGAGAATTCACATCATAAGGATTTGATGATTATTGTATATATATTAGGATCAATGTAGAGTTTCCTATGCACCATGTGTATTTATAAAATGGTCTCGTTGAAGTTCTTATCAAAAGAATATTGATGGTGTCTAGGGCATTGGTAATGTGCACCAATTTACCCACATTTACCTGGGGTTATGTAATTATTATATGCAGTTTTTTTCATTTTTAGACCCACCACTAGCTAACCATGCGTACCAACTGTGCCCCCACAACGCATCAAAATGGGTCCTTTAAGACAGTTTTTTCATTTACATATGTTTGTTTGTATAGTATATGTGCCATTTGTGCCCCCACAACGCATCAAAATGGGTCCTTTAAGACGATTCAGTATATGTTGGATATGTATACCCATCAATTATCCGCTAATTAGAATCCTTGACTAGTGATCTCTTTACCGCTAGATTTGCGGGTTGTCATTTTGATAAGACAGTCTTCCCGTCGTTAGGGGGGATAGGAAAAAGGATTTTCCATGGGAACGACAGAAAGTGTCATTGAATATTCCCACTCCGTCTCATTTTAATCCCGTAAAACTTCAGAACGTAATGTTGAAGTCAGACAAATCAGACTCGTTACCTGATACGTTTAATATTATTCCAAAAGTGGCAAGATCACATATACGAGCCGCAAATATACTAGCAAGGTCAAAAGTCACCAAACAAGGGCACATCATCGCTGGAAAGTGCGTTACAATCACACATAGTGGAGGTGTGGTTGAGGTCGTAACTCCTAAAAGAAAATAGGGAAAGCTACTTGGTTCGATAAATGCTCATCTATAGGAAGAGAAGAGTAAGGCATAACTATTTATCATCAATACATAAACCTCTTATAAAATTGTCTCTGATTATAACTATGTATATGAATCATTACCGGAGGATGCTCCGAAGTTAATATTGATTCTAGAGATAATAGAAATCTTAAATGAATTATGAGAGTGCATATGAGTCGATGAACAGATCACACTCATGAGATGATATAGCACATTGACATCGAACCATGCTCAATTGAAGAAATGTTAACAAAGAGCAAATTGGCCTACATGAAAAGTAGCAATACTGGAGAATTATATTATTTGACAAATGAACAGGTATTTAGTTTGGTAGTGCTAACCCACTAAGTGTAAACCTGTAAGACATAGATAAATCATTTGTCATAAAGTATAATGAGAATAAATAAGTCATAATGTATGAGGCTGTCCTTTGGTGCAAGGTTTCTCACAACGCCCTGGATTGACCATGAGAAGACTTACTCTCCTATGATGAACGTTATAATGTTCTGCTAATTAATTAGCGTGGTAGTTTAGTTTGGTAGTGCTAACCCACCAAGTGTAAAGCCTGTAAGACATAGATAAATCATTTGTCATAAAGCATAATGAGAATAAATAAGTCATAATGTATGAGGCTCTCCTTTGGTGCAAGGTTTCTCACAACGCCCTGGATTGACCACGAGAAGACTTACTCTCCCATGATGAACGTTATAATGTTCTGCTAATTAATTAGCCTAGTAGTTTCCGAAGAACTAGAAATGCAGCTCCTGAATGTGGTTATCACATATCTCTACGAGGATCTTATTTAGAGATATATAGAAGTGCTTGATGATATTACATTACCAAAATCGAGTAACTCTAAATCACGAAATGCGTTTGCAATAAAATTGAAACATTCACTTTATAGATTAAAGCAATCTATGCGGATGTGATATACCCACCTAAGTGAATACTTGATTAGGAAAGGATATGTAAGAACGTTGAACTGTTCCCTTGGGTATTTATTTTGGAAAACATGTTCCAGATGAACATAATAGACACTCTTGATGAAATAACAGAAACCACAAGCTACTTGAAATCTAAACTTCAGATGAAAAATCATGAGAAAACTTGGTTTTGTCAACCTATTTGAGGTAGGACACCGAGTTTGTGAAATATTAATTCACCGGTCGCATATGTCTAGAAAATAATTAGGCAATTTAATATGGACAAAGCGCATCCGATTAGCACTCCCATGATCGGTCATAGTGTTGGATATAAGAAAAGATCCATTTCATCTAAAGGATGGTGACGAAAAAGTGTTGGGTAGCTGGAATTCCTAGCTATCTAAGTACAATATGCGCATTATCGTACTTAACACAATACACTTGACCATATATTGTATTTCTCAATGAATTTGTAGTTAGATTTAGCTCAGCGCCAACGCAACGTCATTGGAATGATATCAACTTAATCTTTTGTAACCATTGACATGGGCTTATACTTTCCCTATAGAAAGAAAAATGAGATTCATAATGGAACTTCAATACCTACTAAGAACGTAAACAACAAAAGTACTAGCTCTTATAAAAAAACACCAAACAATGTATTGGTATGTGTTTGTTGATATTAGGTATTTGTCTGACACATAGAAAGGTTGTTCCTAAAACGGATAAGAAATTACCACTGGGAACACTCCGATTGCTTGGAAATAAGTTAACCAAACCCTTGTAACTACCTCCTTGAACTAGTCCAAGAATATTACTCTCTATGAGATAATTAAAGAATGTACATGATTAAGGATTATCATTACACATATTAGAGGAGCTAGTAATTTTGAGTTCAACCATTATCCTACTAGCATATATGGAAATAATGCATCATGCATCAAAGGAATGAAAGAAAGATACATCAAGGGTGATAACACAAAACATATTCTGCTTAAATTTCTATACAATTATCAATAACAAACTATCCTCTAGATTCAAGTGAATCAAGTAAGGTGTCAGAAGAATGTGACATATTTTACCAAATCATTACCTAAAACAATATTTTGGAAACATGTAGAAAGTATTAAAATACAAATGTTTTCCAAACTCCCTTGGTTAATGTACGAATTAGGGGGAGTAGTAGACGAAAGGGGAAGCCTACTATATATGTGATATTGATATGTTGTGCTATTTTCTTCATCCAAACTACCAAGTTAGAATTCGATTAGGCACCTATATATATATATATATTTATGTGTGTGTGTATGTGTCTATATATATGTGGATTAAATCAATGAGAAAAAAAGGAGAACAAAAAAACCATGCAAAAACAAATAAAAATATATATCACCATCAATGTCAAATTGAAGAAAATAAAATGATTGTTCCTCATTGTAATTTGTTTCGCTCCAATTTTGATATTAATTCCTCTAGTTTCATTATGAAACAAGGGATACGGAGGTTCTTTAATTCAAACATAAATTTCTAACAACCCATTTAATCATATTCCATGAACCAATCAAATTTAAATTTAACAGTATGAATAAGCTTTTTTTTTATTTTTCCTTCTTTAGTTCCCAGAGAGAGAGAGAGAGAGAGTTTCTAACGAGAACATGGTCAAACCATGTAGGTCTCGTGGCCAAGTCCTAACAGAACCCCTAATTTAATCTTGTTTGTGTAATCACATGTGATATAGGTTTTCTCATGTATTTGTACTTTGTCTATGTTATTGTTTGAACCTAACCACACACACACACACACATATAGGGGCAAGTTCAAATGAGAAGCTAAACATTTTGCGAGAAGGTGAGAAGTGTGATATCATTTATGATACACATGTTTAATCATATATGATTAAACAAATGTTACATTGGCAATACATAGATTTTTAATCATATGCAATTAAACACACCGACAGACTGTGTAATCATATATTTGATATCACATTTCTCACCTTCTCGCAAAATGTTTAACTTCTCGCATGATCCTTCATCTACATATATATATATATATATATATATAGTCGGGTTCAAACGAGAACAATATCTATTTAAAAAACACGAGAACTAACAAAATCATTAGTGATTTTACATTAACACACGAAAAAAGGACTTTGGCCGAGGCTTCAAGTTTGCGTGGCTTTTTTGCACGTTAATGTAAAATCACTAATGATTTTGTTCGTTCTCATGTTCTTTTAAATAGTTACTGTTCTCGTTTGATCCCCCCTCTATATATATAATCCATAAATCATAATTAATAAAGAGTTAAAATAAAAACATGGTCATGTTTGTAATTTTGACTAAATAAATTTGATCCCATTATAGGTATTATGCAAATCTTTTTTCATCTCTCCTCGCCAACTAAAAGAATCCGTCTAACACCTTATTGATACGTCTTTACGGGGTTTGTTAGATATATATGTTGTATTCAAGATTAAAAGAGGCTCAAAAAATGTAATTGTATGTTAGTGTGATTGTTTACTTTGTATATTGAGTTGTAAACTCAAAGTATTTGACCTTATGCTTAGTTAGACTACTCGGTCATGTTGACCATATATATAGTAGGTCAAAGTCTTTGTATAGAACAACAAGAACGCACATAACAGAGATCATATTCACTGTAAAGAACACATACAGAGAGAGCCTGAGAAACATACGCACTAAACATGTATGAATCTATGGAGTTGTTGTAATCATTGAGAAATAAATAAAAGATCAATTTCTACATTCTTGTGTGTGATTTACTGAGTTAGGAACTGGAACAACAAGTGGTATCAGAGCTAAATTCGACAATTTCAACAAAAATGGACTCCTACCTCTATTTCACTGTAGTTTGATCGATTTTTTAGTATTAGATTGTAATTGTGTAAATTTTTTATTGATTGTTATCGATTAGTATCATAGAATCAATTTGTAATGGTTAGAAACACAATTGCACTGCAATTTTGTTTGATTTTGATCTTTTTGTGAGTTTTTGAGTTCACGAGTTTCACGCACTGTATAATCATGGAAATGTAATGTTAAGTGAATTTCCTTGTAATTCAGTTTTGTTAATCGTTTCTAATAGTGTTTGTGGATAAATTGGTGAAGTTTCAGATCCAATTTTGAAGATTTGGTAAGGTTTTGATTGATTTGAACGGTTTTTAGATCTAAAATTGAAGAACTCGCATGGAATCCTGAAGAACTCGCAAGATCTAAAAAACTCGCATAAAGAATTAGCATAACCTTGATTTCTGAAAAAGACAAGTATGGAATTCGCATAGAGTTATATACGAAAAACAAGAAATTCGCATAGACCTATATATGGAAAGTTGAAGAATTCGCATCTTCTTGTGTACGAAAAGTTGTGTAAGTTTTTCTAAGGGCAGAATTCGCATCCTGAAGGATACGAAAAGTGAAGAATTCACATAAGGAAGCATACGAATTTCTTAAAATTCGTATCGTGCTATATACGGATTTCTCAGAATTCGCATAGGACATCATACGAATTCTTGTACTTTTCGCATTGAACAATTGAAATATTTTCTAAGTACACAATTCGTATCGATACGAGAAGTTGAAGATCAAAAAAATTTCTAAGTGTAGAATTCGCATCTCCCTGTTTTGCAAAAAGTTCATGCGAAAAGCTTGAGGTTCAAGATTTGACTAAGGCAAGAATTCACATATAATAGCGTGCAAATTTCTCAGAATTCGCATACAGCGGCGTGCGAATTTCAATTCTAATAATTCGCATCTCAAGTCGTGTGAATTCCTCTTGGTGTACGAATTTTGTCATTAGTGGTGTGCGAATTTCTTATAGTCTGCGAATTTTGGTAAAATTCGTTTGGTGTGCGAATTGTTTGAAGCTACAGTGGTGTGATGATTCTAACCTTAGAAATTTTTGGGAAGTATTTTTGAAAATTTTCTAAGAGTTTTAATTGTTGATTATTTTTTGAACTAACGATCATTCCTAGCTCATTTTTAACAGATAGCAAAGATGTCTAAGGAACTTCTCTCGATGGGGTCACAGTCTAAACCTCCCATTCTTTCTATCGGCGAGTATCCTCAATGGAAGCGACGCATGATTCAGTTCTTAAACCCAAGAACCGAGATTACATGAAATCCATTACGGAAGGACCAGTCAATCCTTTGGTCACTGTTGTTCCTGGACAAGAAGCTACTGAAACTTCTCCAGAAATACGTGTTCGGTATGTTCTAATTTCCCTTACGATGGCTATTCCAAACGATATCTACAACCGTGTAGATAGTCGAGATTCAACAAAAGTCATGTGGGATGAATTAGAAAGGCAATTCCAGGAACTGAAAGGTCTATTTAGGTGAAGCTGAATCAAAGCATTAATGCCTATGAAGGATTTCATGCCAAGGAAGGTGAAGCACTGATTGATACCTACAATAGGTTCAATGTGATCTTTAATGATTTAAGGAGAAATGGTATGAACAAATCAGTAACTGAAATTAACTATAAGTTCATCAAGAACTTGAACCCCGAGTGGAAGAGCTACGCCATCAACCTTCAAATGTCAAAGAACATGGCTCAAGAAGATGTAAATGATATATTTTCTACTTTATCTCAACATGAGGATGAGGTGAAGATGTTGAGCGATGAAAAGAAGATGGTGAAAGATTCATTGGCTCTACTTGCGGAAAAGAAGTTGGGTAAGTCAAGTTCAAGTACTCGTTCTGCTTCAAAGTCTAAGTTTAAGCTTTCCGAGGCTTATTTGTCTGAACTCCCGAAGTGAAGTTCTAAATCATCAGTTGAGGAGATTGAGGTGAACTCAAATGATGATGTATAGAGGTTTGGGAAAAAGAAGTATTACTCAAAGTCCAAATATGAAGGTCACAAGAAAGACAAGTCTGATAAGTACAAGCCCCGGTTTGGGAAGAGAGAAGAGAAGAAGGAAGAGAAGAAAGAAGAGAAAATAAATCCACAGTCTGGAAGGTGCTTCAATTGTGGTATATTTGGTCATTTTTCGAAAGATTGCAAGTTCAAGTACATAAAGAACTAAGAATATTATGCGAAGAAGTCGTTGATTGCAAATAAAAAAGAAGACACTACTACAAAAAAGGGTTTTTTACATGGTTGTAAACGGCTTTTTACACGGTTGCAAAAAAAGTGCAAGACATTTTTACACGGTTTTGGAACCGTGTAAAAATGTTCTTTTTGTACACGGTTCCAAAACCGTGTAAAAAGGTGACAAAAACCATGTAAAATGTCTCAATTTTCACAGGTGTTAGGCAAAACCGTGTAAAAAGTTCTCAATTTTATATGGTTATTAGGCAAAACCGTGTAAAAATGTCTCAATTTTACACAGTTGTTAAACAAAACTGTGTAAAAAGATAGACCTTTTTACACGGTTGTTTAGCAAAACTGTGTAAAAAGTCACCTCTTTTTACATGGATGCTAATAAAAATCGTTTAAAAAGGTCACAACTTTTTACACGGTTCTTGTTCCAAAACCGTATAAAAAAGGTAAATGTTGTTTTCACGGTTATTTTAAAAAACCGTGTAAAATGTTTCAAGAACTTTTAAAATGTTTTTTTTCTCAAATAACCGTGTAAAATGCTTACACATTTTTACACGGTTTTGGAAACAACCGTGTAAAATGGTGTTCGAACCTTTTGACACGGTTCTTGTTCCAAAACCGTGTAAAATGGTATATGTTGTTTACACAGTTATTTTAAAAAACCGTGTAAAAATGTTTCGAGGACTTTTCAAACGGTTTTTTCTCAAATAACCGTGTAAAATGCTTACATATTTTTACACGGTTTTGGAAACAACCGTGTAAAATGGTGTTCAAATCTTTTTACACGGTTTTTTTAAAACCGTGTAAAAATGGGTACATAAAGTCATTTATGTAGTAGTATGGGAAAGTGTTAATGGCGGAGGAAGAGAACTGGCTGTTCCAAAGTTCTAATGAAGAAGAAGCCCACTTTACCCAGGTGTGTATGATTGCAAAGCTTGAATATGATGTTGCGTCTGTTTCTGAGCATTCAGATGGAGATTCTGAGGTAAGTGTCAATTCTGACAATCTTGAACTTGTTGAATCTTTACTTGCACAAATTCAACACATGGAATCTGAATTTGAATTGTTAAAAAGTAAACTTAGCTTTGAACGACAATCAATGATGAATTTTCAAGACGAAAATGCATTATTGAAAGTTGTTGTTGAGGATAAAGAGAAAGAAAAAGATTTTTTGAAAAAAGAAAAAGAAGTTTTGAAAACTGAGATCTCGAAACTCAAAAAGGACTTAGTTAATTCAAATTCTAAAATGGGTGAATTCAAAATCAAATTTGAAGTTTGTTTCCAAGAAAGAAACGAGGCATGTTGTAAGATTAAACAACTGGAAGACTTAAATTTAAAAAGAAAATAGACTGAGCAAACATTGAATCTTCTAACAAATAAACTCCAAGATGTTCGATTCTATAACGACAAATTGGGGTTAGGTTTGTCGGAAAACGATATTTTTAAACGATCCTCTGAAAATTTATACAACTTTGAAAATTTGGGTTCGATTGGAAAGAAGATTCCAGATATTCATGATACTTTTGTTAAAGCTGAAACTCCTGTATTTGATACTTCATCTAAAGGCAAAGAAGTAATGGAAGATGATCAATCAAGTTGCAGTGATTCTCAAACAAGTTTTAAATCGGTTGGATTTAAATACAATGATTTAAATAAAATCTACAAAAACAGAAAATTAGAATTTGTAGAGTTTGAATCATTGTTTTCTACACCATCGTCAAATGAATCAGTCAACAATGATAAAATCATACTTGAGACTGAATGTCAGTATGATGAATACAAATTTGATACTGATGTTTGTGCTCAGATCCCTATATCTGAATCTGTTACTTCTGATACTTCAAATGAAGTTAACGTACAAGAGACTTCAACTGTCATTAATTTTGATTATCAGAATGAGTTTGTTGATAAAATGTTTGAGGAGATTTTTGAAGCTATGATGAATTGTTCAGATCCTGCATTGATTTAGCTTGAGTCTAAATCCACGATTCAGCAAACATCTGATTTAGAAAAACAAATCAAAGATTTACAAAAGACTCTTGAATAAGTGGAAGATGAAATCTGCGATCTTCGATTTAAACTTGATAAATCTTTAAAAGAGAACAAAGAGCTTTGTAAAGAAATAAATGTTTTGAAAAATGATTTGTTTAATAAGAACTTAAATGAACAAAATGATTTTGATGACAAAACGTGGAATGTTAGATCGAATAGAGAGTTTGTGACTCTTGTTAAGCCTACAGTTGTTTATTCTTCTTGTTTTGAATATTTGCCAAGCGTTTTCGAAAAGGGTGAAACTTCTCGAATAACTAAAGAGAATTCACTCTCTAAGAAGAAGACTAATAAAGTTTCTTTTGATGTTTCAGATCTGAATGGAAAAGTGGTTAAAAGAAAATGGAGGAAAAAAGTTTGTGATAAGAAAGAGAGTGAAAATATTTCTGAAAATGTTTCTGAAAATGTTTGTATTGTTGCTACTAGTGATGATAGTGTTACATGTAATAGTTCTATAGCAAATAAATGTCAATTTTGTGCCAATAAATGTAACACTTTTGATAAATCAAAAATCATGACATTTGCTCGTAAGAACTTTATCTGTAAGCACTGTGGTGACAACTCTTTCTCATTTTACTTCATTCCTCCCAAACCAAAGCATGTTAAAATAGCTTATAAAGCATAATCTGACTCAATATCCTCAACACAACACATTCACATCTTCAAAGCTAGGTCTACTAATTCTTCAAAGAAAAAGGAATTTAATGCTTTAAATGTAAATATGATTTGGAAATGGTTGCCAAAACCAAGATTTGAATGGAGAATTAAGGGCAAAATAAATGATTTTAAGAAACTGAAAGATGCTAACAAATCAGGACCCATCTGGATATGGGTACCTAAAAAGAAGTAATATGTTCCTTTTGCAGGCTTGTCATTTGTGGTTCATTGATTCTGGATGCTCAAGACATATGACAGGATTAAAGCACTTATTGCATAACTATGTGGAAGAACTTGCGGGAACAGTAAATTTTGCAAACTCTGAGTTGAAAGGATACGTCAGAGGACACGACATGCACACAAATGGCACTATGGCACTGTAACCATTAACAAAGTACTATATGTTGAAGGACTTGATCAAAACCTGTTTAGTACAAGTCATTTCTGTGATAGCTTGTATCAAGCGTGGTTTACTATAACTCACTGTCATATCGAGGATCCAGACGGTTCTGAGATTTTTAGAGCTGAAAGATATGGTAATCTCCACGCGTTCAATTTTTCAACTCTTTCGGAAACACGATCAGTGTGTTTACTTACTAAAGCCTCGAAAGGTCAAAGTTGGATCTGGCATCGGCACCTGTCTCACCAAAATTTTAAAGCTATTGATAAGTTGGCGAGACAAGGCATTGTAAAAGGTCTTCCGTAGATGCGTTTCGAGAAGGATTCTCTGTGTCCTGCTTGTGAAATGGGGAAGATGAAAAGAAGTTCCCACAAGCCAAAGAGTGAATCTTCTTGCACAACGCTGTTGGAAATGATTCATATGGACCTTTGCAGCCTAATGCGTACTCAATCAATTAACGGTAAAAAGTATATTTTGGTGATGATTGATGAGTACTCAAGGTATACATGGTTGGAATTTCTGCGAGCCAAATCAGATTCGCCATAATTGATCATTGCCTTAAAAAAGAAAGTACAAGTTCTGCTACAATTGGCAATCAAGAAATTGCGTAGCGATAACGGCACAAAATTTAAAAATGAGAATCTTCAAAGCTATCTCAATTCAGTTGGGATTTCTCACAATTTCTCGGCCGTGCACATACCGCAACAAAATGGCGTTGTTGAATGGAAAAACATAACTTTAGTCGAAGCGGCAAGAACCATGTGGGCATATTCTGGTATTCCATTATACCTCTGGGCTGAAGCCGTTGCAACCGCTTGTTTTACTCAAAATCAGACGACTATGATTAAGCATTTTAATAAGACATCTTATGAACTTATTAACAAACGTGAACCGAATGTTAAATTTTTACGTGTTTTTGGTTGTAGGTGTTATATTCTTAATGACCGTGACAATTTTGGCAAATTTGATAAGAAGGTAGATGAAGGCTATTTTATCGGCTATTATCTAACCTCAAAAGTTTATCGTGTTTATAATCATCGGACCAAGACTATCATGGAAAGCATACACGTGTCATTAGATGAAAACTCTACACTGACTTCTGAACAATATAGTTCAGAACCCAAGCTTAAAGGAAAGGAATCTATTCATGACGGAATAGAACCCAAGCGAAAACAGAATAAATCATCTAACTCTTCAATTTCTTCATATGAGTTAGATATTTTATTCTTTGATGCTTTTATGGACATCTCTGTAGATTTTGACAAATCAGGTGTGTCCGCATCAACTTCAGAGGTTCCTATCATAACAGATGATTTATGTGGACCTTCTGAACCTATCACAACAACAACCTCTTCAAGTACATCTACAACTAATGTTTCTGATAATACTAACCCTGATTCTGCTTCTGCAGATACAAATTCTGGACAATAATTCCCGAGTACTTCCTCTGTTGCACCAGAATTACTTTCATCAGATACACCAGTACAAGAAGTTTCAACAACTTCTGATGTTGTTCTTGCAATAATTGATGAATATAACGAGCAAAACACACGAGTGTCTGTTCAACATCTCCCTAGCATAACTCGATGGACAAAAGATCACCCTCTTCACAATATTATTGGTGACGTAAATAGTGGAGTGAAGACGCATGCAACATCGGCAAATTTATGTCTTTATTAAAGTTTCCTTAGTTCCTTAGAACCGAAAAAGGTATCTGAAGCTCTTCAAGATCCTGACTGGATCCTTGCAATGCAAGATGAGCTACTTCAATTTGAAAAGAACAAGGTATGGCGGCTAATCCCACGTCCAAAAGACAAATCAGTGATTGGCACAAAGTAAGTATTTAGGAATAAGAAAGATGAGGTTGGAGTTGTCGTACGTAACAAAGCGAGACTAGTCGCAAAGGGTTACTATTAGCAGGAGGGTATTGACTATGACGAAACGTTTTCTCCTGTTGCACGGATTGAAGCCATCATAATATTTCTTTCTTATGCAACTCATAAAAATTTCACTGTCTACAAAATCGACGTGAAATTTGCTTTTCTAAACGGTATACTGCATAGGAGGTATACGTTGCACAACCCGAGGGATTTATCGATCCATAATACCTAGACGATGTATATGTTCTTGAAAAGGCGCTGTATGGATTAAAACAAGCACCAAGAGCATGGTACGAAACTCTCACACAATTCTTACTTGACTCGGGCTTTAAGAAAGGTACAATCGATACCACTCTATTCCTAAATAAGCAAGGTGAGGATTTAATCTTAATTTAGATTTATGTAGACGACATCATATTTGGGTCTACTAATTCAAAATTCTGTAAAAAAAAACTTTTCAAAAATTATGGAGACTATGTTTGAGATAAGTATGATGGGTGAGTTAACGTTCTTTCTTGGACTTCTAGTCAAACAATCACATGATGGTATCTTTATCAACCAATCGAAATATATTCGTGACATTTTGAAAAAGTTTAACATGACTGAGAGTTCTATAATGAAAACGCCCATGGCTACCGGAAAGCTTCTAGATGCAGATTTAAATGGTAAATCTGTCGATCAGAAAACGTATCGTAGCATGATCGGGTCATTACTATATCTCACAGCAAGTAGACCTGATATAATGTTTGCTGCCTGCTTCTGTGCAAGTTATCAAGCTAAACCGAAGAAATCTCACCTTATAGCTGTGAAAAGAATTCTTAGATACTTGAAAGGCACTCCCGAGTTAGGCCTTTGGTATCCTAAGGATTTTGGCTTTGATCTAATTTCTTTTACTGATGCTGATTATGCAGGTTGTAAACTTGATCGGAAAAGCACCTCTGGATGTTGTCAATTCTTAGGAGATATACTTGTAAGTTGGACATCCAAAAAGCAAAAGTGTGTGTCTACATCCACTGCTAAGGCATAATACATAGTTGTTGTTCCCAAGTCCACTAGATTAAAATCGAATTGAAGGATTTTGGATACTCTTACAAGAGAGTCCCTATTTATTATGATTCCAAGAGCGCAATTGCGACAACTGCTAATCCCGTTCAACACTCAAAGACTAAGCATATCGACGTTCGTTAACATTTCATCAAAGATCATGTGGAGAAAGGAGATATTGAAATGCACTTCATTCAAACAGACTATCAATTGGCTTATCTCTTCACTACTCGGTATGACGAAACGGTTAGATGAAAAACGCTTTAATTTCCTGATCAGCAAACTCGGTATGTTGAATATGTCTGCTTGAATTTTTATCCATGATCTGAGGGGGAGTTGATTCTTATTAATTGATTATTTGAATGTATCTAAGGGAAGTAAGAACTGTCGGTCCAACAATACTTATCAAGTTTATAGAAACAACAACACAATATGATTACCAACCTGTATTGATTATAACAAACGAGTTACAAGGTTGATCGATTAAGCATGAAATGTGTTCTCTATGTTTTCTTCTCTTTTACACCTTCAAGTGTGTGTTTGTATGTGTGAATGTGATCTGATCTTTTTGAGAGATGTTAGAGAAACACTTAATCTAACCAAGTGTGTTAGACACACTTCCTACAACTTGCAATATAGAACTATAAACCTACCTAATATCTAATCTAATAATATACATAATATCTAAGTTTAGATATTATGTAAACTAACTAAATACTAGAAACTAACCAAGTTAGCTTTATCTAACTATTACAATGTTATAACTTAGATATTAAATCTAAGTAAACTAATACAATTACATTGACATTTATTACAAACGACATAGACCTTAATATCGAGAGTCGACGTTTCGGCTTTAGCTTCAGATTGCGATCTTCAGTTTGGATGATCTTGAATCCAATGAGACTGTGGTCTAACAATCTCCCCCTTTGGATCAAGATCATTACGAAAATGATTTTAGCAATTCAGTCTTCTTGTTCAGCTCAGAAGATGCAATCTCTTTCTTTAGCTCTGAAATCAGCATGTCTTCAATCTACTTTCTTTAGAAGAACTCAGTCTTTGACGTGATTCTTGAAACATGTGATCTTTGCCATTTCTTTTGTTATCATTCTCCCCCTTTTTGATGTTAAGTGCAACGACTTCATCAAAACTATTTGTAAGAAATGTCTATCTTGTGGTTAGAGCCCCTGATCCGTCAATTCAAAAGATATTCATCCACATCCTTTCAAATTCAAACAAAATAGTCGTGTAACACCTGAATCAACTAATGAATCAGTTAACATGCCTGTCAGTAACACTAAGTCACTGTGTGTAACAAATACACTTTGGAAAGGAGCTGTTTTGATGTTGACTCCCCCAGGGCTTCCATTTAATCATCGAAACACCACAAAGGTAAATTTCTATAAACGTTATGACAAAGAAACTAATTCCTTGTGTGTTCGTGCTTGTGTATGAAAGAATTAAGCACTTGATGATTGCTTATTAGGCTCAAAATTGTGTAAACCACTGAGACAACAACAAGTTAAACACAGACTCAATGTGCATGATTGAAGTGCGAAGGTGGGGCAGACTTCCTTCTTTTCAATATCCAGATTTTCCAAATGAAAATCAGATAGCAAATGTGTTGCTTCCCCTTTGAAAAAGTGAAACACTTTCTTGTTAAGAAGAAAATGAGTAGATAGTGAGGTTTGATCAAGAGTTGGCATGGGTTAGTTGCCTGTTTCAATAATGTTCACCAAAGAATTGTGAAACACTAGTAATGTGGCTACCCGGCTTAGAAAAAGTTGGTGCAGAGTTGTGATATTCTTTTAACTCTGTTCTCACACGCTCTTTCTTTTAAACATTAAGCTTTCTCTAATCATACTCATTTCTTTTTATATTTGCACACTCAATCACTAAGGATTAACTTCTTGGGTAGAAATCACTGGTTAAGGTGATTCCATTGAAGTTGTATTAATTCCTAGCACAATGATTCTTTGTTTTCCTATGATGCATGTGATGCTCATATTGGTTTAACTATTTCAGTTAAAGCACAATATTGATTATGAAAACATTTAAAATACACTCCCAAAATATAAAATCTGTTGAAAAATCAGGAAGTGGTTTGAACATTAAAAACAATGTTTTCTATGATTGAAAGTTGTCCTTCTTTCAACCATATATGAGATTAAGATTAAGGATTATACCTTAACGTTTGATCTTACATCTCATGAAGCTAAGCTTAAAGTCATAAAGATATGAACTTGTAATCTTCTCTAAAAAATTCTGCAAAAGTCTAATGTCAAGTCAAAGTAAAATTTATTCACTTAAATTGAAAAGACAAAAAGCAGTAAAACTTTTAAAGTACGAGTTCTGATCAGAAATAATCAGAAGTCATATCCGTACTCCCTTTTTGACTTGAAGAGCTCCCCCTAAAATCTTGCATTACAAAAGAAATTTGACATTAAAAAGTACATGCACAAATTTTATGAGCTCCCCCTTGAAGTAATATTGACCAAATGTCAATTTCTTCTCATTCTCCCCCTTGGATCATGAACATTTGATAGAAGTGCAGATATCAATCAAAGGTAAGAATGAAGAAATGATGAAAAAGTATACAATTTAGAAAACTTTGATAGGTAACTACTGATTAAATCTTAAGATTTAGCATACCAAGCTTAGAGATAAGGAAGTTAAACCTCTTTTCGTCTAAGGGTTTGGTGAAAAAATCGGCAAGCTGATAATCAGTTTTTACAAAGAAAAGTTCAATTGTTCCTTTTTCAACATGATCTTTAATAAAATGATACCTGACATCTATGTACTTGGTCTTTGTGTGTTGAACAGGATTCGCCATAATTGCGATGGCGCTCTTGGAGTCACAGTATATCGGGATCTTGTTGAAGTGGAAACCGTAGTCGCGTCATTGAGTTCGCATCCATAAGACCTGAGAACAGCAGCTAGCAGCAGCTACATATTCTGCTTCGGCCGTGGACGTTGAAACACAAAGTTGCTTCTTCGATTCCCAACTAACTAGTTTGTCACCGAGGAACTGTACATGTCCTGACGTGCTCTTCCTGTCTAACATACAACCTGCATGATCTGCATCTGTGTAGGCTGTTAGTTCAAAACTAGTATCTTTAGGATACCACAGACCAAGATCTGCAGTGCCCTTTAGATACCTAAAAATACGCTTCACAGCAGACAAATGGATTTCTTTAGGATTGGCCTGATATCTTGCACATAAGCATGTTGAGAACATTATATCTGGCCTACTCGACGTAAGATACATTAAAGAACCTATCATCCCTCGATAAGTCCTAACATCAACAGCCTTTCCCGAAGGATCGGTGCCAATCTTAGTACCTGGTGCCATTGGGGTACCAATCGGTTTTGAATTTTCCATTTGGAACTTCCGAAGAATATCCCTAATGTATTTTGATTGATTGATAAAAATACCCGATGAAAATTGTTTTACTTGTAAACCGAGAAAGAAATTCATCTCTCCCATCAAATTCATCTGAAATCTAGACACCATAAGGTTTGCAAAATTCTTACAGTACTTCGGATTTGTAGAACCAAAGATAATATCATCTACATAGATTTGAATTAAGATGATATCGCATTTTTCCTTTTTGATAAACAAAGTGATATCCACCATACCTTTTGAAAACCCAGACTTGACTAGAAAAGTGGAAAGAACATCATACCAGGCTCGAGGTGCTTGTTTCAGACCGTAGAGTGCTTTGTCGAGAATGTAAACATGATTCGGCTTCTCTTTATTGACAAAACCTTATGGCTGAGAGACGTAGACTTCCTCCTTCAGAATTCCATTGAGGAATGCTGTCTTCACGTCCATTTGAAAGACCGTGAAGTTCTTGTGGGCTGCGTAGGCTAGAAACATTCTGATTACCTCTAATCGCGCCACAGGAGAATATGTTTCGTCATAGTCTATTCCTTCCTCTTGTCTGTATCCTTTGGCTACTAGTCTTGCCTTGTTTCGGATAACGGTACCATCTTCGTCTTTCTTTATCTTGAAAACCCATTTCGTACCTATAATGGTTTTACCTTTAGGCTTTGGTACGAGTCTCCAGACTTGAAGTGCATCGAACTGATTTAGCTCTTCTTGCATAGAGATCACCCATTCTGGATCACCAAGTGCTTCCGATACGCGTGTTGGCTCGAACTTGCTCAGAAAGGAGTCATGCATGCACATATTCAATGATGCTGACCTAGTTTGCACTGGTTTTGATGGATCGCCAATAATCTGGCGTATCGGGTGCTCTTTGGTCCATTTATGTTCATGAGGCAGTGGATTATATGAATGTATGTCAATTGTATCATCTATAACTCCACTTGTACCTTCTTCTGTTTGTTCAGGAGGATTGATGGTTTCAGTTGAAGTGGCAGGTTCAGAAGGCTCAGCAGGTACAACTTGTTCTGGCTGTAGATTGATCTGTACAGAATCTCCTACTGTTTCAGCTACTTCTGTCTCTTTATCATTTGTCACTTCTTCAACTGTTGGAGTCGGCATTTGAATTGTAATTTCTTGTTGAATCGGGGCGTTTGATTCAATAGGAACATCTGAACTGGTTGGATGAGTAGTTGTTGAGTCTTCCATCCTGTCAACCATAACAGATTTCTTTACATTTGATCCAATAAATTCATCATAAAACAATTCAAATAATAAGTCTAAATCAGATAAATGGTTAGTTGAAGTTGAAGCTTCGTCTGATTTATTCTGTTGAGACGCAGGTTCTGGACTGAGTTGCCCAGAAGCTAGTACTCCGGTTATAACGGGTTCTGAACGTTGTTGTTCGGAAGCCATTTCTTCATCAAAGGTGACATTGATGATTTCAATCACCGTCTTTGACTTCTTCAGATAGACACGATATGCAGTTGATGTCGAGGAATAACCAATAAAAATTCCTTCGTCCGCCTTAGCACTGAACTTATTGAGATTCTTCCTATCGTTTAGCACGAAACACTTACATCCAAATATATGGAAATATTTGATTGTCGGTGTTCGGTTGTTGATTAACGCATAAGGAGTCTTCTTGAACCTTCGATGTACCATGGATCGATTCTGTGTGTAGCACGCGGTCGAAACAGCTTCTGCCCACAAAAATAGAGGTAAGTCCGAATGACTTAGCATAGTACGAGCAGCCTCGACTAACGTTCGATTTCTTCTTTCAACCACTCCATTTTGTTGAGGCGTTCGAGCAGCAGAGTATTGATGTGAAATCCCGAGAGATTCGAGATATTCTTCAACTTTGTTGTTCTTGAACTCTGTGCCGTTGTCTGTTCTTAGAAACTTGACCGGTTTCTGCAGATTCACCTGGGTCGTCTTTAGGAATGTAATGAGAACATCAGGTGTCTCATTCTTTGAACGTAGAAACTTGACCCATGTGTATCGCGAGTAATCGTCCACGATCACGAGTATGTACTTCTTTCCGCCTAGACTTTGAGTTCGCATCGGACCGCACAAGTCCATATGCAATAACTCTAACGGAGCATTGGTACTTCATTCAGGCTTCGGTTTATGAGGTGCCCTCTTCATCTTGCCCTTTTACAGGATGCACATAGATGTTCTCTTTCATATTTCAGCTCTGGAAGTCCTTTGACGAGCTTTCCACTGACCAGATTGTTGATGTACCGAAAGTTGAGGTGAGAAAGACGTCGATGCCATAACCAACTTTGTTGCATCGAAGCTTTCGATAGTAGACACACTTGCTTGTCAGCCTGGACATTTGACAGATTGATTGTGTAGAGGTCTGATTCTCGAGTACCGACCAAGAGTTCTTCGCCTTCTTCATTGCGAACTGAACATCTCTTGGCTTTGAAGTTGACCTCTAACTCTTTGTCACAGAACTGCCCTATACTGAACAAGTTGTGTCGTAAGCCTTCAACATAGCTCACCTTCTTGATAGTGACATTGTTCAATTGTACATCACCGTATCCCATGATTGGAGAAAACTGGTTGTTGCCAAATCTTACTGTTCCACAAATATTGTCTTTGAAATTGGACAGTATCTCTTTTTGGCCTGTCATGTGCTTGGAACATCCGCTGTCCAAGAACCATGTATGACTAGTCTGCATAAGAGAAATTGCAAATTTAGATATTCATACGACAACATTGGAATTTTCACTTTGATTATCGAAGTGCGGGTCTTGAACTGATTTGTTCAAAAGCCTATTTTGACTTTGATGTTCGGGTTTTGAACTGCATTATCGAAAATCCTATTTTTGACATTGAAGAACGAGTCCTGATCTGTACATAATCAGAAGTCACTTTCTCTTTAAGCTTTGTGTGCCTGCAACACAGATTTAGCCTTAGGTACCCATTGGAATTTGGGTCCTGCTGTGTTAGCACAAGATTTTGGTAACCATTTCAAATTGGTTCCTCTTTTCTTTTGAAATGTATGAGAAGAATTAATATGAGATGAATGCACATGGTAATTTCCAAACCAATCTCCAAAATCTTGACAAGTGATAGAAACATGTTTATCATAGATAGAGGACTTTCCAGCAGATAAAGATAACTGAAATAATTGCTTCATTGAATATTGTTTACGAGAAACAGCAAGTTTTGAGTTCAAAAGAGCAATATCAGCAATTAGGACATCTTTACTAAGCGAAGTCTTATTACAATTAACACTACTAAGCGATAAAACGGTCTTGTCAAGCTTCCGTTTGGGTTGCCATTGAGAATTTACTTCTGGCCTTTGCTTGCGCAGATCTGAAACATGTGTAACTGGTGAGTTAGACTTCTGAGCAACAAATTAATGCACCTTCTTTGGCTTACCAGTAGTGATCGGTTTCTGTGAATGCTGAGATATTTTCTTACCTTTAGCATTTTTGGCTTTCACAGAGACTGACTTATCAACTTTCGTTGATTTTACACTGTTAACAGGCATACTGGTTCTTCCCAAAGATTTCACAACAAAAGATGAATGGTTTGAAAGTTTAGCATTAAAATCAAATTGTTCAAAACAACCATCCAAACCACCGTCAGAATTAAGAAAATCAAACCCTTCGTTTGATGAACCAAACATGTCATCAGATTTAGAAGCTTTTGTAAAAACAACATTTTTCATAACGGTTGAAAAAACTTTTTGTTGAATCTCAATCAAAAGTCTTTCATCTGATAAAGAGTTCTCGAGTTCAGAAAATTTACTTTCTAACACGAGAGAAGGGACATATATTTTACCTATAACAGGCTTTGCCTCCATCTCTTTTACAGAATAACTTTGAAAGTAGTCAGTTGAAAGAGATTTCTTTTCATTATTTGGATAGTCATAACTATTATTCAACTTCGCATAATAAAATGGAAGGTGAACTTTAGATGACTTTTTCCGTTTTTCAATTTCATTTGCTTCATCCTCCTTTGATAGTTTAGTATTAAAAACTTTAAGTGAAGAGATTCGGTGAGAAACTAGCATAGAGGTATAATCATAAAGTGCAGGCACTTCTCTTATACCCTTTTTAAGGCAATGAGGTTTCACATAACCGATTCCCCAATTTTCTTTATTCTTTTTCGGTTTGTTAAGATGAATGGTTTGCTCACTTTGACCTAATGAGTACAACTTCTTTTCCAAAGCATCTAGTTTTGCAATTAAAGACTTGTTTTCTTTAGTACATGAAGAATGAATTTTAGTCAGCTTATATAAGTCAAGCTCACTATTTCTCAGTTTTGACTTGAGTTCAGAATTCTCTTTTAGAATTATAGTATGTTCTTTTGCGTTGGTGTCAACGTTTGTATGTAAAACCTCAATTAATACTTTCTTCTCAGCAATTTCATTGCTAAGTTTTTGTATCAATTGGTTTTTGTTAATAATAACACCATTTTCTCGCTTAAGATTAGATTCTAACTCTTCTTGTTTTAAACTCATGGTATGCATTTTATTCATGAAATCTTTATACGATAAATCACATACCTCCTCTTCTTCATTTTCTGAATCAGCTTCAGCATCTGATTCCATCTTGCCCATCAAGCACATATTGATGGCTTCATCTTTATCTTCATCTTCTTCTTCTTCATCTGAGTGATCAAGCCAGTATTCATCCTCAGCCATCAGTGCCTTGCCTGCCTCCTGTTTCTTTGCAAGAAGCATCTTGTTCTTGTATTAATCGGAGTTTCTGACCTTTGATCTTCGGCAATCCTTGGCAAAGTGACCTGTTTTGCCACAGTTGTAGCACATCGGTGGACCTGGCTGACTTGATCCTTCATCCTTGTACTTTCTTTCTTCGGGTTTCTTCTCCTCTATCCTCTTTCCTTCAGACTGGTACCTTTTCTCTTCCGTTTTCTTCTCATCTAATCTCTTTCCTTCAAACATTTTCCCTTCAAACCTACTACCTTCAACCCTTTCCTTATGAGCGTAGTTGTTGGGTCCAGAAGAGTACCTCTGACTGTTTGATGTTGGATTCCTGTAGAACTTTTTTCTGAAACGCATTTGTCAGAAACAACATTGCTTTCTTCATTTGTTCATTTTCATCCATGTCAGAGTTTGCATAAGTTTCATCTTCTTCTGATTCATATACAATCGTCTTGTTCTTCTTCTTGACGACAAGAGCGACTGTATCTTCAACTGTCTTTCCTTTCTGTCTTTTCTCAGCTAGAATTTCATCCACCTCTTCTTCATTTTGACGGAGGGTTTCATACACCTCGTGAAGTGGAATCTCATTCAAATATTTTATCTGCCGCATCTGTCTGGCAAAACTTTTCCATTTTGGTTGTAGAATACTCAGGAATTTGATATTCAGTTCGATTTGAGATTTGTTGACCTTGTTCTTGCTCAATTCGTTTAGCAAGGTCACGAATCTATCATATGTTCCTTCTAGATTTTCTCCAGTTCTGCCTTTAAATTCTTCAAAACTGTGCAGGCAGTTAGAGATTTTAAGCTGATTCCCTATCTTTGAACCCAGCATCATCTTCTCGAGTTGATCCCACATTTGTTTGCCGGAGGCCTTATAACTGTCAATCTTTATGTAGATTTCGTTCGGAATCCCTTGTAGAATGTATGACTTGGCCAATTTGTCTGCTTTTGCTCTTAACTTATTATCACCGGTTAGTTCTTCATAAGTCAGTTCATGTCTTACTTCTTCAGTTCCTTCTGCTGGTTCCCTATATTTTGTTTCCATGGGGCCTTCTTCTAAGGATTGTTTGATGAAATCATCCAAATCCTGTCTTTCGATGAAGTTTAGGAACCTATCCTTCCACTGTTCATATTCACCTCTAAAGAGAACTGGTGGCTTGGTGTCAGTTCCTATTGCAAGAGCTTCTCTGGATGTCATCCTGTATTGAATAAGAGAAAACTTGACAGATATGATCGTTAAAAAAAAATTTGATCACACAAGAAATTTTGTCAATTAAAGACCCTATTGCAGTTTCGAAAAATTCTCAGAAAAAAAAAATTCTAAGTATGGATTGGAGCAGAGAGGTTTGCGGGTCTAGTGGGAAGCGCACACTGAGGTATGCGGGTCTAATGGGAAGCGCACACTGAGGTATGCGGGTCTAATGGGAAGCGCACACTGAGGTATGCGGGTCTAGTGAGAAGTGCACACTGAGGTATGCGGGTCTAGTGAGAAGCGCACAATGAGGTGTGTGGGTGTAGTTAGGAGCGCACAATGAGGTGTGCGTTTCAAGTGAGAATCGCAAAGTTGAGATATGCGATTCACTTGGGACGCGCAAGGTGGACTTGTTCTTTTGAAGAGATGAACTCGAAGTCTTGAGGTGTGCGGGTCTGACTTGGAATCGAGAAGTTTGAGCTATGCGGTCCAACAATACTTATCAAGTTTATAGAAACAACAACACAATATGATTACCAACCTGTATTGATTATAACAAACGAGTTACAAGGTTGATCGATTAAGCATGAAATGTGTTCTCTATGTTCTCTTCTCTTTTACACCTTCAAGTGTGTGTTTGTATGTGTGAATGTGATCTGATCTTTTTGAGAGATGTTAGAGAAACACTTAATCTAACCAGGTGTGTTAGAAACACTTCATACAACTTGCAATATAAAACTATAAACCTACCTAATATCTAATCTAATAATATACATAATATCTAAGTTTAGATATTCTGTAAACTAACTAAATACTAGAAACTAACCAAGTTAGCTTTATCTAACTATTACAATGTTATAACTTAGATATTAAATCTAAGTAAACTAATACAATTACATTGACATTTATTACAAATGACATAGACCTTAATATCGAGAGTCGACGTTTCGGCTTTAGCTTCAGATTGCGATCTTCAGTTTGGATGATCTTGAATCCAATGAGACTGTGGTCTAACAAGAACAGTTGATTATATTCTGCACTACTAACTTAGGAGGAATCATTTTTATAATGATTACCAAAATCTTTATTGTTTTGCAGGTAATACTTTGTGACTATGTCTTTTGAACAAAGCAGTTCAAAACCCGGTCTTCAATGATAAAGATGGGAGTTACTATTCTCACCAAAGAATATGTGACTATGGATTCTAGATAATTCTAATCAGAACCCGGCCTTCAGTGTTTTTCTTCTTAAGGATGCTGATAAGATAACATCTTTATAAGGAGTTTTACTGTCTATTTGAGGGGGGTTTAGTTAACATTTTCGCTGTCAAATCTTTAAGTGGGAGCAAAGACAAATAACTTTCATTGTTATATTCATAATATTCTTATCTAATATGTTGATTTTTTTCATATACCGAAGGGGAGTATCTGATGTTTTGCCAAAGAGAGATTAAAAAATAAATATTCATTTTAGGAGGGAGTTAAGATTTCTACTTTGAAGGTATATCATTCTAAATCTTAAACTCTATCATATTTGAAAGATGAACGACTTTCGGGTATGAAAAATGGTTTCATCAACGTTCAAACTACTTCGTGTTCTCAAAAGCTTTATGAATTTCGAAGTGCGATATTAAATGTTTTTCATATCAAGTGCTTTACTGTTTATCTGACCGTGTGTTTCCAAAAGATCAATACGTGTGTATTATATTGTCTTTATACTGTTAAGTATTTTCTTACACACATCGGTTCAGTACATTCTTATTGATTTTGTTATTACCATGTCTCCAAAGATAAATCTTTCGATGGTAATACTCTCGTTTGAATTCTATAATGTTTAAAATCAGATGTCATTTCTAAATAATTGTGCTTTCATTGTCAAATTGCTTATATCTTGTTCATATAAACAAATATTCGTTCTTTGATATCCCAATATAATTTTCTTTATGATATTTGATCTGATCATATCATTGTCAGATTCTCAAACACTTCATTTGAACTCATTTCATTCATTCAATTTCATTCTTTTGATAGATCTTAAATGTTTAAAATGCTCAAATTTCATTCTTATCTTTAATGAGCATACATTTTCTGATAATGATATCTTGTGCTTAAATGTCAAAATAAATTGTTGAGCAACACATTCTTTTTAGGACAAAATACATGGGATTCAGTGTGAGTGCTTTAAAGACTTCAATGGATTCATGTTAACCAGTGTTTCCTACCCCGGAAGTTATCCTTGAGTGATTGAGGGGAGAGGGGTCAAAAGAATTGAGAGTGGGTGTGTGCTGAGGTAAAATGAAAAAGAGAGATTGGTTAGATGTGAGCTCAAATGATTAAAAGTAAGAGGGTGGGAGATCATAGTAAAAGAATATCAAACTCTATACCAAATCTTTTCTGAGTTGGGCAGCCACATTACTGATTGGTTCACATTTTTTTTGGTGATCATCATTGAAATAGGCAATTAGCCCATGCCAACTCTTGCATATAACCCCACCAGCTACTCATTCTTTTCTTAACAAAAGAATGTTTTATATTTTAAAGGGGAAGCAACACATATTCTATCTGATTTTCATTCGGATGATTCGGATATTGAAAAAAAAGGAAAGTTGCCCCACCTTCGACCCTTTCTCATGCACATTGAGTCTATGTAATATATGTTGTTGTCTCAGGTTTACATACTTTGAGTCTGTTTAAGCTTTAATTGCTTCAATCATTGCTACACTTGCACGAGCACACAAGGAATAAGTTTTCTTGTCTTAACATTCATAGAAAATTCCTTTGTGGTTTTTCAATGATTGAATGGAAGCCCTGGGGGAGTGAGCATCAAAAAGCTCCTTTCCAATGTACATTCATTGTATACAGTGGCATTGTGCTACTGACAAGCAGATTAACTGATCATCTGTTGATTCAGGGGTACAAATCCTAATTTGTCAGAATTTGAAAAGATTCGGATGAATACCATCTTATGAATTGACGACAGAATTTCAAATCAGATCAGAAGGAGATCAAATTTTTGTTGGGTGAGATTGTTCATATTATTCCAAAGGTCATGAAGACTGTGCTTATTTTGTTGATTTGGGGGAGATATTTCAAAGATAATGTTGACGTTGAAAGGTTTTGATGATTCTGATTTCTCATCATTCATCAAAAATGGGGACAAATTTCAAGATTTCAAAGTCAGATTATGGTTTACTACAAACAGGGGAGAAATTTTTAAAAGAGTTGATTCAAAGAAGAGAGTAAAGTCATGTGAAAGATGTAAAGTTGAAGAAATTTAAATTTCAAAGCAAAGCAAATTCTGATAATTGTTGAGTTGAAGAGATTTTTGTGAAAGATTGATGTATTTTGTGACAAATGAAGATGATTGATGAAGATGATAAAGATTTGAAGATTTCAAAAGATTGCAAAGATTGTCAAAGCTATTCAAGATTTGAAGATGTTAAAGATTCATTGTTAAAGATTTTTCAAGAGAAAGAAGACCTGAAAATGAATGTCAAATTTTTTTTAATCTTGAATCCAAAGGGGGATATTGTTAGACATGTATTGTATTCAAGATTAAAAGAGGGTCAAAAAATGTAATTGTATATTAGTGTGAGTGTTTACTTTGTATATTGAGTTGTAAAGTCAAAGTATTTGACCTTGTGCTTAGTTAGACTACTTGGTCATGTTGACCATATATATAGTGGGTCAAAGTCTTTGTATAGAACAACAAGAACGCATATAACAGAGATCATATTCACTGTAAAGAACACATACAGAGAGAGCCTGAGAGACATACGCACTAAATAGGTATGTGAATCTATGAATTTTTGTGATCATTGAGAAATCAATAAAAGATCAATTATTGTGTGTGATTTACTGAGTTAGGAACTGGAACAACAGGTTTGCATTGTGATCCCTTGTGAACATATTAAAAAATACCAAGAAAAGGAACTCAATAATGGAGCGAAGGCAATTGTGAACACCTTGTGAATATCTAGAGAACACCTTATTTCTCCATCTATCTTTACTTCAATAAAAAAAATCAAGTTCTAGGAAGAACTCGCAAGATCTCTGAAATTCGCAGAGATTGTTGAAATTGTTTAAGTATAGGATTCGCTAGAGCTAGTGTTACGAAAACCTCAAGATTCGCAAGACCTTTATCTACGAAAGTTAGGATTCACAGGACTTTTAAAAATTGAAAATCTGATTAAGTACAGGTTTTGCAAGTACCTTGGTTGCGAATACTAAAGAACTCTCAGGCTACTAGTTTGCGAATTCCCTAAGATTCGCAAGTTGTGTTTACGGATCCTTGATCTTTAAATTCCAAAATTTTCACTAAGTATAGGATTCGCAGGTTCATAAAAATCATAACTCTATTCAGGTTGTGAAAGCTTATTTGCGAAAGTTAAGCGAAAAGTTCAAAATTTTCTAAGTCTAGGATTCGTAACTCTATTGTTTGTGAATCCTTGATTATGAAAGTTGTGATTTTCGAAAGTTAAAACTTTCTTGAATTTTTCTAAGTCCAAAACTCGCAAGATCTTAAAAGTGATTTCTCCTTGTTGTTTACGAAAACTTGCAACCTGAAATATTTTCTAAGTATAGAACTCGCAACTCTATACTCTGCGAATACTACTTGCGAAAGCTAGTGTTCTGAAATTATTCTAAGGCAAGGATTCGCTAAGTATTGCTTTGCGAATTGTTAAGGTTTCTCAGGTCTACTGTTTGCGAATTCTAGATTTCGCAGAATGCTTTTTAGCGAATTCTACTTGTCTGCGAATTCTACCTATCTTGTTTGCGAATTTTGAAGTTTTTCCTTCAGTCTGCGAATCGTTTCTGTGGTTCTTATAGCTTGCGAATTCTACACTTCAGTATTTTTAGAAATTTATTTTTCTGGAAATTTTTTAGTGTAGATTTTATCCTTGATTCAAAGATCTTATTAGTTGATTTAAATTGTACAGATAAGTTTGCATACTATTCCAACTGCTAGAGATGTCCAATCAACTCCTTTCCATGGGCTCTCAGTCCAAACCACCTGTCCTGTTAGCCAATGAGTACCAACAGTGGAAGAAACGAATGATCCAATTTCTAAATCATAAGAGCAGAGATTACATGGACTCTATTACTTCTGGTCCTGTACACCCCATGATCAGAGTGCGTGGTCAAATTGCTACACCTACCTCTCCTGAGATTCCTGACAGATTTGTTCCACAACCATATGAATACTTCACTGAATGGGAGAAAGAATTGTACAAAATAGATAAAGAAGATCTCATCTTTTTGACAATGGCCATTCCAAATGACATCTACAATCGTGTAGACAGCAGAAGTTTCGCAAAGGAGATATAGGATGAGCTGGCAAGACAATTCGAAGCCAAAGTATGAAGGGTACAATAAGGAAAAGTCTGAGCTGAGGTACAATCCCAAGTATGGAAGGAGAGATGAGAAGAGAGACATCAGAAGAGAAGAGAAGAGAAGAAAGAAGAAAGGAAAGAAGAAAAAAGAGAAGACAAGAAGGAAGAGAAGAAGGAGGAAGGTGCTTCAACTGTGGAAAGTTTGGACACTTCGCTAAGGACTGCAAGTTTAAAAGATTCAAGAACTCGGAGTACTACGCAAGGAAGTCTTTGATTGCCAAGAAAGTGGAGGAAGGGAAGGTGCTCATGGCCAAGGAGGAGAACTTGTTGTTTCAATGCTCGGACGAGGAGGAGCAAGTACACTTCACTCAAGTCTCCTACATGGCAAAGCTTAATGATGATGATGAGACTTCTGAGGCTCATTCTGAGGACGAAAACTCTAAGGTAAACGAAAACTCTGAACTTATTGAATCACTTATGGTCCAAATCTACAACATGAAAGATGAATTTGAACTGTTGAAAGGTAAACATAGCTCAGAACGACAAACAGCTTTGAGTTTTCGTGATGAAAACGCTCTGTTGAAAGTTGTCGTGGAAGAAAAGGAAAAGGAGAAAAATAATTTAAAAGCTGAAAAAAAAACCTTAAAAAGAAAAATATCTGATTTGGAAAAGGATCTTGTTAATCTTAACGTTGAAAAGGTGATTTTAAAATCAAATTTGAAGTCTGTTTTCATGAGCGAAATGAAGCTTACACTAAGATTAAACAACTGGAGGACATAAATATGAAACGTGGTCAGACTGAGCAAACAATAAATATGTTGACCAGTAAATGAAGTTTTGAAAAAGGCCCCGGAGCACTTGTATAACTTTGACAGACTTGGCTCCACGGTTAAACCCATTCCTGACATTCGTGCGACTTTTGTTAAAGCTGATACTTCTAAACCTCTTACAGAGACCAAAGGAAAAGAAGTAATAGGAGAGGATAAGTCTAGTGGTACTGATTCGCAAAATTCTTTTAAATCGGTTGGTTTAAGTTATAGTGATTTAAACAAGAGTTATAAGACTCGAAAGATTGAATTCGTTGAGTTTGAATCACTATTTACGACTCCTTCAAATGAAATAGTCAACAATGACAAAATCCTGCCTGAAACTGAATGCAAATACGATGAATATGAATCGGATGAAGATTCATTAATTATACCATCAGTTTCAAACCCTATTACGCCTGAACCTTTACTTGTAGAAAAGGTTGAAGAAGAGGCCAATGTCACGAATGAATCTTGTTTTAAGAATGGTCAAATGGAATTTGTTGAGAACATGACTAAAACAATATTTTCTGAAACGATGAATGCTTCAGACCCTGATCCCGTTTCTATTTCAAAAGAGTCAAATTCTGTGAGTGATCATACAATTGATTTGATGAAACAAATTGATTTGTTGCAAAAATCTCTTGATGCAGTTGAAGATGAAAACTTTGATCTCAAATTTAAACTTGAAAAGTCTTTGAAAAACAATTAAGAGCTTTGAGAAGGGTGAAACTTCAGGTATTTCAAGAAAAATATTGTCTTCTACGAAAAAGACTGACAAGGTTTCTGTTTCTGTTTCAGATTTGAATGGTAATGGAGTTCGGAGGAGAACAAAGAGTAAAAATGATTGTTTAAATGTTTGTGAAACTGATGTTGAAAACAGTTGTACCCAAGACATTGATGATTTGAGATGTACTTCTTTTAATGAGTATGAATGTCAGATTTGTTCCGATAAATCCAAATTTATGACATTTGCTCGAAAGAACTTATATTGCAAACACTGTAGGCACAATTCTTTTAAATACAACTCCACTCCTAAGTCCAAGAAAAGCAAAAATGAACTTTAATTCCAATTCTTCCACGCAACCTAAAGTTTTCCGTGCTAAGGTTACTAATCTGAGATCTAAAAAGCAACTTCAGGAATTAGATGTTAGAATGGTTTGGAAATGGGTTCCGAAACCACGATATGAATGGAGAGTAAAAGTCAAATCTATTGATATTCCTGAACTGCTTGCAGCTAACAGCAAAGGATCCATTTGGATATAGGTACCAAAGCGAAACTATTTGTTTCTTTTGCAAGCCTGTCGATTGTGGGTGATAGATTCTGGATGTTCACGCCACATGACAGGATTCAAGCACCTACTGCATAACTATGTGGAGGAGACTGCTGGAATAGTTCGTTTTGCCAATTCTGAAATAGAAGGACATGTCAGAGGATACGGAACGCTTGATAACAGAGTTGTGAAGATATAGATGGTGTTATATGTTCATGGCCTTGATCATAACATGTTCAACACCAGTCACTTCTGTGACATCAAATACCAAGTTCGCTTCACAACACCTCATTTCTATCTTGAGGATCCAGATAGTTACGAAATCTTTAGAGTTGAGAGCCGTGGAAATCTATATTATGTAGATTTTCCAACACTGTCTGCCACACGTCTCATATGCTTACTAGCTAAAGCTTTTAAAGAACAACCATGGACGTGGCATCGCCGCTTGTCTCACCAGAATTTCAGATCAATAGCTAAGCTTCAGAGACAAGGTCTGGTAAAAGGTCTACCAGAAATAAGGTTTGAAAAGGACTCATTGTGTTCAGCATGTGAGATGGATAAAATGAAGCGAAGCTCATTCAAGTCCAAGACTGAATCATCAACCTCATCTACGCTAGAACTAATTCACATGGATCTTTGTGGCCCAATGCGAACGGCGTCTATCAACGGAAAGAAATATGTTTTAGTGATGGTAGATGATTATTCAAGATACACATGGCTCGAGTTTCTTCGGAACAAGTCGGATGCACCAAAACTGATTATTGCTTTTATTAAGCGTATTCAAGTACGTCTACAATTGTCGGTTCGGACACTTCATAGTGATAACGGCACGGAGTTCAAAAATGATACCTTACAAAGCTAACTCATCTCTCTGGGAATTTCACACACCTTCTCTGCGGCCTACACTCCAAAACAGAACAGCGTTGTTGAACGAAAGAACCGCACCCTTGTTGAAGCTGCTCGTACCATGCTTGTGTATGTTGAACTACCAATGTATCTTTGGGCTGAGGCGGTCGCGACAGCTTGCTTTACTCAGAATCGTACCACAGTGATCAAACGCTTCAATAAAACTGCATATGAGTTGATCAATAATCGTAAACCTAGACTTAAGCTGATATTATTAAGCTATGACTCGTGAGATGGGGTAGAACTTCTAAGATAGGATGGTCTTAGAGTCGACGGAACTTACACAAATTAAGAGTTGTAGTGATGGTAACAATAACTCTTACGTATCATGTGTTCATAATTTCACTTAGCTAACGTTATTATGAAGATGCTCTACGTGAGCATACTTGATCTACTATTGTTATAATAATTGATAAGTGTAGTAGTACGTTTCCTTCTGTTACTTTTGTAGTCTAGTCCTTATTCCATTTCATGTTGGTGTGTGGCAGACTCATGGTTAACACAAGAAACCGGCCGGAAGGTCAAGAGGCAACGACATCCACGACCGACCACCCGCAAGTGACTGTGGCGGACGAACCTCCTCGTGTGGTTAATGTGTTGGGCGGGGGAGCCGAGCACATTCCCCTACGCAACTTAGAAACTGAAGATCCCGTTATGGAGGAAGTGATGGCAGAGACGAGAATGATGGACCGCATGATGCTAAATATGAACAGGGCCATGGCACAACAACAAGAAATGTTCCTCAAACTCCTGGAGGACCGGGACACCAACAACCGTAGACATGAAACGGTTGACGAAAACATCATCGTGGCAGGATCCGGGGGTACTAAGTGAACCTCTAATTTAATCTTGTTTGTTAATCACATGTGATATAGGTTTTCTCATGTATTTGTACTTTGTCCATGTTATTGTTTGAACCAAACCATACACACACACACACACACACATATATATACATATATAGGGGCAAGCTCAAACGAGAAGCTAAAAATTTTGCGAGAAGGTGAGAAGTGTGATATCATTTATGATACACAAGTTTAATCATATATGATTAAACAAATTTTACATTGGCAATACATATGTTTTTAATCATATACAATTAAGCACACTGACAGACAGACTGTGTAATCATATATTTGATATCACATTTCTCGCCTTCTTGCAAAAAAATGTTTAACTTCTCGCATGATCCTTCCTTTCTCTCTATATATATATAATCCATAAATCATAATTAATCAAGCGTTAAAATAAAAACATGGTCATGTTTGTAATTTTGACTAAATAAATTTGATCAGGACATTATAGGTATTCTGCAAATTTTTTGTCATCTCTCCTCGCCAACTAAAAGAATCACTCTAACACCTTATTGATACGTCTTTACGGGTTTGCATTGTGATCCTTTGTGAACATATTAAAAAATACCAAGAAGAGGAACTCAATAATGGAGCGAAGTCTTCAGTACCGGATTGTGAACACCATGTGAATATCTAGAGAATAACTTATTTCTCCATCTATCTTTACTTCAATAAAAAAAATCAAGAACATAAAACCACTATGAACAAATAAGGAATCGGTACAAATTCATAATATAATTCTGATACAAAACCGATATGAATAAGAACTCTAAATCTATCACTTTTCTATCATATAACATTAATTTTGAAGAAAACTTGAATAGGGGTTAAATCATGTGAGAATCAAAAATATGTTGAGAACCGTGAGAACATATCTAAGCCATAATTTTGTTTTTATCATGTGTTTTTAATTAAAAGTTGTTTCACCACATGAAATGGGCATAATCGTCATTTTGGTAACAAGATTCACTAGATGAAACAGATTGTGATTTGTTTCACCAGATGAAACACACAGATTCACCATATGAAATAGACAGATTCACCATATGGAACAGACAAATTCACCATATGAAACACAATGATTTACCGTATGAAACACACTAATTCATCGGATGAAACACATACTAACCTTATTTCACCACATGAAGTCAAACATAAATTTAATCTATAATCTATTTTCACCTAATGAAATAAAATACAAATTATATGTACAATAACTGATTCATATCCGATTTCATAATCATCGGTGGACAAGGAATCTCCGACCGCGGAAGGAATGATCTTGGCACCGTCTTCATAACATCTTCATACCGGTTGTTGTATACACCGTCATTGAAACGATCTTGGCACCATATTTGAAAGGAGATCGATAATGAGAAAACCCAATCAAAATCAAACCTAAGACTCAAATTTGAAACCAAATTAAAACCCAACGTTACAGATCGATAATGCAATCAATCAAGTTTCACATTTTCCCAAAATTAAACCCTAATTTTTTTCTTTTCTCAATCCAAACTTACAGATTCATAGTGGAATTTATTTAATTAGGGTTTCCTCGAGATCAACCAGTGTCGAACCGGATACGACAGGTTTGCAATCCGTTCATCGGATATCAGGGGTGAGTTTGTACCTGTTTCTGATGACAGAAACGACCGACCTTCTCCGCTACAGACTGGGGATCGAAGAAATTCGCTTTGTAGAAAGATAAATGTTCCTTGAATTTTTCTACTGGTTTGATTCTTGATCAATGGAATTCATATTGCCAAAGATCGATAGGTGGAGTGCTCATTGGGAGAAAGGAAGAAAATAGAGTCGAGGGGCGGTGGAACGGTTGATCCATGAGGTTGAGAGGACACATGACAATGGATGCTTTGGGGTGTTGGAGATTATGAATAAGGGTGGTTCGTGAACAATGTTGATTGGATTAACAAAACCCAGTAATTCCGTTCAAATTTTAATTTAGTCCATAAATAAACCTTGAACTTCTAAATTATTTCGAAAATGCCATTGTGTTTTATGTCCATAGATTAAAAGTAATAAATGGCTTAGATTGGTTTTCTCGATTCACAACCTCTTAGTGGTTCTCATTTGATTACCGTCCAACTTGAATAATCACTAATCTCCACCAAATATATTTAAAATTAACAATTGAATGAAGGAGTTATATCTAAGTGTTGTAACCGAAACAAATCAAAGCTAGGAGAAATCTAAAGACACCTTTTAGTTGTCAACAAGATTCAAATCCCAACATCTCTTCCTAACTACGATTTAAAAAACGAGCTCAAACATATATTCTATCATTGTCGATATGTCTAGAATTCTTGCACTCAAAATCTAGTTCATCGTCTTCATTGACACAAATGCCAAAAACAAAAGAAAATTTATGGATCTCAGTTTGACAAAAAAGAAGAAGAAGAAGCAGAATGTTGATTTTCGTGGCTAAAGCTAACAACTCCCGAAACATCAACCACGTCAGTCAATTAGAATCTTTATTCAACATTCAGAAAATGGATCCCTTTTCTAAATCTATGGCCATACGAAAAGTAAAAGAGAAAAAATCAATGAAATGGAAACCATGATGAATTGGGAACAAAGAGGGGTTGGCCTCGTGGGGGTAGCCCTCCTTAACGAGAGCTCTGGCCATCTTGTAACACACATTAACATTAACGGTTCCCATATATGTCAAGGAGATTGAAGCCAACCAACCATCAATACTTGCTACAAATTCAAGGTTGGAATTAAGATGAGAATATACAAAGTTATGTGGTTCAAAAAGAAAAGGAAAGCATACATGTTTACATACCAAAACACAAAAAAATACAAAACATAAAAGATTGAAAGAAATACAAGTCAAACAACGAGGAATTCCAATAAAAAATACCAACTAAGAGAGGCCCACGACGATAAGAGAACAAAGAAAATGATCCGTGTTAATTGGAAACACAATAGCAACAAAAAAACACAAGATGTCAAGATATATCATGGTTAATTGACCACTGCATCTACAACCAATTTGCATAAACAACATCCAAGACTAACATGCCCTCAATCACCAACAGCGAAGCATGGAATTGTAGAAGCGTTGATGAGGTTGCACACACAGAAAAAACCGTTGCACACGCAGAAAAAAAACACTACCGTATAGGTAGTAAAAAAAGTCTAAAACAAAAAGTCTGTACAGAATGATTGATCGCATGCTAGTCAATCACACACACACACACAACCAAGCACGAAGGAATCCACAGAGACATAAAAAAAATTTGTGGGAAAAAACTAGACTAGATCTTCGAAGATAAGAACCAATGCTCAAGTTAAAAATTCATTAAACACTGAGAGTATGGGAGATCTACATGAGGTTGAAACTAATCTAAAAAGATTGATCTAACGCCCAGATCGATCCAACATAAAACCATAAAATATTCGCAAAACCATAAAGATCTTACCAAGAAGACAGGTAGATCTAACAAGATAGGATCCAACACTTAAGACACAAATGAACACAAACACTTATAAAATTGTTCATAAAAGCACATATATGGATCTAACCAAGATTAATTAGACTAGAGAGATATATAATGTAGACCTATGGTCCAAGTGAATAAGAACCATAGATCTAAGGTAACAAAAAAAGGGTGATGCTACGCCATCTTCACATATAAATATATGTAGGATGTGCAAAAGACAAAACGACCAACATTTTAGACACACAGATTTAACGTATTTAGTCCTGCAAGATGAAATTTCTCTACCACGTCGTCAATGTTCATAACATTTCATCAAAACAAGTACCCACTGCATGATGCCTTGAATGGTTTATATGAAAAAATGTCATGAACACGAAAATGTGGTAGCAAATTTTCTCCGGTCTTCAAGTTAGATCTTGATCTTTCTCAAAAAGTCATATATGATTTTTTCACACTAGATAAAAATTGTTTCTACCTAGTTTTGATATATTCGATTCTATGGTAAATGAATGATATTGTGGGCTACTAAAATTTTGCTAATGAGTCATTTTATAGGGTTCAAAAGTATCAAAGATATTGGCATCAATTTAATGCTAGATTATTCATAAATTAATTTCCATATATGTATATATACATAGAAGACCATTCATTTGTTAACCAAATAAATATTATTAATTTTTTCATTTTTTTATCAATGGTTGTGATTACATGGAGGTTATAATCTGATACAAAAGGAAATAAATAAATGAAGGGCTTTTCTGGAAGAAATTATTTTATATTTTTGGAAGTTAATCAATTTTTTGCGAAGATATTCAATAATAATATTTAAATTATTTTTGTTTTTTTAAACATATATAATGATATTTTTATTTTAGGAAATAATCAATAATAATATTTAAATTATTTTCTTAAAGCTAAAACCAGAAAGTTAATAGGTGAAATAGAAACTGAAACATTGATTTTTGTTTAAAGTTTATAGTGAAACCAGATAATCAAAGTTAATAAATGAAACGAGAAGGTTTATTTGTGAAACAAGAATTTATGTTTAAGATTTATAGGTGACATAATTATTCTTTTTCGTAGGTGAACAATGATTTTTGTTATAAAGTTCATAGGTGAAACAATGATTTTTTTTTTTTGTATGTATAAAGTTGGTTCTTCCAATTTATTTTTTCATAGGTGAAACTATAAAGTGAATGAGATAATTAAAAATATTTAAACAATAAAGTGAATGAAATCTAGATGATATTTCTTTATATTTAATGAATATGATAATTAAGTAATGTGATAAGTAATTGAATAAACCTATTTTTTAAGGAATGTAATATCAATATATGAAAAAGGACGAAGATGTTAGCAAAATTAACACTAACTTTTTGGTTAATAAAATAAGGGACCCAACCACAAGGGTTGGGGTTGTGGCATACTGGTTAAAGCCTTGGGGAATGTATGTGGTGGAATATCACATCTGCCCACGGTTCGAATCCAGGCGTACACAACAATTGTGGCCACTGAGTTTTAATCACGAATGATATCTTACAGTCATAATTTGCCTATGGATTAGTATAGACATAGCCTAGGATATCCTTCCAAAAAAAATAAGGGACCTATATATATGTAATATAAATATATATATATATATATATATATATATACATGTAGACCACGATTATTTTGCAAACTAGTAAAAGGTTACAGGGCAACCATCATCTAAAGCATTCATTTAGACCACGACATTTGGATTTTCTTTGATTCTCTAAATGAATTTACCTGATTTCGTCAAATTTTTGCGCACATAACAGTTCATACGTTGTAGCAGATGAAGGTGTTACTTTTGAAACAATGTGCATTCCATGGTAGTGTATGCATTTAATGAAATACTATGCATTGCAAGTAAGGTTATTGCATGAAACCAGTCATTATTGATGCAATCCATGATGATTGGCTAAATGAATGTTGTAGATGAGCATTGCATGGGGTTGTAACATTATACTGGGTTGCAAAATAAACCACACTATAAATATATATAGGGGTAGTTTCATTTGGAAACCATCTTAATTTTGAAAACCGTGCAAACCGTAGATTCAATTACTTAAGTTAATGCAATTATTTCATGAATTTGTAAAATTTGATAAATTGTTTTATATAAAAAAAATTTCTTGATGCAATCGTTTCATATATTTGTGTTTTAATGAAAATGTTTCATCAAATTCAACAAAATAATTATATGACAAAATTTCATCAAATTAAACAATTTCATGAACTAATTTCATTAACTTAACTAATGAAATTGACGGTTTGCACTGTTTGCAAAATTACAGTGGTTTCCAATTGATCTCTCCCTTATACGTGTGTGTGTCTATATATATATATGTAAATACGTACATACATACATGGGGTCATTCAAAGAGAAAATTCAGTAATTTATGATAATTGTGAGATCAAATCACAACCTCTCACCAACCTAAATCAAAAGCTATAATTAATAATAATACTTTTGCAATATTTAAGAAAATATTAATCAATTTTAATTATAAATAGATTTTTAGAGGGTAAAAAAGGAATATAGGTTATAAAATAAATGGAAAAATTCGGGGAAATCCCTTGAATATCTCCTAAATAGTTGTTTTGTGAAGATATTAATTAATGAGGTAGTTTTTTTTGGAAGCCACCTTAATTTTGAAAACCATGAAAATCGTCGATTTTATTGGTTAAGTTAATGAAATTGTTTCATGAATTTGTAAAATTTGATAAGTTGTTTTATATATGATTTTTTTTGTTGATGAAATTGTTTCGTATATATGTGTTTTTTTTATGTAAAAAAAAAAAGTTTAATCAGAATGAGAAAATGGATGAAACAATTTCATCGAAATGAGAAAATACATTAAACGATCTCATTTTTATATAAAAAAACACAAATATATGAAACAATTTCATTAACAAAAAAATTATATGACACAATTTCATCAAATTAAGTAATTTCATGAACCAATTTCATTAACTTAACCAATGAAATCGACGATTTCTACGGTTTGCAAAACTAAAGTGGTTTCCAGTTTATCTCTCCCTGTTAATTAATATCCTTAAATATATTTGTAATCTTTCTTTTTATTTATTAAATGTTGTAGGATAAGTGTGTCATCGTCTAAAGGATATGACTATAGAGATAGAGATTGAGATAAATATATCAGAGTTAGATTAAAACTGAAATATCTCATATCTATCTTCTTGTAACACATCCCTATTTAAAGGGTTTATGATTAATGAGAATTACATATTTTTCTCTCTTTATTTTATTGTTCTTCTGTTTTGTTTTTCCTTTAACACGTTATCAGCACGTAAAGCTCAGAACATTTTCCACCAACGCTAAATGGTTGTTTTGATCACTCCGCTGCCGTTGAATGACTTGTTGCAATCCCGTTGCTACTCGGTTATTCCTTACTTGTTGCAATCCCGTTACTACTCGGTTATTCCCGTTGCTATAGTTTCGTGGTTGATATCAATCTAATTGGAAAAAAAACATATAATTAAATCCAATTCATAGTTATTTAGTTTTTGATTGAGATAATTAAATATATAAAAATTAAAAATAGATATTATCGTTAAGAAATCACTTTGAAAGATAATTATTTGAATTTATATGAATTTTATTGTGATTTTGATATAATAATCCAATTAAATATTTATGTGATTTTGTTTTAATTAATTTTATTGTGATTTTGATGTAATTATCCAATTAAATTTTTATGTGATTTTATTTTAATTTCTTTTAGTTGTAAAAAATATATAGAAACATGGAGTCAAATCTACATTTAAACCTATGGTTTGATTTTTATTAATTAAATAATAATTTCATTTGTTTTCTTTATAAGGTGTGTATTAAGTTTTTTATTTAATATTTATTATCATATTAGTAATATTTTAAATTAATATCATTTAAATTGTAATTGATCTATTGTAATTCTTTTATAGCTTTGATAATGCTATTTATTATTTATTATATTATTTTAATTGTCAATATTATTTATTTACATGAGTCATTGTTGGTTTGTTCTTGAACCTGCTTATTTTAGTTCAAATAAAATTAGACTATTAGTTCATTTAATTTTAGTTCCACATTATTTAACTTTAATTGTGACAGTATAACTTTTATTGTTTTAAACATATTTAGGCATCCTCAATTCGTTACAATTTTGACATGTTTAGTTGGTTAATTTAATTACGTTAATATTGTTTTATTTATATCAATTACCGTTTAGTTATGGATATGATAATATTTATTATTTTGAACTATTATTATTATTATTTATTAATGTTTATCAAATTATATTACAATATTTATATATTTAGATGGTTATCCAATTAGTTTAAAATATTAATTAATTATTTGTTTATGTATTATTTGTTTATGTTAATATTTAAATGTTTATCTTCATTATAATTCACTAGAAGCGTACTCACGCAATTCAGCGAGATATATCACGATTTTAATGTTTCATTTTATTTTTTGTTTGTTTGTCGATTTACAGTACGATTTTGGATGATTTTGAGAAAAAGTGATAAAGTTTTTTTTATAATTTTTTTTTAATTTAGGCTTATAATATTATAATATAATGTTTTTTGATAATGTAAGCTAAGATCGTTCTAAATCGTAGAGAGAGAATGTAGAGAGAGTTGAAGGCGCAAATGTAATCTTGAATGAGAATATGCGTGAGTTACTTCCAAGACACAAAGCTACAAGGGACTTAAATACCCTTGGCTAATACAGGACCTAAAACCACTCTAAACACAGTATTAGACCAAGCTTAAAAATACAATGATTACTATAAAATATGACTTAACATTTTTTATATAAAAAAAATTAAGTATTTTGTTAGAAATTTAATTATTATCTTATATATTTTAATGACATCTAGAAAAATAACCAAAAAAATTTATAGTAATATAATATATTAATTAATAATGATATATGGAAAGGTCTGCATAAAAGGAAGCCCTGTACATACCAAATTGGTGAGTGTTAGAAGTTTGCAGTAGTAATATGTATCTTGTACTTTCATACTTGTAAATTAAGAGATTTTTAAAATTTTGCATAAAATGATGGTACCTTGTGCCTAAAAATTTGTATATAAGAGTTTTTGTCCGTGCTTTATAATATAATATAGATAATCTTATAATTAATTGTTGGAAGTTACAGTTCCAACACCCATAACTTTTGGTGTTTTGCTAAAAGCTCCAAAAATAGCATGAAAATGTTAAAATATTCAAATTCTTATATTGATTATGGGTTACTACTCATTATTTTCAACCTTAATTCATATTTGGAAGTTACACTTTCAACCCCATATTTTCTTGGCATCGTGCCAAAAGCTCCCATAATGCTGATATGATAATAATTTTTCAAAACTTGATTTCATTTTTTGACGTCATGTCAAAATCTACCTATTAAATAAATCGCAAGATATCGAAAGGATTTTGTCAAACGGGTGTAAATAGCCCTAAGGTTTGTAGGGACTTAAGAAATCGATGTGATTCCCCTACTACCTAGAAATCAAAGATATTAAGTGATTTCTTTTAGCAAAATGAAATATTGATAAAGTATTATCAACAAAATATAAGCATATAAAAATCCACTATCGTTATGATAATGAAATTTCATACGTAAAATAATAGTTATAACCATAATTCATTGTCTTATCAAACTATAAATCATTATCCCTATGTAAATGGTTGAAACAACTCATCCTGAATTCAACGTCGTAAACTCAAAAGAACATGAGTACCATAAAAAAAATATACAAATCTCATTTGAAAAGTTATAAGAAAATACATAAAACCCAAACGTACAAGCAAATACCTTTAAGTTTTTACGATGACATATCAATCATAGCTTTCATAGAGACAACTTTCTACTAGCAACCCTAAAGAACCGTGGGCCAAAAAACGAAGAGTCAGGAATATTCATGAACAAGTACTTCCCGGACTAATCTTATAGTGGACTAAAACTTACACATTACGAAAAGCTAACTTATTTCAACAAAGAAATGTTGTGTCTCAAAAGGCATCTTAATCTTCGTGTCAATGAACTCACAGAAGATGACATGATTCATAACATTATTCCACCTTTCATATATCAGCAAATATTAATGAACCAATATAAATCGGAATATAACCTTTAGACAAATTCATCAACCTACTACAAGTGGTTAAGAGATATAACAAGATTCTTTCAAATAACAACGATAGAGATGTTGGGACAAAGAAACTTCCCAAGGTCAATAATGAAATGTTAGAGGTGGAAATAACTCACAAAGAATAGTAAGTTAATAAATTCTCACACACGACATCTATGTACCATGTAGACGAAAAGGTAGAAAGTGTCATGGTCATGGCAATAGTTGTGAAAGATTTTCTAATCCTTGTATGAGATATACAACTACCGCCTAGTTGATAAGGGATATTCAATGAATATATGAATATATATATATATATATAATAATTACCATTCCTTTATTTTAAAAAAGGCAACAAGTAGAAAATAAACTATATCATATCTAAGATCGGTTGAGTATAAGTTTATCTGAATGAGTTTTAACTACCAAATTAATTGTTTCTGCAAATATACACCCGAATTTATAACCATTATAGATGTAAATAATTACAAGAAAAATAAATACAAAACTCTCAATGTTCTTCGTTCCGTGTAAGAAGGTATCGAGGAGAACTTGACAATTTTTGTGACATCCCATACAAGAAATAGATTATTATTAATTAAATTGATTATTTTTAATTCCTACAACCAAACACTTAGACGATGGACTGTCACTTGTTGCTTAATGACACTAGATAAGTCACAAAAGCACTATATGCATCAAACCTTGTAAAAATATTTATTTGAAATGGAAATCCATTTTATGAATGTAAATGAATATCTATATCACTTGTAATAAAATGGAAGGAAACATATATTAGAGAAGATAATGTGTCAAATTAGTGGATTATTTGGGTCATTAAATCATATTTTGTCATCAATAATGAACTTTGGAACAATGACACATATATTTTTTGGCATGACCACGTGGGACACCATGGTCCTGACATAACGACCCCCTGTTGTTGAAAAGCACACATAGACACATTTTTTTCGAGTGAAAGAGATGATCCAAAATTGCAACTGTTGACTTTTGTAGCATAATAAGCAACATCACCATCATATTATGACCTCTCGATTGCCTAAAACTTTTGTAAACCCTGATCCTTAGCAAAGACATGAATGAGACCATCCTATAGCTAAATAGATAATACAAAAATATTCCATTCTTACAACAAATACAAGGTGATAAACATCCAAAATGCGGGCCATTAAAGTACTTTATGGTTATGGTTTCGACACGATGAACGCATGTCGTATTACTATCCACATGTAATGTTGCACTTCTAGTACTAGCTATACGTTTAAGGGCTCACCACCCTAATTATCTTATCAAGTCTACATGACTTAGATGGCTGGAGAATTCACATCATAAGGATTTGATGATTATTCCATATATATTGGGATCAATGTAGAGTTTCCTATACCCCATGTGTATTTATAAATTGGTCTCGTTGAAGTTCTTATCAAAAAAATATTGATGGTGTCTAGGGCATTGGTAATGTGCACCAATTTACCCACATTTACCTAGGGTTATGTAATTATTATATGAAGTTTTTTTTCGTTTTTAGACCCACTACTAGCTAACCATGCGTACTAACTGGATATAAGCATGATATTTTACATTTACGCATGTTTGTTTGTGTAGTATATGTGCCATTTGCGCCCCCACAACGCATCAAAATGGGTCCTTTAAGACGATTCAGTATATGTTGGATATGTATACCCAACAATTATCTTCTAATTAGAATCCTTGACTAGTGATCTCTTTACCGCTAGATTTGCGGGTTGTCATTTTGATGAGACGGTCTTCCCGTCGTTAGGGGATATAGGAAAAAGGATTTTCCATGGGAACGATAAAAAGTGTCATTGAATATTCCCACTCCGTCTCATTTTGATCTCGTAAAACTTCAGAACGTAATGTTGAAGTCAGACGAATCAGACTCGATACCTGATACGTTTAATATTATTCCAAAAGTGGCAAGATCACATATACGAGCTGCAAATATACTCGCAAGGTCAAAAGTCACCAAACAAGGGCATAACATCGCTGGAAAGTACGTTGCAATCACACATAGTGGAGGTGTGGTTGAGGTCGTAGCTCCTAAAAGGAAATAAGGGAAGCTACTTGTTTCGATAAATGCTCATCTAAAGGAAGAGAATAGTAAGGCACAACTATTTATCATCAATACATAAACCTCTTATGAAATTGTATCTGATTATAACTATGTCTATGAATCATTACCGGAGGATGCTCCGAAGTTATTATTGATTCTAGAGATAATAGAAATCTTAAATGAATTATGAGAGTGCATATGAGTCGATGAACAGATCATACATACTCATTGATGATATATTTGGATATACTATTTCTCATGAGATGATATAGCACATTGACATCGAACCATGCTCAATTGAAGAAATGTCAACAAACAGCAAATTGGCGTACATGAAAAGTAGCAATCCAGGAGAATTATATTATTTGACAAATGAACAGGTATTTAGTTTGGTAGTGCTAACCCACCAAGTGTAAAGCCTGTAAGACATAGATAAATCATTTGTCACAAAGCGTAATGAGAATAAATAAGTCATAATGTGTGAGGCTCTCCTTTGGAAGGTTTCTCACAACGCCCTGGATTGACCACGAGAAGACTTACTCTCCCATGATGGACGTTATAATGTTCTACTAATTAATTAGCCTAGTAGTTTTCGAAGAACTAGAAATGGAGCTCGTGAATGTGGTTATCACATATCTCTACGAGGATCTTGATTTAGAGATATATAGAAGTGCTTGATGATATTACATTACCAAAATAAAGTAACTCTAAATCAAGAAATGTGTTTGTAATAAAATTGAAACATTCACTTTATAGATTAAAGCAATCTATGCGGATGTGATATACCCACCTAATTGAATACTTGATTTGGAAAGGAAATGTAAGAACATTGAACTGTGCCCTTGCGTATTTATTTAGGAAAACATGTTCCAGATGAACATAACAGGCACTCTTGATGAAATAACAGAAACCACAAGCTACTTGAAATCTAAATTTCAGATGAAAAATCTTGAGAAAACTTGGTTTTGTCTACCTATTTGAGCTAGGACACCAAGTTTGTGAAATATTAATTCACCGGTCGCATATGTCTAGAAAATAATTAGGCAATTTAATATGGATAAAGCGCATCCGATTAGCACTCCCATGATCGGTCATAGTGTTGGATATAAGGAAAGATCCATTTCATCTAAAGGATGGTGACGAAAAAGTGTTGCGGAGCTGAAATTCACTATCTAAGTACAATATGCGCATTATCTTACTTAACACAATACACTTGACCGTATATTGTATTTCTCAGTGAACTTGTAGCTAGATTTAGCTCAGCGCCAACGCAACATCATTGGAATGATATCAAGTTACTCTTTTGGAACCATTGACATGGGCTTATACTTTCCCTATAGAAAGAAAAATGAGATTCATAATGGAACTTCAATACCTACTAAGAACGTAAGCAACAAAAGTACTAGCTCTTATAAAAAAACACCAAATAATGTATTGGTATGTGTTTGTTGATATTAGGTATTTGTCTAACACATAGAAAGGTTGTTCCTAAAACGGATAAGAAATTACCACAGGGAACACTCTGATTGCTTGGAAGTAAGTTAACCAAACCCTTGTAACTACCTCCTTAAACTAGTCCAAGAATATTACTCTCCATGAGATAATTAAAGAATGTACATGATTAAGGATTATCATTACACATATTAGAGGAGCTAGTAATTTTGAATTCAACCATTATTCTACTTGCATATATGGAAATAATGCATCATGCATCAAAGGAATGAAAGAAAGATACATCAAGGGTGATAACACAAAACATATTATGCTTAAATTTCTATACAATTATCAATAACAAACTATCCTCTAGATTCAAGTGAATCAAGTAAGGTGTCAGAAGAATGTGACATATTTTACCAAATCATTACCTAAAACGATATTTTGGAAACATGTAGAAAGTATTAAAATACAAATGTTTTCCAAACTCCCTTGGTTAATGTACGAATAAGGGGGAGTAGTAGACGAAAGGGGAAGTCTACTATATATGTGATATTGATATGTTGTGCTATTTCCTTCAACCAAACTACCAAGTTCTAATTCGATTAGGCACCTATATATATATATATATGTGTGTGTGTGTGTGTGTCTATATATATGTGGGTTAAATCAATGAGAAAAAAAGAACAAAAAAACCATGCAAAAACAAATAAAAATATATATCACCATCAATGTCAAATTGAAGAGAATAAAATGATTGTTCCTCATTGTAATTCGTTTCACTCCAATTTTGATATTAATTCCTCTAGTTTGATTATGAAACAAGGGACACGGAGGTTCTTTAATTTAAACATAAATTTCTAACAACCCATTTAATCATATTCCATGAACCAATCAAATTTAAATTTAACAGTATGAATAAGTTTTTTTTTATTTTTCCTTCTTTAGTTCCCAGATAGATAGAGAGAGAGAGAGATAGAGAGAGAGAGATAGAGAGAGAGAGAGAGTTTCTAACGAGAACATGGTCAAACCATGTAGGTCTCGTGGCCAAGTCCTAACCGAACCCCTAATCTAATCTTGTTTGTTAATCACATGTGATATAGGTTTTCTCATGTATTTGTACTTTGTCCATGTTATTGTTTGAACCTAACCATACACACACACACACTCTCTCTCACACACACACATATATACATATATAGGGGCAAAGTTCAAACGATAAACTAAACATTTTGCGAGAAGATGAAAAGTGTGATATCATTTATGATACACATGTTTAATCATATATAATTAAACAAATGTTACATTGGCAATACATAGATTTTTAATCATATACAATTAAACACACTGACAGACTGTGTAATCATATATTTGATATCACATTTCTTGCCTTCTCGCAAAATGTTTAACTTCTCGCATGATCCTTCCTCTACATATATATATATATATAGAGAGAGAGATAGAAAGAGAGTCGGGTTCAAACGAGAACAGTATCTATTTAAAAGAACACGAGAACTAACAAAATCATTAGTGATTTTACATTAACACACGAAAAAAATGACTTTGGCCGAGGCTTCAAGTTTGCGTGGCTTTTTTACACGTTAATGTAAAATCACTAATGATTTTGTTAGTTCTCATGTTCTTTTAAATAGTTACTGTTCTCGTTTGATCCCCCCTCTATATATATAATCCATAACTCATAATTAATAAAGCGTTAAAATAAAAACATGGTCATGTTTGTAATTTTGACTATATAAATTTGATCCCATTATAGGTATTATGCAAATCTTTTTGTCATCTCTTCTTGCCAACTAAAAGAATCACTCTAACACCTTATTGATACGTCTTTACGGGTTTTGTTAGACATATATTGTATTCAAGATTAAAAGAGGGTAAAAAATGTAATTGTATGTTAGTGTGATTGTTTACATTGTATATTGAGTTGTAAAGTCAAAGTATTTGACCTTGTGCTTAGTTAGACTACTTGGTCATGTTGACCATATATATAGTGGTTCAAAGTCTTTGTATAGAACAAAAAGAACCCACATAACAGAGATCATATTCACTGTAAAGAACACATACAGAGAGAGCATGAGAAACATACGCACTAAACATGTATATGAATCTATGGAGTTGTTGTAATCAGTGAGAAATCAATAAAAGATCAATTTTTGCATTCTTGTGTGTGATTTACTGAGTTAGGAACTGGAACAACAAGTGGTATCAGAGCTAAATTCCACAATTTCAACAAAAATGGACTCGTACCTCTGTTTCACTGTAGTTTGATCGATTTTTGAGTATTAGACTGTAATTGTGTAAATTTTTTATTGATTGTTATCGATTAGTATCATAGCATCAAATTGTATTGGTTAGAAACACAATTGCACTACAATTTTGTTTGATTTTGATCTTTTTGTGAGTTTTTGAGTTCACGAGTTTCACACATTGTATAATCATGGAAATGTATGGTTAAGTGAATTTCCTTGTAATTCAGTTTTGTTAATCGGTTCTAAAAGTGTTTGTGGATAAATTGGTGAAGTTTCAGATTCAATTTTGAAGATTTGGTAAGGTTTTGATCGATTTGAAGGGTTTTTAGATCTAATATTGAAGAACTCGCATGGAATCCTGCAGAACTCGCAAGATCTAAGAAACTCACATAAAGAATTTGCATAACCTTGATTTCTGAAAAAGACAAGCATGGAATTCGCATAGAGTTATATACGAAAAGCACGAAATTTGCATAGACCTATATACAAAAAGTTGAAGAATTCGCATCTGCTTGTGTACGAAAAGTTGTGTAAGTTTTTCTAAGGGCAGAATTCACATCCTGAAGGATACGAAAAGTGAAGAATTCGCATAAGGAAGCATACGAATTTCTTAAAATTCGCATCGTGCTATATACGAATTTCTCAGAATTCGCATAGGACATCATACGAATTCTTGTACTTTTTCGCATAGAACAATTGAAATATTTTCTAAGTACACAATTCGTATCGATACGAGAAGTTGAAGATCAAAAAAATTTTTAAGTGTAGAATTCGCATCTCCCTGTTGTGCAAAAAGTTCATGTGAAAAGCTTGAGGTTCAAGATTTGACTAAGGCAAGAATTCGCATATAATAGCGTGCGAATTTCTCAGAATTCGCATACAGCGGCGTGCAAATTTCAATTCTAAGAATTCGCATCTCAAGTCGTGTGAATTCTTCTTGGTGTGTGAATTTTTTCATTAGTGGTGTGCGAATTTCTCATAGTCTGCGAATTTTGGTAAAATTCTTTTGGTGTGCGAATTGTTTCAGGCTATAATGGTGTGAGGATTCTTACCTTAGAAATTTTTGGGAAGTTTTTTTGAAAATTTTCTAAGAGTTTTAATTGTTGATTATTTTTCAAACTAACGATCATTCCTAGCTCATTTTTAACATATAGCAAAGATGTCTAAGGAACTTCTCTCGATGGGGTCACAGTCTAAACCTCCCATTATTTCTATCGGCGAGTATCCTCAATGGAAGCGACGCATGATTCAGTTCTTAAACCAAAGAACCGAGATTACATGAAATCCATTACGGAAGGACCAGTCAATCCTTTGGTCACTGTTGTTCCTGGACAAGAAGCTACTGAAACTTCTCCAGAAATACGTGTTCGGTATGTTCTAATTTCCCTTACGATGGCTATTCCAAACGATATCTACAACCGTGTAGATAGTCGAGATTCCGTAAAAGTCATGTGGGATGAATTAGAAAGACAATTCCAAGGAACTGAAAGGTCTATTTAGGCGAAGCTCAGTCAAAGCATTAATGCCTATGAAGGATTTCATGCCAAGGAAGGTGAAGCACTGATTGATACCAACAATAGTTTCGATGTGATCTTAAATGATTTAAGGCGAAATGGTATGAACAAATCAGTAACTGAAATTAACTATAAGTTCATCAAGAACTTGAACCCCGAGTGGAAGAGCTACTCCATCAACCTCCAAATGTCAAAGAATATGGCTCAAGAGAATGTAAATGATATATTTTCTGCTTTATCTCAACATGAGGATGAGGTGAAGATGTTGAGCGATGAAAAGAAGATGGTGAAAGATTCATTGGCTCTACTTGCAGAAAAAAAGTTGGGTAAGTCAAGTTTTGGTACTGGTTCTGCTTCAAAGTCTAAGTTTAAGCTTTCCAAGGCTTATTTGTCTGAACTCCTGAAGTCAAGTTCTAAATCATCAGTTGAGGAGATTGAGGTGAACTCAGATGATGATGTATAGAGGTTTGCAGAAAATTTGGCTTTCATTACCAAGAAATTCAACAAGAGTTTTTTACAAAGAAACAAGATACTACTACAAAAAAGAGTTTTTTACACGGTTGTAAACGGGTTTTTACACGGTTTTGCAACCGTGTAAAAGGCCACCGTGTAAAAAATGTGCGAGACTTTTTTACACGGTTTTGGAACCGTGTAAAAATGTTCTTTTATTACACGGTTCCAAAACCGTGTAAAAAGGTGACAAAAACCGTGTAAAATGTCTCAATTTTCACAGTTGTTAGGCAAAACCGTGTAAGAAGTTCTCAATTTTACACGGTTATTAGGCAAAACCGTGTTAAAATGTCTCAATTTTACACAGTTGTTAAACAAAACTGTGTAAAAAGATAGTCCTTTTTACACGATTGTTTAGCAAAACTGTCTAAAAAGTCACCTCCTTTTTACACAGTTGCTAATAAAACCGTTTAAAAAGGTCACAACTTTTTACACGGTTTTAACTTACAACCGTGTAAAAATACTACAAAATCAAAATTTCAAATTTGATTTTTTTAAATATAAATTCCATCGTTAATCCGTCGCTAATATTTGATTTTTTCTAAATATAAATTTTATATTTATTTTCGTATCACATATATAAAATACATATTAAATGACAAAATCAAAATTTCAAATTTGTATTCGATCAAATATTATACCACAACTATTAAACTTTTACAATTTTATAAATGAATCACTACATAAAAATAACAAAAATTAAACAAATTAGCATAACAAGATTGTCTACCAAACTAAACAAATAAGCCATGAAATTCTTCTCACCCCATAGAACATGATAAAGAATGCGTCTGTAGTTGAACTTCCATCCCGAAAAAGTAGCTTTGTTTTGTAACTTCTATTGTTCTTTGTGCAATCTCTTCTGGATATAATACACAAGTCCTGCATCCAGAAGCTAAGCAAAGCTAAGCAAAGCTAAGCAAAGCTAAGCAAAGCTAAGCAAAGCTAAGCAAAGCTAAGCAAACTTAGGACCCAAGATGATTATATATTTATATCAATAAAAGTTCCACACCACATAGATCGAAGATAAAGATGGCTAAATGGTGGCTGCAATCACAAATTAGGATTACCTTTTAGTGGAAATACGAATAAATCTGCAAGGTTTTGATTTTGATTGAATACATTGTTGATCCCAAATATGGTGTTCTAAACTTGATTTACTATTGACTACACAAAAATAGATGAATAAGAGTGCGGAAGCATTTTTGAAGTGTAGAGAAATAGATCTTTAAGGGTAGTAAACACACTAGCAAGTAATAAACAAAAACATGAAATGTATCGAGATGATTACTGAAGAATTTGCTTCATTAACTTGCAAAATACACCAAGAACATGCACTTGTGTGTGCTAATATGCTAAAAAAAAAATACAATGTTCTCTCAGGTTAGTGTGTGCTCGCATAATTTACAAAACATTTTCACGAAATCTTCCGTCTTTCATCTCCAGAGGTTAATTAGCCATCACAGAGGCTCTTTGGGTGATCACAGATGCTCTGTGATATGAAATTGATCTTCAGGTTAAGTTCTCGGGTAGATGGTCGACGTGGTCTTCTGAGCTTGCATCTTCTGTGGTGAACTTGGTGATTTGAGCAGTCTTCTGAGGTTCTTACACTTAGCCTATTTCTCAATACTTCTATACAAATGAGTTGGAGCTAACAAACATAGAGATGAAGCAATTGAGAAACGATGTTGGGATGGTGGCGGCGGATGACTTGATAGAGCACTTAAAAACAAAAGAGGAAGAAAAAATTGGAGGAAAAAAAAGTAGATTGAAAATTTATAGGAAAAGAAAATGGGAGGTTTCTTTTTTTTAAAATGGAAAGGGAATCAAGAAAATATTCATTTATTATCTTATTAATTTTAAACTAAAATCTTATTAATATTATTTATTTTCACTAACAATTTTGTAATTAAAGTTTTAAAAAGTTTCAGTTTTTGAAAACTCAAATTTTGATTTTGAAAATTTTGGCCAAATTTTAATCATTAATTTACTATTTAATTTTAATTTTAAACAAAAATAATAACGTTTATCATTTAGGTAATATATTTTAATATTTACTTTTATTAAAATTCTAATTATTATTTAATTAATTATTTTATTTAAGTACATACACAATGTTGAGAAATTTAGGAGTGAAATTTTAACTACTATTATTATTACTAGAAGTGTATTCGCGCAATGCAGTTAGATACATTACAATTTTAATGTTTCATTTTATTTTCTGTTTTTTGTCGATTTACATTACGATTTTGGATGGTTGTGAGAGAGTGATAATGATTTTTTTATATAAATTTGTTTAATTTAGACTTAATAATATAATGTAATTTATTTTGGTTTAATAATATAATTTTTTTATAAAATATTTTGTTAGATTTTTTTAATTATATTTTAGATTTTAGATTTTAGATTTTTTATATTTAAAATTTGATTTTTATTTTATATTTAATTATGCTGAGAGTTATTTTAGAGGAGTTAAAGTGGGAAATGATTTTAGGGAAGTTAAAATGGTTAGAGATAATGATTGAAAATTAATAAATAACATTAAATATAGTACATACAACTTTAATGGTTGGTTTTTAAGTAATTAACATTAAATAGCGATACATTAAGTTTTAATACTTGTTTTTAAGAGTTTTTTATATCATCTTTATAATATAGTATAGATATAGATTACTATACGATATATCTTTTCTAATTGTATTTATTTCTATATTTTTAAGAAAATAATATATACTCTTAAAAAAATCATATATATTAAAAAAAAAAGATAATTTATACCTAATATTCATTATATGGAAATTATTTTTAAACCTTTTTTTACACCATTATTAACTTACCATATATCCAATATATCATTAAGTAAAAAAATACATGTTTTTTACACGTTTTAAAGAGCAACCGTATAAAAAGCTATAAAACCGTGTTAAAATGTTCAAAACTATGTAAAAATGTATATAAATGGTAAAATAGTCTTTTTTACATGGTTTTTGAAAAATACAACCGAGTAAAAAACTCCTAACCTTTTTACACGGTTCTTGTCCCAAAACCGTATAAAAAAGGTATATGTTGTTTTCACGGTTATTTTAAAAAACCGTGTAAAATGTTTCGAGAACTTTTAAAACGGTTTTTTCTCAAATAACCGTGTAAAATGCTTACACATTTTTACACGGTTTTGGAAACAACCGTGTAAAATGGTGTTCGAACCTTTTTACACGGTTCTTGTACCAAAACCGTGTAAAATGGTATATGTTGTTTACACAGTTATTTTAAAAAACCGTGTAAAAATGTTTCGAGGACTTTTCAAACGGTTTTTTCTCAAATAACCGTGTAAAATGTTTACATATTTTTACACGGTTTTGGAAACAACCGTGTAAAATGGTGTTCGAATCTTTTTACACGGTTCTATTACAAAAAAAAACGTGTAAAAAAATCAATAAAAAAACACGGGTACATTTTTACACGGTTTGTTTTGAAACCGTGTAAAAATGGGCATCCAATAAAGTCATTTCTATAGTAGTATGGGAAATTGTTAATGGCGGAGGAAGAGAACTGACTGTTTCAAAGTTCTAATGAAGAAGAAGCCCACTTTACCCAGGTGTGTATGATGGCAAAGCTTGATGATGATGCTGAGTCTGTTTCTGATCATTCAGATGAAGATTCTAAGGTAAGTGTCAATTCTGACAATCATGAACTTATTGAATCTTTACTTGCACAAATCCAACACATGAAATCTGAATTTGAATTGTTAAAAAGTAAACTTAGCTTTGAACGACAATCAGTGATGAATTTTCGAGACGAAAATGCATTATTGAAAGTTGTTGTTGAGGATAAAGAGAAAGAAAAAGATTCTTTGAAAAAAGGAAAAAGAAGTTTTAAAAACTGAGATCTCGAAACTCAAAAAGGACTTAGTTAATTCAAATTCTGAAAAAGGGTGAATTCAAAATCAAATTTGAAGTTTGTTTCCATGAAAGAAACGAGGCATATTGTAAGATTAAACAACTGGAAGATTTAAATTTAAAAAGAGGACAGACTGAGCAAACATTGAATCTTCTAACAAATAAACTCCAAGACGTTCGATTCTATAATGCAAAATTGGGGTTAGGTTTGTCGGAAAACGATATTTTAAAACGAGCCTCTGAAAATTTATACAACTTTGATAAATTGGGTTCGATTGGAAAGAAGATTCCAGATATTCATGATACTTGTGTTAAAGCTGAAACTCCTGTATCTGATACTTCATCTAAATGCAAAGAAGTAATGGAAGATGATCAATCAAGTTGCAGTGATTCTCAAACAAGTTTTAAATCGGTTGGATTTAAATACAATGATTTAAATAAAAGCTACAAAAATAGAAAATTAGAATTTGTAGAGTTTGAATCATTGTTTTCCACACCATCCTCAAATGAATCAGTTAACGATGATAAAATCATACTTGAGACTGAATGTCAGTATGATGAATACGAATCTGATACAGATGTTTTTGCTCAGATCTCTATATTTGAATTTGTTACTTCTGATTCTTCAAATGAAGTTAAGGTACAAGAGACTTCAACTATCATGAATTTTGATAATCAGAATGAGTTTGTTGATAAAATGTTTGAGGAAATTTTTGAAGATATGATGAATTGTTCAGATCTTGTCCTAATTTATATAAGCTTGAGTCTAAATCCACGATTCATCAAACATCTGATTTAGAAAAACAAATCAAAGATTTACAAAAGACTTTTGAAGAAGTGGAAGATGAAATCTGCGATCTTCGATTCAAACTTGATAAATCTTTAGAAGATAATAAAGAACTTTGTAAAGAAATAAATGTTTTGAAAAATGATTGGTTTAAAAAGAACTTAAATGAACAAAAGGATTTTGATGACAAAACGTGGAATGTTAGATCGAATCCAAAGTTTGTGACTCTTGTTAAGCCTAAAGTTGTTTATTCTTCCTGTTCTGAATATTTACCAAGCGTTTTCGAAAAAGGTGAAACTTCTGTAATAACTAAAAAGAATTCACTCTCTAAGAAGAAGACCAATAAAGTTTCTTTTGATGTTTCAGATCTGAATGGAAAAGTGGTTAAAAGAGAATGGAGGAAAAAAGTTTGTGATAAGAAAGAGAGTGAAAATGTTTCTGAAAATGTTTGTACTATTGCTACTAGTGATGATAGAGTTACATGTAATAGTTCTATAGCAAATAAATTTCAATTTTGTGCCAATAAATGTAACACTTTTGATAAATCAAAAATCATGACATTTGCTCGTAAGAACTTTATCTGTAATCACTGTGGTGACAACGCTTTCTTATTTTACTCCATTCCTCCCAAACCAGAGCATGTTAAAAGAGCTTATAAAGCAAAATCTGACTCTATATACTCAACACAACACATTCACATCTTCAAAGCAAGGTCTACTAATTCTTCAAAGAAAAAAAATGTAAATATGATTTGGAAATGGTTGCCAAAACCAAGATTTGAATGGAGAATTAAGGGAAAAATAAAAGATTTTAAGAAACTGAAAGATGCTAACAAATTAGGACCCATCTGGATATGGGTACCTAAAAAGAAATAATATGTTCCTTTTGCAGGCCTGTCATTTGTGGTTCATTGATTCTGAATGCTCAAGACATATGACAGGATTTAAGCACTTACTTCATAACTATGTGGAAGAACTTGCGGGAACAGTAAATTTTGCAAACTCTGAGTTGAAAAGATACGTCAGAGGACACGACATGCTCACAAATGGCACTGTAACAATCAACAAAGTACTATATGTTGAAGGACTTGATCACAACCTGTTTAGCACAAGTCATTTCTGCGATAGCTTGTATCAAGTGTGGTTTACTATAACTCACTGTCACATCGAGAATCCCGACGGTTTTGAGATTTTTAGAGTTGAAAGATATGATAATCTCCACGCGGTCAATTTTTTAACTCTTTCGGCAACAAGATCAGTGTGTTTACTTGCTAAAGCCTCGAAAGATCAAAGTTGGATCTGGCATCGACACCTGTCTCACCAAAAATTTAAAGCTATTGATTAGTTGGTGAGACAAGGCATTGTAAAAGGTCTTCCTGAGATGCGTTTTGAGAAGGATTCTCTGTGTCCTGCTTGTGAAATGGGGAAGATGAAAAGAAGTTCCCACAAGCCAAAGACTGAATCTTCTTGCCCAACGTCATTAGAAATGATTCATATGGACCTTTGCGGCCTAATGCGTACTCAGTCAATAAACGATAAAAAGTATATTTTGGTGATGATTGATGAGTACTCATTGTATACATGGTTGGAATTTCTGCGAGCCAAATCAGATGCGCCAGAATTGATCATTGCCTTCATAAAAAAAGTACAAATTCTGCTACAATTGCTAATCAAGAAGTTGCATAGCGATAACGACACATAATTTAAAAATGAGACTCTTCAAAGCTATCTCAATTCAGTTGGGATTTCTCACAATTTCTCGGTCGCGCGCATACCGCAACAAAATGGCGTTGTTGAACGGAAAAACAGAACTTTAGTCGAAGCGGCAAGAACCATGTTGGCATATTCTGGTCTTCCATTATACCTCTGGGCTGAAGCCGTTGCAACCGCTTGTTTTACTCAAAATAGGACGATTGTGATTAAATGTTTTAATAAGACATCTTATGAACTTATTAACAATAGTAAACATAATGTTAAATTTTTACGTGTTTTTGGTAGTAGGTGTTATATTCTTAATGACCATGACAATTTTGGCAAGTTTGATAAGAAGACAGACGAAGGCTATTTTATCGGCTATTCTCTAACCTCAAAAGTCTATCGTGTTTATAATAGTCGGACCAAGACTATCATGGAAATCATACATGTTTCATTTGATGAAAACTCTACACTGACTTCTGAACAATATAGTTCAGAACACAAGCTTAAAGGAAAGGAATCAGTTCATGACGGAATAGAACCCAAGCGAAAACAGAATAAGTCATCTAACTCTTCAATTTCTACATATGAGTTAGATCTTTTATTCTTTTATGCTTTTATGGACATCTCTGTAGATTTTGACAAATCAGGTGTGTCCGCATCAACTTCAGAGGTTCCTATCATAACAGATGATTTATCTGGACCTTCTGAACCTGTCACAACAACAACCTCTTCAGGTACATCTACACCTAATGTTTCTGATAATACTAACCCTAATTCTCCTTCTACAGATACAAATTCTGGACAAGAAGTCCCTAGTACTTCCTCTGTTGCACCAGAATTACTTTCATCAGATACACCAGTACAAGAAGTTTCAACAACTTCTGATGTTGTTCCTGCAATTATTGACGAATATAACGAGAAAAACACACGAGTGTCTGTTGAACCTCTCGAAAAATTTCACTGTCTACCAAATCGACGTGAAATTTTCGTTTCTAAACGGTATACTGCATAGGAGGTATACGTTGCACAACCTGAGGGATTTATCGATCCACAATACCCAGACCATGTATATGTTCTTGACAAGGCGCTGTATGGATTAAAACAAGCACCAAGAGCATGGTATGAAACTCTTAAACAATTCTTACTTGCCTCGAGCTTTAAGAAAGGTACAATCAATACCACTCTATTCCTAAAGAAGCAAGGTGAGGATTTAATCTTAATTCAGATTTATGTAGACGACATCATATTTGGGTCTACTAATTCAAAATTCTGTAAAAAAAACTTTTCAAAAATTATGGAGACTATGTTTGAGATACGTATGATGGGTGAGTTAACGTTCTTTCTTGGACTTCTAGTCAAAACAATCACCTGATGGTATCTTTATCAACCAGTCGAAATATATTCGTGACATTTTGAAAAAGTTTAACATGACTGAGAGTTCTATAATGAAAACGCCCATGGCTACCGGAAAGATTCTACACGCAGATTTAAATGGTAAATCTGTCGATCTGAAAACGTATCATAGCATGATCGGGCCGTTAATGTATCTCACAGCAAGTAGACCTGATATAATGTTTGCTACCTGCTTCTATGCAAGATATCAAGTTAAACCGAAGAAATCTCACCTTCTAGTTGTGAAAAGAATTCTTAGATACTTGAAAGGCACTCCCGAGTTAGGCCTTTGGTATCCTAAGGATTTTGGTTTTGATCTAATTGCTTTTACTGATGCTGATTATGTAGGCTGTAAACTTGATCGGAAAAGCACCTCTGGATCTTGTCAATTCTTAGGAGATAAACTTGTAAGCTGGACATCCAAAAAGCAAAATTGTGTGTCAAAAGCTTTATGAATTTCGAAGTGCGATACTAAATGTTTTTCATATCAAGTGCTTTATTGTTTATCTGACCGTGTGTTTCCAAAAGATCAATACGTGTGTATTATCTTGTCTTTATACTGTTAAGTATTTTCTTACACACATCGGTTCAGTACATTCTTATTGACTTTGTTATTACCATGTCTCCAAAGATAAATCTTTCGATGGTAATACTCTCGTTTGAATTCTATATTGTTTGAAATCAGACGTCATTTCTAAATAATTGTGATTTCATTGTCAAATTGTTTATATCTTGTTCATATAAACAAATATTCGTTCATTGATATCCCAATATAGTTTTCTTCATGATATTTGATCTGATCATATCATTGTCAGATTCTCAAAACACTTCACTTGAATTCATTTCATTCATTCAATTTCATTGTTTTGATAGATCTTAAATGTTTAAAATGCTTAAATTTCATTCTTATATTTAATGAGCATACATTTTCTGATAATGATATCTTGTGCTTAAATTTCAAAATAAATTGTTGAGCAACACATTCTTTTTAGGACAAAATACATGGGATTCAGTGTGAGTGCTTTAAAGACTTCCATGGATTCACGTTAACCAGTGTTTCCTACCCCGGAAGTTATCCTTGAGTGATTGAGGGGAGAGGGGTCAAAAGAATTGAAAGTGGGTGTGTGCTGAGGTAAAATGAAAAAGAGAGATTGGTTAGACGTGAGCTAAAATGATTAAAAGAAAGAGGGTGAGAGATCAGAGTAAAAGAATATCAAACTCTGTACCAAAATTTTTTCTGAGCTGGGCAGCCACATTACTGATTGTTTCACATTTTTTTTTGGTAATCATCATTGATATAGGAAATTAGCCCATGCCAACTCTTGCATATAACCCCACCAGCTACTCATTCTTTTCTTAACAAAAGAATGTTTTATATTTTAAAGGGAAAGCAACACATATTCTATCTGATTTTCATTCGGATGATTCGAATATTGAAAAAGAAGGAAAGTTGCCCCACCTTCGACCATTTCTCATGCACATTAAGTCTATGTAATATCTGTTGTTGTCTCAACGGTTATACTTTGAGCCTGTTTAAGCTTTAATTGCTTCAATTATTGCTACACTTGCACGAGCACACAAGGAATAAGTTTTCTTGTCTTAACATTCATAGAAAATTTCTTTGTGGTTTTTCAATGATTGAATGGAAGCCCTGGGGGAGTGAACATCAAAAAGCTCATTTCCAATGTACATTCGTTGTACACAGTGGCTTTGTGCTACTGACAGGCAGATTAACTAGTCATCTGTTGATTCAGGGTTACCAATCCTAATTTGTATGAATTTGAAAAGATTCGGATGAATACATCTTATGAATTGACGGCACAATTTCAAATCAGATCAGAAGGAGATCAAATTTTCTTTGGGGGAGATTCTTCATATTATTCCAAAGGTCATGAAGACTGTGCTTATTTTGTTGATTTGGGGGAGATATTTCAAAGATAATGCTGACGTTGAAAGGTTTTGATGATTCTGATTTCTTATCATTCATCAAAAGGGGGAGAAATTTCAAGATTTCAAAGTCAGATTATGGTTTACTACAAAAGGGGGAGACCGAACCCCATCTTGTTAAGCCTAAGAGGCACCCCTCCATATCTCGAACGTCCTTCTGAATGTCTTCAAAGACATCAGCTGGTACCTCCCCCATTACATATGAATGCCTTTGCTTTGAAAGTCTTTCTGTTCCTGATTCAACTCCTTCATGCCTTTGATTGATGTTCAAAGAAGAGAGTAAAGTTGTGTGAAAGATGTAAAGTTGAAGAAATTTAACTATCAAATCAAAGCAAATTCTGATGATTGCTGAGTTGAAGAGATTTTTGTGAAAGATTGATGTATTTTGTGACAAATGAAGATGATTGATGAAGACGATAAAGATTTGAAGATTTCAAAAGATTGCAAAGATTGTCAAAGCTATTCAAGATTTGAAAATGTTAAAGCTTCATTGTTGAAGATTTTTCAAGAGAAAGAAGACCTGAAAATTAGTGTCAAATTTTTTTTAATCTTGAATCCAGAGGGGATATTGTTAGACATATATTGTATTCAAGATTAAAAGAGGGTCAAAAAAATGTAATTCTATGTTAGTGTGAGTGTTTACTTTGTATATTGAGTTGTAAAGTCAAAGTATTTGACCTTGTGCTTTGTTAGACTACTTGGTCATGTTGACCATATATATAGTGGGTCAAAGTCTTTGTATACAACAACAAGAACGCACATAACAGAGATTATATTCACTGTAAAGAACACATACAGAGAGAGCCTGAGAGACATACGCACTAAATAGGTATGTGAATCTATGAAGTTGTTGTAATCATTGAGAAATCAATAAAAAATTAATTCTTGTGTGTGATTTACTGAGTTAGGAACTGGAACAACAGGTTTGCATTGTGATCCCTTAAGAACATATTAAAAATACCAAGAAGAGGAACTCAATAATGGAGCGAAGGCGATTGTGAACACCTCGTGAATATCTAGAGAACCCTTATTTATCCATCTATCTTGTAACACCCCGATTTTCGAGAGGTATCAATTCAAGTTTAATACAAGAACCGATATATTAAGGAAAAATAAGATATTTGATTTTGGGTTTTAACCCTTGATTTTATAGTCTTGATAGATGAAGGATTCAATTACGAGTCCAACGGTTCTTTCCGGAGCGAAATCGGAGCTAAAACGAAGAAGTTATGACCAAAACAGTGTTCGGTACGTGCTCGGCGATTGTGACACTGTCACTATAGCCTGTCACAATCGCCAGAGTCCAAAAACTCTCGATACAATCTTGGCGATTGTGCCCGATGATTGTGACATTGTCACTATAGCCTGCCACAATAGCTTACGGGTACCAGAGTGTTAAAAGTCGCGATTTTCAGCCTCATTCTTCATTTCTTCATAACTATCTCATTTCAACTCCGATTTTGGTGATTCAAGTCGCCATGGTTTCGTATTTGAGAGATTTTCATGGTTATATTGTTAGTTTTGGGAAGATTTGTTATTCCCTGTTTCTAGTTCCTAATCACAATCAAATTAACAAAACAAGATTCAATCAAATTACCTGTTTGATTCAAACTCCAAATCTCAAGATTACAAACTTTCTCTCTCTAGAACTCTCTTTCTCTCTCTACAGATTTCTCTCTCTAAAAATGTATTCTCTCAATTGACAACTGAAATACTACTACTACTAAGAAAACAAAAATACAAGACTATTTATACCTACATCTAAAATACAAGAAAAACAAATACAAATACAATACTTTGACTTTTTATTACAAAAGACTTTGACTTTGATGAGAGTTGACTTTCCTCAGATTTGACTTCTTGAACTATGACCTTCAGTCTTCTTGATCTTGTATCCAACATATTTATGCTCTAACAATCTCCCCCTTTGGATTCAAGATCACTTTTGAAAGATCTAGCAATTCAGTCTTCACTTTTAAGCTCTGTCAGTACAATCTCCTCTTTTCTTTTGACGATATTCTTTCCAAAACTGTCTTCAAATGATTAACAATCTTCCTAAAACTTTCACAAGATACTTTCAGACTTTGGAAAGAAATTATCTTCAGAATTTGCTCGGATTGCTTTAGCAAATAATCTTCAAATAAAATTTCCTCAAATCTTCAGAAATTCTTTGATCTTCTTCAAATCTTAACTTTGAATCTTCTAACATGGACATTTCTTTAAATCATCTCTCAAAACTTTATCATTTCTTGATACCATCTCCCCCTTTTTGATGATTTAAGCATCTATATCATCAAAACTTTTCCAAGAAATGTCTTTGACCATTCTGATCTGTCAAACTGAGCCTCTGATTCTGTGATCCATAACCAAGTATTCATCTAGATCTTTGCAAATCCAGACAAAATAAGAACATGTAACTCCTGAATCAACAAATGAATCAGTTAGAATGTCTGTCAATAACACGAAGTCACTGTGTGTAACGAATACACAATATAAAGGAGCTTTTTGATGTTCACTCCCCCAGGGCTTCCATCCAATCATCGAAACACCACAAAGGCAATTTCTATGAATGTTATGACAAAGAAACAAATTCTTTGTGTGTTCGTGCACGTGTAGAAAGAATTAAGCACGAAAAATTGCTTTTAATAAGCCTCAACATTGTGTAAACTACTGAAACAACAGTAGTATAAACACAGACTCAATGTGCATGATTGAAGTGCGAAGGTGGGGCAGACTTCCTTTTTTCAATATCCATATTTTCCAAATGAAAACCAGATAGATTATATGTTGCGTCCCCTTGAAAATGTGAAACATTTTCCTTTTAAGAAGAAAATGAGTAGTTGCTGGGGTTTAGTCAAGAGTTGGCATGGGCTATTTGCCTGTTTCAATAACGTTCACCAAAGAATTGTGAAACGCTAGTAATGTGGCTGCCCGGCTCAGAAAGTAGTTGGTGTAGAGTTTAATATTCTTTTACTCTGTTCTCACACCCTCTTTCTTTTGATCATTAAGCTCACTACTAACCAATCTCTCATTTACATTTTACCTCATCACACCCACACTCATTTCTTTTTAGACTCCTCACACTCAATCACTAAGGATTAACTTCTTGGGTAGAAATCACTGGTTAACGTGATTTCATAGAAGTTTATTTAAATCCTAGCACAAAGAACCCATGTATGATCCTAAAAGAACGTATTGCTCATAATGATTTAACTTTATCAGTTAAAGCTCATATACAAATGTCAGACGAATGTATGCTCATAAGATATAATCATGAAGATTTGAGCATTTGAAAACGTTGAAGTATTTTCAAACAAGTATATTGAATGAATGAACATGAATGCAAAAGACTTGTTCGAAAATCTGACATCGTATAAAAATGATCATAAATGAAATGATATATCAATTTAGGCTTATGGTCAAGAATAATAGATATTGTCTATACGAAACAAAAATATAGACATTCTTAAAATAACGTTTCGAAATGAAATATCGCTCAAAATCTTTAAAGTACAAGCGGGGTGTCTTACCATCGAAAAATTGTTTCAATTTAGAGACATGGTAAGAACAATTTGATCAAAAAATTAAACCGATGTGTGTGAATACTTGAAAGTATGTAGAAAAGACAATACGCAAGTATTTATCTTTGGAAACACACGGTTTATTAATCATTGAAGCTCAAAATGAAAAATGAAAACATTTAAAATCACACTTCCAATTCATGAAATCTGTTTAAGAATCGGGAAGTGGTTTGAACATTTTAAGAACATGTTTTCTATGATTGAAAGTTGTCCTTCTTTCAACCATATATGAGATTAAGATAATAAATTAACCTTTCCGTGCAATCTTAGATTTCATACAGTCAGCTGTAGTCATTAAGATATGATCTTGATAGCTTCTCTCATTCTGCACAAGTCTCAAAGTCTAGTCAAAGCAAATTTATTCACAAAATTATTCGAAAATAAAATGACATAAAGCAATAAAACGTTGATTTTTCTGATCTGAAATAATCAGAAATCATAGTCTTACTCCTTTTGATATGATTTATATGCTCCCCCTAAAATCAAGCATCACAAAAATTTGTCAGTTAAGTAAAATGCAGAAATAAGTTATGCTCCCCCTCAAAATAATGTAGATCATCTAAAATCTTCTCTTACTCTCCCTGAGATCATGAGCAAACAATTAAAGTGCAGATATCCTTCATATATAAAGATAAAGAAAATGATGAAAAATAACAATACGTAACTTTATTAGGTAACAACCGATTATGTCTTAAGATTTAACATACCAAGCTTAGAGACAAGAAAATGAAATCTCTTTTCATCTAATGGTTTGGTAAATAAATTTGCAAGCTGATAATCTGTTTTTACAAAATAAAGTTCCATCGTTCCTTTTTCGACATTATCTTTAATAAAATGATACTTGACGTCAATGTGTTTGGTTTTCGTATGCTGGACAGGATTAGCAGATATCGCGATTGCACTCTTCGAGTCACAATAAATTGGAATTTTATCAAACTTGAATCCATAGTCTCGCAGTTGTGTTCGCATCCACAACACTTGAGAGCAGCAACTGGCAGCAACTACGTACTCTACTTCAGCAGTTGATGTGGAAACGCATAATTGTTTCTTTGATGCCCAGCTAACGAGCTTGTCTCCAAGGAATTGAATGTGACCTAAAGTACTCTTTCTGTCCAACATGCAACCTGCATGATCTGCATCTGAATAGGCAGTCAGTTGAAACCCAGTATCCTTAGGATACCACAGACCAAGGTCTGCAGTCCCCTTCAGATATCTAAAAATCCGTTTGACAGCAGCCAAATGGGATTCTTTAGGAGCAGCCTGATATCTAGAACATAAGCATGTTGAAAACATAATATCTGGCCTACTTGAAGTTAGATACATTAACGATCCTATCATACCTCTATAAGTTCTAACATCAACACTTTTACCCGAAGGATCAGTGCTAATCTTAGTACCTGATGCCATCGGGGTTCCAATTGGTTTACAATTTTCCATTTTAAACTTCCGAAGAATATCCAAAATGTACTTAGATTGATTAATGAAAATCCCCGTTGAAAACTGTTTAACTTGTAATCCGAGAAAGAAATTCATCTCTCCCATCATACTCATTTGAAAACGTGACACCATGAGGTTAGAAAAGTGTTTGCAAAATTTAGGATTAGTAGAACCAAATATTATATCATCAACATATATCTGTATAAGAATAATATCAGCTTTTTCCTTTTTGATGGACAAAGTAGTATCAACTTTACCTTTGAAAAAACCTGACTTGACCAAAAATTTAGATAGAACATCATACCATGCTCGAGGGGCTTCTTTCAAACCATACAGGGCTTTGTCCAAGATATAGACATGATCTGGCTTATCTGGATTCATGAACCCTTCTGGTTGAGACACATAGACTTCCTCCTTAAGAATGCCATTCAGAAAGGCCGTTTTCATGTCCATCTGATAGACTGTGAAATTCTTGTGAGCTGCGTAGGCTAGAAACATGTGGATTGCCTCTATACGCGCTACTGGAGCATACGTCTCATCGTAGTCTAAGCCTTCCTCTTGCCGGTAACCTTTGGCAACAAGTCTAGCTTTGTTCCTTATGACGATACCATCTTCATCCTTCTTGTTTTTGAATACCAATTTAGTGCCTATCACGGTTTTACCTTCTGGTTTTGGAACTAATCTCCAAACCTTTATGGCTTTAAACTGATTGATCTCTTCTTGCATAGCATATACCTAATCCGAATCAGCAAGAGCCTCTGATACTCGCGTAGGCTCTATCTTATTGAGGAATGAGTCATGCATACATTGATTAAGAGTCGCTGACCTAGTTTGTACAGGCTTGTTGAGATCTCCAATTACTTGATGTAATGGATGCTCTTTGGTCCAGCGATTCTCATGAGGTAGTGGAGTAGATACTGATTGAACATGATCATCATCTAGAAATCCACTATCAGACTCTTCAGTTTGAATAGATGGAGGGGGGTTTGCAGTTGAAGATTCAGGTGCAGAAACAACAGTTGGAACAACAGACTCTGGCTGTTGAGTAGACAGTATATCACACCCAACTGATACAGTTACTTCTGGCTCAATAGTTACTTGTATATCTTCAACTGTAGGAGTATTCAATGGAATGTGAGTTTCTGACTAAACGGAGGATACAAGTTCAGTTATAACTTCTAAAGTGACTGGATGATTGCAACTTGTGTCTTCAGACCTGTCAGTCACAGCAGATTTAGATACATTAGATCCTAGAAACTCATCATAAAATAATTCAAATAACAAATCTAAATCAGATAAATGTGAAAGTGAAGTAGAAGCGTTATCCGAATTGTTCACTGTAGAAACAGGTTCTGGACTGATCTGCCCAGAAACTAATACTCCAGTTATCACGGGTTCTAAACTGAGTTGTTCAGAAGACATTTCTTCATCAAATGTAACATTAACGCTCTCGACAATTGTCTTTGACTTTTTCAGATAAACACGATATGCTGCAGATGTTGAAGAATAACCAATGAAGATGCCTTCGTCCGCCTTAGCACTGAATTTATTCAGACTCTCTCTATCGTTAAGCACAAAACATTTACACCTAAATATGTGAAAATACTTGATTGTTGGTGTTCTGTTGTTGATCAGCTCATATGGAGTCTTTTGGAAACGACGGTGTATTATGGACCGATTTTGAGTATGACATGCAGTTGACACAACTTCTGCCCACAAGAATAGAGGTAGATCGGATTGGGTGAGCATAGTACGAGCGGCCTCGACTAGCGTCCTATTTCGCCTTTCGACTACTCCATTTTGTTCAGGCGTATGAGCAGCAGAGTACTAATGTGATATCCCGACCGATTCGAGATATTCTTCAACTATCTTGTTTTTGAACTCTGTGTCGTTGTCCGTTCGAAGAAACTTGACTTGTCTTTGCATATTCACCTGGGTCGTCTTTAAGAAAGTAATGAGAATTTCGGGCGTCTCATTTTTGATCGAAGAAATTTGACCCACGTGTATCTTGAATAATCATCCACAATAACCAACACGTATTTCTTTCCACCCAAGCTTTATGTTCTCATAGTGGAGAACTGGTGCTTGGTTCAGGCTTCGGTTTATGTGCGGATCTCTTCGTCTTACCTTTTTCACATGCAACACACAATTGTTCTTTCTCATATCTCAGCTCAGGAAGTCCTTTTACCAACTTATCTTTCACCAACTTGTTGAGATAACGAAAATTCAGATGTGATAGTCGTCGGTACCAAATCCAACTTTGTTGCATCGAAGCTTTTGATAATAAGCAAACGTGACTGTCATTCTGAACCTTTGAAAGATTGATGGTGTAGAGATTTGTCTTCCGCTTGCCTGCTAAGAGTTCTGTGCCGTCTTCAGAATGAACGAACATTTCTTAGCTTTGAAGTTGACCTCAAACCTTTTGTCGCAGAATTTACCGATGCTAAACAAGTTGTGCCCTAGGCCTTCGACATAACTCACCTTCTTAATCGTTATGTTGTCTTGAATGATGTCACCATATCCTAAGATTGGTGAAAACTGATCGTTTCCAAATCTGACATTTCCACTGAATTTCTCTGTATAATTAGACAATAAAGTTTTTTGCCCAGTCATATGCTTGGAACACCCACTGTCCAAGTACCACATATGTCGGGTCTGCAAGAGAAATCAGGAAACAATAGATTTAGGTACCCATTTAAAAACGGGTCCTAACAGATTAGCACAAGATTTTGGTATCCATTTGAATATGGATCCTCCTTATCATTGAAAACTTTTAAAAACATTTGATCTTGAAGAATACACATGATAAGATCCAAGCCAATCATAAGAATTATGAGAATAAGCAAAATCATTTCTCCGATAATGATAAGATTTAGTAGTAATAGGAGATAATTGAATTAATTGCTTTATTGAATACCGCTTGTAAAAAGTTACAAGGTTTTGTTTATGAAAAGCAAGTTGATCAACTACATCATTATCACTACTAACTGATCTATTACAAGAGTTATCAGAAACTGATTCAGCTATCTCATCTCATCATCCTTCCTTTTTGGTCGCCATTCGGTTCGAGCTTTCGACCTTTTCTTTCTTATATCTGAAACAAAAGATTTAGATTTATTAGGAAAATCAGATTTCTGAAAATGAGTTTTCTTTGGTTTACCAGTGTTAATCCGTTTATGTGATTGTTGTTTCTTATGATTCTTACCTTTAGAATAATATTCAGCAGTCACAGAAACTGTAGATGATTCATCAGTTTTAAGAACACTTGGTAAAACTTTTTTAGGTATAAGACAAGTAGAATGATCAGGAAGAGAAGCATTGAAGTCAAACATATCAATTTCTTCTATGCACCCACCATCAGAGTTAAGAAAGTCATTTGCAGACTCAAATAAGTCATCAAAAGTATCAGACGAAGTTTGAGGTGCCTTTGAAACTGTAGAACACCTTGTAGATTTAGATTGAAAAATAGTGTTCTTTAAAACTGTAGAAAACACACTTTGTTCAATATATACCAAAAGTTTTTCATCAGATAAAACACTTTCAAGCTCAATTATTTTGCTTTCAAGAATGAGTGGAGGAACATAAACCTTTGCAATTGCAGATTTTGCCTTCATCTGAGAAACAGAATAACTAGCAAAATAATCGTTTGAAAGAACTTTTGGTGTTTCTGAAAGATAACTATCATTTAACTTTTCAGAGTTAAATGGTAGTTGCATTTTATTTACATTTTTTCTATTTTCTGTTTCTTTGGCCTCAACTTCTTCTGGTAATTTGGTAACAAATTTGGTTTTTAAATGAGTATATTTACCAGCACAAGCAAGAAAATCAAAATTATAAAGTGTTGGTTGTTTTCTGATGGCTTTCTATAAGTACTGGGGGTTTTGAAAACCAAGTCCCCATTTTTCCTTAACATCAGCCTCTTCGTTGGGTGCATTAAGAAAGATAGTTTGATCTGTTTGGCCTCTTGCATAAAGTTTGGCTTCCAGACCATTTACCTTCTTATTTAAAAGCTTGTTCTCAACCTGCAGTTTATGAACAGTTAGTGCAGATCCTTTCTTCTCAAACTCATACTTAGAAATTTTAACTTCAAAATCAGTAATCTTCTTTTCAAAACAATCTACTTGCAGTTTAGAATCAGAAGCAGACTTGCGTAAAGAATCAATTAGATCTTTGTTCCCAATAACAGACTTATTAAGCTCAAATATCTTGTTGTTTCTTTTAGCAACTCTGTCATTTTCTTTCTTCAGTTTTTCTTGAAGATCATTAAGCTCAACCATCATAGCTTCCATTTTGGTTATAAAACCTTTTTCAATTAAGTTTAATACCTCATCAGCTGTCTCGTCATCTGACTCATCATACTTGACCTTTTTTCCCATTAGACAGAGATGAGCAGTTTCTTCCTTCTCTTTGTCAGCCTCTTGATCAGAATGATCCAACCAAAATTCGTCCTTAGCCATTAATGCTATGCCTGCTTCTTGCTGTTTGGCCAATAGCAGTTTGTTCTGATAATACTGAGAGTTTCGAACCTTCAGCTTTCGACAATCTTTAGCAAAATGTCCAATCTTGCAACAGTTGTAGCATTTGATCAGATCATTAGCAGTCTTCTTTTCAGTACTTGCGTAGTCATTAACAAACTTCTTCTTTTCTTCCGGATTCCTTTCCACATACCGGTTCTCTTCATGTCGCTTTCCTTCAACTCTTTCTCGATGCTCATGATTCTTGGAACTGGATGTAGAATATCTCTGAGAATTTGATCCCGGATTTTTGTAGAATTTCTTTTGGAAAGCTCGGGTCAATAATAGCATAGCCTGTTTGAGGCTTTCTCCATCATCTCCATCTGATTCTGATTCTGATTCAGAACTTGTAATCACTTTCTTCTTTTTCTTCTTCTCTTTCTTTTCTTTCTTCTTCTCTCCAGCTACCAATGCAATAGGTTCAGGAACTGTCTCTACCTTTTTTCTCAGCTCTTTTCTCTTCCACTTGTTCCTCATTTTGCCTCAGAGTCTCATAAACCTCATGTAATGGAATGTCATTGAGATCCTTCATTTGTTTCATCCTACGAGTATGCTTTTTCCACTCTGGTTGTTGGATTCTCAGGAATTTGACATTGTTCTCAAGTTGCTTCTTTTTCACCTTATTCTTGGACAACTCATTCAGAAGCAAGACAAATCGTTCATAAGTATCTTCTAAGCTCTCATTCTCTTTGGCTTTGAATTCCTCATAACTGTTAATGCAGTTAGCCACTTTCATCTGATTCCCTACTTTGGATCCCATCATCATTTTCTGCAACTGATCCCACATCTTCTTGGCATTTGCCTTGTAGCTGTCTATTTTGACGTAGATGTCATTTGGGATACTTTGAAGAAGAAGAGATCTTGCTTGCTTGTCTGCTTTATATCGGCTTTTCTGTTCCTCTGAATATTGACTATACTCTACTGGAACTGTTTTCATCTTCTGTTCTCTTTCCTCAGTACCATCTTCACTATCAGATGAGTCATCATCTGGTATTTGAACTGTGATTGGTACCATAGGACCTTCCATGATAGACAGAAGAATATTTTCTCCGTTTGTGTGTCGGTCCACAAAATCAAGGAATCGATCCTTCCACTGTTCGTACTCTCCTTTAAAAAGAACTGGAGGCTTGACATCAGTGCCAATGGAAAGAGCATCTTTAGAAGTCATCTTGTTTAAACCTGTTTGAGAAATTTATGCAATAAGAAACTAGAACTGATCGTTAGTCCAAAATAGAAATCTCAAGAAAAAATCACAGAAAAATTAGCTAAGTATGCAAAACACAGAAAGCATGAAACGATTGAAACTTAAGGACAAGATTGCGTTTTGCACATGTAACGCAAAGTAGACTTTACGCGACGGGCGTCTTGCGCAAATGATACTTTGCGTGACCCGAGACTAACGCAAACCACAGCTTTGCGTGACACACTGCTTTTGCAAACCAGACTTTGCGAGTTGAATGGCTTACGCAAACCACACTTTGCATTTTGAGTAGCTGAAGCAAACCAAGTCTTGCGTGTCGAGTAGCTTTACGTGACTTGAGGATGACGCAAACCACACATCGCGTGTCCTGTAGATGGCGCAAGACTAACTTCTCGTTACACCAAGCTGACGCAAGACGAACTTTACGTGACACGAAGATAGCGCAAAGTACACTTTGCGTTTCCTGTTGATGACGCAAAGATCACTTTGCGTTTCCTGCTAATGACGCAAACCTTAGAACGATCACTTGGCAAGTCTCTCGATGAACTGACGCAAACTATGATGAACTCGCGCAAACCTTGACGAACTAGTGCAAAGTTTAGATCTCACGCAAACCTCTAAACTCGATCAAATTTTCATCAAAAACTCATCTAGACCTCAAATTCTAACATGATTTTTTAACAATTTGCTCTCATAATCAACTAGAACCCAATTCTAGCACTTAATTTCGATCAAAAACACAAATAAATACAAAATGGATCGAATACAGTGCGTGACAACTCGTGAACTCCAAACTCAACAAAATTCAAAATTAACGATTGATTACAGTGCAATTCTTGAAAACAAACTATACAGACTCGATCGATTTCACTAAAAGAACAGCTCTGATCGATTACAACTTCTAATTCGCATTACAACTCAAAAATCAATTTTCGGCCAAGAACACAGTACGAAAACTTTTCTTGATCTGATTTCTAATCTGAATCTTCTCTGATACCAATTGTTATTCCCTGTTTCTAGTTCTTAATCACAATCAAATTAACAAAAAAAGATTCAATCAAATTACCTGTTTGATTCAAACTCCAAATCTCAAGATTACAAACTTTCTCTCTCTAGAACTCTCTTTCTCTCTCTACAGATTTCTCTCTCTAAAAACGTATTCTCTCAATTTACAACTGAAATACTACTACTACTACTAAGAAAACAGAAATACAAGACTATTTATACCTACATCTAAAATACAAGAAAAACAAATACAAATACAGTACTTTGACTTTTTATTACAAAAGACTTTGACTTTGATGAGAGTTGACTTTCCTCAGCTTTGACTTCTTGATCTTGTATACAACATATTTATGCTCTAACAAGATTCAAGAGTATTTGGTGGTGGATTGGAAGCAAAGGTCAAGAGTTCATCATCATCACCTCCATCTTCAAGAATTTTTGGGTTTTCTAGGTTTTCATCAAAACCTAAATGGTAAGTATATCCCTTCCATTTCTAAACCTTAAAATAAGTTATAAATGCTCCATTGATGACTATCCTAGTGTGTGGTTTATCAATTTCGGGTTTGATGGTTTTGGAGAAATCTAGGTCGAAATTGGGGTTTGGACAAAAATGGAGATTTTGATGTGTAATGTTTGGATAATGTTTCTATATGGTTGAATGTGGTTATTTACGATTGGAATGTATGGATATAGCTTTTTGGAGATTGGTTTGAAGAATCAAGTTTCTTCAATGAAGCTCTAAGTGGGTAAAATCTAGATTTAGCCTAAATCTAGCAAGGTGAGTTCAAGTTGATTTTTGAAAACGGTGTACATGCCAAAATGTCTATTTTAAAGTGTTTGCATGTTTTGTATGAAAATGGTTAACTGCTAATCATCTGATAAATTTTGGTTAGTTTGAAGTATTCAGTTTTATAAACTTATAAAACACCCACATTTAGAATTTGGGAATTTTGATAAATAAATCAAATATTTTGGGTTTTTAAACGATTTATTTCATGGAGCATAATTCTGAGTATAAATGCGTTCTATTGGGTGTCATGAGATGGTTTGAAAGAATAAAAGGTATAAACCCATTTTGGAAAATGTTTTGTCCCAATCTAAATCATGTCAAGTTATTTGGGTGTGTTGTAGCATGGGTTGCATTACTTCGGGTCATTTACGTTTGATTTCATTTTATGATTTTTAACGTTGAGTCTTTGGATTTGTTGAGCGTATGTCTCGGCTTGGGTTTTGTTGGGTCTTAGGGACACTTGTCCGGATTTGATAGCTCACTATAGAGCGCTTGGTTATGATTTGCATTTATTGCATCTTATTTGGGAATTACATGTTTTAAATGCATTAGGTCATTCGTTTTTAGTCATGTAATGTTTCAGCCCCATCTGGTATGGATCCATGCGCACTTTTGTATTTTATTCCGGTGTTGGGACGACTAGTTTTCCACATCGAGGCACGTTCGGCATCGGATTGGGTTATAAGTCCTTCGTGCTCGTATCAAATGGGTGTATGCTGAAAGACGCTGAGCTCGATACATTTATTGCTTTGTCCGATGGGGGAACGTTTGGTTTTCCCCATTGAGGCGCGGTTGGCTTCTTTGGTATGGTGTAAGTCCTCCGTGCTAGTATCTATGGGTGTATTATGAAAGATGTTGAGCCCGATACTTATACCACTTTAACGTAATGTGTGGCTTACTTTGTGCACGTCACATTATGCGGAATCGGGTTTTCCCCCGTCATCGAAAGGTGTTGTTTTTGGGCTGAGTCCTTTATACATTTGTTTTCGGTGACATTTTGCATACATGAGTTCATTCAATGTTTTATGGGTTGAGTATTAATCCCTACCCGTGTTTTGGGGTGTTTTGGGATATGAAGTATTATATGCATTATCATAAATTAGGAGTCAATTTATATCCACGTTTTGAGTCTGAATTATCTCTCTTATGCTAAAATCTTAGAAACTTGGGTTTACTCATATTTTGGTCGTTTATTTTATAAAGCTTACTCGAATTTCATTATTCGGGCATTACCATTATTCTCGTTTTGAATAAGTGTTAGATTTTATTATTTCATGAAAGAATATTTTGGCGTTGAGGCATCCATTTATAAAATGCATATTATTAGTAAATGAGTTGTTCTCTTATTTGTTAACTAAATCATTTTTAAAGGATCATGATTATAAGTTACGATATTTCCCTTTTATGTTTTTCCTTTATAATCATGATATAAACTTTTGAACTCACTAGGCGTTAGCCTAACCTTTTTATTTGTCGGCATGTGCATCAGGTTTCATTCCGGGTTTAGTTCTAGCGGCACCGAGAAGCGATGAGTGCTAGTTGTATGCTCAAAGAGGTGTCTAGCTTGATGAAGTCTTCCGCACGTATATTTGGAGATAGCGATTGTCATTAGGATTTAGTAACACTCGACTCTAGTTAGTCTTTATGTAAGACTTTAATTATTTGTTGATGGTTCAATTTAGAAATGTATTTCTATTTTGGACTATTAGTAAGAGATTTTATTATCCTTTAAGGTATTTCTGAAAGTTTTTATTTAGTCGCTCTTTCCAAACTTGAGGGTGTTACAAGTTGGTATCAGAGCTTAAGTTTGAGAGAATTAGGTATTGATCTTTGGATGCCTAGACTCAAACTAGAGTTCTTATAAGTAATTGTAAGTGAAGTTTCACATTAGGTACCCTAAGATAAGACATTTTGAGGATTGATCGAGTCTCTAGAAACGGGAAACTTGTCGAGGGTCGCAAGGATAACTATGTATTGTACGTTCATAATGGCACCTGGCCAGTGTTATGGTGAACCTACGTGCTATATATGTATACTTGAACTACCTTGGCATGATGACCGTTGGGGTAACGAGAAAGTTTCTAAGCGAGTGATCTAAAAAAAGGTTGATGTTAATAGCAATGTCACTTGGGAATGATAAGTATAAGTTGTTAATGCGATAAGTGCATTAAGTTGACCATCTTGGGTCAGGGTTATTGGTTGGAATAGAACTATAAGTTGTTGAACCAATTCTATTTCGAGAAGAGATTGTAGATTAACCGAATTGGTGGGTTTGTTACTCTAAGATGTTCGATACATCCGAATGACAATAGTATGAATTGAGAAGCACAGTTCTAAGATGTTGCATGCCGACTAAATCCATGTCCAAGACTTATTTCTAAATAAGTTTGCATAAATTGTTTCTCATGTTTTCAAAACATAAAGTGAGTTATGTTGCAAAGTTTTGGTAAAACCTTTAGCACTCATCAGATTTTGAACCGTGAGCTTAAGCATGCATGGAACGGCTTTGTTGCATGTGATTGCAATTTATATTGAAAATCTCTCCATCCCTCTTTTGTGTTTAACACTATTCCCGGATATTGTAATGTCCATGTTTAATGTCATTTGGGTATCGGGCAAGTAACTATGAGATTTTGACCTAGACATTGGATCACCTCCACGTATGTCAATGGTTTTAAAGGAAAAGTTAATCCCATGTTTTGAGTCGGAATTTCTTGAGAATTTTAGTTCGTACTAGTCTTGCTAAATTTCAGGGAGTATTGTTTTGCGATGTCTTTTGATGTGTGAGTTTTACTTTTGCTTCGTCTAAACTTGCGAGTTATTCGGCGTCATGTCCAATGTAAATTTTGTTGAAAAGTGTCATTTTACCTTTTATTGAAGTAAAAAGAGGAAACTCTTAAAAGCTTAACATTTTAGACATATTGTCGTTTTATGCTCTTTGTTGAGAAATGAAAATTTTGACACCACATGATTTTAGCGTAAATGAGTTTTATGAAAATTCAGTTGGGTTGTGGTGTCTCATCTTACGTCATTTTGCGCCACGTAAACAGTTTTGGGAGCACGTGCATATGCATTATGGAGTATATTATTTTATGATTCTGTTAATCGATATCGTCCCACATGTTGTATTGGAAAATTTTATTATTATGAAATTTATCTTTGGGCTTTATACAAATGTCAATCGTTGCATACTTTCCGCTTTGGGGTTAAGGTATAACGTTAGTGTGAGTAATTGTATAAAAGACCTACGCTATTTCAAACAAAGCTTTTGTTCTAAGCATGTTTCGATCATTAACTTTAATTGTTAGAAACTTACGCTATGCATTTATCAAATTAGCAGTACTTATGTCGCTATAATTTCTATTAGGGTTAAGTGTGTTTACCTCTACGACCGGAGGCTTTAAACTCTATTTGAAATTTTATTTGTATTTCCACCATTTTACCGAACTGTGGGGATTAAGCGGTTGCTTATGGGGTTGCTGAAAATTATTTTTGCCACAACGCCTTTTGGTTAAAGAGGAAGAATTTTAAGGTTAAAATTGTGAATCTATCTTTTAGAGTTGTACAAACATTTATGGCACGTATGATGGTGCAGAAACCTATTTTCACGTATGGTGTAAATTGTTGCGCATGTTCTATTATTGTCTTTATTAACTTAAGTATTGAACAAACGAATTTTTGAAATGGTTTCATATGCGCTGTATTGATGATCAATTTTGAAACCTACCAAGTAAACGGTAGTTGATTTTTACTCGCGTGGTTAATTGTTATAAAGCTTCTAATTGTTATAAAGCTTATGATCTTGGAAGCTTTATAAAATGATAGATTGGCATTGTAGCTTGAAAAACCCTTGAACTTATTAGAACCATAACTTTAAACCCTCTTTGTGAAAGGACTTGTCAATAAGGTCTGGAGGCGTCCTTGTGGTTTGAAGCGTCGGATAAGGCGACCGGTGATCAGTCCGAATTTTGGGATTTTGGTTCTTGGATTGGCTCGCACCGAAGTACGGGGGTGTTAGGCTTGTGCTTTCTCCCAGTTAGTTAAGTAACGATCTTTATGCTTCATTTAACCTGTGGATTAAAATCGTGTTCGGTTGTTTGGGTATGGTTGGTTTTGGAATTGTGGGAATTTGGTACGACGACATGCTATGTGTCGGTGGTGTACTATATTGTTGGGTATTCGTGAATAATGATGATGTTATGGTTGACCGGTAAGGATGTTGAATTTGGGTGACTACTTCCAAGAGTAGGTGTCAACTTTGAATCGACATTGCTAATCGGGAATGAAATATTTGGTAGTATACCCACGTTTGCATAATGGTCATTCCGAGGATAGGTGTCGACACTCTATTTTGAGGACAAAAACCGTTGGTGTGCTTCAGTGTATTTCCGTTAGATCTGGTGCGTCTGCAGGACGAGCGGTAAACTTAAGGAAATTAGATGTTGATAATTAAGAATCGATCATTGGTATTTTGGTAATTGTCAGGACTTTCGCTGATTTGGAATTTGATGCTTGAGTGCATGGTGGGAGTTTGGTGGTAATATTTATTAGATACATTTGGTGAGAATGTCGAGGTGGACTTTAAGTATAAATCGATTATCGAGGAGACTTGGACGCGTTGCAATTAGAGGTATCTAAAGGAAATGTTTGCTTTGGGGTATTCTTGGTGGAAATGACTAAATAAGGTCATAAATTACTCTTGAGGTAATACGAGCAATCTAAGGTTGGGAGCCAACCGAGGTCATCCTGACGTCGGTGAAATATATTGATCGTTGAGATTTAGTTTGTAACGACACGTTATGAGAAACGCAGCGACAACCTAAACCGGAATGTAATATGGCCCGTATATGAGGTGAAGTTTCATGAAGGCGTTCTTTTTGAATAGGAAATCAATCGATCTTTCCAAGTATGATGTTGGGTGCTTGGTGGTTCCAGATTTCGAGGACGAAATCTCTTTTAAGGTTGGGAGGATTGTAACACCCAGATTTTCGAGAGGTATCAATTCAAGTTTAATACAGGAACCGATATATTAAGGAAAAATAAGATATTTGATTTTGGGTTTGAACCCTTCATTTTATATTCTTGATAGATGAAGGATTCAATTACGAGTCCAACGGTTCTTTCCGGAGCGAAATCGGAGCTAAAACGAAGAAGTTATGGCCAAAACAGTGTTCGGTACGTGCTCGGCTATAGTGCCCGGCGATTGTGACACTGTCACTATAGCCTGTCACAATCGCCAGAGTCCAAACACTCTCTAAACAATCTCGGAGATTGTGCCCAGCGATTGTGACATTGTCACTATAGCCTGGCACAATAGCCTACGGGTACCAGAGTGTTAAAAGTCGCGATTTTTAGCCTCATTCTTCATTTCTTCATAACTCTCTCATTTCAACTCCAATTTTGGTGATTCAAGTTGCCATTGTTTCGTATTTGAGAGATTTTCAAGGTTATATTGTTAGTTTTGAGAAGATTCAAAAGTATTTGGTGGTGGATTGGAAGCAAAGGTCAAGAGTTCATCATCATCACCTCCATCTTCAAGAATTTTTGGGTTTTCTAGGTTTTTATCAAAACCTAAATGGTAAGTGTATCCCTTCCATTTATAAACCTTAAAATAAGTTATGAATACTCCATTGATGATTATCCTAGTGTGTAGTTTATCAATTTCGGGTTTGATGGTTTTGGAGAAATCTAGGTCGAAATTGGGGTTTGGACAAAAATGGAGATTTTGATGTGTAATGTTTGGATAATGTTTCTATATGGTTGAATGTGGTTATTTACGGTTGGAATGTATGGATATAGGTTTTTGGAGATTGGTTTGAAGAATCAAGTTTCTTCAATGAAGCTCTAAGTGGGTAAAATCTAGATTTAGCCTAAATCTAGCAAGGTGAGTTCAAGTTGATTTGTGAAAACGGTGTACATGCCAAAATGTCTATTTTAAAGTGTTTGCATGTTTTGTATGAAAATGGTTAACTGCTAATCATCTGATAAATTTTGGTTAGTTGGAAGTATTCAGTTTTATAAACTTATAAAACACCCACATTTAGAATTTCGGCATTTTGATAAATAAATCAAATATTTTGGGTATTTAAATGATTTATTTCATGGAGCATAATTCTGAGTATAAATGCGTTCTATTGGGTGTCATGAGATGGTTTGAAAGAATAAAAGGTATAAAACCATTTTGGAAAATGGTTTGTCCCAATCTAAATCATGTCAAGTTATTTGGGTGTGTTGTAGCATGGGTTGCATTACTTCGGGTCGTTTACGTTTGATTTCATTTTATGATTTTTAACGTTGAGACTTTGGATTTGTTGAGCGTATGTCTAGGCTTGGGTTTTGTTGGGTCTTGGTGACACTTGTCCGGATTTGATAGCTCACTATAGAGCGCTTGGTTATGATTTGCATTTATTGCATCTTATTTGGGAATTACATGTTTTGAATGCATTAGGTCATTCGTTTTGAGTCATGTAATGTTTCAGCCCCATCTGCTATGGATCCATGAGCACTTTTGTATTTTATTCCGGTGTTCGGTGACATTTTGCATACATGAGTTCATTCAATGTTTTATGGGTTGAGTATTAATCCCTACCCGTGTTTTGGTGTGTTTTGGGATATGAAGTATTATATGCATTATCATAAATTGGGAGTCAATTTATATGCACGTTTTGAGTCTGAATTATCTCTCTTATGCTAAAATCTTAGAAACTTGGGTTTACTCATATTTTGGTCGTTTATTTTATAAAGCTTACTCGAATTTAATTATTCGAGCATTACCATTATTCTCGTTTTGAATAAGTGTTAGATTTTATTATTTCATGAAAGAATATTTTGGCATTGAGGCATCCATTTATAAAATGCATATTATTAGTAAATGAGTTGTTCTCTTATTTGTTAACTAAATCATTTTTAAAGGATCATGATTATAAGTTACGATATTTCCCTTTTACGTTTTTCCTTTATAATCATGATATAAACTCTTGAACTCACTAGGCGTTAGCCTAACCTTTTTATTTGTCGGCATGTGCATCAGGTTTTATTCCGGGTTTAGTTCTAGCGGCACTGAGAAGCGATGAGTGCTAGTTTTGTGCTCAAAGAGGTGTCTAGCTTGATGAAGTCTTCCGCACGTATATTTGGAGATAGCGATTGTCATTGGGATTTAGTAACACTCGACTCTAGTTAGTCTTTATGTAAGACTTTAATTATTTGTTGACGGTTCAATTTAGAAATGTATTTCGATTTTGGACTATTAGTAAGAGATTTTATTATCCTTTAAGGTATTTTTGAAAGTTTTTATTTAGTCGCTCTTTCCAAACTTGAGGGTGTTACATATCTTTACTTCAATAAAAAAATCAGGAACATAAAACCAATATGAACAAATAAAGAATTTGTACAAATTCACAAATTAATTGTGATACAAATCGATATGAATAAAAACTCTAAATCTATCACTTTTCTATCATATAACATTAATTTTGAAGAAAACTTGAATAGGGGTTAAATCATGTGAGAATCAATAATATGTTGAGAACCGTGAGAACTTATCCAAGCCATAAGTTGGTTTTTATCTTGTGTTTTTAATTAAAAGTTGTTTCACCACATGAAAAGGGCATAATCGTCATTTTGGTAACAAGATTCACCAGATGAAACATATTGTGATCTGTTTCATCAGATGAAACACACAGATTCTCCATATGAAACAGACAGATTCACCATATGGAACAGACAAATTCACCATATGAAACACATTCATTTACCGTATGAAACACACTAATTCACCGGATGAAACACATACTAACCTTATTTCACCACATGAAGTCAAACATAAATTTAATCTGTAATCTCTTTTCACCTAATGAAATCAAATACAAGTCATATGTACAATAACTGATTCATATCCGATTTTATATTCATCGGTGGATAGGCAGTCGTCGAAGGAATGATCTTCGCACCGTCTTCATAACGTCTTCATACCGGTTGTTGTATACACCATCATCATACTAGAAACGATCTAGGCACCGTATTTGAAAGGAGATCGATAATAAGAAAACCCAATCAAAATCAAACCTAAGACTCAAATCTGAAACCAAATTAAAACCCAACCTTACAGATCGATAATGCAATCAATCAAATTTCACATTTTCCCAAAAGTAAACCCTAAATTTTTTCTTTTCTCAATCCAAACTTATAGATCCATAATGGAATTTATTTCGTTAGGGTTTCCACGAGACAACCAGTGTCGAACCGGATACGACGGGTTTACAACCCGTTCATCGGATATCAGGGGTGAGTTTGTTGTTGGATCATTAGTTGTATTCAAGATTAAAATGTAGAAAGGGGTCTTAATTGTAATTGTCTATAATTTCCTACGGGTAATATGTAGTTATCTATGTTTGACCATGCCTTGGTCATGTTAACCTATATAAGTCAATGTTTCTTTGAGAATCCCTAGGGCTTCATTTGAATTATTTCACATACAAGGTAGTGACTACACCAAGAACACACACTCACACTTAAACTTGTGGCACAAGATATTTATGGCTATTTTGATTGATTCTTCTTGATCTCTTATCATTATTGTGTTGTGAAAAACATTTATCAACTAATATATGGGCTTAACATTTGGTATCAGAGCCAAGAATCAAGGTTTTTGGATTGAAAAGTGCCTTTTTCGAAAACTTCAATATGTGAAAATCATTTTTGAGATTTATTGTGTTTTTGAGCCTAAAAATGATTTGATTAGGTACGCATAAGGCTATAGAACATCATCCGATTGCATGATTTCATTTAAAAACATCAATAGATTACTGTTTTGAAGATTTTCGAAGTTTTTCTTCATGTGAGGTTTGAACACTGTTCCATTCAAATTTGTGCATATAAGTTGTTTTTGGTGATTAATGTTGATTGGGGTTTGTTCGTAGTATATAGGTGGATGAATTGTGTGATTTTTACACTGTGATGTAACCATTTGATGTGTTTTTGGATTAAAAGTCGAGTACAGGATGGTTTTATGAAGAACTCACAAGTTCTAGGAAGAACTCGCAAGATCTCTGAAATTGGCAGAGATTGTTGAAATTGTTTAAGTATAGGATTCGCTAGAGTTAGTGTTACGAAAACCTCAAGATTCGCAAGACCTTTATCTACGAAAGTTAGGATTCGCAGGACTTTTAAAAATTGAAAATATGATTAAGTACAGGTTTCGCAAGTACCTTGGTTGCGAATACTGAAGAACTCTCAGGCTACTAGTTTGCGAATTCCCTAAGATTCACAAGTTGTGTTTACGAATCCTTGATCTTTAACTTCCAAAATTTTCACTAAGTATAGGATTCGCAGGTTTATAAAAATCATAACTCTATTCAGGTTGCGAAAGCTTATTTGCGAAAGTTAAGTGAAAAGTTCAAAATTTTCTAAGTCCAGGATTCGTAAGTCTATGGTTTGCGAATCCTTGATTACGAATGTTGTGATTTTCGAAAGTTAAAACTTTCTTGAATTTTTCTAAGTCCAAAACTCGCAAGATCTTAAAAGTGATTTCTCCTTGATGTTTGCGAAAACTTGCAACCTGAAATATTTTCTAAGTATAGAACTCGCAACTCTATACTCAGCGAATTCTACTTGCGAAAGCTAGTGTTCTGAAATTATTCTAAGGCAAGGATTCGCTAAGTATTGCTTTGCGAATTGTTAAGGTTTCGCAGGTCTACTATTTGTGAATTCTAGGTTTCGCATAAAGCTTCTTTGCGAATTCTACCTGTCTGTGAATTCTACCTATCTTGTTTGCGAAATTTGAAGTTTTTCCTTCAGTCTGCGAATCGTTCTGTGGTTCTTATAGCTTGCGAATTCTACACTTGAGTATTTTTAGAAATTTATTTTTTATGGAAATTTGAGTATAGATTTTATCCAATTCTTGATTCAAAGATCTTATTAGTTGATTTAATCTGTACAGATAAGTTTGCATACTAATCCAACTGCTAGAGATGTCGAATCAACTCCTTTCCATGGACTCTCAGTCCAAACCACCTGTCCTGTTAGCCAATTAGTACAAACAGTGGAAGAAACGAATGATCCCGTTTCTAAATCATAAGAGCAGAGATTACATGGACTCTATTACTTCTGGTCCTGTAAACCCCATAATCAGAGTGCCTGGTCAAGCTGCTACACCTACCTCTCCTGAGATTCCTGACATATTTGTTCCAAAACCATATGAATACTTCACTGAACGGGAGACAAAATTGTACAAAATAGATGAAGAAGCTCTCATCTTTTTGACAATGGCCATTCCAAATGACATCTACAATCGTGTAGACAACAGAAGTTCTGCAAAGGAGATATGGGATGAGCTGACAAGACAATTAGAGGGTAGTGAAACTTCAATCCAAGATAAACAGAATTTGTGCATCAATGCATATGAGGGATTTCATGATAAGGAAGGGGAGACACTGCTGGACACTAACAACAGATACAACATCATCTTAAATGATTTGAGGAGGAACAACATTGCCAAATGTGCTTCTGAAATAAACTATAAGTTTATTAAGAACTTGAACCCAGAGTGGAAGAACTTTGCCATCAATCTTCAGATGTCAAAGAATATGGACCAAGAGAATGTGACTGACATCTTCTCCACTCTTTCCCAACATGAAGATGAAGTGAGATCAATCAACAATTAGTCCAAGGATCTGAAGGACTCAGTGGCTCTTATTGCTGGGAAAGGAAAAGGATCTCGTTCTGGTCCTGTTTCTTCTTCAAAATCAAAGAAGAAAGTGTCGAAAGCATTTGTTACAGAGCTTACTGATTCAGACTCTACTACTAGTAAGGAGGAACTGGAGGTCAATTCTGATGACGATATACAAAGATTTTCTGAAAACTTGGCCCTGATTACGCACCAATTCAAAAGAAACTTTGGCAAAAAGAAGTACTATTCGAAGCCGAAGTATGAAGGGTACAAGAAGGACAAGTCTGAGCTGAGGTACAAGCCCAGGTATGGAAGGAGAGATGAGAAGATAGAGGTCAGAAGAGAAGAGAAGAAAGAAGAAAGAAAAGAAGAAAAGAGAGAAGACAAGAAGGAAGAGAAGAAGGATGAAGCAGGAAGGTGCTTCAACTGTGGAAAGTTTGGACACTTCGCTAAGGACTGCAAGTTTAAATGATTCAAGAACTCGGAGTACTACGCAAGGAAGTATTTGATTGCCAAGAAAGTGGAGGAAGGGAAGGTGCTCATGGCCGAGGAGGAGAACTGGCTGTTTCAAAGCTCGGACGAGGAGGAGCAAGCACACTTCAGTCAAGTCTCCTATATGGCAAAGCTTAATGATGATGATGAGACTTCTGAGGCTCATTCTGAGGACGAAAATTCTAAGGTAAATGAAAACTCTGAACTTATTGAATCACTTAAAACTCTGAACTTATTGAATCACTTATGGTCCAAATCCACAACATGAAAGATGAATTTGAACTGTTGAAAGGTAAACTTATCTCAGAACGACAAACAACTTTGAGTTTTCGTGATAAAAACGCTCTGCTAAAAGTTGTCGTGGAAGAAAAGGAAAAGGAGAAAGATAATTTAAAATATGAAAAAGAAACCTTAAAAAGAAAAATATCTGATTTGGAAAAGGATCTTGTTAATCTTAACGCTGAAAAAGGTGATTTAAAAATCAAATTTGAAGTATGTTTTCATGATCGAAATGAAGCTTACACTAAGATTAAACAACTGGAGGACATAAACATGAAACGTGGTCAGACTGAGCAAACATTAAATCTGTTGACCAATAAACTCCAAGATGAAAGATTTTATAAAGTTAAATCAGGTTTGGGTTTTCCAGTAAATGAAGTTTTGAAAAAGGCCTCGGAGCACTTGTATAACTTTGACAGACTTGGCTCCACGGTTAAACCCATTCCTGACATTCGTGCGACTTTTGTTAAAGCTGATACTTCTAAACCTCTTATAGAGAACAAAGGTAAAGAAGTAATAGGAGAGGATAAGTCTAGTGGTATTGATTCGCAAAATTCTTTTAAACCGGTTGGTTTTAAATATAGTGATTTAAACAAGAGTTATAAGACTCGAAATATTGAATTCATTGAGTTTGAATCATTATTTACCACACCTTCAAATGAATCAGTCAACAATGACAAAATCCTGCCTGAAACTGAATGCAAATACGATGAATATGAATTGGATGCAGATTCATTAATTATACCATCAGTTTCAAACCCTATTACTCCTAAACCTTTACTTGTTGAAAATGTTGAAGAAGAGGCCAATGTCACGAATGAATCTTGTTTTAAGAATGATCAAATGGAGTTTGTTGAGAACATGACTGAAGCAATATTTTTTGAAATGATGAATGCTTCAGACCCTGATCCCGTTTATATTTCAAAAGAGTCAAATTTTGTGAGTGATCATACATCTGATTTGTTGAAACAAATTAATTTGTTGCAAAAATCTCTTGATGCAGTTGAAGATGAAAACTTTGATCTCAAATTTAAACTTGAAAAGTCTATAAAAGATAATCAAGAGCTTTGCAAAGAGATCAATGATTTGAAAGTCACTTTGTTTAAAAATGTTTCAAATGATAAATAGATGTTTAATGATCAAAGATGGAAGGTAAGATCTAATCCAGATTTGATGAGTCTACAAAACCTCCAGTCATTTATTCTGAATGCCCTGAGTATCAACCAAGTATTTTTGAGACGGGTGAAACTTCAGGTATTTCAAGAAAAAGATTGCCTTCTAAGAAAAAGACTGACAAGGTTTCTGTTTCAGATTTGAATGGTAATGAATTTTAGAGGAGAACAAAGAGTAAAAATGATTGTTTAAATGTTTGTGAAACTGATGTTGAGAATAGTTGTACCCAAGGCAGTAATGATTTGAGATGTACTTCTTTTGATGAGTATGAATGTCAGATTTGTTCCGATAAATCTAAATTTATGACATTTTCTCGAAAGAACTTATATTGCAAACACTATAGGGACAATTATTTTAAATACAACTCCACTCCTAAGTCCAAGAAAAGCAAAAAGAAAGCAAAAATGAACTTTAATTCCAATTCTTCCACGCAACCTAAAGTTTTTCGTGCTAAGGTTACTAATCTGAGATCTAAAAAGCAACTTCAGGAATTAGATGTTAGAATGGTTTGGAAATGGGTTCCGAAACCACGATATGGATGGAGAGTAAAAGTCAAATCTATTGATATTCCTGAACTGCTTGCATCTAACAGCAAATGACCCATTTGGATATGGGTACCAAAGTCAAACTAATTGTTTCTTTTGTCGTCCTATCGATTGTGGGTGATAGATTCAGGATGTTCATGCCACATGACAGGATTCAAGAACCTACTGCATAACTATGTGGAGGAGCCTGCTGGAACAGTTCGTTTTGCCAATTCTGAAAAAGAAGGACATGTCAGAGGATATAAAACGCTTGATAACGAAGTTATGAAGATACAGAAGGTGTTATATGTTGATGGCCTTGATCATAACCTGTTCAGCACCAGTCACTTCTGTGACATGAAATCCCAAGTTCGCTTCACAACACCTCATTGTTATCTTGAGGATCCAGATGTTACGAAATCTTTAGAGCTGAGCGCCGTGGAAATCTATATTGTGTAGATTTTCCAACACTGTCCGCGACACATCCCGTATACTTACTAGCTAAAGCTTCTACAACACAATCATGGATGTGGCATCCCGCTTGTCTCACCAGAGTTTCAGATCAATATCTAAGCTTCAGAGACAAGGTCTGGTAAAAGATCTACCAGAAATGAGGTTTTAAAAGGACTCACTGTGTTCAGTATGTGAGATGGGTAAAAAGAAGCGAAGCTCATTCAAGTCCAAGACTGAATCATCAACCTCATCTGCGATAGAACTTATTCACATGGATCTTTGTGGTCCAATGCGAACGACGTCTATCAACCGAAAGAAATATGTTTTAGTGATGATAGATGACTATTCTAGATACACATGGCTCAAGTTTCTTCGAAACAAGTCAGATGTGCCAGAATTGATTATCGCTTTTATTAAGCGTATTCAAGTACGTCTACAATTGCTGGTTCAGACACTTCATAGTGATAACGACACGGAGTTCAAAAATGACACCTTACAAAGCTATCTCATCTCTGTGGGAATTTCACACAACTTCTTTGCGGCCTACACTCCACAACAAAACGGCGTTGTTAAATGAAAGAACCGCACCCTTGTTGAAGCTGCTCGTACCATGCTTGCGTATGTTGAACTACCAATGTATCTTTGGGCTGAGGCGGTCGCGACAGCTTGCTTTACTCAGAATCGTACCACAGTGATCAAACGCTTCAATAAAATTGCATATGAGTTGATCAACAATCGTAAACCTAATATCAAATTCCTTCGTGTCTTTGTTTGCAAGTGTTACATTTTAATAGAGCGCCAAGGAATTTCAAAATTTGATAAGAAAGCGGATGAAGGTTATCTTGTTGGATACTCGTTGACATCCAAAGCTTATCAGATTTACAATACAAGAACCAAGACGGTTGTTGAAAGCGTGAATGTATCCTTCGATGAGAATTCTACTCGGACTTCTGAACACAACCGTTCAGAACTCGGACTTAAGCACAAAGCTTCTATTTGAACCAGAATAGAACCAGCTTCCAAACCGTCTACTTCTTCTAACTCAAACTCTACTTCATCTGAGTTAGATTTGTTGTTTATTGATGCCTTTGATGAAATTTGTGCAGACTTTGATAAAGGCATAATAACGTTAACACTAAGTTCGGAGGTTCCCATTCTTGTTGAAGACATATCTGGACCTTCTGAACAAATCACTGAAACTGCAACCCCATCAGGTACAACCACATCGACAGTTTTTGATCCGACTAGTATTGAATCTGCTCCTGCAGATATTCCTTCTGGGAATGAAGTCCCAAGTACTTCAGCTGCGATTCCCGAAGCTTTAGTATCAGAAACTCTTGTACAAGATGTCACGAGAACATCTGAGGATAAACATGTAGTTTATGATGAATATAATGAGACAAATACGCCACAAATCGTTGAGTCTTTGCCAAGCACACACAGATGGACAAAGGATCATCCTCTACACAACGTGATAGGTGACGTACAATCTGGTGTCAAGACATGTGCTGCATCAGCAAATTTATGTATGTTCTCAAGCTTCCTTAGTTCCCTAGAACCAAAGAAAGCATCAGAAGTTGTACGTGATCCCGATTGGATTTTTGCTATGCAAGATGAGCTTCTGCAATTCAAACGGAACAAGGTTTGGCGCTTGATCCCACTACCTCAAGGTAAATCAGTTAATGGAACTAAGTGGGTGTTTATAAATAAGAAGGACGAGGCTAGAGTAGTGGTAAGAAACAAGGCTCGTTTGGTAGCAAAAGGGTACTGTCAACAGAAGGGCATTGATTACGATGAAACGTTCGCCCCTGTTGCGAGGATCGAAGCAATCAGAATCTTTTTAGCATATGCAGCGCACAAACACTTTAATGTCTATCAAATGGACGTAAAGTCAGCTTTTCTAAATGGCGTTCTGCATGAGGAGGTTTATGTTGCTCAACCTGAAGGTTTTGTTGATCCTCATTGTTAAGTTTGATTTTATAGTAATCATTGTATTTATAGGTTTGGTCAAATACTGTGTTTAGTTGTCTCATTCTGTGTTTGACCAAGGGTATTTAAGTCCCTTTGGTCCTTGTTCCTTGTAACACTTTCACGCTTACATTCAATACATTTGTTACTTTGCGCTTTGAACTCTCTCTCTACTTTCTCTCTCGAGGATTTAGAGATCTTGGACTCACAATTGGTATCAGAGCCAATCTAGATCTTGAGAGGATTGAGAGATTTGATTTTCGTTTCTGAATTTGTGGATTAAAGCAGAAAATTTGATCGATTTTCTTGAATTTTTCAAGAAAATCTCGTTTTGTTGCTTTTTCATCAAATTCGGACTGTTTTCTAGTCGAATTTTGTTGAAAATCAGTTTGTTGGATTCGTTTTTAATAGGAGAAAACTTTTGATTCACATTGATTTTCAAGAATTTCAGTTTTTGGTGTTTGATTTTGAAAATTTTCAAGTTTTTGGAAAAACATGTTTCACGTATTGTTCTTTTGTCGATTTCTTGTTTCTGTGTTTTTTAATAGAAATGTTTGATTGAAAAGTGTTCAAAAGTTGTTTTCGAGTGTGTTTGCATAAGAAAATTTCATCAATTTCAGTTTTGAAATCGATTTTTTGGCAGATTTCTTGATTTTCCATCAGTTTGCGCCAGATTTGAACTTTGCGCTAGTTCATATGAGTTTGCGCGAGTTCATCATTTGATTTGTGCGATCTTACTACTTTTGTCTGTGTTTCAGGTTTTCATTAAGTTCATCACGCAAAGTGCAATTTTCGTTTCTCGTGCATCACGCAAAGTTTACTTTGCGTCTTCAACTCATCACACAAACCTAGTTCGTTATTGCCTTCAGTTCACGAGAAGTTCTGTTTGCGTCACAAGCTTCTAACGCAAAGCTCAGTTTACGTCTTCAGTGTCTCGCGCAAATCTAAGTTTGCGTCTCCAGCTGCTCGCGAGAATCATAGTTTGCGCTACGGTCTGCTCACGCAAAGTTCTCTTGCATCTTCAGTGTATCACGCAAATCTTATTTGCGCTTTATACCTCTCATGCAAACCTCAAGTTTGCGCCAGTTCTCAGTCCAGACTTAGAATTTTTTTCTGGATTTCTGCCATGGATTATGCCAAGTTAGCCTTTCAAGCTCAGTTCTATAAGAATGACCTCATGATGTCATTGGGTACAGACACTCGTCCTCCTGTACTGATAGATGAAAACGAATTCACTCAGTGGCAAGATCGATTCCTCAACTTCATTGAACGTCAAACTAATGGAGCAAACATGATGAAGTCTCTAACTGAAGGACCTTTTATAAAGACTAACAAAGAGATTCCCGCAACACCTGACGAAGTTTTACGATTAAAAGTCAATCAAGAATTAAGTGCTTATCTGATGCTAGCTTTGCCAAACTCTGTCTATAACCGTGTTGATCATTACAAAAATTATCCAAATCAGATGTGGGAACAATTAGAAAAGATCATGCTTGGATCTTCAGTTGCGACTCAACTTAGACATACACGCTTCATGAACTACTTTGAGGAGTTCAAGGCCAAAGACAGTGAGTCTATAAAGAGTGTTTTCGACAGATTATGTGCCGTGATCAATGACCTGAGAAAAATAAAAGTGGAAAAGACCGAACTTGAAACAAATCTGAAATTCCTCAACGCTCATCAGCCTGAATGGAATAAATCTTGTCACAGACTGAGGAACGATGTTCGAGTCTCCGCTATGCATATTCAGGAATTATATGATATTCTAATGACTGATGAGAGCTTAGTCATAGAGAAGAAGGCCAAACTATACAAAAAGAACAAGAAATCAGTGGACCCAGTTGCACTTCTGACGAGCCAACTGGTTGAACAAGCGTTGTCTGATAACGCTTACAACGGGGTCACTGATGATGATGGAGAGGCGTTAGAGAAAGCTATGATCCTTCTCTCTCAGCATTATCAGAAAACATTCCATCATCGGTCGGGTTCAAACAATCTTCTCTTCACTTCCGGTTCAAGAGTCAAAGTGCCTGAGGCTCAGAAAGTTGATGCTTGTTTTAAGTGTGGAAAGCCAGGGCACATTTCAAAGGAGTGTCGAGCAAAGGTGGTTCGGGATTCGGCATACTACAGAAAGAAATTGGAGCTAGCAGAAAAGAGAGAGAATGGAACTGCTCTATTTGTTGAAGAGGAGTACTGGCTGGATCACTCCGACAATAAAGCTGACAAAGTTGAAACTGCTATTTTATGCTTTGTTGGAGATGATCAATCTGACGATGATGACGACTCCTCAACCGATGTTGATGAGGTACCTTCTGAATTTGACTATAAATTCATATCTTCTCAGATGAATATCTTTATTACTGCCATTCATGATCTACGCTTAAAGTTATTATCTGAAAAGAATTTAAATTCTGAAAAGTCAGATTTGATTGACAAATTAAAAATTTCTTTGAAAGATGAAAAATCTATTTTAGAAAATACAAAAGACATCTTTCAAAAGAAATTAAATGATTTGGAAAAATCAAATAATTCTTATCTTGAGTCTTTGACCACTATGACCAATTTAAAAGACAGTCTTTCGGATAAAATAAATAAATTAGAAGAAAATTTATATCGAAGAAACCAATCTGAGCAAATAATTTTTATGAATAAACCAATGAGTGAGGAAGCTTTAAAAGAAAAATGGGGACTTGGTTTTAAAAATCAACATTGTTTAAACAATGCGATTGAAAAATCCCCTACTTTATATAAATATGATTATCTAACTCTTGCTCAATATGCTCCTCAATTTAAAATTGATTGGATGAATGAGAAGCAGGTGTTAGAAATTGAAAATGAGAAAAGGACAATTAACAAGAAAAAGGAAATTCCTTTTGTTTACACATTTGAAAATGCAAAATATTTTCCTGATAAATCAAAAAGAGGTAGAAAAGGTTTAAATGATATATCTCCTGTCAAATCTTCAGTGTCTGATGATTTTGTTGATATTTTTGCTAATAAATCTGATAAGGAAAATATATCTCCAATCATTTATGATTCTAAGAGATATACACCTCCTTTAATTTTAGAAAGCAAAATCATTGATCTTGAAAATAAGATGGAAGATTAAAATATTTTAAAAGAAATTGAATCTGATATTATTCTTTCTTTCTTAACTTCTAGTCTTGAAGAAAAATTATTTTCTCAAAAACAAGATTCTATTTCTAGCCTTTCTTATGATTGTCAAGTAAACAGAATGGAAGTTTCAAATTTTAAAATCTTTTCTCAAAATAATTCTGACTCCGAGGAAAATTCAGATTTATTGTCTGATCAGATTGGTTGCTTAGGTAAAATCATTTCTTCTGATTTAAATATTAATTCGGAAATTCTTGATGAATCTTTTACGCTAAATGATCAGTATTATAAACCAAAGCGTAAAAGAAGAAGGTCAAAGAAGTTAAAGAAACAAGATAAAGTTATTTTTGACATTTCTAATTCTTCTGATTCTAATCTTTCAGATAGGACTTTGAGCAAGTCATCGAAGCAGATTTGGAGAGCGAAGCGGATATCGGATTAATTTCAGATTGATGGGGATAAATGTGTAGACAAACTTTATAAAAGTGATTCATTTGCTAATTGTAATAAAATTTCAAAATACTCTAGAAAGCAAATGATTCAAATTTCCAAACATGTTTCATATTCTTCCTCTGATTCTAGTTCAGATGATTATGCTTTGTATTCATCTGATGATTGTGCTTATTTTTCTGATAATCTTTCTCATGCTTCTCGTGTCAAATCTAATCAAAATTTCCCCATACGAACTGCAACTAACAAACATGGGCCCAAATTCAAGTGGGTACCAAAATCTCAATCTGACTCAAAGTTGCAGGCATCTCATGTCAAGGGGGAGTAAGAGAACAATGGCTCTTGAGTAAATCAGCTCAAGACGCGGACTTCATTGTCAACATTATGGCTTCTAAGTACACAGCTTAGAACCCGGACTTCAAAGGAGTATGACTTCTAGACATGTCAGTCTAGGACTCGTTCTTCAATGTTTTAAGCTTCTGACTAATGAGAAACTGTGAGTACATCTACTTAAATTCCGCTGCATTTATCTCTGATAATGATGTTGTTCCAGTTTTCTCAAATGCTTTTAAAAGAATCTGAGCATTTCAATTCAACTCCTGATTTTGTTCAACCCAAAATTTTTCAAAAGAGACACAAATTTCTTTTTACATTATGTGGAAGATGATTTTATTGAATTCTATTTTGTTTCAACTAAATATAAATTTGCCGATCAAATATTTCTATTTTTAAATCTCGGCATGTTGAATTTAAAAGTTTAAACCTTTACAAATTTTATTCTATAAAGTAAAAGTTTTACAATTTTTCTTTCTTTTGAATAAAATGTGTGTCTAGGATAAATTTTCAAGTTGCTTTGTTTATATCAAAGTTTTATATGTTCAACTTTCTAGTCTAACAAAAGTCGAAAAGTCAGCAACATGTTTGTAGCTTTTGATATTGCTTTAAAGTTGTGTGATTCAGAATATTTATAGTTTACAATGCTTAGAAAACCTAAAAAGTCGAAAATTTTGGATCGTAATGAAAATATGGGCTAAGCACTTAGATGTAAAACTGGGTGATTGAGATGATTATTAAATTCTTATAAATCAGAAATCTATAAGTTTAAAAGTTTGTACCTGTGACCTTTCTGGTTTGGGAAAGTAAGTTATGTGGGATGTTTGTCATCTGGTCCCCTAAGGTCATTTGATCTGGGAGTGATCGAACTCAAATCCTTCAATAGAATCAGATCGAAAGTCATGTTCTACTGGTATGAATGGGTTTAGGATGTGTCGATGTAGCCTTTCTGATCTGGGAAAGTAAGTTCCAAGGGGTGCTTAACACCTAGTCCCCTAAGGCCAACTGGTCTGGGAGCGACTGACCCAAATCCTACAATAGGGTCAGATAGAAAGTTACGTTTACGGCATGTTCTTTACTTAAAAAACTTGTTGATTAAAAAGATGCCAATGTGCACAAGCTTAAAAGATGCCCAAGAGCACATTCATGTAAAGATGCCATATAGCACAATGCTAAAAAGATGCCAATGAGCACACATCTCATGATACTTGGTGATATTTCTAAGTTGCAATAAACCTGTAAATTTGTGAAAGTCTGAATTCTTGATGGATTAGTGTGATTACATGCAAAGTTTTCTATTATATTTTTAGAATTGCATTTTCTTGAAGCTAATCGAAGTTCACATGCGAGCACACTGAATAGATTGATGAAAGTTTTTGAAACTGAACATGTCTTAACTTGATATGCAATAAAACTTGTTTCTGTATCCAAAAACATACATTTGATTTCATCTGACGGATTTTATTGTGATGTTTTACTAAGTAAAATTTTATTTGTTTCTGTTTAAATTTTTATATATTTAGTCGTTTCAAAATACATATTCAGTATATTTTTCTTTCTACATTGATGTTTCAATTCTTGTGTTCTCATATTTTTATAAATGGGTTTGTGCATTATTCAAGGCGGAGTGAATAAAGGAGAAATTTCTGAAATGATCTTATCAATTTTTGAGGGGGAGTATCTGGTTTTCTACATGAATGCTAACTTGATTTGTCATATCTAGTGCATTTGTGTAGGGAGAGTCAAAGAGTTTAAAAAGGTAAATTTTTTCTGAGTTCAAGTCAGATTTGCGCCAACAGTTGGTCCCGCAAACCTCACTTTGCGCCACCTTCGGCTAGCACAAACCTCCCTTTGCGCCACCAGCGTGTCGCGCAAACCTCCTCTATTTTTCCTTTATTTTGATTTTACAGATCTTAAGCTATCTCGTCTCCAACATTTGCATGACCAAGTTAATCTCGATCATCAAGGTCATGAGGGGGAGCAGTTAAGGAGATGTTTAAGAGACAAAGAGCTCAAAAGTTTATCTACTGATCAAGATCCGCTGATCAAGATCCGCTCAAGATTCTATTTCTCTCAGCCATTCTACATCTTTTGTTGTTCTTGCTCCGACCATCATTATTCTTTCAAGGTCATTTAAAAGATGTTTGTCGTCTAGAGCACAAGATGATGAATCGACTGCTCATTCAAGTTTATTCCAATATGGTCCAGTCTTGTCAAGGCAGCGAAGATAACTCAAACTGAAAGATGCTGAGAAGAAATTTTTTTTTAAGTAAAAAAGCTTTGCAAAGTCGCTTAGTTGGTCCATGCTGATTTAGAAGATGGTTTTTGAAAACCACAGCGCCAATGATTACTAAGGGGGAGATTGTTAAGTCTGATTTTATAGTAATCATTGTATTTATAGGTTTGGTCAAATACTGTGTTTAGTTGTCTCATTCTGTGTGTTTGACCAAGGGTATTTAAGTCCCTTTGGTCCTTGTTTCTTGTAACACTTTCACGCTTACATTCAATACATTTGTTACTTTGCGCTTTGAACTCTCTCTCTCTACTTTCTCTCTCTAGGATTTAGAGATCTTGGACTCACACTCATCACCCTGATCATGTCTACGTATTAGACAAAGCGCTATATAGTCTAAAACAAGCACCATGAGCATGGTATGAAACTCTTACTAAATTTCTCCTAGCTTCCGGTTTCAAGAAAGGTACAGTTGACACTACCTTATTTCTAAAAAGGCAAGGTGATGACTTGATTCTCATACAAATTTATGTTGACGACATTATATTTGGGTCGACAAATCGGAAATTCTGCAAGAACTTTTCAAAGATCATGAAAACGAAATTTGAAATGTCGATGATGGGTGAATTGAATTTTTTTCTTGGTTTGCAAGTAAAGCAATTACCCGAAGGCATTTTCATTAATCAAGCCAAATATATTAATGATATCTTGAGAAAGTTCAATATGTCAAACAGTTTTGTCATGAAAACACCAATGGCTACGGGTACACTCTTAGACGCAGATTTATCTGGTAAACCTGTTGATCAAAAGGTGTATCGTAGCATGATTGGTTCTTTACTTTATCTGACTGTAAGTCAACCAGATATCATGTTTGCAACATGCTTTTGTGTAAGATATCAAGCTAATCCCAAAGAGTCACACTTTAATGTTGTTAAGCGAAACTTTATATATCTTAAAGGCACTCCTAATTTAGGCCTTTGGTATCCAAAGGATTCCCGTTTTGATCTCACTGCCTTTACAAATGCTGACCATGCACGATGTATGCTAGACCGTAAGAGTACTTCTGGATCATGTCAATTCATAGGAGACAAACTTGTTAGTTGGACATCAAAGAAACAAATTTGTGTTTCTACATCACTACTGAGGCAGAGTACGTAGCTGCTGCTAGCTGCTGTTCACAAGTCCTCTGGATGAAGATGCAGTTGAAGGACTTTGGATACAACTACAAGCGAGTGCCTATTTATTGCAATTCCAAGAGCGCAATTGCATTAACTTCTAACCCGGTCCAACACTCGAAGACCAACCACATAGATGTACGCTATCACTTCATCAAGGACCACGTAGAAAAAGGTGATATTGAAATGCACTTTGTTCATACCGACTTCCAGTTGGCTGACCTTTTCACCAAGTCGTTGGATGAAAAGAGGTTCAAGTTTCTAATCAGTAAACTTGGAATGTTGCACATGTCTACTTAAACCTTTTCTCATGACTCGAGGGGGAGTTTTCTGTATCTTAATCTTATTGCTTGTGTATTGATTCTCAAACAATTGCTATTCATATCTTTTACTGACGGAAGCAGAATCATTTTTATAAATGATTACCAATATTCTTTTTTTTTTTTTGCAGGATACTTCAAGTGACTTTGGCTTCTGGTCATATCAGATTAGGACCCGCACTTAATTGCCAAAAGAGTTGGCTTCTAATTACATCTGATTAGAACCTTCACTTCAATGATTTTCTTCTAAAAAGGATGCTTTAAAGCTGACATCATTCTAGAAGTTTTTGCGATGAGGGGGAGCTTAACTGTCAAATATTTTTGTTTTGAGGGGGAGAAATATTGAAACTTTAACAGTTATATCTATTAGAGAGAAAATATATACGCGTTGATATTGTCATATTTTTCTGATGAGTTAACTTTTCACAGGTTATAGGGGGAGAACCTGAGTTTTTGTCACAGAACTCAATAGATTATATCTTTATGGGGAGTTAAGGATAACATACTCAAGGTATATCTTTCTAATCCTTAGACTCCATGACATCAACTGACCATGTGTTTCCAATAACAAATACTTGTGTACTTGTCATTTATTTATACTTTACCAAGTATTCTTACACACATTGGTCAGTACACTCATTTTCTTGACTTTGTGATTACCACATCTCAAAAGATAAATCTTTCGATGGTAATCCTCTCGTTTGAAATTTCATTGTTTGTTTGAAAATAAGACGTCATTTCATTTTCATGTGCTTTCATTGCCAATATGTTTATACATTGTTCGTATAAACACCTTACGTCTTTGGTCTTCCAAATCTTTGTTCTTCATGATTAATAGATCTGATTGTAAAGGAATCATCCTTTTTAGCTTCAGCTCTTAAAGGAATCATTGTCAGATTCTCAAAACACTTGATTTCATTCTAGTTGTTTTGAGATATCTTAAATGTTTTAAATGCTCCAATTTCATTCTTATCTTGTCATGAGCATACATTTACTGACATTGATTTATTGTGATTTCATGTACAAATGATTGTTGAACAACATGTTCTCTTAGGAAAATACGGGATACAGTGTAAGCTTATCAGAACTTCCATGAATTCACACTAACCAGTGTTTCCTACCCCAGAAGTAATCTTGAGTGATTGAGGAGAGAGGGGTTTATTAAAAATAGAGATGGGGAGAGTGCTGAGTTAAAATTCAAATGAGAGTTTGGTTAGAAGTGAGCTCAATTGATTTAAAAGGAAGAGGGTGAGAGATTAGAGTAAAGGAAAAACAAACTCTGCACCACATCCTTTCTGAGTCAGGCAGCCACATAATCTATTGTTTCATAGTCTTTGGTGAACAATATTGAAACAAGAAACTAGCCCATGCCACCTCTTGCATGTAACCCCACCAGCTACTCATCTTCTTCTCAACAAGAATATGTTTCATATTTGAACAGGGATGCAACACATACTGTATCTGATTATCACTTGGATAATTCGGATATTGAAAAATAGGAAAATTGCCCCACCTTCGACCCTTTCTCATGTACATTGAGTCTTTGCATAATTTGTTGTTGTCTCAACAAGTTTACATACTTTGAGCCAAAGTTAAAAAGCAATTATTTGTGCTTAATTCTTTCATACACATGCACGAGCACACAGAAATATTTTTCTGTCAGAACGTTCATAGATAACCATGTGTTATTCGATGATTAAATGAATGTCTTGGGGATTCTACGTCACAACCAGCTCCTTATATAGTAACTTCGTGTTACTTAGTAACTTTGTGTTACTGACAGGCACTTCTAACTGTTTCATCTGTTGATTCAAGGTTACAACTCCTAAATTGTTTGAATTTACAAAGATTCAAGTAATTACATTTTATTAATTGACGGTCGAATCAGATTCAGATCGTATTTTGAAGATATTAGTATATTTCTCTATCTGGGGGAGATTGCTATTATTTCCAAAGAGGGAGATATTCATGAAGACTGAGCTTAAATGTTGATTTAGGGGATATAATTCCAAGACTGACCTGCTTTGAAATGTTTTGATGATGCTGATTGTCAACATTCATCAAAAAGGGGGAGAACATTCAAGGATTTCAAAGTCAGATCTGAGTTACTTTGTTCAAGAAAGAAAGTTTGTTGAAGATTGCTGAAGGATTCAAGTTTTTTCAAAGATTTCAAAGTGTCTGAACCTATCTGAATTATCAAAAGTCTGACTGAAGATGATCGTTAGAAGGACACTTCATTCCAATTTCAGCAAAAAGGGGAAGGTTACAGTTTCCTCAAAGTTGTGAAGACTGTGAAGAGCTACAAGTTTTGAAGTTTTTAACGACATATCTGCTACAGTTCTCAAGAGAAGTGAAGACACGAAGAAAATTGCCAAAAAAAAATTTAATCTTGAATCCAAAGGGGGAGATTGTTGGATCATTAGTTGTATTCAAGATTAAAATGTAGAAAGGGGTCTTAATTGTAATTATCTATAATTTCCTAGGGGGTAATATGCAGTTATCTAGGTTTGACCATGCCTTGGTCATGTTGACCTATATAAGGCAATGTTTCTTTGAGAATCCCTAGGGCTTCATTTGAATTATTTCACACACAAGGTAGTGACTACACCAAGAACACACACTCACACTTAGACTTGTGGCACAAGAGATTTATGGCTATTTTGATTGATTCTTCTTGATCTCTTGTCATTATTGTGTCGTGGAAAACATTTATCAACTAATATATGGGCTTAACATTTGTACCTGTTTTTTGATGACAGAAACGGCCTTCTCCGCTACATACTGGGGATCGAAGAAATTCGCTTTGTAGAAAGATAAATGTTCCTTGAATTTTGCTTATGGTTTTTGAAATTTGATATTCGTTCAAAACCACCACCATCGCTACTGGTTTGATTCTTGATCAATGGAATTCATATTGCCAAAGTTCGATAGGTGGAGTGCTCATTGGCAGAAAGGGAGAAAATAGAGTCAAGGGGCGATGGAACGGTTGATCCATGAGGTTGAGAGGACACAGAACAATGGATGCTTTGGGGTGTTTGAGATTATGAAGAAGGGTGGTTCGTGAACAATGTTGATTGGATTAACAAAACCCAGTAATTCCGTTCAAATTTTAATTTAGTCCATAAATAAACCATGAACTTCTAAATTATTTCAAAATGCCATTGTGTTTTATGTCCATAGATTAAAAGTAATAAATGGCTTAGATTGGTTTTCACGATTCACAACCTTTTAGTGGTTCTCATTTGATTACCGTCCAACTTGAATAATCACTAATCTCCACAAAATATATTTAAAATTAACAATTGAATGAAGGGATAACCACTGCTAGTTATATCTAAGTGTTGTAACCGAAACAAATCAAAGCTAGGAGAAAATCTAATGATACCTTTTAGTTGTCAACAAGATTCAAATCCCAACATCTCTTCCTAACAACGATTTAAAAAACGAGCTCAAATATTTATTCTATCATTGTCGCTATGTCCAAAATTGTTGCACTCAAAATCTAGTTCATCTTCTTCATTGACACAAATGCCAAAAACAAACGAAAATTGATGGATCTCGGTTTTGACAAAAAAAAAGTAGAATGTTGATTTTCGTGGCGAAAGCTAACAACTCCCGAAACATCAACCACGTCAGTCAATTGGAATCTTTATTCAACATTCAGAAATTGGATCCCTTTTCTAAATCCGTGGCCATAACGGAAAGTAAAAAAGAAAAAATCAATGAAATGGAAACCATGATGAATTGGGAAAAGAGGGGTTGGCCTCCTGGGGGTAGCCCTCGTTAACGAGAGCTCTGACCATCTTGTAACGTAACACACATTAACATTAACGGTTCCCATATATGTCAAGGATATTGAAGTCAACCAACCATCAATACTTGCTACAAATTCAAGGTTGGAATTATGATGAGAATATACAATGTTTTGTGGTTCAAAGAGAAAGGGAAAGAATACATATTTACATACCAAAACACAGAAAAATACAAAACATAAAAGATTGAAAGAAATACAAGTCAAATAACGAGGAATTTCAATAATAAAAGACCAACTAAGAGAGGCTCAGTATGATAAGAGAACAAAGAAAAGGATCCATGTTAGTTGGAAACATAATAGCAACAAAAAATACAAGATGTCAAGATATATCATGTTTAATAGACCACTTCATCAACAACCAATTTGCATAAACAACATCGAACACTAACATGCCCCTCAATCACCAACATCGAAGCATGGAATTGTAGAAGCGTTAATGAAATAAAAATAGGTTGCACATACAGAAAAAACTAAAACTGTTGCACACGCAAAAAAAATCTACCGTATAGATAGCAAAAAAGTCTAAAACAACAAGTCTGTACAGAATGATTGATCGCATGCTAGTCAGTCACACCCATACACACAACCAAACACGAAGGAATCCACAAAGACATAAAAAATTTAATTGTGGAAAAAAAAACTAGACTAGATCATCGAAGATAAGAACCAATGTTCAAGTTAAAAATTCATAAAACACTTAGACTATTAGAGATCTACATGAGGTTGAAACTAATCTAAAAAGATTGATCTAACGCCCAAATCGATCCAACATAAAACCATAAAATATTCGCAAAACCATAAAGATCTTACCAAGAAGACGGGTAGATGTAACAAGATAGGATCCAATACTTAAGACACAAACGAATACAAACACTTATAAAATTGTTCATAGAAGCACATACAAGATAGATCAGACTAGAGAGATATATAATGTAAACCTATGGTCTAAGTGAATATGAAGCATAGATCTAAGGTTACAAAAAAACGGTGATGATACGCCATCATCACATATAAATATATGTAGGATGTGCAAATGACAAAACGACCGACATTTTAGACACACATTTTAAACGTAAAGATGAAATTTATCTACCACATCGTCAATGTTCATAACATTTCGTCAAAACAAGCACCCACTGCATAATGCCTTGAATGGTTTTATTTGACAAAATGTCATGAACACGAAAATGTGATAGCAAATTTTCTTCGGCCTTCAAGTTAGATCTTGATCTTTTTCAAGAAATCATATATGATTTTTTCACACTAGATAAAAATTGTTTCTACCTAGTTATGATATATATACAATTCTATAGTAAATGAATGATATTGTGGGCTACTAAAATTTTGCTAATGAGTCATTTTATAGGGTTCAAAAGTATCAAAGATATTAGTATCAATTTAATGCTAGATTATTCATAAATTAATTTCCATATATGTATATATACATAGAAGGCCATTCATTTGTTAACCAAATAAATATTATTAACTTTTTCATTTTTTTTTATCAATGGTTGTGATTACATGGACGTTATAATCTGATAAAAAAGGAAATAAATAAATGAGGGGCTTTTCTGGAAGAAATTATTTTATATTTTTGGAAGATAATCAATTTTTTTGGAAGATATTCAATAATAATATTTAAATTATTTTTTGTTTTTTAAAACATAATGATATTTTCATTTTAGGAAATAATCAATAATAATATTTAAAGTATTTTCATAAAGCTAAAACCAGAAAGTTAATAGGTGAAATAGAAACTGAAACAATGATTTTTGTTTAGAGTTTATAGTGAAATCAGATAATTAAAGTTCATAAATGAAACGAGAAGGTTTATTTGTGAAACAAGAATTTATGTTTAAGATTTATAGGTGACACAATTATTCTTTTTCGTTGGTGAACAATGATTTTTGTTATTGAGTTCATAGGTGAAACAATGATTTTGTTAAGTTCATAGGTGAAACAATGAATTTTTTTTTTTTTTGTGTATAAAGTTGGTTCTTCCACTTTATTTTTTCATAGGTGAAACTAGAAAGTGAATGAGATAATTAAGAATACTTAAACAACAAAGTTAATGAAATTTAGATGATATTTCTTTATATTTAATGAATATGATAATTAAGTAACGGATCCAAAGTTAACACTAATTGTTTGGTTAACAAAATAACGGATCCAACCACAAGGGTTGTGGCATACTGGATAAAGCCCCAGGGAATGTGGTGGAATATCACATCTGTCCAGGGTTCGAATCCAGGCGTACACAACAATTGTGACCATTGAGGTTTAATCACAGATAATGTCTTACAGTTATAATTTGCCTACGGATTAGTATAGACATAGCCTAAGATACCCTTCCAAAAAAATAATAATAAGAGACCTATGTATATATATATATAGGTCACGGTTATTTTGCAAACTAGTAAAAGGTTACAACTCTATGTAATCGTCATCTAAACCATTCATTTAGACCATTGCACTTGGATTTTCTTTGATTCTCTAAATGAATTTACTTGATTTCGTCGAATTTATGTGCACATAACAGTTCATACGATGTATCAGATGAAGATGTTACTTTTGAAACAATATGCATTCCATGGTAGTGTATGTATTTAATGAAATACTATGCATTGCAAGTAAGGTTATTGCATGAAACCGGTAATTATTGATGCAATCCATAATGAATGGCTAAATGAATGTTGTAGATGAGCATTGTTCTATACTATGTTGCAAAATAAACCACTCTATAATATATATATATATATATATATATATATGTATATATATATATATACTATATATATTGGGGTAGTTTCATTTGGAAACCACCTTAATTTTGAAAATCGTGCAAACCGTCGATTTCATTGCTAAAGTTAATGAATTATTTCATGAATTTGTAAAATTTGATAAATTGTTTTATATAAAATTCTTTTCTTGATGAAATTGTTTCATATATTTGTGTTTTATATCTAAAAATGAAAAAGTTTCATCAGAATGAGAAAATGCTTGAAACAATTTCATCAGAATGAGAAAATAAATGAAACAATTTCATTTTACATAAAAAAACACAAATATATAAAACAATTTCATCAACAAAAGAATTATATGACACAATTTCATGAACCAAATTCATTAACTTAACTAATGAAATCGACAGATTGCACTATTTGCCAAATTACAGTGGTTTCCAATTGATCTCTTCCCTATGTGTGTGTGTGTGTATATATATGTGTGTGTAAATACATACATACATAAATGGGGTCATTCAAAGGGAAGATTCAGTAATTTGTGATAATTGTGAGATCAAATCTCAACCGCTCACCAACCTAAATCAAAAGCTATATTTAATAATAATACTTTTGCAATATTTACGAAAATATTAATCAATTTTAATTATAAATAGATTTTTAGAGGGTAAAAAAAGAATATAGGTTATAAAATAAATGGGAAAATTTGGGGTAATCCCTAGAATATCTCCTAAATAGTTGTTGATGATGTAGTTTCGTTTGGAAACCACCTTAATTTTGAAAACCATGGAAATCGTCGATTTTATTGGTTAAGTTAATGAAATTGTTTTATTAATTTGTAAAATTTGATAAATTGTTTTATATGATTTTTTTTTCTTGATTAAATTGTTTCATATATATGTGTTTTTTATGTAAAAATAAAAAAGTTTAATCAGAATGAGAAAATGGATGAAACAATTTCATCGAAATGAGAAAATACATTAAACAATTACATTTTTACATAAGAAAACACAAATATATGAAACAATTTCATAAAAAAAAATTATATGACACAATTTAATCAAATTAAACAATTTCATGAACCAATTTCATTAACTTGACCAATGAAATCGATGGTTTCTACGGTTTGCAAAGTTAGAGTAGTTTCCATTTGATCTCTCCCCATTAATTAATATCCTTAAATATATTTGTAATCTTCCTTTTTATTTATTAAGTGTTGTAGGATAAGTGTTTCATCGTTTAAAGGATATGACGATAGAGATAGAGATGAAGATAAATATATCATAGTTAGATTAAAACTGAAATATCTCATATCTATCTTCTTGTAACACATCTCTATTTAAAGGGCTTATGATTAATGAGAATTACATATTTTCCTCTCTTTATTTTATTGTTCTTCTATTTTGTTTTTCCTTTAACACGTTATCAACACGTAAAACTTAGAACATTTTCCACCAACGCTAAATGGTTGTTTTGATCACTTCACTGCCGTTGAATGACTTGTTGCAATTCCGTTGCTACTTGGTTATTCCTTACTTGTTGCCACGTCTATAAACAATTCTAGTAAGTTCGCTATCAATTTCTTCATAAGTGAATATTATGAAATCATGTTGGAAGAATAATATAGCTTATGATTTAATTTATAGAATATTTCTGTTATAGTTTCGTGGTTGATATCAATCTAATTGGACAAAAAACATATAATTAAATCCAATTCATAATTATTTAGTTATTGATTGAGATAATTAAATAAATAAAAATATATATTAACGTTAAGAAATCATTTTGAAAGATAATTATATGAATTTTATTGTGATTTTGATATAATAACCCAATTAAATATTTATATGATTTTGTTTTAATTAATTTTATTGAGATTTTGATGTAATTATTTAATTAAATTTTTATGTGATTTTGTTTTAATTTCTTTTAGTTGTAAAAAAAATATAGAAATGTGGAGTCATAATCTAAATCTAAACCTACGGGTTGGTTTTTATTAATTAAATAATAATTTCATTTGTTTTCTTTATAAGGTGTGTATTGAGTTTTTTTATTTAATATTTATTATCATATTAGTAATATTTTAATTTAATATCATTTAAATTTTATTGGATCTATTGTAATTCTTGATAATGCTATTTATTATTTATTATATTATTTTAATTGTCAATATTATTTATTTATATGAGTCGTTGTTGGTTTGTTCATGAACCTGCTTATTTAGTTTTACTTAATTGGATAAATAAAATCTATCTTTTCAAGCTAGTTCAAATAACAAATTAGACTATTTGTTCATTTATTTTTAGTTTCACATTATTTAAGTTTAATTGTGTTAGTATAACTTTTATTGTTTTAGACATATTTAGGCATCCTCAATTCGTTACAATTTTGACATGTTTAGTTGGCTAATTTAATTACGTTAATATCATTTTATTTAGATCAATTACCATTTAATTATGGATATGATAATATTTATTATTTTGAACTATTATTATTCTTTATTAATATTTATCAAATTAGATTACAATATGCATATATTTAGATGGTTATCCAATTAGTTTACAATATTAATTAATTATTTATTTATATATTATTTGTTTATGTTAATATTTAAATGTTTATCTTCATTATAATTCATAATCTTATAATTAATTTTTGGAAGTTACACTTCCAATGCCCATAACTTTTGGTGTTTTGCTAAAAGCTCTAAAAATAGAATGAAAATGTTAAAATATTCAATTTTTTATCTTGATTATGGTTCCTACTCATTATTTTCAACCTTAATTTATATTTGGAAGTTACATTTCAACCCCATATTTTCTTGCCATCGTGCCAAAAGCTCCAATAATGATGATATGATAATAATTTTTCTAAATTTGATTTCATTTTTTGACTTCATATCAAAAGATACCTATTAAATAAATCGCAAGATATAGAAAGGATTTTGTCAAACTGGTGTAAATAGTCGTAAGGTTTGTAGGGACTTAAGAAATCCATGTGATTCCCCTACTACCTTGGAAATCCAAGAGATTGAGTGATTTCTTTTAGCAAAATGAAATATTAATGAAATATTATCAACAAAATGTAAGCATATAAAAATCCACTATCGTTATGATAATGAAATTTCATACATAAAATAATAATTATAACCATAACCCATTGTCTTATCAAACAGAAAATCATTATCCCTTATATATGTAAATGGTTGAAATAACTCATCTGAAATCAACGTCATAAACTCAAAAGAACCTGAGTACCATAAAAAAGTATACAAATCTCCTTTGAAAAGGTATAAGAAAATACCTAAAACCTAAAGGTACAAGCAAATACCTTTAAGTTTTTACGATGACATATCAGTCATGCTTTCACAGAGACAACCTTCTACTAGCAACCCTAAAGAACCGTGGGCCAAAAACGAAGAGTCGGGAATATTCATGAACGAGTGCTTCTCGGACTAATCTTACAGCGGAATAAAACCTACTCATTACGAAAATCTAATTGATTTCAACAAAGAAATGTTGTGTCTCAAAAGGCATCTTAATCTTCATGTCAAGAAACTCACAGAAGATGACATGATTCATAACATTATTCTACCTTTCATATATCAGCAAATGTTAATGAACCAATATAAACCGGAATATACCTTTAGACAAATTCATCAACCTACTGCAAGTGGTTGATAGATATAACAAGGTTCTTTCAAATAACAACGATAGAGATGTTGGGACAAAGAAACTTCCAAGGTCAATAATGAAATGTTAGAGGTGGAAATAACTCACAAAGAATAGTAAGTTAATAAATTCTCACACACGACATCTATGTACCATGTGGACTAAAAGGTAGAAAGTGTCAGGGTCATGGCAATAGTTGGGAAAGATTTTCTAATCCTTGTATTAGATATACAACTACTGCCTAGTTGATAAGGGACAGTTAATGAAGATATATATTAATTACCATTCCTTTATTTTAAAAAGGGCAACAAGTAGAAAATAAACTATATCATATCTAAGAGCGGTTGACTATAAGTTTACTGAATGAGTTTTAACTACCAAATTAATTGTTTCTGCAAATATACACCCGAGTTTATAACCATTATAGACGTAAATAAATACAATAAAAATAAATACAAAACTCTCAATGTTCTTCGTTTCGTGTAGGAATGTATCGAGGAGAACTTGACTGTTTTTGTGACATCCCATACAAGAAATAGATTATTATTCATTAAATTGATTATTTTTTAGTTCCTCCAACCAAACACTTAGACGATAGACTGTAACTTGTTGCTTAAAGACATTAGATCAGTCACTCAAGCACTATATGCATCAAACCTTGTAAAAATATTTAATTGAAATGGAAATCCATATTATGAATGGAAATGAATATTTATATCACTTCTAATAAAATGGAAGGAAACACATATTAGAGAAGCTAATATGTCAAACTAGTGGATTATTTAGGTCATTAAATCATATTTTGTCCCCAACAATGAACTTTGGAACAATGACACATATATAATTTGGCATGACCACGTGGGACACCATGGTCCTGACATAATGACCCGACCCCCTGTTGTTGAAAAACAAACATAGACACATTTTTTTCGAGTGAAAGAGATGATCCAAAATTGCAATTGTTGACTTTTGCAGCATAAGAAGCAACATCACCATCATAATATGACCTCTCGAACCTGATCCTTAGCAAAGACAAGAATGAGACCATCCTAAATCTAAGGACATAATACAAAAGTATTCCATTCTTACAACAAATCCAAAGTGATATTTATGGACATAAACCTCCAAAATGTGGGCCATTAAAGTACTTTATGGTTATGGTTTCGACACGATGAACGTATGTCGTCTTATCTTATCAAGTCTATACATTTAAGGGCTCACCACCCTAATTATCTTATCAAGACTACATGACTTGGAACGGTGGAGAATTTACATCATAAGGATTTGATGATTATTCCATGTATATTGGGATTAATGTAGAGTTTCCTATACCCTATGTGAATATATAAAATGGTCTCGTTGAAGTTCTTATCAAAAGAATATTGATGGTATCTAGGGAATTGGTAATGCGCACCAATTTACCCACATTTACGTGGGGTTATGTAATTATTATATGCATTTTTTTTTCGTTTTTAGACCTACTACTAGAGTCTCATGCGTACCAGTTGATAACTGGATATAAGCCTGATATTTTACATTTACGCATGTTTGTTTGTGTAGTATATGTGTCATTTGCGCCCCCACAGCGCATCAAAATGCATCCTTTAAGACAATTCAGTATATGTTGGATATGAATACCCAACAATTATCCACTAATTAGAATTCTTGACTAGTGATCTCTTTACCGCTAGATTTGCGGGTTGTCATTTTAATGAGACAGTTTTCTCGTCGTTAGGGGGAGATAGGAAAAAGGATTTTCCATGGGAACGACAGGAAGTGTCATTGAATATTCCCACTCTGTCCCATTTTGATCTCGTAAAACATCATAACGTAATGTTGAAGTCAAACGAATCAGACTCGATACCTGATACATTTAATGTTATTCCAAAAATGGCAAGATCACATATACGAGCTACAAATATACTCGCAAGGTCAAAAGTCGCCAAAACAAGGGCATAACATCGCTGGGAAGTGTGTTGCAATCACACATAGTGGAGGTGTGGTTGAGATCGTAGCTCCTAAAAGGAAATAGGGGAAGCTACTTTGTTCGATAAATGCTTATCTAAAGGAAGAGAAGAGTATGTCGCAACTATTTATCATCAATACATAAACCTCTTATGAGATTGTCTCTGATTATAACTATGTCTATGAATCATTACAAGAGGATGCTCCGAAGTTAATATTGATTCCAGAAATAAAATAAATCTTAAATGAATTATGATAGTGCATATGAGTCGATGAACAAATCATATATACTCATTGATGATATATTCGTATACACTATTGCTCATGAGATGATAAAGCACATTGACATCGAACCATGCTCAGTTGAAGAATGTCAACAAAGAGCAAATTGCCCTACATGAAAAGTAGCAATCCAGGAGAATTATATTATTTGACAAATGAACAGGTATTTGGTTTGGTAATGCTAACCAACCAAGTGTAAAGCCTGTAAGACATAGATAATTCATTTGTCATAAAGCGTAATGAGAATAAATAATTCATAATGTATGAGGCTCTCTCGTGATGGACGTTATAATGTTCTGCTAATAAATTAGCCAATAGTTTCCGAAAAACTAGAAATGCAGCTCGTGAATGTGGTTATCACATATCTCTACGGGGATCTTGATTTAGATATTTATAAAAGTGCTTGATGATATTACAGTACCAAAATCAAGTAACTCTAAACCATGAAAGGTGTTTTCCATAAAATTGAAACACTCACTTTATAGATTAAAGCAATCTATGCGGATGTGATATACCCACCTAAAAGTGAATACTTGATTGGGAAAAGATATGTAAGAACGTTGAACTGTGCCCTTGCGTATTTATTTAGGAAAACATGTTCCAGATGAACATAATAGGCACTCTTGATGAAATAAGAGAAACCACAAGCTACTTGAAATCTAAATTTCAGATGAAAAAACTTGGGAAAACTTGGTTTTGTCTACCTATTTGAGCTAGGACACCGAGTTTGTGAAATATTAATTCACCGGTCGCATATGTCTAAAAAGTAATTAGGCATTTTAATATGGACAAAGCGCATCCGATTAGAACTCCCATGATCGGTCATAGTGTTGGATATAAGGAAAGATTCATTTCATCTAAAGGATGGTGACGAAAAAGTGTTGGGGAGCTGGAATTCCCTATCTAAGTACAATATGCACATTATCGTATTTAACACAATACACTTGACCATATATTGTATTTCTCAGTGAACTTGTAGCTAGATTTAGCTCAACGCCAACGCAACGTCATTGGAATGATATCAAGTTAATCTTTTGGAACCATTGACATAGCCTTATAGTTTCCCTATAGAAAGAAAAATGAAATTGATATTGGAACTTCAATACCTATTTAGAACGTAAGCAACAAAAGTACTAGCACTTATAAAAAACACTTAACAATGTATTGGTATATGTTTGTTGATATTAGGTATTTGTGTGACACATAGAAAGGTTGTTCCCAAACCGGATAAAAAATTACCACAGGGAACACTCCGATTGCTTGGAAGTAGGTTAACCAAACCCTCGTAACTACCTACTTGAACTATTCCAAGAATATTACTCTCCGTGAGATAATTAAAGAATTTATATGATTAAGGGCTATCATTACACATATTAGAGGAGATAGTAATTTTGAGTTCAACTAGTATCTTACTCGCATATATCGTAATAATGCATCATGTATCAAAGAAATGAAAAAATGATACATCAAGGATAATAACACAAAGCATATTCTGCTTAAGTTTCTATACAATTAGCACTAACATACTCCCCTCTAGATTCAAGTGAATCACGTTAGGTGTTAAAAGAATGTGACATATTTTACCAAATCATTACCTAAAACCATATTATCAAAACATGTAGAAGTATTAAAATACAAATGTTTTACAAACTCCGTTGATTAATGTACGAATCAGGGAGAGTAGTAGACAAAAAGGGGAATCTACTATATATATATATATATATATATATATATATATATAGGGGTGGTATCAATTGGAAACCAAGTTTCATTGGAAACTTTGAAAACCAAATTTCAGCATTGATCTTTATAATCAATGGTTAAGATTCATTTGAATTATATATGGTAGTAAATTAATTAATTTATTAATAATAAATAAAAATAATAGATGAAAAGGGTAAATATGTCTTTTGATTTTGTGTCTCAAATATGGCAAGAAATGTTTATTTTATTTAGATTACTTGAAACCAAAATAAATTTTTTCACGCAATCTAAATTTTGTTATTTTTTACTATGAAAACGTGGAGCATTTGCCTTTTCATCAAAAAAATTATTTTTCTTTTAAAATGTAAGATTTTTTTTTAATTTCATTTTATTATAAAATTTCCCACGTAATCTAATATTGTGATGAAACAGAATGAATTTGTGGATTACAGATTTCATTGGATTACAGATTTCATCAGGTTCATCGTGTTAGCATTATTGTTTCATAATGAAACATGATGAATTTGTGACATTTTTGTTAACTTTCCATTTTTGTTTCATTACCTGTTCAATTGTATATCCGTATATGAAAATAGTTTCATCAGGTTCATCGTGTTAGCATTATTGTTTTATAATGAAAATAGATTCATCAGGTTCATCGTGTTAGCATTATTGTTTCATTATTACCATATATAAGCTAAATTAAAATTAAATAATTTACCTAAATTAAATATCTCATTTTTAAATTAATCAATGATTATTATTACCATATATAAGCTAAATTAAAATTAAATAATCTATATCTATACTATATTATAAAGATGGCATAAAAAAACTCTTAAAAACAAGTCTTAAAGCTTAATGTACCGCTATTTAATGTTAATTACTTAAAAACAACCATAAAAGTTGTATGTACTACATTTAATGTTATTCATTAATTTTCAATGATTATCTCTAACCATTTTAACTCCCCTAAAATCATTTCCCACTTTAACTCCCCTAAAATAACTCTCAGCATATTTTAGATATAAAAAATCTAAAATATAATTAAAAAATCTTACAGAATATTTTATAAAAAAAATTATATTATTAAACCAAAATAAATTACATTATATTATTAAGTCTAAATTAAACAAATTTATATAAAAAATCATTATCACTCTCTCACAATCATCCAAAATCGTAATGTAAATCGACAAAAAACAGAAAATAAAATGAAACATTAAAATCGTGATGTATCTAGTTGCATTGCGCGAGTACATTTCTAGTTATTAATATAATAATAATAACAGTTGCCATATATATTATGAAATAATGTAAAAGACAAAAATAACTTTTTCAATTAAAAATAAAAATAAAAAAAGAAATTCACTGATTGGTTGATTTCGGTTCCAAAGTTTCCAATGTAATATTGGGTTTCCAATTGATCTCTCCCCTATATATATATATATGATATTGGTATGTTGTGTTCTTTCCTTCAAAAAAGGTTTTATTTTTCCCATTGAGTTTTGTTTCTTGGTGTAAGGTTTTAGTGAGGCAACAATTAATATACCATCATGTTTTCCTAAATCTCATTATTAATGTACGAATCTAAGAGAAAACTAGACTGAAAGAAAAGTCTATGTATTGCGAAGAACTGGTGCGTTGTACTTTTTCCTTCGTCTGACTTTTATTTTTTCAAGTAGGTTTTTATTTTGGTGTAAGGTTTTAACGAGGCAACAATTGTACACCATCACCCCTTTGGCTCGACACAAGGGGGAGTGTTGTAGGATAAGCGTGTCATCGTCTAAAGGATATGACGATAGAGATGGAGATAGAGATAAATATATCAGAGTTATATTAGAACTGAAATATCTCATAGCTATTTACTTGTAACTCATCCCTATTTAAAGGACTTATGATTAATGAGATTTACATATTTTCCTCTCTTTATTCTATTGTTCTTCTCTTTTGTTTTTCCTTTAACATTAAGATATTAAATTTATTATTTTTTAAACTTATATTACAACACTATTTTCTTAAAACCATGGATCACCAAACATAGGCCTACTTCTTTTGTTTTCTCTTTCCAATTCGCTGGAGTTCACAATTAATTGTGTTAAGATCTGTAATATGGTTGTTCATTAAGGATAACACATTGTGATTATTGGATCAACACATGGGTTTCAAGATATAGGTGTTAAAGACATGGGATAATAAACTGTGATCATTACAATTCCATTGAAAAACCATCATAAACTCACTCGATCAACATATGGATTTCAGATATGTGATAACAAATTGCGATCACATGTGTTTCCACCGCAAACCCACCGTAAAACCAATCGATCAACATATGGGTTTCAAGATATGAGATAAAACACTGTAATCGATCATTATAACTCCGACCGATACACGTTAATGTGATACAATATTTACGACCATTTTATCTATATACCCACTGATACACGATGTGATACCCTAAGATACACGATGTGATACCCGATGTCTACACGTTGTGATACCCATTGTATACACATTATGGTACCCATATACGAACATCATCAACACAAATAACAAATTTACGTAAATCTACGAATGCATTTAAAACATTTATGATACAAATCTCAATATAACTCAAACACACTAAATCTAAATCAAACATCCATCGAGCGGTGAGCGACTATACACGGCGACACAGGTTGAAGGACGATTGCAAGTGAGATCGAGGGAGAGGGAAAGAGACATTTTTTAGGTGTGATTAGTGGTGAGAAAAATTAGGGAGATTGATATAGATCTGCATGTTGTTGATTTTAGAAAGAAATGATTGCTTAATTAAAATATTGATTTCGGAATATGTATACTTTGTGGTGGGTCGGTTACCAATGTCAAATTGCTTTGGGTCAGTTAACAATGCCAGTTATTGACGATTATACAATTTTAACAATTTTAAATTTGCCTGAAGTAACATCTTAAGAAAAATTCTCGATAAATGACTCATTTTTTTCTAAAAAAATGAGGGCATATTTTGAATTAGTGATTTTCCTAGTTTATAAAGGTAATTGCACTTACAATTTAAGAGATTGTTTAAATTCTCATTTGCAGTATGAATTAACTATAGAGTTTCTTTCAGTTAATGTTTAATTGAGGGAAATTCGAGCTAGTCAGCGCTCGTTGACAACTACTACTACCAGTTTTGACTTGTTTTAGCATTTTATACCAAAGTAATTGATGATAGTGTTTTGCATCATAATAGGAACAAGGCTAGTATTGGGTTATTATTGAACTCTAATTACCTTAAATCGCATGCTTCGTTTAGTATTCAAAACCAACCCCCCATCCTACATTGTACTTTTAATTGATTGTTATTGCGCTTGATATGGCTAGCAATGATTGTTGAGACCAATTCTCTGTATATTCGACCTAACTTATTCGACCTGACTTACCACTATTTGGTGGACTTAGCATTTGTCATAATCATACCTAACACATAGATTGATGTCCTATCAACATTCAAAGAAGCAAAATCCTCAACTACCATTGATGTTTCAATGGAAGTTGATACATCTATGGAAGATGAAACTTTTGTGAATGTTGACAATGCAACATCAACGACTCCATGTCCTAAATTTTCTAATGATGCTTCTTCCTTATGTCTCCCCCTACCATTATGTCCACAAGACATCACCCAATAGAACAAATTATTGGTGATCAACATTCAGTTGTTCAAATTAATCATTCGTGATCAACAGTTCAACACTTGGGAAAAAATTGTCTCTCTATTAATTTCCTATCAATGACAGAAAAACATGAAGAAGTGATTAAAGACTCTAGTTGCACTAGTTTATGCAAGAAGAGGTGAGGCCTGAGACATCCGGATGTGTTGAAATTTAAGCTAATTAATGGTGAAAATGGTATTGTTAGTCCTATTGAAATTAGCTAGTACTTGTTTGTCAAAAGATGGGGCTTGCGTATGGAAGTTATGAAACTGTCAACGACATATACACAATTTGGTTAAAGGGTTATGTCTCTTCCAAATGTTGTGTCTCTTGGTCAAAGGGGTGTGTCCCTTCATATCTATTTATATGTAATTGTATCAGTACTTGAATTGTGTCTATTTCTATTTTATATTGGGAAAATTGTATGAAAAAGTAATCTACTTTGATATGATTCCTATTTTGGGAAACGTAGTTTCAAAACCTTTATTTGAGTACCCGAGACAAGAAATCTCAAACATTTAAATACCTATATCTATAAATTGAGGGGTATTTTTGTCTTTTTATTATTTTTTTAATTTTCATTAAAAATATTATATTATATTATATTATATTATATTATATTATATTATATTATATTATATTATATTAAACTTTTCTTGTACAAATGTTCAATGCACTAGTACAAGTATTAAAGCATCAAAATATAAACTGTAGCTTTTGCTTTCTCACATCAACCACCGCTCATTCACCAACGGGTTACCTCCGCCATTCTTTCCCTCCACATTCAACTTCTCCCTGAACCCAAGGGTTTCCTCTCCTCTCCCAAATGCTCCGCCCTTCTTCCCCTCCTCTTTCCTATTTTGAAATATTTAAAATATAAGGTTGGCTTGTTCTTTCATTTACAAGCACAAGAAGCAACCAAATCTCTGTCCAGTCAACCAAGATACAGAGCTCCATTCCTTTTTTTCAAGATATAGAGATATTTCTCATTGTATTTCTTTATTAGCATCTTGATTGTTCTTTTACACCAACAAACTCAAAGCTAAACCACTCCATCGCAAACCGTAGCTTCCATTTTCTTAGAAGCACATGCTTTCTCATTTCCCTAGAAGCTCATGCTTTCCTATTTTCCAAACCCATATAAAATTAGTTTTAGAAGTTTTGAGATCTGCTCATGAAGATGATTAGGCATTGGGGAAAAGAGAGGAAACTTGGAGTTGGGTATGGGGAATGTCAAGTGCAGAGGGGTGGACGGAGTTAACCATCGGTGGAGGAAAGGTGGGAGGAAAAAAAAAAGCACACCTGATATTTTGATGCCTAGTGCTTTGAACATTTGTAACAAGAAAAGTTTAATATAAATGTAATATAATTTTTTTTAATGAAAATTAAAAAATAATAAAAAGACAAAAATATCCCTCAATTTATAGATATATGTACTTAAATGTTTGAGATTTCTTGTTTCATGTACCAAAATAAGGCTTTTAAAACTACGTTACCCAAAATAGGAATCATATCAATGTAGATTACTTTTTCATGCAATTTGCCCTTTTATATTCAATAAAAAGTGTGAATATTATTTGTCTGTATCTTCTCTCTTTCAAAGAATCTTCCTCTTTTTTCCAACAAAGTGGTATCAGAGCCTCATCTCATGGCTTCAAGTTCTGAAAGTAGATTACAAATTCATCATCAATTACCCAAGTTAAATGGCATGAATTACTTTCATTGGAGTATTCAGATACAAGTCTTGTTTGAATCACAAAACTTTTGGGAATTCATAGAAAATGGAGCGAGGAACAGATAACCCCACAAACGAATGCATTAAGGGAAGCAAAGAAGAAGGACAAGAGGGCACTGTACTTAATTTATCAAGCAATAGATGAAAGTATTTTTGAAAGAATCTCCTCATCCAGAACATCAAAGGAAGCCTGGGAAATCTTGTTAAAATCATATAGAGGGGAAGAAAAAGTGAAGATTGTGATATTAAAGACACTAAGATGTGAATTCGACAACTTGAAAATGGAAGAAAATGAATCCATTGAGGAATATTACAATCGAGTTATCATCTTGTTAAACCAGATGCGATTAAATGGAGAGACCATTGAAGAGAAGAGAGTGGTTGAGAATATTTTACGAAGTCTGACTCATAAATTTGAATACGTGGTCGTGGCGATTGAGGAGTCGAAAGAATTGGGAGATTTCTCCTTAGAATCACTTCCGGGAACGTTGCAGTCCCATGAACTAAGGATGAAGATGTTCGACTCTCCTACGATGGAACATGCGTTCCAAACACAGTCACTTCTAGGAAGCAAGTTCAAGCAATCAACAACGGATCTTTGAACAAAATAAAGAGGAGGAGAAAAACCCAAGGATCGTTTAAGGGTAGAGGTCGAGGAAAAAAATTCTCACACGTAAGATGCTATCATTGTGACCAAATCAGTCACACAATCAAATTTTGCAAAAAACAAATTGCAGAAGAAAATAGTGGATCCAGTTTAATGCATAAAGAAGAAAACAAGGAAGATGACTTCATCTTTATGATGATAAGTGTCCAAGACAAACCACAAAATGATTTGTGGTATCTCGACAATGGGTGTAGCAATTATATGACAGGGAGAAGGAGCCTGTTTCTTAAAATAAAAGAATCAGAGAAAAAAGATGTTACGACTGAGGATGAAAAGATACTCAGTGTGTTGGGTAATGGAGAAATTTCCACTAATATTAGAGATCAAGAAAAGAAGATCCCTAACTTCAATGTTATGAAAGATCACTTGAAGGTTCATCCATTATTAGCTTAACGGGGAGTGTTGAAATTTAAGCTAAATAATGGTTGAAAATGGTACTGTTAGTCCTATTGAAATTAACTAGTACTTGTTTGTCAAAAGATGGGGTTTGCGTATGGAGGTTATGAAAATGTCAAGGACAGTTACACCCTTTGGTTAAAGGGTTATGTCTCTTCTAAAGGTTGTGTCTCTTGGTCAAAGGGTTGTGTCCCTTCATGTCTGTTTATATGTAATTGTATCAGTACTTGAATTGTGTCTATTTCCATTTTATATTCAATAAAAAGTGTGAATATTATTTGTCTATATCTTCTCTCTTTCAAAGCATCTTCCTCTTTTTTCCAACAGGATGTAACAAAGTCCGGAAGTTGGTTCCTTGGCCACCAAACAAAAATATAGTTGGAACTAATTGAGTCTTTCAAAATAAAATGGATGAAGATATTATTGGCATAGACTACGATGAAACTTTTGCTCAGATGGCTATATTTCACACGATCAAAATATTGTTGGTCTATGTTGCTCTTAAAGATTTCAGATTGTATCGAATGGACATGAATAGTACATTACTTAATAGAATATGCAAGAAGAAACGTTTGTCAAGCAACTTCAAGATAAAAAAATTATTTTTAAGCTGGATAAGGGTATGTATGGACTAAAACAAGCACGTCGAGATTGATATGACACTCGATCACACTTTTTTTAGAGAACCATTTTTCTCGTAGTAAAATTGACAACTATCTCTTTCTTCGGAAAGACAAAGGTAATGTCATACTAGTGCAAATCTTTGTGGGTGATACTATATCTGATCTACAGATGAAAATCTTTGTAGAACTTTATCAAAACCCATGGAAAACAGGTATGAGATGATCATGCTGGAAGACTTAACATTTATAATGGGTTTACAAGCAAATGAAACTTTCGTAAATCAAGAAAATATGTTAAAGATCTTTTAAATAATATTATGAAATTCATTAGTGTTCCGTTATGAAAACCACAATAGCTCCTTCACTTAAATTGGACACACTGATAGACAATCAGTGAATGTTACCACTTATAGAAGAATGATTGGTTTTTTACTATCACTACTAAACAAAGGGGCTTTACCGACGGATCATTCCGCTGAAAAAAAGGATCATTGACGGACCTCAAGGCCGGAAAAAACATTGTTGGGAACTGAAGAAAAACTCAAGTATGGTTAATGCTGCTGGTTCAGAGTTAATACTGCTAGAAGACTTAAAGGTTAATACTGCTGAGTGTTACTACTGCTAGTAGTTAATACTGCTAGTCAAAGTTAGTGCTGCTTGAACAAAGTTAGTACTGCTTAGCTAGTTAGTACTGCTAATGGTTAGTACTGCTTAGTAGTTAATGCTGCTAGAAGGAAGTTAATGCTGCTGAAGATTAATACTGCTTATATGATGAAGATTCGTATGAAAGGATATACATGGAAGCTTAGAGATATACATAGAAGATATACTAAATATATTTTATTTATTGTAATTATTTTTGTATTCAGTATATATAGTGTATTGTTTAGAATAGTTAGATAACTCTTTAGTTTTCATTCTTTTAGAGAAAAACAACCTCAAGGCATAGATCCTAATTCTAGAGAAGTAGAATTCGTATTGGTGAGCCTGTTCATCAATATTGAGGTTGAGTGAGTAATCTTGTAACTTCAAAGCATTAAATACAAGTTTACAGTTTGTTCTTCATATTTTCTGTATTGATTTACTGTTTAATTGAATATCAAAGTGTTATTCCGCAAACTTCTTTGATATTGTTTCTGAGAATTAATTCTTGTTGAGAATTCGATCCTGACAAGTGGTATCAGAGCCTGATTTCTCAGAAACAACTATTCATCATGGAAAATCTTGCAGAATCAAGCAGTACTTTGGTCTCAAAGGTTCCAATGCTTAGACCCAATGAATTCGATATGTGGAAGATCAGAATCAAGCAGTACATACTCCTCACTAACTATTCTATGTGGGACATCATAGAGAATGGTCCTTCTGAAGCAGGAAAGATTGGTGCAGATGGAAAGAGAACTCCACCAAAAACTGATGCAGAAAGAAAGATCAGACAGACAGAGATGAAAGCCTTGAGCACCTTGCTCTTGGCTATTCCCAATGAATATCAACATCAGTTCTGTAACTGCACTGATGCAGAGATGCTCTGGAATGCTCTGGAGAAGAGATTCTCTGGTACCAAAAGTACCAAGAGAAATCAGAAAGCTATTCTGAAGCAACAATATGAGAACTTTATGTCAACCAAGAATGAGTCCATGACTCAAACTTTTGACAGGTTCAACAAACTTATTGGTGAACTAGCTACAGTGGGAGTACAAATTGATCAAGATGATCTGAACAGAAAGTTTCTAAGGTCCTTGAGTGATGAATGGACCATGTATACTGTGTCTTTCAGACAGAATGATCAACTAGAAGAAAAGGAACTTGATGATCTTTATAATGATCTAAGAGTTTTTGAATCTGAGGTAGAGGCTAAAAAGAGGTCTTCTGGGTATGTTCACAATGTTGCACTCCTTTCAGCATCAACTGATTCTACTTCCAACTTTGAATCAGTTAGTACTGCCAATGGAACAAACCAAGAGAAAGGCACTGAAACTGTGTTTGAGGCCTTTCTGGCAAGTCATGGAAACTCTTCTCTCATTAATGATGACTTGGAACAACTCAATCCAGATGATCTTGAAGAGATGGATATTAAATGGCAGATGGCCATGCTCTCCGTGAGAGTTAAAAAGTTCATCAAAAGAACTGGGAGGAACAACTTCTCCCAAAGAAGAGAAGATGGAGCAGGATTTGACAAGTCCAAGGTGGAATGTTACAAATGCCATAAAAAGGGACACTTTGCTAGAGAATGCAGAAGTGGAATGTCTCAGAATAACAACCACCAACAAGCTCAATCTGAAAGCTTCAACAGAAACTCTGCACAAGCCCTTGTCTCTCAACAAGGTATGGGGTTTGATTGGAGTGATCAAGCTGAAGAGGCTATTCAGAATCAAGCTTTAATGGCAGAGGTGTCTGGTCTCCCTACAGAGGTAACTTCCAATCTTTGCTCTCAAAATTGCATTAACACTGTTAAAAGGTATAGGGATCACAACCAGAACATGAGTGATGACCTTAAGAGATTGGAAAAAGACATAAAAGATTATGTGAGGATTGTTGAGAGATTTGAAGAACAGATTAAGGTTTTTCAAGCTAATGAGCTTCAACACTCTTATGACACAAATTACTGGAAGTGGGAGAAGAATGACTTAGAGCTTCAACTGACCAGATCTAAAGAAGAAAGTGAAAAGCTAAGAGGAGAGCTAGCTAAAGTCAAACTTGATGTAGAAAAGTTTTCTAATGCTTCCAAAGCAATGGATTCTTTGTTACAAACTCAGATTCATGATAAACTGAGAAGAGGTATAGGATACAATACCACACCACCACCCTATAACAACAACTACATCCCTCCTAGTTCAGAGTTGTTAGAAACAAAGGATAGGAAGGATCTACCTAAGGGAGCCACTGAAATAGATCCCTTAGATGAAGTGGTTGTTAAGGGTAAAACTGAGAAAGAAGTTGTCAAAGATAAGGACAATACTGTGAGTGGTGAGATTCCTAAAGAAAATCACATAATCACCAATGAGGGATGTGGAAAGCACTGGATCAAGTCCAAAGAGATAGAAAAGACTGAGGGAAAGAACAAGAAGGTTCACTATAAGCAGACCACTGTTGTGAACCCTATTCCTTGCAAACAATGTGTATGCAATAAATTTGAGCCCCAAAAACATGATAAACCAAGGGGAAATCAGAGAAACTGGAACAATCATTGGGCACAAAAACAAGGGATTGATCTAAAAAAAATTATTAATAGACCAAAACCCTGTTTTATTTGTGGAAAGCTGAACCACATTGCCAAATACTGTTACTTTAATCCTATGAACCAAAGGATAAATTTTCAAAGACCTACTCAAAAATCCTTTGGTTATAGGAAGAAAGAAAAGAACCATGTGGCTAAGAAAGTTGTTAAATCTAAAAGCCACATGAAGAGACAGAATGTGGAAGATAATGTCAAGATGTGGATTCCAAAATGTACTAAAACTGTTAGTGTTGCTACTACAAATAGTGCTGCTAACAGTGATAGTACTGCTAGAAGCAATACTGCCAAACCTGTTAGTACTGCTAACTCTGTTAGTACTTCTAAAGATAGTGCTACTGTTAGTATTAGTGCTGCTAATCCAATAATCTTGACAAAGTATTCAAATACTAAGTGTTCTGATTTTAAAAATCTTGTCAAGAAAGAATGCAAATATTTTGATGAGAAAGGGGTACCCAAGACTATTTTGGCTTGGGTTCCTAAATCATACTAATTGATTTATCTAATGTGCAGGGCAACCAACAGCTCAAGGGAAAGAGCATTTGGCATGTTGATAGTGGTTGCTCTAGGCACATGACAGGCAACATGTCATGCCTTCAGGATTTCAAACATATCAATGGAGGACATGTTGCATTTGGAGACAATCTTACTGGTGGAAAGATAAGTGGAAAAGGTAATGTCACCAAAGGTAAGATGACATTTGAGGATGTCTACTATGTTGATCAATTAAAGTACAACCTGTTAAGTGTATCACAGGTTTGTGACAAACAACATAGTATATTATTTACAAATACTGAGTGTATGATTCTTGCTCCAGGGTTCAAGGTAGTTGATGAAAGCATGATACTACTTAGAACTCCAAGGAAGGACAATGTTTACTGTCTTGATATGGACAATGTTGATAGTGATTCATCTCTAAATTGTCTTGTTTCAAAAGCTTCTGTAGATGAATCCTCTCTATGGCACAGAAGGATGTGTCACATGAATTTCAAGACTATGAACAATCTTGTTAAAAATAACCTTGTAAGAGGGTTACCTTCAAAAGTCTTTTCATGTGATGATCTTTGTGTTGCTTGTCTTAAAGGCAAACAACACAAAACTTCTCATAAGACCAAAGAGTTAAATTATGTTTCTTCTTGTCTCCAGTTACTGCATATGGATCTGTTTGGTCCTACAAATGTTATGAGTATAGGCAAGAAATCTTACTGCTTGGTTATTGTTGATGATTACTCCAGATTTACTTGGGTATATTTTCTAAGGACTAAGGATGAAACAAGTGGTCTTATCAAATCCTTTATTCTAAGAATTGAAAACCAAACTAATCAAAGAGTAAAAGTCATTAGATCAGATAATGGAACTGAGTTTAAAAATCATGATCTAAACACCTTTTGTGAAGAAAAAGGTATTGAGAGGCAATATAGTGCTCCTAGGACTCCTCAACAGAATGGTATTGCTGAAAGGAGGAATAGAACACTAATAGAGGCTGCTAGATCTCTGTTGGCTGATTCAAAATTGCCAATTACCTTCTGGGCTGAAGCAGTTAATACTGCTTGTTATGTCCAAAACAGAGTTCTAGTGGTCAAGCAAAAGAACAAGACCCCATATGAGCTTTTAAATAAAAGAAAACCTTTTATTGGTTTCTTCAAACCTTTTGGGTGTCCTTGTACAATTCTAAATACCAAATCTCACTTAGGTAAGTTTGATAGCAAAGCAGATGATGGATTTCTTGTTGGATATTCATCTCAGAGTAAGGCCTACAGAATATTTAACTCTTCTTCTAGAATAATTGAAGAAAGTGACAATGTCAAATGCAATGAGAGCACACCAAATCCTGTTGGATCTGGACCTCAGTGGCTATTTGACATTGATTCACTAACTAATTCCTTTGGTTTCAGTAGTGATGATTCTACAGGAACAGGATGTGGAGGATCAGGGACCACACAAGTCTCAGAAAGCATATCTAAATCTGTGATATTTCCCATACCCACAGTGAATTCTGTTGAAGACTGTGAAAAGAAATCATTTACTGGACCAAATCAGAGTGAAGAAGAAACTAGAGATGAGGAGACTCAAGAAAATAAAGAATCAGAAGTGGCATCTGAAAACACTTCAGTTGAGTTGCATGACTCTAATCTAGAGGCTGGACTGAATGAAGAACCTAGTCATAACACCAGAGTTCAAAAGAATCATCCTCCACAGCTGGTAATAGGAGATATCTCTTCTCCTATGATGACTAGACATCAAAGCAGGCTTCAAGAAATGCAAGATCAACAGCATACAGTCCTTTCTTGTTTTCTATCCCAGCTTGAGCCTAAAAAGGCACATGATGCTATGAAAGAATCTAGCTGGATAGAAGCAATGCAAGAAGAACTGTTACAGTTCAAGCTACAAGATGTATGGGATCTAGTAGACCTTCCTAAAGGTCACAGAGCAATTGGCACAAAGTGGATTTTCAGAAACAAGAGAGATGAAAGAGGTATTGTCATAAGGAACAAAGCAAGGCTGGTGGCTCAAGGCTATACTCAAGAAGAGGGTATAGATTATGAAGAAGTTTTTGCACCTGTGGCTAGGATAGAAGCAATCAGACTATTCCTAGCCTATGCTTCTTACATGAACTTCAAAGTCTATCAAATGGATGTAAAAAGTTCTTTTCTCTATGGATCAATTGAAGAAGAAGTATATGTCTGTCAACCACCAGGGTTTGAAAACCCAAGCTATCCAGACAGGGTATACAAATTAAAGAAAGCACTTTATGGACTACATCAAGCTCCAAGAGCATGGTATGACACTCTGTCATCCTATCTCTTGGAAAAGGACTTTGAAAGAGGAGTCATTGATAAGACTCTATTTATCAAAAGAAAGAAGAAGGATATCTTGCTGGTCCAAATCTATGTTGATGACATTATCTTTGGATCTACAAGAAACAACATGTGCAAGGAGTTTGAGGATTTAATGCATCAAAGGTTCAAAATGAGTTCCATGGGGGAACTTACTTTCTTCCTTGGACTCCAAGTTCAACAGAAGTCAGATGGCATTTTCATATGTCAATCCAAGTATGTGCAGGATATTCTAACCAAGTTTGGTTTCTCAGAATCAAAACCTGTCAGCACACCTATGGAAACACACAAGCAGATCACAGCAGATCTTGAGGGGGAGGATATGGATGTGCATCATTATAGATCCATGATTGGCTCTCTCATGTATCTCACAGCATCAAGGCCAGATATAATGTTTCCAGTCTGTGTATGTGCCAGATTTCAAGTTAGGCCAAAGCAATCTCACTTTCAAGCTGTTAAGAGGATATTCAGATATCTCAAAGGGCAACCCAGATTGGGACTTTGGTATCCTCATAACTCACCTTTTGACCTAATAGCATACTCAGACAGTGATCTAGGTGGGGCAAACTTGGACAGAAAATATACTTCTGGAGGATGTCAGTTTTTGGGTGCTAGACTAGTCTCATGGCAGTGCAAGAAACAAACCACAGTATCCACATCTACAACAGAGGCAGAGTACATAGCAGCTGCAAGTTGCTGTTCTCAAGTCTTATGGATTCAGAATCAAATGTTGGATTATGGGGTAACCTTTCTACACACTCCAATCTTTATTGACAACAGCAGTGCTATTAGCATTGTAAATAATCCAGTCAAGCACTCAAAAACAAAGCACATTGAAATCAGGTATCACTTTATAAGAGATTTTAATGAAAAGAAACTTATTCAAGTTGTCAAAGTTCACACTGATAATCAGTTTGCTGATCTATTCACTAAAGCTTTTGATGTGGGTAGATTCACTTTCTTGGTAACAAGTGTGGGAATGATAAACTCTGAATAATCTCCTTCTCAAAAAGTGGTTTTATATCTGTATAGTATTCCTGGAGTTACTAATCTTCTGTTACAGGATATGCATAGCAGTACTCAGTGTTTAGCAAGTTTAAAAAGAGTATTTCAGTTAATACTGCTAGTGGTTAATACTGCTAGTGGTTAATACTGCTTTCAGTTAATACTGCTAGTGGTTAATACTGCTTTCAGTTAATACTGCTAGTGGTTAATACTGCTTTCAGTTACTACTGCTAGTGGTTAATACTGCTTTCAGTTAATACTGCTAGTGGTTAATACTGCTTTCAGTTAATACTGCTAGTGGTTAATACTGCTTTCAGTTAATACTGCTAGTTAGTTAATACTGCTAGTAGTTAATACTGCTCTAGGTTAATACTGCTAATATTCTGAATACTATAAATACTTTTTGCCCGCCTAAAAGTTCATAACGACTCTTTGCATACTGTTCTCTTGCGCTCAAAACCTTTTCTCTCTCAAGTTCGAAGTTTTCAGGCAAGCTTTTCACTAAGATCAATGGCATCCATGACTTTCATCGACGAGCACAACGAGATTGCGATGCTACAAAAGCCAAAGCAAGCTTCAGGATTTCATCAGATTGTGGATTTCCTCAAGACAAGCCACATTGCTCATGCTCTTATTGTATCCCCTACAATCTATATTGAGCATCAAAGGCAGTTCTGGGCTAATGCAACCATTGTTGTGGAAAATGGTGTGCAAATGATCAAGACAAGAATCTGTGATCAATCACTAACAGTTACTGAAGAGGTTATTCGCATCAGTCTACGTCTAGACGATGCCTCTGGTATAACTTCTATCCCAAACGATGAACTATTTTCAAATCTTACAAGAATGGGGTATGGAGGCCCATTGGGAGTTTTCAAATTTTCTAAAGCAAAATTCTCACCCCAATGGCGTTTCTTTGTTCATACTCTTATGCATTGTATCTCCAAAAAGACTACTGGATGGAGTGAGTTCAGCAGCACTATTGCTTATGCTTTGGTGTGCTTGGCCACTGCCAGAAAGTATAATTTTTCTAAAATGATTTTCAATGATCTTGTCTCAAACATGGGAAACAAAAAGAGCTTTTTTATGTATCCCAGGTTTGTTCAAGAAGTTATTACTCATGAATTAACGGATATACCTCAACCTGTTGGGGTATATGTACCTAAACCCCCCAAAGGCAAGGTTTTCTCAAATATGAGAAGATCTGCTGGGGACTCTGAAGGAGTTGACACCCCATTGTTCTCTACAATGATGGTGGTGTCCCAAACCAATGAAGGTATGGCAGTAGGGTCAAGGCCCCCATTAGACCAACCCACTGCTAGCCAAGCCCAACCTTCCCTCTCAAAATCAATTCCTCAGTCCCTTCTTGAAAAACCAACCTCTCCCATCACCCAAACTAACAAGAGAAAACAGGTAAAGAAGGCTCCTTCCCTTCTTGTACCATTACCCACTAAGCCTATAAGCCCTCTAAGGGAGAATTCTCCCCTAGAGAATATCCAAAGGGAAACCACAAGGGTGTCTCCCAACCCAAAGGAGGTGCTCTCTGAGGAGGAGGTAGAGCATATGGGTGATGAGGCTGCCACTACTCCTGCTAGTACAGAGGAGGAAAGTGGTAACATCAATAAGACCTCCCCCATGGCAACTTTGAATGAGCAATCATTTGAAGGTCCCTGGTGCCAAGAAACCACAGGGGTGGATAGTGCCTCTGCAAGGCAGAAGACTTCCACAAATAAAAGATCCAATGATCCTTCAAAGGAGGGTAACACTTCTGAAGAGGGTGAGGACAGATATACGTACGATGAATTGATGGAAACAATGGGGAACATCAATCAAGATGTTCTCAAACAAGGCAAAGAAATTGAAGAAATTAAGCTAGTAATTCTGTCACAACAAGAACAGATTGCTAAGCTGAAGAGGATGGTGGTTAGTCTGGTACAAAGGAAGAAGAGAAAGAAATTCCAATTAAGGAGAAGGACCATTGAGGATGATGCTCCCAAAAAGGGGGAGATCAACATGGAAGAAGCCACAAGAAAGGGGGCGCTTGATGGAGAGAAAGTTGATGTTCAGGGGGAGAAGCAAGAAGAAACAGTTACTACTGCTGACATTAATAAAGCAGCAGAAACTGTGAAAGAAGTGTTAACAGATCTTGAGATTGCAGAAACCTTACTAAAAGCCAAGAATGATACTCCCAAGGTCACTTCAAAGACCAAAGGTGTAATCATAAAAGAACAAGGTGAAGTGATCAAGAAAGATAACATGCAGAAGGCAATGAGCAAAGATAAAGGAAAAGCAAAGATGGTAGAATCTGATCAACCAATCAAAAAGCAAAGGTTGGTTGAATCAGATGAAGCCCTAGCTAAAAAGATGCAGGAGGATATTGAAAAAGAAGAAAGAGTTCAGATGGAAAAGGACAGGGAAATGGCAAAAGCTCTAGCTGCTGAACTGAATGAAGCTTATCAACAGAGTATGGCAACTGAAATTGCACAGAAGAAAGCTGCAAGTATGAAGAAATCTGTGGTGAAAACAGTTGCAAAGAAGAGAAGACCCTCAAAGACATTCCTAGGTACCCAAGAGAGAAACAAGATGATTATATTTCTCAAAGGTGCTGTAGGAGTCAAAAAGGAGATGTTCTCCAAAATGTCTTTTGAGAAGATCAAAGAACTCTATGATTCAGAGATGTTAAAGCTTCAGGGAAGTGAAACTGCTAGGGTGGAGATGGAGAAGAGGATGAAAGAAAGTAATGACTTTGATTGTCAAAAGCCATTTCCATATGAGCAAGAAACACCCCCTAAGAAAGAGACCACTCTGGGAGAAAGTCTAAAGACTTTAAAGAGAACCAAGATGATGGCAAGGAGAAAGCCAATCAAGAAGCCTAGAGTATCTGAAGAAGAGGCTGAGAAGGCTGCTGAAGAAGAAGGAGCAACTGAGTCATCCAAACTGAAAGAGCCAGCAAACACAGATGATGTAAATTTGTATATGGTAGTGATGGACAAAGTGCCTGAACCAATCTCAGCAGAACCTGTAGGAGTTAAGCCTCCTGAGGTCATTCACTGGGATACATTGACAGTGGATGGAAAGGAATACATAAGGCTAAAAAGGAAGGATGAAAAGTATGAAGTGTTCAACACATGGGCAAAAATTGTCAGAACATGTTCTAGATCAGATCTTGAAGAGATGTTTGAGATAGGAATGAAGTTGTATGCAGATATTCTAAAGGCTCCAGGGATTTCAATTACAAAACTGGTAATGGAGTATCTGTGTATGATGTTCAAACCTGAAGAAGTAAAGCACTTGATAAAGGATGTCTTCAAATCAGTAAACAGTTGGACTCTATATGAAATTAGTGGAGTATATACAGTGACTTTGGATTTAAATCACACTGAATACTTCCTAGTGGATAGAGTGTATAATCATAGTAGATTGAAGCTACATGCCATGCTGAAGAAAAAGTTAAGGTGTGTTCCAGATTCAGAAATGGCTAAATACTTGATTCAAAGGACCATCAATCAAAGTTTGGGATTGGATGCAAACACTGGGATTTAGGCATTGATAGAGTTTTGGGAGCATCTTGAAGAAAATTTGAAGAACTTGACTTCTCTTCCTAAAAGTCAAGTTAGGGGGAGATTGTTGGGAACTGAAGAAAAACTCAAGTATGGTTAATGTTGCTGGTTCAGAGTTAATACTGCTAGAAGACTTAAAGGTTAATACTGCTGAGTGTTACTACTGCTAGTAGTTAATACTGCTAGTCAAAGTTAGTGCTGCTTGAACAAAGTTAGTACTGCTTAGCTAGTTAGTACTGCTAATGGTTAGTACTGCTTAGTAGTTAATGCTGCTAGAAGGAAGTTAATGCTGCTGAAGATTAATACTGCTTATATGATGAAGATTCGTATGAAAGGATATACATGGAAGCTTAGAGATATACATAGAAGATATACTGAATATATTTTATTTATTGTAATTATTTTTGTATTCAGTATATATAGTGTATTGTTTAGAATAGTTAGATAACTCTTTAGTTTTCATTCTTTTAGAGAAAAACAACCTCAAGGCATAGATCCTAATTCTAGAGAAGTAGAATTCGTATTGGTGAGCCTGTTCATCAATATTGAGGTTGAGTGAGTAATCTTGTAACTTCAAAGCATTAAATACAAGTTTACAGTTTGTTCTTCATATTTTCTGTATTGATTTACTGTTTAATTGAATATCAAAGTGTTATTCCGCAAACTTCTTTGATATTGTTTCTGAGAATTAATTCTTGTTGAGAATTCAATCCTGACAAACATGGCCGGTTATCGTGACTACCGGCAGATTAACCATCACAGACCGATACGGGCGCCGATCAATAATCCCTGAGTAATTTGTGATCTGCCACAAATCCGCGTGAATTTAGGCGGAAGAATATGTCATGAAACCTCTTTGTTTTGTAGTGTACATCCCAATATATGTGCATATATCAACCTTGTCATAGAGAAGCACATTTAGGGGTTGTTTGACAGTTGCTGTATGCTTTGGTGCAGAATGATTAAGTGCTCAGAATGATTAAGAGACTCTTATGATATAGTGAGAATAAAATATGGTTCTGAATGGTTAAGGCAGGGTCAATGTATAAAATCATTCGGATGGTTTTTTAACCATTAAGAGGCAGACCTTTTTTTGCCAAACAAGATTTACCTCTTAAACGATTAAGATATTGCCTCTTAATTGAACCATTAAGAGGTAAACAAACAACCCCTACGTCGTTAAAAGAATTTTCAAGTATCTGGAAAAATACTCCCAACCCGGAATTTACAACCATGTCCTTTTTGATTAAAATGGAAGGTTAATTAAATAAAGTGATTTGAATATAATTTCTCGATAGATGAGGTTGGATCTTACCGTACTCATTTTTTTATTCTCGTTTGATTATGTCCTGTATATGTATGATTTTCATATTGTAGCTTATAATATTTTCACATATTAATTATTATTTTATTTAGTATAATCTCTAAGTCGAATTAGGGAAAAGTACGAAAAGAACCCAATTAACTTTACTATTTGGGATGACTATGTCTCCGAACTTTTTTTATTGAAAAATATTAAACTTTCTCATTTTTAATAATTAAGTCCCCGAATAATTAGTAGATAAACCATCGAACTTTTAGAAATTGGTTGCTTATATTCGTTAACCTAAAAAAGCTACATGTAACCGATTATGAATGTTTTAAAGTAAAACAAAAACTTAAATCAGTTTTGTCGTTCCCAAACCATACGTCGTTCAAATCCTTGCACCCAACTTCATCGCCTCGGTACCCCTGGCCGCCCCATCGATCCCCATCTTTTTAATTGCTTTTTTTCCGATTATCCCTTTTGTTTGATCTCTCTATATGTATTCCATTAAACTGTTGTAAAGGAGGGAGAATTGAAAGAAGATAAAAAAAACGCGATCGATTGTAGAGGCTAACGATGGGGCGGTGAAGTCGCTGGTTGTGAGGGGTTTGAATCACACATATATAGGATTTGGTAACGATAAAACTGATTTAGGTTTTTCCTTACTTTAAATCTACTTTTTAGCCGGTCACACGTAGGTTTTTTAGGATTAAAATGATGTAAGTAACCAATTTTTAAAAGTTTTATAATTATTTATTTAAAAAAATGTTCAAGGACTTAATTATTTAAAATAAAAATGTTCAATGATTAATTTATTAAAAAAAGCGTTAGAAACTTAATCATCACCGCCTATACTTGTTTGGGGGTTCCAAACCTCCTCCTATTGCTTTTACCCAGCGGCAAGACGCTTAGTTTTGTTGGAAAGGGAATGCTTATTCCACTCTATTGTGCGGGTGCTAAGACTGACGAAGAATTAAATGAATCAGATCGCTTGACTAACCCGAGCCTTTGAACGTATAGTTCTTCTGATTTGGCTAGAAAAAGTCGTTTGGTTTTTTCTAGACTTTATCCATCCAATTATTTGATAATGCATTTATTATTATAGGTTACTTTTATGATTAGTAATCTTATAACATAATTTAGTTTATATATTAATATATGTGGTTTTATTATTATATACCCCAACACGTACGAATATATTTACTGCGTGGTTATAATGTTGGTACTGCTTTCCCATTATTTTTGTTCGACTTTCAAAGCACGAGCCCCGCTTTCGTATTGACAGAAATTATAATTAAAAATTTGATGAAGATGAAGATGGCAATGACTAAGAATTTTAGCGGTAAGAGCTAAGGCAAGAACGAAGAGTCTTACCTTGGTAAGTGATGGCGAAGACTCTTACCACGGTTAGCATTTACCGGGAAAGTTGTTGCATACGATACCGTTTTGGTGGACAAAAATCTTATCCGGCAAGTAAGTGATAGTGTTAAATTTTATCGGTAAGCGCTTATCGGGAAAATTGTTGCATACGATACCGTTTTGGTGGACTAAAATCTTACCCGCTAAGTAAGTGATAGTGTTAAATTTTATTGGTAAGCGCTTATCCGGGTAAGCGTTTGGTAAACGGCCCCTAATTATTTAATTTTCTACAAATAATGTCTAGCTCAGTTGGTTTCCCCAAGAGCGGTAACATCCTGGGAGTTGTGGATGGTATCCCAATCTACCCGGGTTCGAATCCAAGGGGAGTCAATTTGAGGGTATGAGGAGTACCCAGTCCTTGGGCCGGTCCAGTCATTGACTGGGCTGCCCCCCAGCCCAGTCTTAGACTGTGGTTGGGCTCTAGGTTCAGCGTAAGCTAGGCCGGGACAGCGGCGGATTAGTGGGTTTCCCGTGGGTGCCCGATACCGCCGGGGAGGTGTGTGTGCGTGTGTGCGTGTGTTCGTGATAGTCGTTCGTTGGTTCGATGCCGCTATGCCTTCCAAAAAAAAATTCTTTAATTTTCTCTTTTTCTAATTTTATTTATGTTCAGTTGTTTTGGTCGTCAAATTATGTATGAAATCTTTTAAGTTTCAAATTAGAATGAACATGTATATATAGGACTTGTTCAATTGACCTAAAACACAAGGATATGATTAAGATGAAAGCCAGCTATAAAAGGTGAATAATATGAAAAAACACAAAGAATGAAAAAAAAAATCATTTGAATGATTCAAACTTAAAAGTGTCATTTTATTTGATGTAAAGGTTTTGAGGGATTTCAATTTTGTAAAATGATTTGAATTAGGAAGGGCTTGAAATCTTTGTTGTGTTTGGTTTGTAAGATTTGGAATAAAATTGAATGTCATTGTCTATAAATAATTTGTAAAAACAAATTATAAAAAAATATAAAAATAGTTATATTATCTTTATAATAATTGATTATTATATAACAAACGTTTTCAACATATATTTTAAAACATTATTATTACATACAAATTTATTAAATCACATGAAATACCAACCACCCCATAGCATTTCAAAATCTCATGTTTCTAGGATTTCAAATTTATTCATTCCTTCAAACCAAATATGGGATTAGAATAAAATTCAATTACGAGTCTCTCCAAATGCAATCAAATCCTACAAACCAAACGTGACCTAAGCTTTTTCATTTCATTATGGTCAAGATGATTACATTTGATCAAAAGAATATAACAACACATGAACAAACTATTTATAATATAATTTCTACATATTATTTTCATGTTGCCATTAATTTCTTAATTATAAGTCCCAGACAAGCATGACTAACTATCGATGCAACATCCAGAACGAACGGGACCTATCTAGAATTAAAGAAAATATTGAACTATGTGTTAGAACCGTAGTATGAGGACAGAAACATAAACGGATTTGATTAAAGTAGTAAAATGATGATCTGATTATATCACTATCCTTAAGGAATATTAGCTCCCACTAGGTCGTTCATGAATCTAAGCTAATTTCATCCCAACCTCCTTGAGTTTTAAGAACTCTAGACAACGATCCTAAAAGTTCTTTCTCATGATCATGATTTCCAATGATATTGTGAAGCAGAAGAAAATGAATCAACTAAATTTTGAAATCAAAAAATATATATTTTTATAGCATCAAAATTCCCAACTTTTGCAATTTTTTTATGAACAGATACAATGGTTCATGAACAGTTGTAATCTTTCGGTTTTCCCTCCAAAACTAAATGAAACAGTTTAACTGAAAGTTACGAAAACGTAAACTTGCCGTTAATTTTAGGACCAAAATGTAAGGAATTTTACTTGCAAGTGCCAAGTGCTAGCCTTCGATTATAAATATATAGTCCCTCAACTAATAAAGCAAGAATAGTTTATTCACTCCTCCGATGTAGAACTAAGCAAATCAAGTAAATGATAAAATAATACTTGTTCCAATGCTACATTAATTGGCTCTATAACCATTGCTACGAACCAAATATAAAAAAATCTCATTTCAATTCACTCTCTACAATCACTCCCTACAACAATTTTCATTACCTTATTTTCTTCATGTAAGAAGCTCCTTAAAAGGATTTGAAGAAGAACAAGAAATAAAATCCTAAATCTAGTGCGAGAAAAGAATGATCTAGAAATATTTTATAAAACGTAAAATGAGGTAATGGAAAACTTCAACTCAAAAGTGTGATTTATATTTTCCATATTTTGCAAAGAAGTCCTCCTGAACTTTCCTTTTATTGCTACGCTACCCCTGAAGTTCCACAAAAAGTGAAGCGCGGTCCAACCTTCCTCCAACTATCATATCTTGTACAGAACCACCCCTCAACTTCCTGATTATACAAAAATAACGACAATAAGTTAATGTCATGACAAGATTGGTTAAGAAACATTTTATATTTTAACACCCTCCTTCAATCTTGACATCTAAAAAGATCTAACATATTTAATTTATAAATGAGATAGTTATATTGGTTAACACCAAGAGATTTAGTAAAAATATCTGCTGTATTTTCTGTAGATAAAATCTTTTCTATTTTCAACAATCCAGAAGAAATTTTGTCTCTTACTTGATGAATATCTATCTCAATGTGTTTAGTTCTTTCATGATATAAAGGGTTATTAGCAATTTGGATTGCAGATTTGTTAACACAACTAGAAGTAAAATTTCTAATTTTAAATTTGCTAAAATACTAAGCACCCGTATTATTTCACATAGGGCATAGGCCATAGCTCTGTATTCGGATTATGCCGAAGAACGAGAAACAATAGGTTGTTTCTTACTTCTTCACGACACCATACAATTACCCAAATTAAGCAAAGTAACATATCGCCTTGTTGATAGGCACTTACCCCAGTCAGCATCATCAAAGGCAGAAAGTTTGAAATCAGAATTAGAACAAGTGGAAAAATTTACACCCTTACCGGGAGAGGCTTTCAAATACCATAAGACACGAAGTGCCAAATGAGACTGACGTGGCGAATGCATAAACTAACTTAGACAATGAACAACAAATGAAATATCAGGTCTAGTAGCTAAAAGATAAATAAGTCTACCAATTTGTTTTTGATACTGTAACACCATCAAATTTGGAAAGAGCGACTAATTTAAGATTTTCAACAATACCTTAAAGTATAATAAAATATCTTACTACATGTCCATACATGGAATACATTCCTAGGTTGAACCATCAACAAATAATAAAAGTTTTACATAAAGACTAATTAAGGTCGGGTATTACTAAAACCTAATAACAGTCGCTATATCCAAAATAAGTGCGGAAGACTTCATAAAGCTAATCACCTCTTCGAGCACACAACTAGCACTCGTTTTCTTCACAGTGTCGCTAGAACTATTCCCGAAACGGAACCTGATGCACATGCCGACAATTAAAAAGTTAGGCTAACGCCTAGTAAGTTCAAGAGTTTTCATCATAATTATAAAAATCGTTAAACGAAAATAATGTTACTTAAATCATGATCCTTTAAAATGAATTACTTTAAATATGAAAACGACCCGTTTTCCAATAAGACGCATTTTATAAATGAATGCCTCAACACCAAAACATTGTTTCATGAAGTGATGCAACCCAACGCTTACTCAAACGTGAATAAGGATAAATGCCCAAAAATTGAAATTTGAATAAGACTTTATAAACAAAATGACCAAAATATGATTAAACTCAAGCCTCCAAAATTATAACGAATGAGGAATAACCCAAACTCAAAACGTCACCGAAAAACAAGGATAAAACTAAATACACAAAACAACACCTCTCGGTGAATGGGGAGACCCGAATTCCAAGGCTAGTGGGGGAACACAAAAGTAGGCCACATTCCAAGTTATTGAGCTCACCATATTAGGATCAAGGCCACGAACACGCCGGCTCGTACTAAGATCTGGGGGTGGGCAACCAATGATTCCTAGTCATGTTCATTCACTAGGATTACATTTACGACCCACGGTTAGTATCCGACCCCACATAACCTACCAAGTTGCCACCCTAGGGTCCAATGTCTCAACTAGCTACAAATGGGAAGTGACTATCCCATAAAAAAACAGACTCAACAATTACATCACGGGCCCAGGACCAAATGTTAGACTCCACGAGCCCGCACCATAAGGCCCTCGATAATCCCATGACTAATTCTGGTCCCAACATGGAAACTGTGAGTCCGTGATCGTTACCAGATAAATCAAACAACAAACAATAGATGATAAAACAACCTGTTTCAATATATAAACGCGGATTACACGGTTGAGTTCTTCACAGTGTTTAGCTCTCTCTCTCTCTTACACCTTATATGTGTGTGTTGTGTGTTCTGTTGTGATCAGATGTTGTTGAGAGCTAGCTTATCAAACAAACAAAACATAATATCTAGATATCTAATATCTAGATATTAATTATATTTAAACTAATATAATAATTAACTAAATAATATCTAAAACATAATATCTAGATATTATAACTTTGACGCTTATTACAATTTGACCCTTAGACTTTGGTTGAGAGTAACTTTCAGCTTTAACTTCAGATTGCGATCTTCGTTTTGGATGATCTTGAATCCAATGAGACTGTGTCCTAACAATCTCCCCCTTTGGATCAAGATCATTACGAAAATGATTTAGCAATACGATCTTCTCTTTCAGCACAGAAGATGCAATCTCTCTCTTAGTCTTCAAGATATAGTAAACTCCCCAAAAGACGTAGATATCTCTCTTTCAGTTCATGGGAAGAAATTATCTCTAGTTTCAGCTCGAAATTCTTCAGCAAACTATCTTCAAAATACTTGCTCTTTGAAGAATTCAATCTTGGACGTGATTCTTGAAACATGTGATTTCTTGGTTAGCTCTTCTCCATTTCTTGGGTAGATCTTCTCCCCCTTTTTGATGAGAAGTGTAACGATTTCATCAAAACTTGATGACAAGAGATGTTGGTCATAAGGAGCCTCTGTTTCTTTAATGGAATAGATATTTATCCAGATCTTTGCAAATCTAGACAAAATAGTCATGTAACACCTGTAGCAATAAACAAATCAGTTAGAAACGCATGTCAGTAACACTAAGTCACTGTGTGTAACGAATACACAATGGAAAGGAGATGTTTGATGTTGACTCCCCCAGGGCTTCCATTTAATCATCGAAACACCACAAAGGTTATTTCTATAAACGTTATGACAAAGAAACAAATTGTGTACGGATGATTGCTTATAGACTCAAAATTGTGTAAACCACTGAGACAACAGTAAGTTAAACACAGACTCAATGTGCATGAGTGAAGTGCGAAGGTGGGGCAGACTTCCTTCTTTTCAATATCCAGATTTTCCAAATAAAAATCAGATAGCAAATGTGTTGCATCCCCTTTGAAAATGAAACATTTTCCTTTTAAGAAGAAAATGAGTAGCTAGTGGGGTAAATCAAAAGTTGGCATGGGCTAGTTGCCTGTTTCAATAATGATCATAAAAGAGTTGTGAAACACTAGAAATGTGGCTACCCGACTCAAAAAAAGTTGGTGCAGAGTTGTGATATTCTTTTAACTCTGTTCTCACACCCTCTTTCTTTTAAACATTTAGCTCACTGCTAACCTAACTCTCTTTTTCATGATAGCTCATCACTCTTCCACACTCATTTCTTTTGACTTCTCACACCCAATCACTATGGATTAACTTCATGGGTAGAAATCACTGGTTAACGTGATTCCATAGAAGTTGTGTTAATTCCTAGCACACTGATCCCGTATATCCTATAAAGAATATGTTTCTCAAAATGATTTATAATCATGTAAGCTTATGTAGAACATTTAAAGTACACTCCCAAAATATAAAATCTGATGAAAAAATCAGGAAGTGGTTTGAACGTTTAAGAATATGTTTTCAATGATTGAAAGTTGTCCTTCTTTTAATCACATATGAGATTAAGATAAAGGAATATACCTTTAAGTGCGATCTTACATCTCATGAAGCTTAGCTTAAAGTCATAAACATATGATCGTGTAAGTTCTTCTCAAAAATTCTGCAAAAGTCTTAAGTCAAGTCAAAGAAACTTTATTCACTAATATTGAAAAGACAAAAAGCAGTAAAACAAATAACTTCTCTTACTCCCCCTGAAATTATGCATCTAACATATATAATTTCAGAAATAAATATGTACTCCCCCTTGAAGGTTGAATTTCTTGTTGGAGTATCGGAGTACAATCTCTCATATCAGCATTGGAGTAAGTTCTTTTGATCTTTGAAGAACGAGTCCTGATCTGTACATAATCAGAAGTCGTTGTTGACATTGATGTCCGGGTCTTGAGATGATTTACTCAAGAACCATTCTTCTTTGAAGTGCGGGTCTTGAACTGTGTTATTCAAGAACCTTTCTTCTCCTACTCCCCCTTGACAATAGGTGCCTGCAACACAGAATTAGTTTTCTTTGGTACCCACTGGTATTTGGGTCCATATGTGTTAGTTGCAGTTCGTATGGGGGTTATGGAATAAGAACCATACCAATAATGATCTTTGGTTCTATGAACAGGATCATGTGTACGACAATAAGAACAATAAAATTTCGTACCTGATAAACTGATTAATTTATTTCTTGAGTAAACAAAATCAGGTTTACCTTTAGGCGCATTGTTCTTCTTGGCATTCGGCGTATGTACACATGAGTTTTTACTTTTAAGCTCATATTTCTTCTTCGCTTCAACTGGTTTCCTGTTCCAGACCAGTTCAGCTTCTTCGTAGTTGTTTCTCCTTCTATGTATACTTGAACAATCTATATTTCTATCAAAGAAAATGTTAGAATTACGAATTTGATTAGAAGATTTAACTGACCTTTTTGAAGAAACAGGTTTGAATGTTGAACTTGCAGCTGACTTGAATGAAAATTCTGAATCAGCTGAATCATATCTAGGTGAGTGGACAATCGACTCTGGAGTCTTGCGCTCAGTCACCACCACTGTTGAGATAGTCTTTTCAAGCTCGTTGACCTTTGAATAATAACCGTTTGTTTCTTTGACAATAAGGTCAATCTTCTTCTCAAGATCATGCTTCTTCTTCTTCTTCTCTTTCTGTACATTCTTAGAAAGTTCAGATAACTTAGCAGTTAGCTTCCTAATTGTAGCTTCAAGGATGCTTCTCTCTTCTTCAAATCCCTTCTGAGCACCCTTCTTATCATTTTCCTTCCTCTCCTTGGCAAACTGATCTCTTTCCAAAATTATTACTTTCTCAAATTTACTAACTTGTTGAGAAAGCTTTAGACATTTAAGCTCGAGAGTGTTCTTCTCTTCACCACTTTTCTTGGAAATTACTGAGAACTTCAGTGCAAACTTTGAACTTTCCTGTTCAAACTCAGATTTGTCCTTGACAAACTCTTGATTTAAGTCTGATAGTTTCTGTTGAAGATTAGTGTTTGCACTCTCCAAGCTCATGAACTTCTCCCCGTTCATCTCTACAGACTCTTGCTTCTGTATTTGAGCTTCTAATTCAAAAAAATTTCTGTTAAGTTCAAAGTTCTCAGCTTCCAGAAACTTAACCTTATCTTCACAAAGCCCAGAACTCTGTTTCAGAAGTTCTTCATTGACTTCCTTTAATGTTCTTACCTTTTCTTTCAGAACCTTTCTTTCATCACGATATTTAGATAATTTCTTTGAACGTTTAAAATGATGTTCCGCTGATGAAGTAAGTTTTTCAAGATCCAATTTAAGCGCTTTAATCTTTTCCTCATCATCAGAAAAATCCATCTTGAATATCTGATTTGATCCTTAGAAAAACTAAGTCTGGAAGAACACAATTTGCACGACAGGCTGATTGCGAGAAGTTTAAGGTTTGCGCAAAACGTTAGTCGCGCAAAGTTGAGGTTTGACCGGTAAGATGTAAGAACCGATAAGATGTTCGACCGGACTGTTGCGTCGACCGGTAAGATGTAAAGACCGGTAAAATTTTCGACCGGTAAAACTGATTGACCGGTAAAAATATTGGACCGGTAATTGGTGGGTAGTTGGTCGACCGGGAAGTTGTAAAACTTGAATTTGGGACGACCGATATGGGGAAAATTTGGACTTCGACCGGTATATTGTAATTAGAGGAGTGACCGGTAAGTTGTAAAAAAAAATATTTAAACTAGGAAATGAGTGGACCGATATGATGCTTCTTTGATTTCAAATATCCACTCACAATAATTTTAATACTAAAAATAGTACGGTAGATGGTGGATAATACTTAGTGGACCGATATATAGTTGGTGGATATTTGTGAAAGAATGGGTGTGAGAGTGAGTGGGAAAGTAGAAAAAGATACTTTGTAAATTAATTCCACTTAGTGTGAGTAGACCGATATAGTATGAGTGAAAGGACCGGTACAATGTAAAACTTGAAGGACCGATATGAAGTTGGAATGTCTTTGACCGGTATTCTTTTCTTTGCCCGGTATGGAATAAGTATTTGACCGATATATTAGGATGGTGTTTGACCGATAGAATGTAGTGGACCGGTATATTTGAGTCGACCGGTAAAATGTAAAACTTGTCCGATAGTGCAAAGACCGATACCTTTTCTTCTCTGATTTACGGCCCTGTAAATCCCAAATCAACCCAACTAGAAATCGTTTTACAGCCCAAAACTTTGACAGATTTATCGATTTATCAACTAGAACAGGTTCCAACACTTTGATTTCAAAACCAACCACAAAATGGAGTTTTTGATCTATAGAATAGTGTTCTTGAATAACTTAAGAACACAGAGAGTTTGAAATTTGATTTTGAATCTGGTATCAGCACTGATACCAATTGTGAGTCCGTGATCGTTACCAGATAAATCAAACAACAAACAATAGATGATAAACCAACCTGTTTCGATATATAAACGCGGATTACACGGTTGAGTTATTCATAGTGTTTAGCTCTCTCTCTCTCTTTTACACCTTATATGTGTGTGTTGTGTGTTCTGTTGTGATCAGATGTTGTTGAGAGCTAGCTTATCAAACAAACAAAACATAATATCTAGATATCTAATATCTAGATATTAATTATATTTAAACTAATATAATAATTAACTAAATAATATCTAAATAATATAATATCTAGATATTATAACTTTGACGCTTATTACAATTTGACCCTTAGACTTTGGTTGAGAGTAACTTTCAGCTTTAACTTCAGATTGTGATCTTCGTTTTGGATGATCTTGAATCCAATGAGACTGTGTTCTAACAGAAACAATAGCCCTTTTTCTTAAAATAATAAAGACAGACTCATATGCCTATGGATCCATTACATTACAGACTAAAACCTTACATGACTCCAATTGAATGACCAAAGCACCCAAAACATGTAACTCTCAAATGACACGTAATAAATACCATCATACTCAAAACTCCACAACGGGCTATTAAACCGGACAAATGTCCCCAAGACTCATCTTAGCCGAAACTGAGCCAAAGGCTCTACAATTTACTTAAATCTCCAATGAAATCCAGTGTAAACAATAAAACACGTTTGACCAACGGTTATGCAAACACAACGACCAAAAGTATAATTTACTCAAAACTCATCATTGGTTGACGCAAACCATTTTCCAAATTAACTCATACCCTTATATTTCCAAAATGCCCCATCACACAATAATATGCATTTTCCAAACGGTTTATAAGATCAAATACACAAAAATGACATTTACATCAAATGAACTCCATTTATATATAAAATCGTCAAGGAAACATATCAACATGATTTATTTATCAAAATGCCCAAAAATCCAAAATGTGGGTGTTTTACAAAGCTTAAGAAGTTAAACACTTCAAATAGTTAAAACTCGTCAAATAACTCAACAGTTAATAATTTCATGGTAAACACGTAAATACTTTAAAATGGACATTTTGGCATGTACAACGTTTTCACAAATCAACTTGAACTCACCTTGCTAGGTTAAGTTAAACCTAGATTTCAAACCGAAATCCTGAGCCTCCAAGAATGAAGCTTTCATTAGGAACCAGTCATCTTCCACAATGAGCTAGGGTTTCCAAATAACCCATTTCTCCAAATCTAAGGAAATGGACCACCAATAGGTAAAAACTATATAGATATACAACGATCCTCATATAAGAACTTGAAATATACAAGAAGCTTACCACATTCACATCTTTAACCTCTCAACCAACTCACTTCCATGAGATCTTCGTACTTCCCAAACTAAAGCTTCCAAAACACAAATCTTGATCTCTTTATGGTAGGTTCACTCCAAGATGCTCCCAAAACTGATATTGGAGATCCCAAAATCGTTCCAAGAAGAAAAGAAATGGAGAGGGGGGTGAAAATAAGAGAAAAAACCTAAAGAATGGGATTTAAATTGTCCAGAACTTCCCCGCGGCCTTGGCCGCAACCTCAAGTCGCGGACCAAGCCGCGCGTGTCCCCCATCTGCAAACCTCAGTGACTTGCGCTACCTTAGCCGCGACTTTAGGTTGTGGGTCAAGCCGCGCGTGTTGCAGGTCGTGCCTCCTCACGCCTTGTGCTGAGCCATCCCCCGACCGTTTCTTAATCTCAACATGTTTGAAAGACGAACAACTTTCAGATATGAAAAATATTTTCTTAAATATTCAAACCACTTCTTATTCTTCAAAATATTTCATGAATTTAGAAGTGAGATTTTAAATATTTTCCATATTCGAGTGTTACTGTTAACTGACGTGTGTTTCCAAAGATTAATACTTGTGTATTATCTTTTCTATATACTGACAAGTATTCACACACATGTTCAGTATTTCTTATTGACTTCGTTATTAACATGTCTCTAAAAGAAACATATTTCGATGGTAATACCCTCATTTGATTTCAAAGTTGTTGAGCATCAATCATCATTTCAATCTTTGTGCATTTATTGCTAAATTGTTTATATTCGTTCATATAATCAAACTAACAAGTTCTTTCATACCCTAACCTTACATGTTCATATTCATGATATTTGATCTGATTGATACAAATCTTTTTCTAAGTCGGGCAGCCACATTACTGATTGGTTCACATTCTTTGGTGACCATTATTGAAATAGACAGTGAGCCTATACCAACTCTTACTATAACCCCACCAACCACTCATTTCTTTCTTAACAAAGAAATGGTTCATTTTCTTTAGGGACGCAACATATTTGCTATCTCATTTTCATTCGGAAAATGTGGATATTGAAAAAGAAGGAAAGTTGCCCCACCTTCGCACCTCTTTCATGCACATAGAGTCCGTGTAATACTCGTTGTTGTCTCAACAGTTTACACATTTTGAGCCTCAAAAAGCCTAAGTAGCTTCCATCATTCTACATTTGCACGTACACACAAGGAATAAGTTTTCTTTTCATAACGTTCATAGAAAATTTCCTTTGTGGTTTATCGATGATTGAATGGAAGCCCTGGGGGAGTGAACATTAAAAAACTCATATCCAATGTATATTCGTTGTACAAAGTGGTATGGTACTAGTTACAGGCATACTAACTGTTTCATATCTTGATTCAGGGTTACAACGTTCTATTTTGTCTGAATTTGAAAAAATTCGGATGAATACATTTTTGAATTGACGATTATTCAGATCAAATGATGATACTATTTTCTTCGGAGGAGATTGTTTATCATATTCTTTGGGGGAGATTGTCTCTATACATCATGAAGAATTTGCTTATCTCGATTTATATGGGGGAGATTGTATCAAAGACCACGCTGAAATTGAAAAGAGTTTTGATGATTTTGATGTCTCACAATTCATCAAAAAAGGGGAGATCATTCAAAAGTTCAATTTCAAAGCAAAGTCAGAAAGACATAGGAAAAGAATAAAAGGAGATAATGTTTTTGAAAGATAAAGTTCAAATATTCAGGAAGAAAAGTTGAAGTTTTCAAAGTCAGAATGACAGATGAAGATTTTTGTTGAAAGACTGAAAAAGATTTAAAGGATACAAGTGTTTTGATCCAAAGGGAGAGATAAACAGATGTTTCAAGAGTTGAAGAAACAATCTTGTATAAAGAGAGAAAGTATTTTTGTCAAGAAAAGATGTAAACAAAAGGAAAGTTCAAGAAAGTTTGTTCAAGTGATGAAGATTTGAAAACTTCAAAGTTCTGAAAGGTATAATGTTGAAGAACTTTCAAGAGAAATAAGAGTTGAAGATTCGTGTCAATTTTTGTTAATCTTGAATCCAAAGGGGGAGGTTGTTGACCCTAAAATGTTGTATTCAAGATTAAAGGGGTCTAATGTGTAATTGTTGTAAAGTGTTGTAAAAGTCAAGAATGTTTGACTTTCCATTAATAGGTTGTGTTGTATAGTTAACTTGTGTTGACTAGGTATATAAGGGTTGATGTCTTTGTAAATCATGTAACCACACACACATTAAGAGAGAATAGTCGTGTACTTTGAGAGAGATGATAGATTTGTGGTTAGAGAGAGTCATTGTGCATATAGAGAGAGAAAGTATTGTAAATCATTTTAAATCTATACAAATGACTTGTGATTAGATCTGTGTTTGTTAATTTGATTGAGCTTGAAACTGGAACAACACAAAAAATTAAGAGGGAAGTTGGCATGTGATAAAAGTGTGAGACCCGTTTCAACAATGTGACGATGTCGTCGTTAGGCGTACCCATTATGTTCGGGTGTATGGGGTGGAGATGTGAGATGAGAGATGTCATAAGTTAAGAGATTAGGAGTAAGTTTAAGATATTCTCCGCCATTGTCGGAGAATAACTAAATAATAGGGCGATTAAAGAAATTTTCAACTAGAGCATGAAAGCATTAAAAAGTGGAAGCAGTGTCTGATTTTTGTTTGAGGGGGTATAACCAAATATATTTTGTAAAGTGATCAACGAAAATGACATAATATTTAAAATTATCATATGAAAGGATAGGAGCCATTCAAACGTCCGTAAATATTAGTTCTAAAGGAGCGGTAGAATTAAGAGTAGATTGGGAGAAAGGTAGTTTATGACTTTTATTAATGTTGCAAGAATTAAAACTAGAGTGAAGTGGGGGAAAATTTAATGGCACCTGACTTCGTACGATTTAATAATATCAATAGAGGGGTGACCTAAACGGTGATGCCAAATGGTGGATGGAATAACCATGTAACACCCGGGTTTCCGATGTTTTAATCTCTTTATTAATTCGAGCCTTGAATGTTATTAGTTTGGTATTTATCTCGATTTAACCTTTTAGACTTATGCGAGAATCTCTATGTGAATAATTTATGTGTGGCGGGGATCATCGTGGACCAAATTGACCAAAAGGGGGCTTCGATACAGTGCCGACGATAGTGCCCGTAACTGTGACACCTCGTCACTATCGCGGGGCACTTCCGCATAAAATGTATCGAGAGTTGGTGAGGGATGGCGATAGTGCCCGCGACTGTGATACCCTGTCACTATCACGGGGCACTCTTGCGGGTTATGTACCGTAAGTGGGGGGGAAGCTTGCGACCTTGCCAGCGATTGTGACAAATGTCACAATCGTCGGGCACTCTAGCGTACGGGCCCAGCTCATTTAATACCCTAGAATCCGACTTTATGCTTCATTTCTCAACTTGGAGCTTTCTTGGGGGTGATTTTCAGAGAACAAAAGGTAGTTGTTCTCCCTCTACATTAAATTCTTCTAAGAGGAAATCATTGAGATCATTTATGTGGGTGACATAGGTGTTTGACATTGATTGGAAGATTCTAAAGAGTAAAGATTCAAGTTCATCTCATCTCCTCTTAAGTTCTCACCACCTAGGGTTTGTGTACAACTTTACAAGGTGAGTTTGCTACTCTTTGTTCTTACATAAATACTAGGGTTTATGTGTTACCACTCTCATCCATGTCTCCTAACCATATATTGGGTTTTGTTGTATTTTGACTTAAACATGGGTTTTGGGAATAATAGTGTTTTGTGACCTAAATAAGAATGTTTGAGAAATGTGTTTTAATCTAAGATTAATGGTCTTTTATGCTCATCTACTTACTTGGTAGTCAACCCTTGTTCCATGGGATTTCTGTAAAACCCAAAGTGAAAATTAGGGTTTTGGTGAGATTCAAATATTGGCCTAATTAATGATAATCTGGACTTTTGTAATGGGATTTAAGGTATTATTGTTGATGGGTTTGTATTGTTAAGGTTTCCACAACGATGGGCGTCAAGACTTCATGTTGGTAACCTTACATATATGATTTGGGTTTTAAGCCTTACATGTATGATTTGTAATGAATGTGTTAGTACGTTATGGTATTTGGTCTTAGTGCAATGGATCCATAGGCACGATGTCCTCAATATCCCGTTTTAGATATTGAGTTCACTACTTTGGCACGGAATAGGCATCGGGTCACAAAGGTAAGTAAGGTGTGGGCCTATATGGTCGGGCAGCGTCCCATGGGCAGTAAGATGTAATTCCCTTGTGCTTGAGTTCCCGTTTTGGAACTCTCAAGAATAGACCTAGAGGGGTCGACTTGATGTTTTCGAGCAATAGACTTAGAGGAGTTGAACTTACTATATGATTGGTGTTATTTGTACCATATTATGATCACTAATGGTTTACTTGATTGTTTGATTTAGCTCATGGCTATATCCACCGTACGAATTCAAATGGGTTTTGTAACACCCTCAAAACTGGAAATAACAACTAATTGAAAATTTTCTAAATACATCAATAATTGATTCGTCTGCAATCACAATCTAAGATTTAACCTCAATACACACAATCATTCTATACATAAAGTCAATGATACGGACGGGTGCTACTAAAACCCAATAGAAGTCACTATCTCCAAACTGCGAAAGACTTCACCAAATACTTACACTCGCGAAAGACTAAGCACATCTCTTCATAGAATTGCTAGAACCAACCCCCACCTGGAACCTGATACACATGCCGACAAATAAAAAGGTTAGGCTTAACGCCTAGTGAGCTCAAGAGTTTTCGATATATATAAATTAATAGTTTAAAGAGAAAGAATGCGGTTAAAATCATAATCTTTCAATTTGTTATGTCTTACATATGAAAATGACTCATTTTCCCATGATATGCATTTTAGACAAAGAACACCAATTTACGTTTTCCAAATCAACTACTTCAAGGATGAAGAAACCAACATAAACCGCCCATTTATAAATCAGGTTTAACACAAAACTCACTCGAAACGTGAATAGAGATTGAACTCTCCATTTATGACAATACGGTTAAAACTTTATATCCCGAAACACCCAAAACACGGGTGAGGCATAATACTCAACCCATAAATCAAGGATAAAATCCAAATATACACAACGCCACCGAAAACTTGGGATAATAAAACTCAATACCCAAAAACAACACCTTTTGGTGACGGGGGATACCCGAATTCCATCGAAAGAGGCGGGCACACAAAGTTAAGCCACTTATCAATGTTCTCGAGCTTCACATAAGACCATGGTTCCCCGTATACGGCTCCTCTGAGCTACCACCGCAAGACACCACTGATCCTAGTGTCTACTCGACCTCTAATGAGTGTCACAACCAAAGCTACAAGTCCCCATATCCGGCTCATCTGAGCTACCACCGCAAGACTTAGCTCCGTATACGGCTCTGCAGAGCACCACCGCAAGCTTACATAATCAACCACATGACTTGGGGACCACTCACTAGAATTCAAACGCGGACACTAAATTCCACGATGAGTAACCAGACTGGATGACAATCGGGCATCGAGTTCAACCACCCACGATCTCTACCTCGAGCCCTTCAATAAAGGTTACGCGGTTATCGAGTTCAACCACCCACGATCTGTACCTCGAGCTCCCGCTAGCCATAAATAATGTCCAATCCTAAAACGGGGATAAAGTCCCCACTAATTAACCAACTGACTCATATGCCTATAGATCCAATGCATTACAGTCTAAAACGTTACATGACTCAAAAGAATGAACTAACGCATTCAAAACATATAACTCCCAAATAAGATGCAACTAAGTACATCATACGTCCAAGGTTCCTTAACGAGCAACCAAAACTGAACAAATGTTCCAAAGACTCCACCGAGTACAAATCAAGCCCCAAGAGGCTTAATGGACGTTTGGCTCAACACGAGAGACAAAATGGATACACAAACCAAAATACACATTTTCCCAAAATCTTTGATTCTCAAATTACCGTTGGCCTTCGGCCCAAACCCAAAAGGTTTTCCATTTCTAAAATGTTCTCCAACGTCGGAAATGACCCAAAACCAAAGAACTCACACATTCGTACTTTTCCAAATATTTCATTTCATGAATGATGCATAAAAACCCGACAAACACTTAAAAGTTTATTTTTGACCAAGTACTCATTTATGCAATAAATCATCAAAACACCTTCCTTTGTGACACATTTATCCAAATGTCCATAAATCCCAAAATGTGTGCTTTATAGGTTTATAAAGTTAAATATATCCAAATAACCAACTTATCAGTAGTTAACAATCTAATGTAAACACAAACACTTTAAAATAAATATTTTGGCATGTACACCGTTTTCACAAATCAACTTGAACTCACCTTGCTAGATTTAGGCTAAATCTAAATTTTCCCCCCAACTAGAGCTCCTTTGAAGAACACTTGGATTCTCAAGACAAAACTTCCAAAAACCTAAATCCATACATATTCAACCATAAATAAACATAATCAACCACAAAGAATCGTTTCCCAAACCATATACATGAATACCTCAACTAATACCGAAACCCTAACTTCCATAACTGAAGAGAATAGAAGATTACCTTCACCCAAGCTTGAATCCACCAACCAAAACACTTCTAGTTCACCAAAATGGTTACAAACCTCCAATCTATGAAAGGAAGCACAAAGGGTGGATGAAACCCTAGAAAACTTTGGTGAAGAAGATGAAGAGGGAGGGATGAGGAGCTTACCACCACAAAATACTCTTGTATACTCGAATAAACTTCCAATCTCTTGCTATATCCTTGAAGAGCTCTCAAAAACGAAACCGTAGCAATTTGAATCACCCAAATCGGAGTTGGGATGAAGGAGATATGAAGGAATGAAGTTTGGTGGCTGAAAATCGATTTTAAACTCGTCCAGGGGGTTTCGCAACTTGTGCCGCGACCTTAAGTCGCGGCATAAGTCGCCCGCTTCCCCTGGTTTTCTTCTCGTTCACTGTTTTGGCCATAACTTCTTCGTTATAGCTCCGATTTTGCTCCGAAAAGAACCGTTGGACTGGTAATTGAATCCTTCATACATCTAGACTATAAAATCCAGGATTCAAGTCCAAAATATTTTATCTTATTTTTCCCTAATATAACGGTTTCGGTATTAACTCGAAATGATACCTTTCGAAAATCGGGGTGTTACAATCCTCCCAACCTTGAAAGAGATTTCGTCCTCGAAATCTAGCACCGATCGAACACCCAACGTCGCCATTTGGGTTTGTAATCACCATATTTGGATTCCCCGTTTTGGGATGATACACATTAGCTTTGTCATGTCACTACCATAATATTTAGGTTGTGATTTATTCTCATTTTAGGGTGAACAGGTTTCCTCCATTTATAGACGTTATATTGTCGAATTTTCGAATTTTAAATTTACCCGAAATTTTAGTATGTTACAAACCATGCTTGAGTGAACGAGAGGAGGTGACAGGCTCCATTCATAGATACCCCCATTAGTTGGCCCTTGGAGGAGAGTGAGGCCCTTCAAACGATCCTTAATACAGAAAGAAGTAGGTAAGAGTTTAACAAGAGCATTATTTTCCATGCATAATTGAGAAATAGAGAGGATGTTTCGGGATATAGATGGTACAAATAAAACATTAGAAAATTTAAATAATTTATGAGAGGTAGAGAGAGAGAGAGAGAGAGAGAGAGAGAGAGAGAGAGAAAGAACCAATATGAGAAATCGTCAAAGAGGAGCCATCACCAATGATGAGATCATCGGAGCCGTCATAAGGGCAGGGACGGATGCAGAAATTTTTTCATACGGTAACACCATATAATAGAGACAAAAAATAATTACAAAATGTACATTTTTTTATCAACGTTCAATATTGCCCGATATGTTTTTAGCCTAATTCCATAATTTCGAGGGATTTTTTTCGGTTTTTTTGGTTGATTTCGATAGTTTATTTTGGTTTTTTGGTTGATTATGAGGTATGGTTTCACCTTCTTGAAGTTTCCAAAATAATACGGTAGCACCTTACAAAACGATACGGTTGCACCTTTCACGAACCTATAATTAACTTTTTACCCTTCGTCGGAGAAATAATACGGTGGCACGTCACTACAAAAAAGAGGCTTATCACCGACGGATGAATCCGTCGGTAAAATCCATATCCATCGGTGATTCGTCGGTAAATGTCCGTCGGTAAAAAGGTGGTCGGCGTTCAGATCACCGACGGGTCACCGACGGATATTACCGACAGATCACCGATGGTTTAATTTTCCGACGGATCTCCGACGGTTACCGACGGCGTGGTTATTTCCAACGGATCACCGACGGTCTACTTTTTCCGACGGATTACATGTAATGGTTTGCCTTCTTGAAAGTCAAATCATTAGTTTAGAGGAGTTTTGGATGACTCTAAAACTCTAAGTGTAATGGTTTGACTATTGGAAAGTCAAACCATAGGTTACAATCAAAGAAATGTGTTTTAGAAAGTTTAAAAACTCTACGTGTAATGGTTTGACTATTTAAAAGTCAAACCGTAGGTATCAACGAAGTTAAAAGTCTATTGAACACTACATGTAATGGTTTGCCTTCTTGAAAGTCAAACCATAGGTTTAGAGGAGATTTGGATGACTCTAAAACTCTAAGTGTAATGGTTTGACTATTGGAAAGTCAAAACGTAGGTTACAATCAAAGAAAGATGTTTTGGAAAGTTTAAAAACCCTACGTGTAATGGTTTGACTATTTAAAAGTCAAACCGTAGGTGTCAACGAAGTTAGAAGTCTATTGAACACTACATGTAATGGTTTGCCTTCTTGAAAGTCAAACCATAGATTTAGAGGAGTTTTGGATGACTCTAAAACTCTAAGTGTAATGGTTTGACTATTGCAAAGTCAAACCGTAGGTTACAATCAAAGAAAGGTGTTTTGGAAAGTTTAAAAACCCTACGTGTAATGGTTTGACTATTTAAAAGTCAAACCGTAGGTATCAACGAAGTTAGAAGTCTAATGAACACTACATTTAATGGTTTGCCTTCTTGAAAGTCAAACCATTGGTTTAGAGGAGTTTTGGATGACTCCAAAACTCTAAGTGTAATGGTTTGACTATTGGAAAGTGAAACCGTAGGTTACAATCAAAGAAAGGTGTTTTGGAAAGTTTAAAAACCCTACGTGTAATGGTTTGACTATTTAAAAGTCAAACCGTAGGTATCAACGAAGTTAGAAGTCTAATGAACACTACATGTAATGGTTTGGCTTCTTGAAAGTCAAACCATAGGTTTAGAGGAGTTTTGGATGACTCCAAAACTCTAAGTGTAATGGTTTGACTATTGGAAAGTCAAACCGTAGGTTACAATCAAATAAAGGTGTTTTGGAAAGTTTAAAAACCCTACGTGTAATGGTTTGACTATTTAAAAGTCAAACCGTAGGTATCAACGAAGTTAGAAGTCTAATGAACACTACATGTAATGGTTTGCCTTCTTGAAAGTCAAACCATAGGTTTAGAGGAGTTTTGGATGACTCCAAAACTCTAAGTGTAATGGTTTGACTATTGGAAAGTGAAACCGTAGGTTACAATCAAAGAAAAGTGTTTTGGAAAGTTTAAAAACCATACGTGTAATGGTTTGACTATTTAAAAGTCAAACCGTAGGTGTCAACGAAGTTAAAAGTCTAATGAACACTACATGTAATGGTTTGCCTTCTTGAAAGTCAAACCATAGGTTTAGAGGAGTTTTGGATGACTCTAAAACTCTAAATCTAATGGTTTGCCTTCTTGAAAGTCAAACATATGTTTTTAAAACTTTGGCGTCATAACGGCTATAAAATGAATATTTCCATATATCAACCTAATGTTTTCCCAACAATTGGCAACCCAACTAAAATAAATAAATAAAATCAAGTATAATCAAATCCTAAATCATACAAATGTCTCCATTTATCAACCTAATGTTTGTCCAAAAAAAATCACCTTTTATAACCTTAAACCAATTGTCTAAATTAAATATTAATCCATGAGTTTTAACCTTCAAAATCATCATAATAATCAAATTTAACTCAAAACCCATTCAAAAACCACTAATATCAAGATTTTAAAGGCATAAATGTTAAGAACAAACAATTTATTTCCATCTATATACTTTTCTATCAAGGATTAACAAATTCATAAGCCATAAAATCATCCAAATGATCATTTTTAACTCAAAATGATTAAACCCCAAATACTCATAACATGAATTTAAAACACTAGATAAGAATCAAAACAACTCAAAGAGTTCCAATTCCAAAGGTAATAACCTTATAAACCTTACACCCAAAAAACTCAAACCAAATCCATAAAAATGACTTCATATATACCTCAAAGACTATAGATAACTAATTTATAGAAATCAAAGACTATAGATAACTAATTTATAGAAATCAAAGATAACAACTTAGAAATCAAAGACTATAGATAACTAATTTATAGAAGAGACTACCTTTGATAAGATTAATTGCCGATGGAGAGGTCGCCGTCAGAGGGAGAGGTCGTCGAGAGGGAGAGGTCGCTGTGAGAGGTCGATCGAGAGGGAGAGGGCAGTGGAGAGAACGAGAGGGAGAGGGAAGTGGAGAGAACGAGAGGGAGAGGGCAGTGGAAAGGGAGACGAGAGGGAGAGTACAGAGAGGGAGACGAGAGGGAGAGGGCAGTGGCCGTTGGTCGTCGCTGGTGGTCGTCGCTGGTGGTCGTCACCAGTGGTCGTCGAGAGGGAGACGAGAGGGAGAGTTCAGAGAGGGATCGAGAGGGAAACGATCGAGAGACTAATTAGGGCTTTAAGCCCGCTTTTTTTTTTGAAGAATTTTCGGAAATTCACCGACGGATTTCTGACGGCAATTCCGTCGGTATTTACCGACGGATTATATCCGTCGGTGATTACCGACGAATAATTGTTTTTTATTAAATAAATTACTTTTAAATTAACATTATATTTAAAATTATAATTATTAAATAAATTATTAATTAATATATTATTTAATATTAAAATTAATAAATAAATTATTAATTAATTAATTTATCAAATTATATTTAAAATTATTAATTAATTTATCAAATTGTATTTAAATTGACTAAAATACCCCTGAAGTAACTGGGTTTTAAACGAATCCGGTTAGATCAAGGACCAAATGTGATCAGTTAGGCTTTAACGTACCCAGTTGGGCTTTAAACGAATCCGGTTGGGCTTTAATGGATCTGGTTGGGCTTTAATGGATTTAGTTGGGCTTTAACGTTACCAGTTGGGCTTTAATGGATTCAGTGGGGCTTTAACGTTCCCAGTTGGGGTTTAACGTATCCAATTGGGCTTTAACGTACACAGTTGGGCTTTAATGAATCCAGTTGGGCTTTAATATACCAGTTGCTTTTAATGGATCCAGTTAGGCTTTAACGTACCCAGTTGGACTTTAAACGAATCCGGTTGGGCTTTAATGGATTTAGTTGGGCTTTAACGTTACCAGTTGGGCTTTAATAGATTCAATGGGGCTTTAACGTTCCTAGTTGGGCTTTAACGTATCCAATTGGGCTTTAACGTACACAGTTGGACTTTAATTAATCCAGTTGGGCTTTAATATACCCAGTTGCTTTTAATGGATCCAATTAGGCTTTAACGTACCCAGTTGGGCTTTAACGTACACAGTTGGGCTTTAATGAATCCAGTTGGGCTTTAATATACCCAGTTGCTTTTAATGGATCCAGTTAGGCTTTAACGTACCCAGTTGGACTTTAAACGAATCCGGTTGGGCTTTAATGGATTTAGTTGGGCTTTAACGTTACCAGTTGGGCTTTAATGGATTCAATGGGGCTTTAACGTTCTCAGTGGGGCTTTAACGTATCCAATTGGGCTTTAACGTACATAGTTGGGATTTAATGAATCCAGTTGGGCTTTAACATACATAGTTGGGCTTTAATGGATCCAGTTGGGTTTAATATATCCAGTTAATGGAGTTAATGGATTCAGTAGGGCTTTAACGTTCCCAGTTGGGCTTTTAATAGATCCAGTTAGGCTTTAACGTACCCAGATGGGCTTTTAATGGACCCGGTTGACTTTAATGGATCAGTTGAGCTTTAACGTTCTTAGTTGGGCTTTAATGGTACATACATTATCACATATTACATACATACTATACATGGTGTACATACATTCATGATCACATACATACATGTGTATATACATACATGAACACATATGTACATGTACATACATACATGATCACATATGTACTATACATGTACATGATGTACATACATACTAAAAATGGTGTACATACATTCATGATCACATACGTACATGTGTATATACATACATGATCACATACATACATGCGTATATACATACATGATCACATACGTACATGTGTATATACATACATGAACACATACATACATGATCACATACATACTATACATGATCACATACGTACTTGTATATACATACATGATCACATATGTACTATATATGTACATGATGTACATACATACTATACATGGTGTACATACATTCATGATCACATACGTACATGTGTATATACATACATGATCACATACATACAAACATACATACATAATATATATATATACACATACATGATCACAGAAAAAATAAATATTTATTAAATTATTAAATTTACCGACGGATTCTTAAAGGTCGTCGGTAATTACCGACGGTTTACCGACGGACGTCAGAAAAAAATAAATATTTACTAAATTATATAAATTACCGACGGATTACCGACAGATTTAAAAATAAAAAAATAAAATAATTTAATATCCGTCGGTAAATGTATAAATTACCGACGGATAGTCTATCCGTCGCAAAGTTTTCAATTCCGTCGGTGATCCGTCGGTAATTACCGACGGATATAATCCGTCGGTAATCTTGGTCGGAAATTAGCAATTTTCTAGTAGTGCGTGTCACCATATTCCACATACTAAATTCGTCCCTGCATAAGGGGCATGTAAAGCTAAGTTGGCCAAATCATTTGTGACATGGTGGGTAGCACTACTTATCGAAGAGCCATGAAGAGGAAGGGAGATTAGCAATGGTAGTGACATTCGTTTGAGGAGCCGAGCAAGTAACTTGATAAGTAGGGGTAATGGGGGGAGACACTCGGGTTGAATTTGGACCAACGGAGATATGGGAAAAAAGAGGTGAGGGAAGAGTTGTTTGAAGATGGGGCATTGAGAGACGATGTGACTCACATAACGACACTATTGACACTTACCGAGATAAGGTTTTGAGGTGTGGTTGTTGTTGGTGGTATGAAGGAGGCCGGGGTGTTGGTGGTGTCATCGCTTACCATGATGAGAAATTGTTTGAACATAAAATTGATCCGTGCTCTGATACGATATAAGAGAAGGAAGACTTGATGAATTTTATTAACAACAATGAAGGCTATTTATACATACATTTGCAGCTCATTGAAAATGATACAAATCAACCTATTTAAAACTATTAAATAAAAAATATTGACAAGAATAATTTTAAACAAAACGAGATATTACAATAATAATATAGATGATCAAATATTAAAGATTAGTATCCTTGGTTGAATGATGAGATTTGGTTGAGACTTGTCACTCTTTTATCATTTTGCATATCAAATAATTGATTGTTTTAAAGTGTTGTAGTTCTTGGAATTGTTGACTTTTCTGTCCAATTTGACTTTGACTTAGTTGAGGTCCTGTATCGTGTTGTGAACAAGTTACATCCATTTGTAATACATAAATTATTTCTTATATAATACAGTATGAATTGGGAGTAGAAGGTTCCGAGTAGACGAATGGAAATTTCTAATTAGTAACCTGCAACTACTTTTTTCATTAATTAACTGTCATTCATTTGTCGGTGTTCATTATTTCTCTTATCACTCGGAAAATGTTTTGTGCCATGCACGTGTTCCCTCTCTCTCTCTCTCTCTATTTATATATATCTATATATACATACAATATACTTGTCTTTGCTTGTTTCAATATTAAGCTCCAAACCCTCTTCAAATTAAGCCATCGTTTATAAGCTTTGGTTTGATCTAATCATAATTTGGCTGATATATAATATATACGGAGCAAGAAAGAGTCGATTTATTAAGGAAAAAGTGGAGGGAAGAGATGGATGGTGGCGGTAGAAAAGGAACCGTGGCACCAGGGATTAGGTTCTACCCAACAGAGGAAGAGTTGGTGTCGTTCTATCTGAAGAACAAGATCAACGGCAGCAGAACACAGGATATGGATCGTGTTATTCCGCAACTTGATGTCTATGATTTCAATCCTTCTGACCTCCCCCGTGAGTATATATTTTATAACATCTTGACACAAACATGGTATTAGTTAATCTTTTTTCATTTGTTAACCATGGGTGTCCTGGATTGCTTTCCTGCACCTCGACCAATAGAACCACTTGATGTTAATCTTATACTGCCCAATGAACCTTCGTTCCTTTTAAATTAAAATGCAATCTCTCTCTCTCATGTATTATATATAGAACAACGTTCAAATAATAACGCATTTCAAATAAAGAATCATGTGCTCGTCTATATCATATGTGATTTTACATTATTTTATAATAGATAATAGGGCGACCTTGGCCACGGCCTAGGTCGTGCAGGGACAAGTCTTGTGCTCACTCTTGCGCTAACCATGTTACCTAGTCATATGTGATTTCATTGTAAAATCAAATATTATATAGATGTTCTTATGTTTTTTTTACCTTGATCTTATTTTTGTTTGAACCCATCTCTCCCTCTCTCATTATATATATATATATATATATATATTAAATCAAAACCATGAATTTTTTTTCATGGTTTTGTATAGTAATCATCTATTATAATCTTATGTCTTGAATGTATGAACCGCTACTTGAGGTTAAATCTTAGAGAGTGAACCGTAGATTTGTTCCCTGTGTTTTGATGATTTTTTTGACTTGGGTCATGTGGTATGTTTATTGTGGATTTGGTTCTTGTGGTATTCAATTTGCCTTGGAAATGATTCCTCTGACTAACGCATTCGTTAACTTCGTTAGATCAAAGGTCATTTTAGCCTTTTTCCTATTCTTTTTTTTTCTTATAAAAAAGTAAAAACAACATTTTTATACATTCACGCACAAACGCACACATATATATATATATATATATATATGTATATAATAATATCAAAATAAATAAAACGAGATATTATTGTATGATTTGATTTGTTTAAATATTTTATAAAATTAATTATATTAAATACGATTAAATTTTATTATTTTACACCAATGGTGGAAAAAGATATGGTTATATTGTTTTAATGTAACTAAAATTTTAATTTAAACAAATCAAATCATAAAACCATATCTTATTTTATTTAGAGCGAATAAAATAAAATATGATATTATGTTGTAATTTATTTAAATTAAAAAATTAATTATATTAATGATGATTTAATTTTATTGTTCTTTTTCTATAATTGCAATAAACAAACTTATTATCGATATTTTAATACCAAAATTATTGAAAACCACTAAGAAATGAACTCTAATTTTATCATCCTAAAATTAGGGTTTACACTTTTCATATTGTTTTTCATTCAAAAACTTAAAACCAACTATTTAGATTAACCCTAGAAACGATTCATACATACCATCATCTTTGTAACTTACAATTGAAAAAATCCTTATATAAATTTCAACGAAGTTTTCATATCCAAATAAGCAAAAATACTAAAACAATAAAAAATAATTGTATTTAATATACTTAATTTAAAAAATCAAATCGTAAAATAATATCTTATTTTATTTATTTTGATACCATTATATATATACATATGTATTTGTGTGTTTAAAAATATTGTTTTTACTTTTTTTATAAGAAAGAAACAAAAGAATAGGAAAAAGGCTAAAATGGCTTTTAATCTAACGGATTTAACGAATGTGTTAGTCAGATGGACCATTTTCAAGACAAATTGAATACCACAAGGACCAAATCCACAATAAACATACCATAGGGACCCTAATAAAAAAAACAATGAAAACACAGGGACCATATCCACAATTCACTCTAAATCTTATAACGGCTAATGAACTTCCGTTCCTTTTATTTAAATGAAATGCAATCTCTCTCTCCTCTCTGACACACGTATATAAGCAAATATATATATATAGACGAGTTTTCAGGTAAAACCTCAAATAAATGAAAAACTAAAAAACACCTTATCGACGACCGTTAGATTAGTTAAAAGATTAATTAAATAAGTTTATGGTACTTCTGATCATATGAAATTTAAGCATATATATATATATATATATATATATATCTTGGATTGATGCATATGTATTACACTTTTTGAAAGTAGAATACGCTGGAGAGCTATGTCATGGAGAAGCCGAGCAATGGTTTTTTTACATCCCTAGACAAGAGAAAGAAGCTAGTGGAGGACGTCCATGTCGCCTCACTAATTTGGGGTACTGGAAATCCACAGGTTCCCCGACTGTCGTTTACTCTTCGGGTAATCAACGTATTGGGATGAAGAGAACCATGGTTTTCTATTATGGTAGAGCTCCTGCGGGTAAAAAAACTAATTGGAAGATGAATGAGTATAAGGTCTTCAAAGATGAATCTTCCTCAAAAACTAGGCCTAAAGCCGAGGTGCGTAATACCATCTAATTAATTGTTTATATATATATAGGAGGTTATCATTATGTTTGACAAACTAGCCGATAAGCTAGCTTTCGGAAACTACAAGGGCTGTGGCGTGGTGGTAAAGACTTGGGGAGTTCATAGCGCTCAACCCGGGTTCGAGCCCCACTAGAAGCACTTGTGGCCACTGAGGATAATCTCAGGGCTGCACGCTTTAGCAGCTGGGCCAAAGGCCCTAATTGTAATGTCTGGGTTATGGTCCAGGATACCTTTCCAAAAAAAAAAAAAAGCTAGCTTTCGGCTAATACGTTAGTCGTTAATGAATAAAATAAGTAATGTTTAATAAAAACTAGCTGATAAATTATATCAAAATATAAAATGACGTCAAAAAGACATTTTGAAAAGTTAATTGAATTTTTATAAGAAAACATAATTTAAAAAAAAAGTGGGAAAATGACCTTTAGAGTTTATTAAAACTCTACTTATATAACTTTTAATAAAGGTTTACCTCGAAATATTATTAAGCTAGCTTATGTGTACTAAACATGCCTCATACATAAACATATATCATCTTTGTTCATGTATATGCCGCTAGCTAGTTACTTCTTTTAACTATACATATTACATAGACCATCTAATTGTTTTTTGTGCTATCATTTGTGCATAAATGCAGTTGCTGCAAGATTTAAGCCTGTGCAGAGTTTATATAACAAAATGCTTAAGGGCATTCGACCGAAGGCCACGAGGAATTATAATACGAAATTCAAGACCAATTCAGCAAACAAGTCACAATGTTGATAAAAGGCCAAAAACTCCTTCGAACCATCACTTGGTAAAAAAGAGAACATGAATTCATTATAACACACAACACCTCACTTTCAACTTATATCGTGGTGCAATGGAGATCGACAGTAACCTTACGTGTAACCAAGAACAACACTTGTTTTAGAATATGGAAAATGTATTTAAGCCAAATCTTAAAGCCAACTTAAGTACGCGTTTATTTGTTTACGTGCATATTGTTGAAGACTGATTCAAAGCTGATTAAGAGTTCAAATCGTAACTGATATGGAGTTATTGGTCTTTTATTTTTGTCTTTAATAATTTGGCCGTTATAGTTTGGGTTGTTATTTCAGCTTCTAATTTTCAGTTTCGGTTTCCAATTTTATAGTATTTATGTTACTTTTGTAAGCCTATATATACGACATTTGTCTTCTTGAATAAAATGTGAGTGAACCATCTACAGTTCTACACTAATACCTGCTGTTTCACCAAAGTAAATTCCAACAGTTTTGGTATCAGAGCTTCTTTGAGATAGGTAAACAAGGGCAGTTTTCTAACTCAAAGTACCAGGTGAGGTCCCAAAGAGGAGAGTCAAACACAAACATAGAGTAGTTACCACCAAATTGTGAGAAAAATCCATCCATGGCAAGCAATGGTACAAACCCTTCTGCTCAACCCTTAATTCCAGTTTTTCAAGGGGAAAAATATCATCTTTGGAGTCTAAAAATGAAAACCATGTTCAAGTCATTTAGTAGAGTCAGGGTATGAAGAGCCGAACCCGGCAACGGCCGAACCTGATCAACAGTTGCGAGAGACACGAAAGAAGGACGCAAAGGCACTATTCTTCATCCAATCTGCACTGGATGATGATATTTTTCCTCGAATTGCAGCAGCAACCACCTCTCATCAAGCTTGGAAAATCTTGAAACAATAATATTTGGGAGATAAGAAGGTAATTACCGTTAAATTACAGATCCTTCGTCGTGATTTTGAAACTCTTGCTATGAAAGAAAGAGTTTGTGCAAGATTTCTTATCTAGGGTGTCTGGGATTGTCAACCAGATGAAGTCTTATGGTGAAAATGTTACCAATGAGACTACGGTGAGTAAGGTATTAAGAAGTTTAACCCAAAATTTTGATCATGTTGTTGTTGCCATTGAAGAGTCAAAAGACTTATCAGTTTATACATTTGATGAATTGATGAGTTCTTTGATAGCCCGTGAAGGGAGAATTGGGAAATCTAATGAAAAACGAGACGAAAAGGAGTAGAGGGGGGGCATGTTTTTAAGGGAAAGTCAACATCTTTTGGAGGTCGTGGACAAGGTAGAGGAGGTTACCGAGGTCCTGGTCTTGGTCGTGGTAGAGGACGAGGCCATTTCGGAGATGAGCAACGACATTACAAGAGTACCATCCAGTGTAATTTCTGCAAGAAATATGGGCACAAAGAAGCCGATTGTTGGTCGAAGAAAAAAGATGAGCAGGAGATTCTTGCAAATTTTATAGAGAAGGCCGAAGAGGAGAATCGGTTGTTCGTGACTCATTCAACAACTCAAAATCCTACGGTTGGATTTTGCTTTCTGGATAGTGGATGATCAAACCACGTGTCTGGAATAAAGTCACTATGTTAGAAAATTATCTTTCTAATTAAGTGGCCTAGACTATTTATATAAATTATGTTAATCTCCTATTAGTCATAAATATTTATTAAAGTCTTTTAATTATGACTTAATTATATACAGGTCCTCCGACTATCTCGATGAACGATATCGGTCCTGTAACCGACTGTAACTAACTATAAATATGTGTGGTTATCTCTTTCCTTAATGCTCTTGATGCAACATATTTTCTCTAATTGAAGCACCATAATTGGAGACTTTAATATCAATTAACTCCATCATTATTAGTAGGCATCAAAGAGATTATTGGAGATATCATGGCTTCATCAAGTAAGGGAATCACAAACATTCCTACAAGTAAGTTTTATATTCATCTTGTAGATTGAACCATAGATGATTTGATGGTTATAATAATTCGATCATTTATGATTATGTTATTTGACTTAACATGTGGTATCAGAGCATGGTTTTAATGCAAATATAATTTGCCCAAATCATAAGTTTTGTAAATAAATAAATTGTTGAATCGATTTCCACAAAGAAATAGAATCTGGTGATGATGCATGATTATTTATGTATTGTTTTGTTGGATGTTGATTTGGCCAATAAATACATATATAATTTTATTTATAAAAACAGTGGCCATATGAATCGATTGGATTTTTTTTTCTTTTCATGATGATAACTTTTGACTGTATATGGAAATTTATTATTTAAATAATAAGTTTTATGTATATTAAATGCCATCATTAATTGCAATTAATTTTTTTTTTCTATATTCTCTAATTCTACATCAACGTACTGCTTTTTGAGTATGCATACTTGTTTGGCATAGATTAATTTTCTTTTGCCACATAACTGTTTTCATACAGTGCACAACGTATGGTTTTCATAGAGTGTTGTATGCATAATTAATTTGTTTTGCCACATAATTGTTCTTTTTTTTTTTATAGCGATTATATTTTGTGGTGGTTCTTAAGTTATTTGATATTATTATGCTTAATCATTTATGTTAAAAGAATTAATATACTCCGACTCGAATGATCGGTCCAACGAACGATTATTCTATGTTGGTATTTAACGTAAAATCATTCATGTTTTAGTATGTTTTTGATAAGTCGTAGTTTATTTCGATCCAACGGAGAAATAAATTACACTTTATTATACATGGAACTTATTTGCATTATTGACTTTTCTAATTTATTTTCTGCCCAAAGGTGATCTATTTTAGATTAGTCAGCATAATTTAATTAAAATATCAATGATTTAATTGTTGATTGGACCAACGAAAGATCAACGATTAAATCTTACGTTTAATAACAATCTATTTATTATATGTGTTTGTAATAGATTAAACTAATTTATGTTTCATGAATATATATGTGTGCTCCATAATTTTTATTTTATGTACTTTTAGTTCACTATGAGCCTAATTTTCCTAACTTTAACATGCTAGCCTCAATAATGACGGGAACCTCCAGATATATATCCGGAGTTGAACCACTGAATGGGACTAACTTTACTTCCTGGAACGAGCAAATTAAAATTGCTCTTGGAGTGATGGACTTGGATTATGCTTTAAGGGTTGAACGCCCAACTGCTCTAACTGACAAGAGCACGTCTGTAGAAAAGCGTCTCTTTGAACAGTGGGAGCGTTCAAACCGCATGTCCCTTATGATAATCAAAAACTCCATATCCTCAGCCATCAGGTGAGCAATCCCGAATTCTGAAACGGCTACGGGATACTTGACTTCTGTGGAGTAGCAATTTAAGGGTACATCTAAAGCACATGCAAGTACCCTTATACTTAAAATGCTCACCAAAAAGTATGACGGTGTTAGTGGTGTGCGCGAGCACATTATTATGATGAACGACATGGCAAACAAACTTAAAAGTATGGACATGGAAATCTCTGAAGGTTTCCTTGTGCATTTTATAATGACTTCATTACCCTCTCAATTTGGGCCATTCAAAATTAATTACAATACCCAAAGGGAGAAGTGGAAGATGAGTGAACTTATTGCCATGTGTGTTCAAGAAGAGGAATGCCTAAAAATAGAAAAATCGGACGTTGCTCATCTTACTACTACTAATCTTTATATATATAAAAGCAAAACCCAAGAGTGATGAGGTGGCACCATGAGAAGTCTTCCTTGGTATTTATCTAATTTTCTAGAATTTTGATTTATTTTTAAATAATAGTCATACATTAAATGTCTATCATTAATTATTAAAAAGCAAAACCCAAGAGTGATGAGGTGGCACCATGAGAAGTCTTCCTTGGTATTTATCTAATTTTCTAGAATTTTGATTTATTTTTAAATAATAGTCTTCCTTGGTACTTTATTTTTATTTAACTTTCACTTTTAAATTTTAAAAGCCAATTAATATATGTATTGAACTTTAAAAATTTCATGAAATATAAAAAACCAATATTTTGTATATATTACATCAATATATATATATATATATATATATATATATATATATATATATATATATATATATATATATATATATAGGGAGAGGTTCATTTGAGAAATGGTAAATGTATGAGAAATAGATAAGTAATCTTAGTCATTCATCTGGTCAATATTTGCGGCTTTGACTGCGAAGCACCGGATAATTCCTTGCATGATCTATAAAAGGTAGAGAGTAGTTTCATAATATACGCGGGATGAGTTCATATATGAACCCTATATGATTCACATATGAAGTATACGTTCATATGTGAATCAGTTAATTAGTTCATATGAGTATCAGTTAATTAGTTCATATATGAATCACAAAAGTTAATATATAAATCTATTAATTATTTCAACTGATTCATATATGAACTTACAATTAATTAGTTCATATGTGAATCAGTTAATTAGTTTATATATGAATCACAAAGGTTCATATATGAATCAGTTAAAAGAGTTCAGATGTGAATTACACTGATTCACATATGAACATATAGTTCATATGTGAATTATACAGGTTCATATATTCTACTTTTCTTAAAATCCATTTCCAGGTAACAGGGTTGCTGCTGGATCTATTAAAGGGAATAAGAAATGTTAGGAGCTAAATTGTTGGAGATCGGGCCTTAGTAGCGGTGTAGACGAAACTTCTATTTTAGTCTCTCGGTTGTAATAGTTATGTGGATGTTTCAACTAAGTTAATCATTTATTCCCGAAAGTGTTGTCTTGGGACCCATGTTTGGGCAATGTTATGCTTATTCAATTTTTGTCAGATTTGGGTTATTACATTTGGTATCAGAGCCGTAGTTTAAGGGATTTAGGCGACCGGTTGGGCCTAAACTTAAACTGTAGGACATGGGACACAACTGAGAAATGAGATGTCCTAGGGGTTACCGCTATAGGAACGTGTGTTTTGAGAGGTGGGGACTAACATGTGAGGTAAATTTGGATTTACATTTGGCCAATGTAATTGCGAATTTATAGGCACATGTACGTGCTCGGATTACCTCTCTATGCGTAGAAGTCAATAGATTGTTGGGTATGCGTGGATAGTTTTGTCCTCGCCGCGATTGGAAGGTTATTATTGAGGGGTTAGTCTATGAAGGGGTGATGGAAGGGAATAAAGTTCTAGCCCTGCGTTGTTGGCAATAGCTTGTGCGGTGCATGAGGTTGCTTGTGATGAAATTGATGATAAACCCTAGAAAGAGTATTACTCAAAGCAATAACAGACCGACTAAGGAAGAACTTTATATGTTCGAAACGGGTGAAGGATTGATTAGAGGGAACTTTCAGTGTCAATTAAGTTCTCATGATGGTAGATGGCGTGTTTATCTGTTCGGACAGGAGAAAAGGGTTTGGATGTTTAATGGCCCGCATTTTGGATGTTTATGCCATAAATATCATCTTGTATTCGTTGCAAGAATAGAATATTTTTGTATTATGTCCTTGGATTTAGGATGGTCTCATTCCTGTCTTGGCTAAGGATCAGGGTATACAAAAGTTTTAGGTATTCGGGAGGGCATATTATGATAATGGTGTTGCTTCTTATGTTGCAAAAGTCAACAATTGCAAATTGCCTCATTTTTGCCTTTCACTGGAAAAAGAATGTGTCTATGTGTATTTTGCAAACACGGATCACTATGTCATGACCATGGTGTCCCATGTGAAACATATATGCGTCATTGTCCAAAAATTCTTTATTGCTGCCAAAATATGATTTAATGACCTAGATAATCCATTAATTTGACACGTTAATTTATCTAATATATGTTCCTTTCATATCATTAGAGTTGATGTACATATACTCAATTCCATTCTTATAGTATGATTTCCTGTTGATATGGATATCTTAACGTCCGATTTCCAAACTTTTCCTGATTCACTTTTTATGATCCTAACTTCGAGTTTTACTCAATTAAACATGTGCTAAATATAAATTAACTTACTAAACATCAAAATAGTACTCAATGACTATTATCCTAAGCCTAATCATGAAACTTTATTCTCTTAGACATTTAATCGAACACTTGATATGCAATTTAACATATAGATACAAATATCACCGTTTTGGTTTCATACTTTACCCTTTTTCAATTTTGACTAAACCAAACATTTAAACATGTATATTATCACAACTTTGCAATACCAAATCATAATCTACCTATCAATTTCAACAACCCTAACATACCAACTTAAATAGATTAAGAATAAATTTATACCTTTAGGAAGGACTCGAAGAGTGAATTCCAAATTTGTAATTGTATCGTTGGGTACTTCAAGAATTTAATGGATATTTTAGAGAGAGAGAATGAGATGGCGGTGATGGTAAACTGAGTGAGACGATGGTTTGTAGTTTACTCTTAATAATCTTTTTTATTGACGGATTAATAGGAGCTTAGTTAATTGACGGATTTAACCTCTTAACAACATTTGATTGTTACTTTGGGTACGGTATAATTCGGGTAAGATAAAGTACACGTTTTTAAAACGAAGTAGCCCTAAATTCAAAGAGTGATTAACTAAGAAAGGTATACTCCTTAACTATATGATTTGTGAATCCTTTTCCATTAGCGTGCCTTCCAATACTTGGTGGATTGACACGAGTTCCATGATTCATGTGACTAATTCTTTACAGGGATTCCGTATAAAGAAAACATTGGAAAACAATCGACGGACCATTAAAGTTGGGAACGGAAATGAAGTCAAGGTGAAAGCAATAGGGACAGTTTCATTATTGCTTGAAGGTGGTAATAAGTTACATCTTCAAGATGCCTTGTATGTACCGAGTATAACTCGAAATTTAATATCTGTATCTAAACTTACTACTATTGGATATGATTTCAATTTCACTTATAATAAAATGTATATCTATTATAATTCTAAGATTGTTGGTTCTGGTGTGATGGAGGGAGACCTCTATAAATTAAATCTTGACGATAAATTTTCGGAATCATTACTTACTATGAATATAAATGAATGTAGTCATTGAACTAAAAGAAAGAGAGATATAGACAGTTCCTCTAAATTGTGGCATAAACGCTTAGGCCACATATCACAAGAAAGAATGAAACGTCTTGTGAAAGATGGAATTCTTAATTATCTTGATTTCTCAGACTTCGATACATGTACTGAGTGTATCAAAGGGAAAATGGTGAACAAGAATAAGAAAGAGTCCACCCGGAGTTCAAGTTTACTTGAAATTATTCACACCGATATATGTGGACCTTTTCCTCCCGGTTTAGGGGGTTATAAGTCCTTTATAACTTTCATAGATGATTATTCACGCTACACTTATTTGTACCTAATTAATGAGAAGTCCGACTCACTTGATATGTTTAAAACTTTTAAAGCCGAAGTTGAAAATCAACTCGACTATAAAATAAAGGTAGTGAGATCGGACAGAGGTGGCGAGTATTATGGTCGACACACGGATGTGGGTCAAGCCCCTAGACCATTTGCAGATTTTTGCAAGACTCATGGCATAGTTAATCAATTACTATGCCAGGCACACCTCAACAAAATGGGTTGCGGAGAGGCGTAATCGTACCCTTATGGACATGGTGCGTAGTATGATAGCAAACTCATCTCTTCCGCAATTCTTATGGACCGAAGCACTTAAAACAGCCGTACATATCTTAAATCGTGTTCCCTCAAAGGCTGTCCCTAAGACACCTTTTGAATTGTGGACGGGAAGGAAACCACGATTAAACTATTTTAAAGTTTGGGGATGTCCGGCTGAAGCTAAACTTTACAATACTCAAATCAAAAAATTGGATCCTAAGACCATTACTTGTTATTTTGTTGGTTACCCTGAAAGGTCTAAGGGGTACCGTTTTTATGCACCGTCTCATACCACTAGAATAGTGGAAACTAGGCATGCAAAATTTCTTGAAAATGCAAATTTAAGTGGGAGTAATGGTTCGAAAGTTGTTGACTTATATGATGAAAAGGCACCTGATATAACTCCTAATTTACTTGTGACTCTTTCCATTCCCAGTGAGAATTTAGCATCAACATCAAATAATGAAGTTGTGGATTCTCACATTGAGAATGAACTATTACATGAAGATACTCCACTCAATAATGAAGGTGTAGAAGATACTCAACATTTGAGAAGATCACAAAGATCTAGGAAGCCTACTACTTATAACGACTTTATCATATTTTTGAATGAGGCCGATTATGACTTGGGAAAATTTGAAGACCCGACTACATTTAATGAGGCCAAAACTAGTGATCATTCAAAACAATGGCTTGATGCCATGAATGATGAGATAAACTCTATGCATACTAACAACGTTTGGCAACTTACAGAACTACCTAAGGGCTCAAAACCTGTAGGTTGTAAGTGGATCTATAAAACAAAACTAGACCCTAAAGGAAATGTTGAGCGTTATAAGGCAAGATTGGTTGCTAAGGGTTTTACTCAAAGGGAGGGAATAGACTATAAGGAAACTTTCTCACCTGTGTCGAGAAAGGAGTCTTTTAGAATAATTATGGCGTTGGTAGCTCATTATGATTTAGAGATACATCAAATGGACGTCAAAACTGCCTTCCTAAATGGTGACTTATATGAAGATGTTTACATGACTCAACCAGAAGGTTTTAAGGTTGAAGGAAGTGAACATCTAGTATGTAAACTTAACAAGTCGATCTATGGGCTTAAACAAGCTTCAAGGCAATGGTACTTGAAGTTTGATGAGGTTATGAAAAACTACAACTTCAAAAAGAACTCAATTGATCAATGCATATACTTCAAGATGAGTGGGAGCAATTTCACTATACTAGTCTTATACGTTGATGATATATTAATTGCTAGTAACAATAAAGACACGTTATTTGAGGTTAAACGTTTCTTATCAAATAATTTTGATATGAAAGATCTTGGTGAAGCCTCTTATGTAATTGGCATTGAAATTCACCGAGATAGAAAGAATGGCATATTAGGCTTATCTCAAAAGGCCTATATAAATCGCATCCTCAATAAGTATAATATGCAAAATTTTGCTCCTGCTGTCGCCCCTGTTGTGAAAGGTGACAAATTTGGCTCATATCAATGTCCTAATTCTGAGGCTGAACGTGATCAAATGAAACTAATTCCGTATGCATCGGTTGTCGGGAGTTTAATGTATGCTCAAGTATGTACCCGACCCGATATAGCATACATCACTGGCATGCTTGGTCGTTATCAATCTAACCCGGGTTTAGACCATTGGAAAGCAGCCAAGAAAGTATTACGTTACCTACAGGGAACAAAAGAGTACATGCTCACTTATAAAAGAACTAATTCCCTTGAAGTTGTAGGGTATTCTGATTCTGACTTTGCAAAATGCAAAGATGACAATAAATCAACTTCGGGGTACATATTCATGTTTTCAGGTGGGCCGATATCTTGGCGGAGTCATAAGCAAGAGTTAACCACTACTTCGACCATGATGGCAGAATATGTAGCATGTTACCATGATACATGTCATGCTATGCTATTGAGAAATCTAATTTGTGGACTCAAAGTTGTGGACTCTATCTCAAGGCCATTGAAACTTTACTGCAACAATAGTGTTGCCGTGAGTTTTTCAAACAACAATAGTTCAAGTGGTGCGGGACTATATCTTGACACTAAGTATCTGTTTGTTCGAGAACGTGTGGAAGAAAAATGCATAATTGTGGAATATATTTGCACTGGTGACATGTTGGCGGACCCTCTTACTAAAGGATTACCGCCTAAGAATTTTATTGAGCATGTAAAAAACATGGGCTTAAGAGCAAGCCTTGTTTGATGTCACAATATATCAACTATCATTGAAAGTAAGCGCTTACATCTTTGTCTTTCACATTATGTTACTTAAGTTTGCTCTACTAACTTGTTAACACTAATTGTCTTAATGAGCAAACAAGAGAACCGCTAATAATTTTTATTATTGTTTTGTAGGAGTACTGAAAGTACGATTGATAGGAATCCCATGTCGTTGGCGACATGTAAGATTATATCATTTTGCTTCAATACTTTTACTTTAATTATAATTCACTAATGAGATTAACACTTGGCCAACTTATTTTTTGTATAAATAGTCATACGGCCAAGTGGGAGAATGTTAGAAAATTATCTTTCTAATTAAGTGGCCTAGACTATTTATATAAATTATGTTAATCTCATATTAGTCATAAATATTTATTTAAGTCTTTTAATTATGTCTTAATTATATACAGGTCCTCCGACTATCTCGATGGACGATATCGGTCCCTGTAACCGACTGTAACCGACAGTAACTAACTATAAATATGTGTGGTTATCTCTTTCCTTAATGCTCTTGATGCAACATATTCACAAAGAAGTCTCATTCGTTCTCTCTAATTGAAGCACCATAATTGGAGACTTTAATATCAATTAACTCCATCATTATTAGTAGGCATCAAAGAGATTATTGGAGATATCATGGCTTCATCAAGTAAGGGAATCACAAACATTTCTACAAGTAAGTTTTATATTCATCTTGTAGATTGAACCATAGATGATTTGATGGTTATAATAGTTCGATCCTTTATGATTATGTTATTTGATTTAACACACTATTCAAACAACTTGATGAAACTCAAAAAGGCGAAGTTCGACTTGGAGATGACAAACAAATGAAAGTCGAAGGAAAAGGTACAATCGCCATCAAAACTGAACAAGGTGATGTCAAACTTCTCTATGATGTGCAATTTGTGCCTAATTTAGCTCATAACTGTTAAGTATTGGGCAACTGAGGATGAGTGGATATAAGGTTGTGTTTGATGGTGATAGATGTGTTGTTGAAGATAAAAAAATGGACAGACCATAGCCATTGTCCAAATGACACAAAACAAAATGTTCCCTGTTGATGTTTCAACCATTGATAGTAAAACCTTGGTAGTTAAGGGTGATAATGAGGCAAAATTATGGCATTTACGTTACAGGCATTTAAATGTAAATGGGCTGAAACTTTTGGGACAGAAAAATATGGTTGTTGGGTTGCCTAGAATTGATGCACTAGATTTATGTGAAGGGTGTGTTTACGGAAAGCAAAGCAGAAATTTATTCCCTGTAAACAATTTCTGGAGATCTTATTTTTGTCTTGAAATAGTTCATGCGGATGTTTGTGGTCCGATGAGTGTGGAATCCTTTGGTGGTTGTCGATATTTTTTGTTGTTTACCGATGATTATAGTCGAGTGAGTTGGGTTTATTTTCTGAAACAAACATCTGAAAGTTTTGAAAGTTTCAAAAAGTTCAAGGCATTGGTGGAAAATGAAAGCGGTCGGTTTATAAAGGTTCTTCGTTCGGATAGAGGAGGTGAGTTTACCTCTAACGAATTTAATGTTTTTTGTGAGTACCATGGAATTCACAGGGAGTTTACTACACCATACACTACAGAGCAGAACGGAGTAGCAAAACGGAAGAATCGAACCGTGGTTGAAATGGCTAGAAGCATGATGACAGCAAGCAAGTTACCGAAAGAGTTCTGGGCCGAAGGAGTGGCAATCGCGATATATCTTCTCAACATATCACCAACAAACGTGGTCATGAAGCGTACTCCTTATGAAGCATGGACGTGTCGGAAGCCACGAGTAGGCCACTTACGAATCTTTGGTTGTATAGCCTATGCTTTGGTCAACTCTCCATCACGTACCAAAATTGATGAAAAATCGCAAAAATGCATCTTTGTTGGCTACAACTTACAATCCAAAGCTTATAGGTTATATAATCCTATGAGTGGCAAGGTAATAATCAGTAGGGATGTTAAGTTCAATGAACAAGAAACTTGGATCTGAAAAATCCAGAACCAGTAGCTATCGAGATCGCAGATGACGTGGGAAATCCTCCTGAACCGCTAGTTATGCATCTCCGAGTACCAACAGCCCTCTTTCATCTCCAAACAATAATGGTAACAGTCCTCCTTCCTCTCCAAACAGTAACTAGAACACACACTCCAAAGAAATTCAGATCAATAGCAGATATATATGCTTCGTGTAGCTTTGCTTTGCTTATTTCGGACCCTATGTACTTTGATGAAGCTGCTGAAAGTAAGATGTGGCAAGAAGCTATGAACGAGGAGATGTCTGTAATTCATAAAAATAATACATGGGAATTGGTTGATCTTCCAGAAGGGAAGAATGTTATTGATCTAAAATGGGTCTATCGCACTAAATATCGTGCTGATGGAACTATTCAGAAGCACAAGGCTCATTTAGTAACCAAAGGGTATGCACAAGAGGAAGGTGTTGATTTTGGTGAGACTTTTTCACCGGTTGCTCGTTTTGAGACGGTGAGAACTTTTCTTGCTCTAGTTGCATTCAATTGGAATGGCCGGTGTATCAACTCGATGTCAAATCCGTATTTTTAAACGGAGAGATTGAGGAAGAAGTCTGTGTTTCTCAACCCGAAGGATATGCGGTTGATGGTTTTGAAGAAAAGGTGTATAAGTTGAAAAAGGCTTTATACGGCCTCAAGCAAGCACCACGTGCTTAGTACAGCACGATTGACTCCTATTTCTTGGAGAGCGTGTTAGATTGATATTGTATTCAAGATTAAAAGTGAGGGTCTAGTTTGTATTTGTGTAATAGTTTAAGGGTTTTGTTGTAAAGTCAACATGAGTTGACTTAGTATAAATAGTTTTGATTCCTGTTAGATTTGTAGACACACACGCACACTTGATAGGAATTCAGAGTTGGTAAGCCTTGTACGCACACACACAGTGAACGTGAGATCTGTGACACATTGTTAGATCTGTGATTAATTGAAATAATATGATTTGATCTTCATAAATATGTTTGTAATCTGTGTTGTGATTAATATGCTAGTATAAACTGGGTCACAATTGGTATCAGAGCGAGAAATCTAACGATTTGAGGTTTACGAAAAGTCGAGTTCTGTCGTAGTATTTTTTATCAGATTTTTGCACAAATAGTGAGTTTTTGTTGAAATTGATGATGGATTAGTGGTCGAATAATGTTTTAGAACATTTGTATCAGACTGAATTTCAAAGAAAAACATCATTTAATCGTGAATTTGAGATTTTTGTTGGTTTTTGGTCGAATATGTGTCGAGTCACTGTTTGATTGAATTGATTGTGTAAATGTGTAAATTGGGTTATAAGTTTGCATTGGATTGTTCTTTGGACTAATCTTGTTGATTATGTGAAGTTACAGCCTTGGATTTGGAGTTCTGGATCGATTTCTGGATCAAAATCGATATTTTTGGACTAAGTAACCAAGAACTCGCAAGATCTATAGGATTCGTATGAAGAACTCGCTAAATAGATAGAATTCGTATTCAGATTTCGCAGAGTTTCATTTCTGAATTTTTAAGTAAAGAATTTGCAACAGTGCATCTTACGAAATCTATAAGAATTCGCATAATTTTCTGATAAATATCTTAAGGACAGAATTCGTATCTCTCTCTGTAACGAAAAGCTAGAATTCGTGAAAGTCATTTTTGCGAAAAGTTGTGTTTTGAAAAGTTTAAGTCAAGAATTCGCTATTGTGTCTATTACGAATTCTGAAGAATTTGCTTCTGTGTCTATAGCGAAAAGCTGGATTTTGCATCACTGAGTGTAACGAATTCTAAGGATTTCGCAATGTTTTTTTTTAAATTATTCCAAGTCATGAATTCGTATGTGTTACGAAAAGTTTTTCTGAAATTGCAAAATTTTTCTAAGTAAAGGATTCGTGTCTTTGTAGCTTACGAATTCCTCTTACGAATTCTTGATTGATTTGTGAATTGTGTCTTTGAAAAAGTTCTTAAGTATAGAATTCGCAGAAGAGAGATTTGCGAATTGTTCATTGTTTATTTTTTCTTGCTTATGAATTCCAGACTTTGCGAATTTCTCAGCTTTGTGTTGCGAATTTCATGAGTTTTATGAATTATGAACTTGTTTTACTATTGAATTGCGAATTGTTCTTTAGTTGAAGTTGCTTGCGAATTCTGAACTTGGAATTTTTAGAAATTTCATTTTCTGAATATTTTCAAGTTTTTCTCAAATTGTTGGGTTCAAAGATCTTTACTAGCTAATATCTTTGTTGTGTACAGACTAATACATCTTCTCATCATGTAGAAAGAATTGCTCTCAATAGGATCACAGTCAAAGCCTCCTGTCTTATCAATAGGAGAATATTCTCAGTGGAAGTGGAGGATGATCCAGTTCTTAAACCATAAGAACAGGGATTACATGAAGTCTATCATCGATGGTCCAGTACAACCAATAGTAGCAGTACCTGGACAGGATGCAACTGAGACATCACCTGAAATTCCAGTTCGTTATGTCCCAAGACCTTATCAATATTACAGCGAACGAGAGAAAGAATTACATAAAATTGATGAAGAGGCCCTGATTTATCTGACCATGGCTATCTCGAATGACATCTACAACCGTGTAGATAGTAGGGAGTCTTCTAAAGCTATGTGGGACGAATTGGAAAGATAGTTCCAGGGTACTGAGAAGTCCATACAAGCAAAGTTGAACCAGAGCATAAACTCTTATGAAGGCTTTCATGCAAAGGAAGGAGAGACTCTTCTTGATACGTATACTCGCTTCAATGTTATCCTAAACGACTTGAGAAGGAATGGGATGAACAAGACGGTATCTGAGATAAACTACAAGTTCATCAAGAACTTGAATCCTGAGTGGAAAAGTTATGCAATTAACATTCAGATGACCAAGAACATGGCTCAAGAAGACGTAAATGACATATTCACTACTTTATCTCAACACGAAGATGAAGTCAAGCAACTCAGTGAAGAGAAGAAGATAGTCAAAGGCTCTTTAGCCTTGTTATCTGAAAAGAAGAAAGGATCAAGTTCTAAGCCCAGTTCCTCATTCAAGTACAAATCCAAGTCGAGAAAATCCAGAGCTCTTCTTACAGATATTACAGAGTCAAGTTCTGATGACTCCTCCTCTTAAGCTAAAGAACATTCTGATGAAGATATTCAGAGGTTTGCTGATAATCTTGCTCTCAAAACAAAGCAGTTTCAAAGAAGCTTTGGAAAGAAAAGATTCTCAAAGCCAAAGTATGAGGGATACAAGAAAGACAAGTACAAGCCAAGGTACGAGAAGAAGTTTGGAAAGAAAGATGAGAAAAGAGATGAGAAGAAAGAAGAGAAAAGAAAAGAGAAGAGAGAAGGAAAGAAAGAAGAAACTGAGCCAAAGTATGGCAGGTGCTATAATTGTGGGAAACCTGGCCATTTCTCTAAGGAATGCAAGTTCAAGCGTACAAAGAACTCAGAGTACTACGCTAAGAAATCACTGATCGCCAAGAAGGTAGAAGATGGAAAAGAACTGATGGTCGAGGAGGAAAACTGGTTCTTCCAGAGTTCTGATGATGAAACAACGCATTTCACTCAGGTATGCATGATGACCAAAGTCAATGAAGAAGCTGAATCATCTTCTGACCAATCTGAGTGTGATTTCGAGGTAAGTACTCAATCAAACTCTGAACTTGTTCAATTTTTACTGGCTCAGATTAATTTTATGGAAAAAGAATTTGAAAGTTTGAAAGTCAAACTTAGTACTGAAAGACAAACAATGATGAATTTTCGTGATGAAAATGCATTATTGAAAGTTGTTGTTGACGAGAAAGAATCTGAAAAAGATGTTTTGAAAAAGGACAAAGATGTTTTAAAATAAAAAATAACTGAGCTTGAAAGAGATCTTGTTAATTTAAATGCTGAAAAAGGTGATTTTAACATCAAATTTGAAGCTTGTTTTCAGGAACGCAACGAGGCTTATTGCAAAATCAAGCAACTGGAGGATTTAAATCCGAAAAGAGGACAAACTGAGCAGACATTGAATCTTTTAACAAATAAACTCCAAGATGTCCGTTTCTACAATGCTAAAACGGGTTTAGGTTTTGAGGAAAACGATGTTTTGAAAAGAGCGCCAGAAAATTTGTATAACTTTGATAAACTGGGCTCAACTCCTAAGAAAAACCGGGATATTCATGATAATTTTATTACTTTCATTAAAGGAGAAACTCTTATGTCTAACATTTCTTTAAAAGATAAAGAGGTGATTGATGATGATATATCAAGTTGTGTTGATTCGGTATCAAGTTTTAAATTTGTTGGTTTTTCATATAAAGAATTGAACAAGAGTTACAAAACTAGAAAACCTGAATTTGTTGAATTTCAATCTCTGTTTTCTAGTTGTTCGCCAACAGAATCAGCCAACGTTGAGACAGATATTCAGGAAACTCTGTGTCAGTATGATGAATCTGACTCAGAAACTGATGTTGAGAATCTGACCCCAATATCTGAATCAGTCACTTCTGAATCACCAAAAGAGACTAAGACTGATGAGTATGAAAATATCACGAATCAAAGCATTAAATCTGATTTTTCAAATAATATGACTAAGGAGATTTTTACAGATATGATGAATGCTTCAGACCCTGTACCTATTATAGAGAAATTGGAATCAAACTCTGAGCTGAATCAAACATCTAATTTTGAGAAACAAATAACAAATCTTCAAAAGATGATTGAAGAGTTGGAAGATGAGAACAATGATCTCAGATTCAAACTTGACAAGTCTTCTGAAGAAAACAAAGAACTCTCTAAAAATTTAAATGCTTTGAAAGAATATTTTTTTAAACAAAATTTAAAAGAGAAAAAGATGTTTGAGTCTCAGAACTGGAATGTTCATTCTAACCCGGAGTTTGAGACCGTTACTTCTAAAACCTCTGTTGTTTACACGACTACTCCTGAATATCCTCCTAGCATTTTTGAAAAAGGAGAAGCTTCTAATACTTCAAAGCAAAAATCATCTTCTAAGAAGAAAACTGACAAGATTTCGTTTTCTGTTTCAGATATGAAAAAGCAAACAGTTAAACGAGAATGGGTGGAGAAAATAGTTTGTGAAAATAAAGTTGTTGATAATAATTGTACTGTCAGTGATAGTGGTAGTTTGTCATGTACAAATTCGAACGTTCGCAAATGTCAAAGATGTATGACTGATTGTACTTCTATGGATAAATCAAAACTTTTGACATTTGTTCGTAAGAATTTTATTTGCAAACACTGTCATGACAATTCATTTACATCTCACACCATTCCTCCTAAAACTAAAGTTGCTAGAAACACATCTCGTGCTAAACGTGTTTCAAAATCGTCAACACAACATGCCAAAGTCTTTCGTACTAAGAATGATTTTCCACTCTAAAACTCAAAAGTTTCATGAGCTTAATGTTAAAATGGTATGGAAATAGATACCTAAGCCTCGCTATGAATGGCGTATCAAGGCTAAGGTTGATGATTCGAGTAAATTACAAAAGGCTAACCAAAAAGGACCCATCTGGATATGGGTACCTAAGAAGAAGTAACTTGTTCTTTTTGCAGGCCTCACATCTGTGGTACATAGATTCAGGATGCTCGCGCCATATGACAGGATTTAAGCATCTTCTACACAACTATGTTGAGGAACCTGTCGGAACTGTAAATTTTGCAAATTCTGAGCTTACCGGATTCATCAGAGGACACAGATCTTTAACTAATGGCACTGTAACAATCAAAAGAGTACTATTCGTTGAAGGACTTGATCATAATCTTTTCAGCACAAGTCAATTCTGCGATAGTAAATTTGAAGTTCAGTTTACTGTTGATTGTTGTTATATTGAAGATAAAGATGGTTGTGTGATTTTCAAAGCAGAGCGGAATGCAAATCTTTATACAGTGTATTTTCCAACACTTTCTGCATCTAGACTTGTCTGTCTAATTGCTAAAGCTTCAAGAGATGAAAGCTGGATTTGGCATCGGCGCCTGTCTCACCAGAACTTTGATGCGATAAATAAATTGGCGAGACATGGCATAGTCAAAGGTTTACCTGAACTACGGTTTGAGAAGAATTCTCTTTGCCCCGCTTGTGAAATGGGAAAGATGAAACGAAGTTCTCATAAAGCAAAGACAAAATTCTTGTGACATTGGCTTCTGATTACATCAGATCAGAACCCGTACTTCATTGGTAAAACTGATCATTACTATTCTCACCGGAGATTAAGTAATCATGGCTTTTGAATACTTATGTTCAAAACCCGTACTCGAATGTTTTCTTCTGAAGGATGCTAATTAGATAAAAAAAATCTAGAATATTTTAATTTGAGGGGGAGTTAGAGAAGTTAACTGCTATATCTTTGAGGGGGAGGAGATATAACTGTTTTATACTATCATTGTCATATTTTTCTGATAAATTGACTTTTACAGGTATTTAGGGGGAGGATATCTGAGGTTTTTGTCTAACTGAACTTAAAGGTATATTTTTCTTTACCTTACACTTCATCACTTGTTGAAACCTAAACAACTTTCACTTGTGAAAACTGGTTTCTTACATGTTCAAACCACTTCCTATTCTTAAAAGATTTTCATGAATTGTGAAGTGTGATTTTAAATGTTTTTGGATACTTTGATGACTATCTGAACGTGTGTTTCCAGTAACAATTACTTGTGTGATTGTCATATCTTTATACTTTGTCAAGTATTCTTACATAATGGTTCAGTACATTTTTCTTGAACTTTGTTATTACCATGTATCAAAAGTTAAATCTTTCTATGGTAATACTCCCGTTTGTATTCACTGTTGTTTGAATCAAACGTCATTTCATCATTTTATGTGCTTTCATTGTTACAATGTTTATACATTGTTCATATAAACAACATTCGTCTTTGATTTCCCAAAGTATTATTCTACATGAATTTTGATCTGATCTTAATCATTGTCAGATTCTAAAAACATTTCTATTCTTTCATGATTATTCATTCATATAAAGTTTTGAGAAATCTTAAATGCTTAAAATGTTCAAATTTCATTCTGATTTTTGATGAGCATACATACACTGACATTGATTTCTTGTGCTTTAATGACAAGAAAATCATTGAGATACACATGCTTTTAGGAAAAATACATGGGATTCAGTGTGAGTGCTTAACAGAACTTCCATGGATTCACGATAAACAGTGTCTCCTACCCAGGAAGTATTCCCTGAGTGATTGAGGGGAGAGGGGTAAAAAGATTGAGTGTTGGTGTGTGATGAGGTAAAATGGAAATGAGAGATTGGTTAGAAGTGAGCTTAAAAGATTAAAAAGAAAGAGGGTTAACAGAACTTCCATGGATTCACGATAAACAGTGTTTCCTACCCAGGAAGTATTCCCTGAGTGATTGAGGGGAGAGGGGTAAAAAGATTGAGTGTTGGTGTGTGATGAGGTAAATAGGAAATGAGAGATTGGTTAGAAGTGAGCTTAAAAGATTAAAAAGAAAGAGGGTGAGAGATCAGAGTAAAAGAATATCAGACTCTGCACCAAACTTCTTTCTGAGTCGGGCAGCCGCATAAACTGTTGTTTCACAATTCTTCGTGAACGACATTGAAAAAGGCACCTAGCCCATGCCATCTCTTGAATAAAACCTCACCATCTACTCATTATTTTCTTAAAAAGAGAATGTTTCACATTTTATGGGGATACAACACATATGCTATTGGTTCTTCATTCGGAAGATACTGATATTGAAATAGAAAGAAAATTGCCCCACCTTCGACCCTTCATGTAACACCCTAAAAATCAAGGTGAAATAAAACTGCGGAAATATAGGCAATATGACTTAGCATTTGGTATAAACCTCCCAAAAAGGGGGTAAAGTACTAAACCTTTACAAAAACCTGAGAATGAATATGGAAATCAACAACAAACTAATCTAAATACATCTATCTAGATTACATCGGTTGTCAACCCAAAATCACCAAAAGATAGGACTTAAACAATGCCCAACCTTGACTACTAGTCATTCCAAAAATTCCTCTAAGACATGCTCGTCACTCACGACCTTGGCACCCCACCGCTAAGGGAACCTGTTATACATATCATTTGAGAAGAAGTGTTAGGCTTAAAGCCTAGTGAGAACATACAGTTTATAGAATTCAAGATATATAAACATTTGTAACATAGATAAATATTTACAAGACTTTTAGTTTACAAAAGAAGATCTTTATCAAGAAAGGACAATCGGTCCAAAAGTTCATCTCTCGATGACGGGGGATACCCGATTTACCAAGGGTGGTGACGGAACACAAAAGTAGGCCACGACCCGAGTTGTGAGCTAAATACTTGGAATCCATGGCCATGAACACTTCGGAACGTACTAAGATGTGAGGGAGGGCCCCCGAGGAAACCAAGTCATACTCGTTCACTAGGAATACATTTGATCCATGACTAGTAACCGGTCTCACATAACCGTACCATAAAGGCCCCCGAGGATCAAATGCATCCATAGCTACAAAATGGGGAAAAGACATCCCAATAATATAAGTCGACTTAAAACCTAGGGATACACTAGTAATAGTCCAAACTTGTCACAATAACATGTGTGACTAATCAAAGCTAAACATATAGCTTCCAAAAATATTTATAAACAAAATGCCTTTATCAAGTCTAACTGTTGATAAGAATGAAAATCATAAAATAAGATTTATATGCATTTTTCCAAATAACCCACATAAATGTGTAAGTAAAACTCCCTTTTTACTTCAATAAGATCAAACCCTTTACACTTCAAGAAAATGATTAGTAACCCTAAAATCTCCCAAAAACTCAAGTTAGGTCAAAATGCAATAAACTTAAATCCAAACCCAAGGAGATATGTAGGAGTTCAAAATGTAAGCTTTTGATATGTATAAAGTTTGTAAAATGATAGTAGGAACTCACCAAGTAGGTTTTAGAAGAAAACCCAAAAACCTAGATCTTGACCTTTGGAGAAGATGACAATGGAGGTGGTGTTGAAACTTCCAAACCGAAACCTTGGATGGAATCCTTGACTCTAGCAATAAATGGTGAAGATTAGTGGTTGGTGAAACCCTAGAAGAGTAAATGAGGAGGGAGAGAAAGGAGAACTTGGAAAGTAAGGAAGAAATGAGAATGAATGAGATTTGGGGAAATAATTCATTAAAACCCACGCTGATGGAGCCCCTGACACGACGCACGACCCGTGCGTTTTTGCTGAAGGGCAATGCACGACCCGTGCGTAACCCACTGCCGTCACCCCTGACCCTTGCGCACGACCCGTGCGCTCTTTTGAAGGAGGACGCACGACCCGTGCGCCCTGTAGACCAACACAGGCAACCCCTTTTTCCTTTTTTCAATCAACACAAAACCAAACGAAATTTGGGGTGTTACACTTCATCATGCACAATTGAGTCTATGTATAATCATTGATGTCTCAATGATTTACATACTTTGAGCCTTATGAAACACAATCATTGTACTTAATTCTTTCATACACAAGCACGAGCACACAGAAAATTTGTTTTTCTGTCAAAACATTCATAGAAAATACCTTGTGTTTTTCAATGATTGGATGGAAGTCCTGGGGAGTCAACATCAAACCAGCTCCTTACATTGTACATTCATTGTACACAGTGGCTTTGTGCTACTGACAGGCATTCCTAACTGTTTCATATGTTGATTCAGGGTTACAACTTCTAATTTGTCTGAATTTGAAAAGATTCAGATGAATACATTCATGAATTGACGACTCATTCAGATCAGATAAATCAAACGGAGAGATCATGAAGCCTGAGCATATTTGTTAATTTAGGGGAGATGTTCCAAAGACAGATCTAAACTTGAAGAGTTTTAATGATTTTGATTCTTACAAATCATTAAAAAGGGGGAGATAAATCAAAGTTCAAGTTCAGATGATTAAAGTTTGAATCAAGAAAAGGGGAAGATGATTGTACAAAGTCAGATTGAAAGTTGAATTTCAAAGTCAAATTTCAGAATATGTAATGAAAGGGGGAGATGAATCAAATATTATATGGTTGATTGAGAAAGAGAAAGTAAAGATAGAGAATGTCATGTTTTTGAAGAATCCAAAGTTATGAAGATTTTTGAAGACAAAGTTGTTTGAAAAGTCAAAGTGAAAGATATCAAAGGAGAAGATATGTTTCAAATTTTATTGAAGGTTGATGAAGATGTCAAAGCTATGAAAGATCAAAGCCGAAAAAGATTTAATGCTGAAGATTTTTATGAAGATAAGAAGACATGAAGTTTAATGTCGAATTTTTTTTAATCTTGAATCCAAAGGGGGAGATTGTTAGATTGATATTGTATTCAAGATTAAAAGTGAGGGTCTACTTTGTATTTGTGTAATAGTTTAAGGGTTTTGTTGTAAAGTCAACATGAGTTGACTTAGTATAAATAGTTTTGGTTCCTGTTAGATTTGTAGACACGCACGTACACTTGATACGAATTCATAGTTGGTAAGCCTTGTACGCACACACACAGTGAACGTGAGATCTGTGACACATTGTTAGATCTGTGATTAATTGAAATAATATGATTTGATCTTCATAAATATGTTTGTAATCTGTGTTGTGATTAATATGCTAGTATAAACTGGGTCAGAGAGTGGCTTCGAACGAAGCAAAAATGAGCCAACCCTCTACATAAAGAAGCAAGGTACTAATTTTCTTGTGTTCTGTCTCTATGTTGATGATATGATCTACATGAGTTCTTGTGAGTCGATTGTTGCTGAATTTAATTCGTCCGTGATGAAGAAGTTCAAGATGTCGGATTTAGGATTGTTGCATTATTTCCTTGGACTTGAGGTGAACCAGTGTGTTGATGGGATTTTTGTTTCACAACAAAAGTATGTTGTTGATTTGCTGAAAAGGTTTAATATGTTGGATTGTAATCCAAACTCAACTCCTATGAATGTGAATGAGTCTCTAAAAGCTAACGATGGTACTGATCTGGCAAGTGCAAGACTTTTTAGAAGAATTATTGGCGGGCTGAATTATTTATCTCACACAAGGCCGGACATAGCATTTTCTATAAGTGTTATCTCCAGATTTATGCACAACCCGACAATGCATCCTCTTGGAGCAGCAAAAAGAATTCTTCGTTATGTTATGGGAACTATTGATCACGGTATTTGGTACTCCAAAGTATCAAATTCAAGACTGGTTGGTTATACCGACAGTGATTGTGCAGGATCTTTAGATGATCGGAAGAGTACCTCTGGTTATGTTTTCTCTCTTGGGTCAGGTGCTATCTCATGGAGTTCTAAGAAACAAGACATCGTTGTATTATCATCTTCGGAGGCTGAATATGTTGTCGCAACTTCATCAGTTTGTCAAGTTGTGTGGTTAAGAAGATTGCTAGCTGATTTTGGTCAACTCCAAGATGGTGCAACTCGTGTCTACTGTGACAACAAGGCAACAATAGCGATGTCTAAAAATCCAGCTTTTCATAGTAGGGCCAAACATATTGACATTCGCTACCATTTTCTTCGAGATCTCATAACAAAAGGGATAGTTGAGTTAAAACACTGTGGCACTGTGGCACTGTGGCACTGTGGCACTGTGGCACTGTGGCACTGATGTTCTAACTAAGTCGCTACCTACTGTCAAGCATGATAGATTCAAGACAAAAATGGGTGTGACAAGCTTTAAATCAAGGGGGAGTGTTGAAGACTGATTAAGAGTTCAAAGCGTAACTGATATGGAGTTATTGGTCTTTTATTTTTGTCTTTAATAATTTGGCCATTATAGTTTGGGTTGTTATTTCAGCTTCTAATTTTCAGTTTCGGTTTCCTATTTTATAGTATTTATGTTACTTTTGTAATCCTATATATACGACAATTGTCTTCTTGAATAAAATGTGAGTGAACCATCTACAGTTCTACACTAATACCTGCTTCACCAAAGTAAATTCCAACATATATATGCACGTAAACTATGTAAGTGTTTATTTGTTTATCATTATCGTATGTATGTTTATAGGACCTGTTCAAATGAGAACCGTAAGAACCAGAGTATATTCATTGTAAAATCGGTGAGATCCAATTTAAACCACAAAAAATTAGTTAAAAACATAAATTTAATATAAATTAAAAACCTCTTTCCTCTCTCCTCTCTCTTCTCTCTTCTCTCTTCTTTCCTCTTTCCTATTTTTATCCTATATCTTCTCTCTTTTCTCTCCATTCTCCATAACATACATGTACACACATAATTCAATATGAACTTAAGGTGAACTCATTATGAACACTTCTTTATAAATATTATTATAGTTTGAGAACACACTCTAAATCTACAAGATTTGGTATTGCTTGTGAACATATTGTGAACATAAACTAAATTTAAACATACTACCTATGAACATAATGTGAACTTTTTGTTGTGAATATCCTAGTAAAAATTTTATTAATATTGTTTACATTGTGTTCACAATGTCTTTACCTTGTGTGCACGATGTGCATGTTAATACGGAGAGAGAGAGAGAGAGAGAGAGAGAGAGAGAGAGAGAGAGAGAGAGAGAGAGAGAGAGAGAGAGAGAGAGAAGCATGAAATTATCTTAAAAATACATTAATTTTTACTTAATAAAAATTGATGATTATTTTCTTAATTATCTCATTAATTAATAACATTAATTATCTTAAATTAGTGGAATGGATCTCACATATTTTGGAGTTCTCAAATAATTAGGCCCTATATAGTATTACTATAAATACTTTGATTGAAAAAAATCATTAGAAGCATTTGAATCATTCATTCTTCAATTTTATTATACGAAGTCGTGATCGGACCAATATATACATATTAAAGAGTCTTGCATTTACTTTTTTGTTATTCTATTAATACAATAACAAAAAAAACGAGATTTAGAGAAGGAACATTAGAAGAACGAATTGGAAGTCTATCTAGAGATTTAACATTTCAAAGACAAATAGGCGACAAAAGTGAAAAGTATAAGAAGTTAGAAAAATAGACAGACACAAAGAAATAAGAAGAGAAGAATTTTGAATGTTTCGATTTCTAACAAGCGAAGAAGATAGAGTTCTAGAAGGATTCAGAAATTTTCCGAAGATGATTTCAAGTTGAAGATTTCATTTCTGATGATGATGTTTGTTAAAAGCGAGATAATTATTCTCCGGCTGATTCAATTGGTTGATAAAGCGTGTTTGACTTCAAGAGAGAAGATTGATAAAGCTGAATTCATTTGAAGAGTGATCTCGAATACAAAGGGGGAGATTGTTAAGTCAAATATAATTGTATTCAAGATCACTGGATGAGGATATGATAATGAATATGAGAATGTCAAATCTTGAAGTCGAAGGTCAAAGCTAATTGTTAAAGTCAACTATTGTAATTTTAAAAGTCAAAGAAAAGTCAATTATGTAGTTTATATTCTTGTAATAGTGTAGGTATAAATAGTTTTGTCCTTGTAATGTTGTAGTTAAGATTTGGTAGGAGAGGTTCATACGTTCATCTTATTGAGAGGTTCTTTGAGAGAGAAACTAGAGAGAGTAGATCTCATTCCTATTTTGTAATCTTTCTCTCTAAATCAATAAAGATGGAGTTGGAAAATCACTGTTATTTGATCATGTTGGGACTTACAAGTGGTATCAGAGCTTAATCAGATCGAATTGTGCAAGATTTCTTGAAAAGTTTGGAGATTTGAAGATTTTTGAGTTTTTGAAGTACTTTTGAAAAAAATTCGGATCTTCAAATTTTATTTGGATTCTAGTTCTAAATGACGAATTGATCATCATATCATTTACATATCGATTTCTTAAATCAATTTCGTCGGTTAAATCAAATGTTGATTAAAATCTAGAGTTCTCGAAATTTTGTGTTCTTCGAAATTTTAATCGATTTTGGAAAATTTGATGATTGTGTGTTAAATTCGTTTTCAGAGATCATTTTTTTCTATTGATTCTCAACACTTTCTCAAATAATGGTAAGAAAATTGAAGTTTTTTGGTGTTTTTAAATCTGGAGGTGTCGACAGTGTGTAAGTCCATGTATATCTTCATATTGCTTGCGCGTATGCATGAACATCTCCTTAATTGTCGCATGGATTCCTTGTAGATATTCAAACCTATTGCACATTGAATACATTCATACCTATCGCATGCTTTCTTTCTTATCGCACGATCTTGTCGCACACCACTGTTATTTATTTTCCTCGCATGATACTGTGGTGAAACATGAAATATAGGTCAAAGTTTGATGTTGTGGTTGTCGATGATACAGCTAGCTTTCTGCCTTCGTAAATATTGTTGGTGTGTTTCATTCATAAATTTATAACAAGCTTTTCTACACTCCAATTTTTATTTGTGCAGATTCGATGTTACTGTGTTCTTTTTTGCTATGTTCAAAGATATTGTATTCTTTTGTTGTTGTTAATGTGTTGCTTACATGATGCCATGTTGTTGCTGTTACATGCTGTTGTTGTCATTTTTTTCTAACTTTGGATTGTTATCGCACACCACAGTTAGGGGTGTACAAAAAACCGTCAACCTGCGAAACCCGTCCAAACCAACCCGCTAACAACCTAATTAAATTCAACCCGCCAACCTGCCAAACCGCTCGAAAGGCACCTATCCGTGGGAGATATAAGATGAATGGGGAGCCGACTAGAAGACAGATAAAGGAGAGGGCTGGAGCGGGGCTTTAGGAAGAAGGGGTCGGAGATGGACTTGGATGATGGAAAAAGCGAACCCACCAACCCGCTAATTAGAAGGGTTGAAATTTGGTTAGCATAACTCAACCCAATCTAAACCGCCAACCCAACATATATTATTTCGTTAAATTATATTTATATATATGTATGTATATGGGTAGTTTCATTTGCAAACCACCCTAATTTTGTAAATTGTGCAAACCGTCGATTTCATTGGTCAAGTTAATGAAATTGTTTAATGAAATTGTTTAATTTGATGAAACTGTTTCATATAATTCTTTTCTTGATGAAATTGTTTCATATATTTGTGTTTTTTTATGTAAAAATGAAAAGGTTTAATCAGATTGAGAAAATACATGAAATAATTTCATCAGAATGAGAAAATACATAAAAACATTTTCAGTTTTACATAAAAAACACAAATATATGGAACAATTTCATCAAGAAAAGAATCAAATTAAACAATTTCATAAACCAATGTCATTAACTTAACCAAGACACTTTGCGCGGTTTGCAAAATTAGGATGGTTTGCATTTTATCTCCTCCCCTATGTGTGTGTGTGTGTATATATATATATATATATATAGGACGGTAATCAGATGAGAACCAAAAAAAAGGATGTGAACTGTGAGAACCGATCTCAGTCGTTTAGTGATTTTAATCTATGGCCATTAAACACAATGACATTTTTGTGATTTCTTTTAAATCTGAAACCATTTATTGAATAATAGCAAACTGAAAGGGACATTCACGTCATTTTTTAGATCTCACCCAATATTCCGTCTTCTTCTTATATTTGCTTATAAAACCCCAAATTAACAATCGAATCAAATCCATTCAAACTGTAATTCTCTTTCTTCTATATACCTCCTTTGATCAATCACTCAATTTTCCTTTTCAGTTCCACTTCTCATTGTTTATATGAAGAGAGTTTAAGAGTTTATGTTCAAATGATGAAATGATGAAATCGAATGACTTAATCAAGAAATAAAAAAGGTTGCAACGAAAATTATCAATGGTGGTGGTGATAGCGGTGGGTTGGTGGCCGGTGGGTTGGTGGCGACAGGAACAAATCGGAAGAGAATGAGATATTGAGGTGGTGAGGATAGTTAACCATCGGAGCAGAACTACAACTTACGGTTGTTTGACTTCGACATTAATAGCACTGCTGAAGAAGAAGATGACAGAAAAGACGGTGGTGCAAGTAGTTCCAGCGTCGTTGCTCTAGTGGTGCTTCACCATCAATTCAGCCATCTGCAACACTGATTTTGCTTGAAGTTTTGTTTCAAGCAATATACGGTTTCGAGAGGTTGAATGGATTTGAATCGTATTTGATTTTGTTATTGTTACATTGTTTGGATGGATCCACCGTTGATGATAAAAGGAGGTGGTTTTTAGTTAGGTAATACGAGGTCTGTAACGGTGGGGTTTTTTAAGCCCTACAACTATGTTGATTCATGGGGTGAAATAACATATAGACAAAAGTTTTCTTCAATTTCATAATGTGAAATGACATATTACAGAATTTGTGTTTGATTTCATGAGATGAAATAGATTACTGATGAAAAATATATTTGATTCATGTGGTGAAATGACATATATATGAACATTATATTTCGATTTCATGAAGGTGAAACATCATATTTATGAAATTTTTATTTTTATTTCATGAGGTGAAATATTATGTGTTTCATCTGATGAATCTTTGTTACAAAATGACGATTATGCCATTTTCAAAACCAAATTACAGCTTAGATCGGTTCTCACGGTTCTCAACTTTTTTTTTGGTTCTCACATGATTTAACCCCCATATATATAATATTTATATATATATATATATATATAATATTTATAGCCATTATAATTTACAACCTAAAAAATATATACATATATTAGTCTAATTTATATCTCAAAAAATATATACATATATTAGTCCAATTTATAGGCCAAAAAATATATCCATATATTAGTCCAATTTACAGCGCAAAGCCCAAAATTAATCTAAATAGGTCAAGGTCCAAATTAATTTAACTAGGTTGATTGATATGTTGCAATAAGCATGACTGTACGAGTACACTGAAACAACTAGATCGACGATGAAGTTTTCATTGCATAAATGAACATATGAAGTATGTTTCAAACTATATAATTTCAAACCAGAATGTATGAACATAAATGAACATATGAAGTATGTTTCAAACTAGAAGTTAGAACCATTAAAAAATTTCATTGCATTATGTTGTAAAAACCTTCAACGTTTGGGATTACTTTTCAAAAAAGGACTCTAGATATGTTCGTAATTATTGTGGAAATAGACTATGTTTATCCTAGTAAGATAATTGGTACAAGTTCTTTGAGAAATCACCATCAATGATAATGAGGTGTCATTTAATAAAGAGAAATGCCAAAAAATTGTGGTTATGTTTGTGGTTAAGGATGAACAACCCTTTAGTGTTGTAGAGGGTAAATGATTTAAGGAACTTGTTAAAGAGTTGCAACCTAAATTTTGTGTCCCTAATAGAGTGATTGTTGCTAGAGATATTTATGTTGTTTTGCATTGAGAGGATTAAATTGATTGATGATTTGAATACGATGTTATCATTCGAAATTTTGAAGTTTGATTCTAAGACATGAGGATTTTAATATATATTTAGATGATTGTAATAACTAATAACTTTTTTGGGTATATTTTAGTATTATTTAGTGTATTTCATTCGTCAACGTTATGTATATTACTAACCCGCCACCCAACCCGCCTTAATCCGCAAGGGTTGGGTTGGTTTGGGTTATACTTCTGAATGGATTGGGTTGGGTTGAGTTTTTTCAAACCGTCGTAATTGGGTTTGGTTGTAAAAATGTCAAAATACTTCCCAACCCAACCCGCGTACACCCCTAACCACAGTGACCTCATGTTATCGCACATCATAAATATTTTTTTTATCGCACACCATATGTTTCAAGTTTATCGTACATAACACACTCTTGGTTGTCGCACATGTCTGTGAATGGTTGCTACTATGTTATCGTACATTGTTTGTAGGCTGTTATCGCACAAAAGGAGGAAACTATTTGTCGGATGATACTTTCTTTCGGTGGTCTTGAATCATAAATGGTTATTTCGTGGTTGTTGCTTCTAGCTTACTAAAGTTCACTTAAACACATAGATTACAGAGTTTCACTGGTCATTTCTTGTGTTTTTCATGATGGTTGAAGATGAAATATTGTCCCGTTATCTTTCCGTTAGCGTCGTTATAATTTGTTACAATTTTAGTCCTTTTTCCGTTAAGTTCGTTAATTCGTTAAAAGTTTTCAATTTTAGTCCTTTTTCTAGTGTTGTTATCTCTGTTAGGGTTAACTTTTTGTTAAAAACATTTTGTTAAAAACATCCAAAGTTAGTCCTTTCCGTTATCTCTGTTAGCTCAACTTTTAGGTTTGTACATTATTTGTCCCTGGACTTTAAAGATTCACATATTGTCACTTTTGGCCCGTGGACTTTAAGTTTCAATTTTTGTCACTTTTGGCCCCTCGACTTGAAATTTTGAAATTTTACTTTTTTAGTCCCTGTATTTGTGTTTGTGCGATTTTATGTTGTTCAAGTGTGCATAATTCTACTTCTAACCACAGTTTCTGTTAACGATCATTTGTGCCAGGTAACAATGTCAAGATCTCACTTGTATAAGTATGATACTCCAATAGAAGATTTGTGGAAAATCATTGATAAATTGGAAAGTGATTTTTATGATAATGTGGTGTTATTCCCTGTTTTCTAGTTTCCAATCACAAACAAATCAACAAACAAGATTCAATCAAATTACCTGTTTGATTCAAACTTCAAATCTCAAACGATTACAATCTCTCTTCTCTCTAAAACTCTATTTCTCTCTCTACAGATTCTCTCTCTAAAATGTATTCTCTCTAGCACTCTATCTGTTAGTTATATCTCTCTTAGAGAATACAATGACAAGAAGGTATTTATACCTCCATAAAAAATACAAGGAAAACAAACAAATACAAATGTTGACTTTGACTTTTATTAACAAAATGACTTTGACTTTGATATGAGTTGACTTTCTCAGCTTTGACTTCTTAAACTTTGACCTTCAGTCTTCTTGATCTTGTATCCAACAGATTTATGCTCTAACAATCTCCCCCTTTGGATTCAAGATCATTATTGAAAGATCTAGCAATTCAGTCTTCACTTTTAAGCTCTACCATTACAATCTTCCCTTTTTCTTTGACGATATTCTTTCCAAAACTGTCTTCAAACAATTAACAATCTCCCCAAAACTTTCACAAGATACTTTCAGACTTTGGAAAGAAATTATCTTCAGAATCATATCGGATTGCTTTAGCAAATAATCTTCAAAGAAAATTTCCTCAAAAATCAGCACATCTTCAGAAATTCTTTGATCTTTCTCAAATTTTTACTTTGAATCTTCTGACTTGGACATTTCTGAAAATCATCTCTCAAAACTTTATCATTTCTTGATACCATCTCCCCCTTTTTGATGATTTAAGCATTTATATCATCAAAACTTTTCTCCAAGAAATGTCTTTGACCATTCTGATCTGTCCAAGAGCCTCTGATTCTGTTATCCATAACCAAGTATTAATCTAGATCTTTGCAAATCCAGACAAAATAAGAACATGTAACTCCTGAATCAACAAATGAATCAGTTAAAATGCCTGTCAGTAACACAAAGTCACTGTGTGTAATGGATACACAATATAAAGGAGCTTTTGTGATGTTCACTCCCCCAGGGCTTCCATCCAATCATCGAAACACCACAAAGGCAATTTCTATGAACGTTATGACAAAGAAACAAATTCTTTGTGTGTTCGTGCATGTGTAGAAAGAATTAAGCACGAATAATTGCTTTTTAAGGCTCAACATAGTGTAAACCACTTAGACAACAGTAGATAAACACAGACTCAATGTGCATGATTCAAGTGCAAAGGTGGGGCAAACTTCCTTCTTTTTCAATATCCAGATTTTCCAAATGAAAATCAGATAGATTATGTGTTGCGTCCCCAGAAAATATGAAACATTTTCTTTTTGAGAAGAAAATGAGTGGCTGGTGGGGTTATGTCAAGAGTTGGCATGGGCTAGTTGCATGTTTCAATAACGTTCACCAAAGAATTGTGAAGCATTAGTAATGTGGCTGCCCGACTCAGAAAGTAGTTGGTGCAGAGTTTGATATTCTTTTGCTCTGATCTCACACCCTCTTTCTTTTAATCATTAAGCACACTACTAACCAAACTCTCTTTTCCATTTTACCTCATCACACCCACACTCATTTCTTTTAGACTCCTCACACTCAATCTCTATGGATTAACTTCTTGGGTAGAAATCACTGGTTAACGTGATTTCATAGAAGTTCAGTTAATTCCTAGAACAAAGAACCCATGTATGATCCTAAAAGAACGTTTTGCTCATAATGATTTAACTTTAACAGTTAAAACTCATATAGAAATGTCAGACGAATGTATGCTCATAAAATATAATCATGAAGATTTGAGCATTTGAAACATTGAAGTATTGTTAAACAAGTATATTGAATGAATGAATATGAATGCAAGAAACTTGTTTGAAAATCTGACATTGTATGAAAATGATCAGAAATGAATGATATAACAATCAAAGCTTATGGTCAAGAATAATGGATATGTGTCTATACAAAACAAAAATATAGACATTCTTGAATTGACGTTTCGAAATGAAATGACGTTCAAGATACATTGAAGTACAAGCGGGGTGTCTTACCATCGAAATTATGTTTCAATACGAGACATGGTAAGAACTATTTGAATAAAAAATCAAACCAGTGTGTGTGAATACTTGAAAGTATATGAAAAGATAATACGCAAGTATATATCTTTGGAAACACACGGTTTGTAAACTTTGAAGCCCAAAAATAAAATTGAAAACATTTAAAGTCACACTTCCAATTCATGAAATCTGTTTAAGAATCGGGAAGTGGTTTGAACATTTAAGAATATGTTTTATATGATTGAAAGTTGTCCTTCTTTCAACCATATATGAGATTAAGATAAGAATTTTAACCTTTCCGTGCAATCTTAGATCTCATGAAGTCAGCTGAAGTCATAAAGATATGATCGTGTCATCTTCTCTCAATCTGCATAAGTCTCAAAGTCTAGTCAAAACAAATTTATTCACAAATTTATTCGAATGTAAAAGACATAAAGCAGTAAAACGATTAATGTACGAGTTCTGATCTGAAATAAACAGAAATCAAAATCCTTTTACTCCCCCTGAAAATATGCATCTGTAGTTTATCAGTGATAAAGCACATGATAGAAATCTACAACTCCCTTTGAAGTGTAGTTCATCATATCTTCCGAATACATATTTCCAGAAAAATTTATGTACTCCCCCTTGAAGGTTGATTTCCTCTTCTGAGTATCTGAGTACACTCTCTTATCAGCCCGGGAGTAACATCTCTTTTTCATCATTGAAGTACGAGTCCTAAACTGTTGTGTTTAGAAGTCAAACTCCCTTGAAGTACGGGTCCTGAACTGATTTATTCAGAAGCCTTGGTTCTCTTACTCCCCCTTGACAGTAGGTGCCTGCAACACAGAATCAGTCTTTGGTTTTGGTACCCACTGGTATTTGGGTCCATGTATGTTAGTTGCAGTTCTTATGGGAGTAACTGAATAAGAACCATACCAGAAATGATCACTTGTTTTATGAACAAAATCATAAGTACGACAATAAGAACAATACCTCTTTTTAGATAACCTGATCAATTGATCTCTCGAATAAGCAAGATTAGGTTTACCTTTTAGCACTTTGTTCTTCTTGACTATTGATGCATGTATACACGATTTGTTACTTATCTTCTCTTCCTTCTTTCCTTTCTTTCCTTTCTTCTTCTCATCATTCTTCTTATCTTCAACTGGTTTTACTCTCCATACCAGCTTTTCTTCTTCATATCTTCTTCTTCTCCTTCTTCTTTGTGTATTTAAACCATCTACATTTTGATCATAGAAAATGTTAGTAGTACAAATCTGATCAAATGAATTAACTAACCTTCTTGAAGAAACAGTTTTCAAATGTGAGCTTGAGGCTGACTTGTTAGAACCAACTGAACTATTTCTAGGTGTGTGGATTTTTGCCTCTAGAGTCGTTTGCTCAGTCACCACCACCTTGGAAACAATCTTTTCAAGCTCTTTTATCTTTAAAGATAAACTGTCTCTTTTTCAATGAGTAGGTCAATCTTCTTCTTGAATTCAGACTTCGTTATATGCTCTTTCAGTGCACTCTCAGACAGTTCAGATAACTTCTTAGTAAGCTTCTTGATTTCTTCCTCAAATATATTTATTTCTTCTTCAAAGTCCTTCTCCACATTGTTTCTCTGGCCGGATATTTCTTTGAAGATTCCAACATTCTTCTGTTCTACGGCCTTTTTCTCTTTTGCAAACTTTTCCCTTTCCAAAATGATAACTTTCTCAAAATCTGAAACTTGCTGAGAAAGCTTGATGCATTTAAGCTCAATTGTTTTCTTTTCTTCAACACTCTTCCTGGAAAGATCTGAGAATTTCTTTTCAAATGCTTTCTTCTCAATCTCAAAATTATCTCTATCTTTGACTATCTGCATCTCCAAACCAGTAATCTTCTTGTTCAGCTCAGTATTTTCTGCTTCTAAACTCACTAATTTTTCATCATTCAGCCCAGAAATCTATTTCAGCAGATCTTCATTTATTTTTTTAATCCACTGACTTCTTCTTTCAGTAGTTTCCTTTCATCAGAATATTTCTTTGATCTCTTTAAGTAGTAGTCAACTGAGGAAGCAAGATTTTTGTTTTCTAATTCGAGCTTGTGAATCTTCTTTTCATCATCATCAGAAAGATATCCCATCTTGAATGTCTGTTAACAAAAAGAACTTGAACTTGATCGTTAATCCAAATATGAAATCTAAAAAATACAAGAAATCTTCAAGAATTTTGATCACAAAAAGAACTATGTCCCCCTCCGCAGACTTAGCACGGGGGTCCCGCTAAAAAAATTTCACTATTAAAGGCCATATTACAGTTTTGAAAATTTCTCAGAAAAAATTCTAAGTATGAAAACTCGCAAATCACTGTGGAACTCGCAGAAGCTCAAAACTCGCAGAACACTGAAACTCGCAGATTGTTGAAACTCGCAAGTCGTTGAAACTCGCTGAATGTTGAAACTCGCAAGTGACTATTCTCTTTGAACTCGCTAGTGCCTAAACACGCAAGAAACTATTCACGTTGAAACTCGCTAATAGAAACGTGCGCGTTCCCAAAACTCGCTAGGCACTACTTGCGTGTTTGAGCAAACTCGCTAACCATGGCTTGCGCGTTCCAACACTTAGAAAAATTTCTTAGATTTTCAAACTCGCAGATGAACGAACTCGCAGACCATTGTTCCTGATGAAACTCGCACGCTTAGCCTTGCGAGTTTGTAGAACTCGCTAATAACGCCTTGCGCGTTTGAGACCGAAATTTTCAGCTTGCGCGTTCTTGCGGATGAACTTGCGCGTTTTGCCGATCTAGCGCGTTCTTCAGTCTGTCGGCCCAAAACTTGATTTTTCCATCTGTTTTCGACTCAAATCTTCTTCAATTGTTTCGAAACTTTGCAGAAATCCTCGAATTCAACTCTAGAACAGATTACAATGCAAGAATTTCAAAAACAAACATAAAATGATACACTTTGACTCGATTTACAGTGAATTTGAAACTCGTGATCTCGAAACATACAAAATCACCAAATCAAGATCAAATACAGTGCAATTTCCAAATTAAACTATACAGACTCGATCGAATTCACTTAACATACAAATTCTAATCGTTTACAACTCAAAAATTGCACAAAAACTCAGAAGTCGATCTGGATATTCAAGAACACAGTGTCGAACATTTTCTTGAATTGATTTCACTTTTGGATCTGCTTTGATACCAATTGTTAGTCCTAGATTCAAGTTCTAATTGCTACACACAATCAAGATGAGAATTCCAAATCCATATGTCATTGATTTAAACACAACTATTACAAACTCTCTCACTTTCTCTCACTACTTTCTCTCACTAGAATGATATACCAAGGAAGCTCTTCTCTAATCTGCTCTCTCTCTAGAACACCTTCTGTTAGTTATATCTCTCTTAAAGAATACAAAGACAAGAAGGTATTTATACCTCCATACAAAATACAAGGAAAACAAAAAAATACAAATGTTGACTTTGACTTTTATTAACAAAATGAATTTAACTTTGATAAGAGTTGACTTTCTCAGCTTTGACTTCTTAAACTTTGACCTTCAGTATTCTTGATCTTGTATCCAACAGATTTATACTCTAACATGTGGAGAAGACAAAAGTTTTTGTACCTAAATATTATGTTTTACAGAAAAGTAACCTGGGTCTTGTGAAACAGATTTCAAATCTAAAGACATAGGCTAATAAAAAGAAGACGACAGAAAAGGAAGCAGTTTTGGAAAATGAAAACTTTAAGCTGAAGAAGAAAATATCAGATTTAAAAAGGAAATTGTTGAGAAGAAAGAAGGAAGAAGGAAGAAAAACTTTTGATAGAGTTTAAAACATTCAAAGCAAGTTTTTTATTTTGAGAAAGTTTTGGTAATTGAAAGAGATAACTTTGATCTTTTGAAACAAAGAATGTTGAGATTTCATTGAAATTATTTGATTTAGAGAAGTTATTGGAAAAGGAAAGAAAAGGATTTGAGAAAGAAAAGAAAGATACTGAAAAAAGAAATGTTGGGTTCTTTTAAAGAAATATCTGATAAGAGAAAGAGTATAGAAATAGATTTTGAAACTGAAAGAAAGATGTTTGGGGCTAAGATTAGGAATATGAGTTATCAACAAAAGTAATGAAAGAGTAGAATACGAATTCTGATATACAGAAGAAGTTTGACTTTCTTGTTAAAGAGAGAAACAATATGTTTAACGTCAAGAAACTTGAAGAAATCAATTTCAAGGTTGAATTGACTGAACGAAAGAGTCCTGATACTATTGCTCAATCACCATATGATGATTCAGCTGACTCTGAATGTTCTTTCACGACTTCTTCAAGTTCACACCATACAACTGTTTCTTCACAAAGGTTATTCAAATCTAATGATCGGATTCCTACTTCTAATATTTTCTGTAATCGTTCTGTTAATGATTCAGGAAACAATTCAGTTTTTCAGCCTGTAAATATGTAAAGATGGTATGGAGAGTGAAAAGATCTTCATTTGAAAAAGATGTTTCAAAGCCATTTGTTCCCAAACCAAATGTCAAAAAGAATAGTGTTTTCATGCAAATTCTTTTGTTAAACCTGATGTTGTTTATTCTACAAATCATTTGCTCAGGTTAGGTCAAAAGAGTTTATTAATAGAAACCAAGTTCAGTTTGGTATGGTACGTATAGAGTTTATTCAAATGCAACTGCATCTAACAAACCAGGACCAAGTTCGATTGGGTACCAAAATCTACTTAAGCGATTTTGCAGGTTCATCATGTGTAGTGTTGAATGTCAGAAGTATTACATACACATGACTAGAAAACAGAAGAGAAGTGTGCAGAATTTGAAGAGAAGTACCAGTGTTTTCGATATTTCATCTACTACAGAACTTTTTGCATATATTATGGGGAAGAGATTCTTGTTTTTGGATTATATTTGTGCTTATTGATAATATTTTTTTTGTAAGCATGTTTGTACAGGGAGTAAGAGATTTCATACTTCAATTCTGAACAAAGCATTCCAAGACTCATTCTTCAATGTTTAAGACTTCTGAACTCATCTGTTTAGAACTCATTCTTCAAAGATTTTGACTTCTGATCATTTCAGATCAGGACTTGTTCTTCAACGACTATGGCTTCTGAATTTACTTTCCAATTCTAGTAATTCAGAACTCGTTTTACTGTTTAAGGATATCTTAATCCAAGTCTTGTTATATATGCAGATTTTGTCCAGATAAATATATTTTGCACATGTTGGGGAGCTTATCTGATTTTAAATCAATGTTCTCATGATTTGAGGGGGAGTTATGAGAACTATGCTGAATGTAAGTATCTTTTGATCTCAAACTCAGATTACTTGAAAGAAGAACAACTTTTAAGTATGAAAACATTTTTCTAAAAGATCAAACCACTTCTCTATTCTCAAACAGATTTATGAATTTAGAAGTTGGATTTTAAATGTTTTCATATCTGAGCTTTACTGATTTTCCGACCGTGTGTTTCCAAAGGTTAATACTTGTGTATTATCTTTTTTATACTTTCAAGTATTCATACACACTGGTTCAACTTCCTGTTTAATTTTGTTATTACCATGTCTCAAAGTGAAATATTTTTTTCGATCGTAATACTCCCATTTGTATTCCAAGTTTGTTGAGCATCATAAATTCTTTCAACTTAAGTGATTCTTTCATGTTTGTTTATATTTGTTCGTATAAACAAAGTTCCAATTTTCCATGACCTAATCCTTTCATGCTTATCATTCATAATATTCGATATTTCTAACACATTGTCAGATTCTCAAACAAGTCTTCTGAATTCGTTCTATTCATTCAATATTCTTGTTGTGAGAAATCTTCAAAGTTCAAATGCTCAAATAATGTTGATATCTTTACGGAGCATTTATTTATATGACGATGTTGTTCGTATTCTGAGGTGCAAACTTTGTTCAAAATAAACTGTTGAATAACAAAATACTTTAAGGACAAAATTTCATGGGATCAGTGTGAGAGCTTAACATACTTCTATGGATTCAACCCAACCTGTGTTTCCTACCCAAGAAGTTATCCCAGAGTGATTGATGGGTAAAGGATCTACATCAATGAATGGGGGAGATAACTCATCCAGTTGAGTAGTCTTATTGTGCTTAGAGGTAAAAGAAAAATGAGAGTTTAGATAGAAATGAGAAGGTTAAAAACAGACAGAGGGTGTGAGAACAGAGTTAAAAGAATAAGAGAACTCCGCACCAACCACTTATGAGCCGAGCATCCACATCTTCTTATTGGTTCACAAATCTTTGATGCCCATCATTGAAACAGGGAGTAAACCTAATCCAACTCTTGCTTTAACCCCAGTAGCTACTCATTTTTTTCTCAACAAAGAAATGTTTCAATTTTTTATGGGGACACAACACATAATTTATCTAATCTTCATTCGGAAGATTTGGATATTTAAGAGAAGGAAGTTTTCCCCACCTTCGCACTTCAATCATGATCATTGAGTCCATGGAAAACTTGTTGTGTCTCAACAGTTTACACAATTTGAGCTTGATAAAGCACAAATTGATTAAATTCTTTCATATATAAGCATATACACACAGAGAATATGTTTTTCTGTCATAACATTCATAGAGATTCTCTTATGTTTCTTAATGATTGAATGGAAGCCGTGGGGGAGTGAACATCAATAAAACTCTTTCCAAAGTACATTTGTTGTACTAAGTGGCTATATGTGCTGCTTACTGGCATTTTTTGATTTTTTTCATTCGTTGATTTAAGGTTACTAATTGTTCTGAATTTAAATGATTCAGATTTTTTGTTCATTAAAAGGTGAAAGTGGTGTTGATTAGAAATTGAAAGCAATTATTATTGTGAAGTTTTGATGATCATGATGCTCACAATCATAAAAAACGGGGAGACACAAAGAAATAAGAAGAGAAGAATTTTGAATGTTTCAATTTCTAAGAAGGGAAGAACATAAAGTTCAAGAAGGATTCTGAAATTCTTCGAAGATGATTTCAAGTTGAAGATTTCATTCTGATGATGATGCTTGTTAAAAGGGATATTGTTCTTCGGCTCATTCAATTGGTTGATAATAACACGTGTTTGACTTCAAGAGAGGAGATTGATAAAGTTGAATTCATTGAAGAGTGATCTCGAATACAAAGGGGGAGATTGTCAGTTCAAATATTATTGTATCCGAGATCACCGGATGAGGATATCAATATTGAAGGTCAAAAGATTAAAGCTTGAAGTCAAAGTCAAGATTGTTAAATCGTAAAAGTCAATGTTGTAGCTTTTAATTGTACCTTGTCTTGTAATAGTGTATGTATAAATTGTTCTTCCTTGTAATTTAGTTAGAAGTATCAACAAGAACTTTAGAGAGCTAATTCATTGTGCATCTTTGAATCCTGGAATGAACTAAAAAAAACTTATGATAAAAGTAATGGGTGTGTAACATTCAATTTACATCAAAAGATCAATTCTCTTAGTCAAAATGGTGCTCATATTTCTCAATATTATCACATATTGAATTCTTTATGGAAACAGTTTGACGCTCTTGTCAAACTTCCCTCCTGATCTTGCAATGACTCTTGTGAGTTTTCTAAGCATAATCAACTGTCAAAATCGAAATTCAAAACAAGAATTTAAATAAACACTCAGAAACTTTGTTAAAGAAGTTGCGGAATAACACTTTAACAAGAAATTAATGGAACAGTGTATGAAATCAAATCACAAGTTGTATTGAATTAACTTGATGATTACAGCCAAAGCCTCAATCTGTTGAACATGCTCAACAGACGTTCAAAACTTCTCTAATGAAAGGATCACTAAGAATCTTGGGGATAATTCTCTCTAAAACAAAAAGACGGATATGCTCAATAATCTAAGACTTCTAGACTATATATTTTCAAAACATATTACAAGATAATTATGAAAGTAACATTAATCTTCAACATCCATTCCATAATTATCTTCAACTCGTCTTTCGCTTCAAATAACAAACCATCCTTATCAACATCAGCAACATTAATTCTTCTAGCAGTATCTTCTTATCATCAGCAGTACTAACATGCTAGCAGTACTTTCCAACTGGCAGTATTAACTCTCCAAGCAGTACTAACTGTTCTTCTAGCAGTACTAACCCTTCAAGCAGTACTAATACTACTAGCAGTAGTAATTTCTTCAAGAAGCAGTACTAATGTCTTCAGAAGTTGTAATCTTCAAGTCTCAGCAGCACTATCCAGACTTAGTATATTAAAGACCCAACAATCTCCCCCTAACTTAACTTTTGAAATCAAGAAGTTAAGTTCTTCAGAATAAGGTCTTCATGATGCTTTCAAAATTACTGCTCAATTTCCCAGATTAGGATCCAATCCTGCATATTGATTGATTATTCTTCTAATCACAATTCTTGCCATCTCTGAACCTGTAGTGCAGACCAACTTAGCCTTCAGCATCCCCTGCAACTTTTCTTTGCTGTGATCATACACCTTATCAACCAGATAGTACTCATGAAAGCTGTTATCAATAGTAATGACATATACTCCATATTTTTCAACAAGCATCCAATGATCAATGTTGTTAAATCCTTCTCTGTGAAGCAAGTCTTTGATAAGATATTTAACTTTATCAGGGTCAAACATCATACACAAATACTCCAGAGCCATCTTTGTTAAGCTCATCCTTGCTCATTTCAACAAGTCACCATACGATTTCAATCCAACCCTGTACATGTCTTCCAAATCAGATTTGGTACAACTTCTTATGATCATATCCCATGTTGAATACACCTCATACTTGCCATCCATTCTCTTGATCCTGTAGAATTCTGTGCCTTTATCCACCACAGTATCCCAATGAATGATTTCTGGAGCTTTCACTGAGATAGGATCAATTTTCAATGGTTCATCATCTGTCACTGTTAAATACAAATCAAACTTCTCATCAGATTGACTTTGCTGTTCTGAAGGTTGTTGACTTGATTGCTCTTGACTCTGCTCTTGAGTTTCAACATGCTCTGCTTGTTGCTGCTGCTCTTGTGGTTTATGCTGCTCTTGTGGATTCTACTCTTTGAGTAACTAGATTAGATCCTTCTCCATTTCTGATCCTCTTCCACCACTCAACTTTAATTGCAGCATACCTTTCAATATGATCACATGATGCTTATACTGTTTTTCCACCAGATAATACTCTATCTTTGCCTTTGACATAAACAAAACATAAACTCTACATTGCTTTAGCAAACGCCATCTCAACACATTCTGCTTTTCAAGTTGTATTCTGCCAGGTTCAAACATAAGACATATCCAGTCCATAATCAGCCTTGTATCATCCTGAGCTCCTTGCTGAATCCTGTCTTCATACAACTTCATTCCAACATAATACATTTCTTCCAAGTCACTTCTTGAGCATTGTTGCAAGAATTGATGAAAACTTGTATAGATCTCAAATCTGTTATTTGCTCTTTTGATCCTGAGAAAGTGCTTGTCTTTCTCCACACATACATCCCAAAATATAATCTTTGGAAGCATTGAACTGACTGGAGTAGCAGGCACAGAAGGTGCATCTGTAGTTCTTGATGATTCAACTTCCATTCTTTCACTGCCCTGCTCTTTCTCACCTTCCTCAGTTCTTGGCCTTTTTGCCTTTGTCTTTGTAGCAATTGACTTCATTCTCTTGACAGCTCCAATCTTCTGAGTTAGAGTCTCTTCCTTCTTAACTTCTACCTTTTCTTTAGTAGGAGTGCCTTCTTCACTGTCAGGAAAAGGTTGTTGAATGTTTAGATCATGTCTTTCTTTCATCCTTCTTTCAAATTTAACTCTCTGATTGAAATCTCCTTGCAGCTTGGCCATCTCCTTTTTGTACAAATCTTCTATCCTACTAAAAGACATTTTAGTAAACATCCCTTCAGGAACTCCAACAGATCATTTCAAGAAGTTTATCATCTTTCTTCTTTCCTGTGTAGCTAGAAAGGTCTTTGAAGGTTGTCTTTGTCTTGTTGATTTCTTTGAAGACTGCCTTTGTCTAGTTGCTTTCATTGTAACCCTCTTTGCAGCAGTCTTCAAACTCTTCTGGTATTCTTCATGAAGCCTTGTTGCCAAATCCATTGCAAGCTTTTTTTGGATCTCATCCTCCTTTTCAAACTCCTTCTCAAACTGTGCATTCAACTCCCTTGCTACTTTCAAAGAAAGAGCTTCTGTAGTTAACTCTTCTTGCATTTTCTTGGCCAATTCTGCATCCAATTCCATTTGCTTCTGCTTCTTTAATGGTTTCACAGGCTCAACCATCTTTTCTTTCCCTTTCTTCTTGGCCTCTGTCACACTGATCTCTTTCTTTCTCTTCTCTGAGCCTTCTTCTTTAATCACCACTCCCTTAGCCTTTTGAGTAGCCTTAGGAGTGTCATTATTTGCCTTAACCAAAGTCTCTGCAATCTCAATTTCTTCCATAGACATTCCTGTTTCTGCTGCTGCTTTCTTTGTTTCTACTGCTTTAGGAGTTTCTACTTCTGGTTCAGTAGTTACTGCTGCTTCTTCAGTTTCTACTGCTGGCTGAGTTACTTCTTCTTTCACTACTATTTCTGCTGCTTTCACACCTTGATCCTTCTTATTCACCTCAACATTCTTTTCAGCTTCACCACCAATCTCCCCCTCAAATTGAAATTCCATACTAACTGAACTCTCCTTCTCAACTTCAGCTTCTTGATTCACCCCCTTTTTGGAAGCATCATGAGCACTTCCCCTTTTCTTCAAGACAAATTGCTTTCTCTTCTTTTTGTGCACCAAATTAAGCACCATCTTCTTGAGTTTGTCTATCTGCCCCTGTTGAGAAATGATCACCTTTTTCAACGCCTTTATCCCCAAATCCTGATTAAGTACATCCAAGTTGACATTGCCAATGGTATCCATCAATTCGTCATAGTTATATCTGTCCTCACCTCCTTTAGGTGTGTTTACCACCCGTGAAGGATCATGGGATATTTTTGTAGAGGTCTTCTACCTGGCAGAAACACCTACTACCCCCTTGGTTTCTTGGCACCTGGGTCCCTTAGATGATTTCTCATCCAAAGTTGCCGTGGGGAAGGTCTTAGCCATGTTCACACTGTCCTGACCCACACCTTGTGCAGAATCAGTAGTGTGAGCCTTGCTGCCCACATGCTCATCCTTCTCCTGAGAGAGCACCTTCTCGGGGTTGGGAGACACCCCTGTGGATTCCCTTTGGATATTCTCTGATGGAGAATGCTCCATCAGAGGGCTTGTAGGCTTTTGGGGTGTAGATGCATGAAGAGAAGGAACCTTCTGTACCTTTTTCTTTGTATATTTTTGAGTGATTGGAGGAATTGGCTTATCAACAAGGATCTGAGGAAGAACATTTGAAGTGAATGGTGTGGGTAGGTCATCAATGGGTTGGTCAGATATGGGCTGTGACCCTGATGCCTCACCATGTGGGTGGGACACAACCATCATTGTAGAGAACAATGGTGTGTATTTTCTAGAAAAGTCCTTACTAGGCCTTCTCATATTGGAAAATAGCTTCCCTTTGGGAGGTTTAGGTATATATACCTCTTTAAAAGAGAGTAAATCCGTCAATTCCATGTTTAGTACCTCTTGTACAAACCTTGGATATATAAAAAATCTTTTGGTTTTGGTTTTGGTATCCAAGTTTGACAGCAAATCATTAAAAATCATTTGGGAAAAATTGAACTTTCTGGAGATAGCTAAGCATACAAGAGCATAGGCTATTGTACTGCTAAACTCACTCCATCCAGTTGTCTTACGAGATAGACAATGTTGAAGAGTATAAACAAAGAATCTCCACTGAGGTGAAAATTTGCTTTTGTAAAATTGTAAACCTCAGTAGGACCTTCATACCCCATTCTACCAATTTCTTGAAATAGTTCTTCCTTTGAGAGAGTAGAAATACCTGAGGCATCATCTAGATGAAGATGAGTGCGTATGCAGCCTTCTGTGATTGTGATAGGTTTATCACAGACCCTTGATTGAATGAAATGATTGCCATCAACAGTCTGAATTGATGCATTTGCCCATAACTGTCGCATATGTTCCACATAGATGGTAGGATTTACAGTTAGCGCATAGGCAATATGTGATGTTGTTAAGAAATCCACAATTTCATGAAAACCCTCAGCTTGTTTGGGTTTTTGTAGCATTGCAAGCTCATTGTGGTCATCAAAGAAATCAAGTGTTGCCATCTTTTTGATCGAGACTAGGGTTTGAATCAAAGCTAGGGTTTACACACTGGTAATCAAGAATTCTAGAGAGAGAGAGAAGATGAAAACTCAATGGAAATTCAAAGAGCCGTTAGGCTTTTTGGCGGTCAGAGAGGGTATTTATATGGTAAGGGATTCAGTTAAAAGAAGTACTAAGTACCCTAGCAGCATTAACACATACCCGCAGTATTAACCCATAGCAGCAGTAGTAACACATACCAGCAGTATTAACACATACTATCAGTATTAACACTGTTTGGCAGTAGAAATACGGCAAGCAGTAGTAAATTTTTCACTAGCAGTATAAACCACCTAGCAGTAGTAACCATACTTAACCATATTTGAACTGTCAGCAGGAGTAATAGTGAGAGCAGTATTAACTTAACCAGAAGTACCAAGTATCTAATCAACAAAGCAATCTGAAACACTTAAACACAAATGGTTAGCAGCACCATGCACAATGAAATATGAGAAAGTAAACATTGAAGAATCTATACAGAAATGGTACATGCAAAAAAAATTAAAAGAGGCTTATTCAGTGTTTATCATGCCTACACTTGTGACCAAGAATGTGAATCTACCCACATCAAAAGCTTTGGTGAATAGATAAGCAAATTGGTTACTAGTGTGTACTTTCAAAACCTGGATTAACTTCTTTTCATTGCAATCTCTAATAAAATGGTACCTGATTTCTACATGCTTGGTTTTTGAGTGCTTTACTGGATTATGAACAATGCTTATGGCACTGTTGTTATCAATGAAGATGGGAGTGTGAAGAAAAGTAATACCATAGTCCAACATCTGATTCTGAATCCATAGCACTTGTGAGCAACAGCTTGCAGCAGCTATATACTTTGCTTCTGTTGTAGAGGTGGACACGGTGGTTTACTTTTTACACTGCCATGAAACTAGCCTTGCACCCAAAAACTGACATCCTCCTGATGTACACTTTCTATCCAAGTTTGCACCACCCAAATCACTATCAGAATATGCAAGCAGATCAAATGGTGAGTCATGAGGATACCAAAGACTCAACCTAGGTTGTCCTTTGAGATATCTGAAGATCCTTTTTACTGCTTGAAAGTGAGATTGCTTAGGCCTCACTTGAAATCTGGCACACACACATACAACAAACATAATGTCTGGTCTTGAAGATGTTAGATACATGAGGGAGCCTATCATGGATCTATAATGATGAACATCCACATCCTCCCCCTCAAGATTTGCAGTGATCTGTTTGTGTGTTTCCATAGGTGTGCTTGCAGGCTTTGCTTCTGAAAATCCAAACTTTGTAAGTATATCCTACACATACTTGGATTGACTTATGAAAATGCCATCTTTCTTCTGTTTAACCTGTAGCCCAAGGAAGAATGTGAGTTCACCCATAGAGCTCATCTTGAATCTTTTGTGCATCAACTCCTCAAACTCCTTGCACATATGATCTGTTGTGGATCCAAAGATGATATCATCCACATAGATTTGTACAAGCAGGATATCCTTATTCTTCCTTTGAATGAAAAGGGTCTTGTCAATGATTCCCCTTTCAAAATCATTTTCCAAGAGATAGGTAGACAGAGTGTCATACCATGCTCTTGGTGCTTGATGTAGCCCATAGAGTGCCTTCTTTAATTTGTATACTTTGTCAGGAAAGTTAGGATTCTCAAACCCTGGAGGCTGACAAACATACACTTCTTCATCAATTTTCCCATATAGGAATGCACTCTTAACAAACATCTGATATACTCTGAACTTCATGAAAGAAGCATAGGCTAGAAACAGCCTAATTGCCTCAATTCTGGCTACTGGTGCAAACACTTCTTCATAGTCTATCCTCTCTTCTTGTGTGTACCCTTGTGCCACAAGTCTGGCCTTATTCTTTATCACTATCCCTCTCTCATCTTTCTTATTCCTGAAAATCCATTTAGTTCCAATTGCCCTGTGTCCTTGTGGAAGGTCAACCAGATCCCACACATTTTGCAGCACAAACTGCAGCAGCTCCTCTTGCATTGCTTCTATCCAGCTTGGGTCTTTCATTGCATCATAAGCCTTCTTGGGTTCAATCTGGGATAGAAAACAAGACAACAAACCTGACTGTAAGTCTTTCAATCCTCCTAACTTACTTTGATGCCTTGTGATTATGGGAGAATTGATATCACCAATCACCAACTGAGGAGGATGATTCTTCTGAGTTCTTGTTTGATTGACAGCCTCCTCATTAATATTTGCATCAAGATTGGAGTCATTCTTTTCAGGAGTGTTTCCACCAAAAACTGAAGAATTTTCATCATCAGTATCATCCTCCGACAATGTGGGCATTTCAGGACCTGTGTTTCCTGAACCTGAAGGATGAGCATCCTCTTTTTCACCTTTATCCTCTTCATCACCTTTATCATCTTCATCCTGTTCTGGTTCAGAATCATCTGTTTCTGAATCATCTTTCTTTTCTTGTTGAAAAAAATTCAACAGGATCAACTGTAGGTATAGGGAACAACACAAACTCTTGTCTCTGTTCTTGTACCTTTTCTGATCTTGTTCCTGCAATTTGCACATTACTAAAACCTAAAGAATTAGTTAGTGAATCAATGTCAAACAGCCAATCAGGACATGTACCAATCTGATTTGGTGTGTTCTCATTGCATTTGACATTGTCACTTTCCTCTATAATCCTGGAAGAACGGTTGAATACTCTGTATGCCTTGCTCTGAGAAGAGTATCCAACAAGAAATCCATCCTCAGCTTTGCTTTCAAACTTGCCTAAATGAGATTTGGTGTTGAGAATTGTGCAAGGACACCCAAAAGGTTTGAAAAATCCAATAAAAGGTTTCTTCTTTTTGAAAAGTTCATAAGGTGTCTTTCCTTGGGATTTGACTACTAGAACTCTATTTTGGACATAACAAGCAGTATTAACTGCTTCTGCCCAAAAAGTAATGGGTAGCTTTGAATCTGCCAACAGAGATCTAGCAGCCTCAATCAATGTCCTATTTCTCCTCTCAGCAACACCATTCTGTTGAGGAGTCCTAGGAGCACCGAATTGTCTCTCAATACCTTTAGTCTCATAAAAGTTGTTTAAGTCACTATTTTTAAACTCAGTTCCATTATCAGATCTGATGACTTTAACTCTTAGATTTGTTTGGTTTTCAATCCTAAGAACAAAGGATTTGATCAGTCCACTTGTCTCATCCTTAGTCCTCAGAAAATATACCCAAGTAAATCTAGAGAAGTCATCAACAATGACTAAACAATAGGATTTCTTACCAATACTCATCACATTTGTAGGACCAAAAAGATCCATATGCAATAACTGAAGGGGTGAAGAGATTGTGTTTATTTCTTTGGAGTTATGAGAAGTTTTGTGTTGCTTGCCTTTAAGACATGCAACACAATGATCATCACATGAAAACACTTTTTGAGGCAAACCTCTCACAAGGTTGTTTTTCACAAGTTTGTTCATAGTTTTAAAATTCATGTGACACATCCTTCTGTGCCAAAGAGATGATTCATCTAAAGAAGCTTTTGAAAACAGACAGTTTAGTGATAAATTAGATGAAACACTTTCTAAGTCCAAACAATAAACATTATCCTTTCTAGGAGTTCTAAGTAGTATCATATTTTCATCAACTACCTTGACTCCTGGAGCAAGGATAATACATTCAGTATCACTAAATAATATACTATGTTTCTTGTCACAAACCTGTGATACACTTAACAGGTTGTATCTAAATTGCTCAACATAGTAAACATCTTCAAAAGTCATATTAACTTTTGAAACCATACCTTTACCACTTATCTTACCTCCTACTGGATTATCACCAAAAGCAACACGTCCTCCATCAAACCTTTTGAAATTTTGAAGGCAGTCCATGTTACCTGTCATGTGCCTAGAGAAACCACTATCTACAAGCCAAATGCTCTTCCTCTTGAGCTGTTGATTGCCCTGCACATAAGATAAAACAGTTAGTGTCTTAAGGGAACCCAAGCCAAAATGGTCTTGGGTTGCCCTTTCTCATCAACATAATCATGCTCAGAAAGCTTGGTCTTGATGAGATGATCAAAATTAGGAATCTCATGGCTAGAATACTTTGTCATAATTATAGGCTTGACAGTATTAACACTGGTAGCAGTACTATCCTTGTTAGCAGTACTAACTTGGTTAGCAGTAGTATTGCTATCAACAGCACTATTTCTGTTAGCAGTACTATTTGAGATAGCAGTACTAACTTGGTCAGCAGTAGTATTGCTATCAGCAATACTATTTCTGTTAGCAGTACTATTTGAGATAGCAGTACTAACAGGTTTCGTGCCTTTTGGAACCAAATTTTGACAAAGTTGTTTGCTTTCCTATTCTTTGAGTTACTCCATGATTTGCTTGGAGTATTTTCTTTTGATTTAGCAAACTTATTCTGAATATGAGATTTCATTGGTGCTGTTCTCACATTATCAGCCATGTGGTTCCTTGATTGTCTTGATTGCTTCCTATAACCAACAGAATTTCGTATTTGTCTTTGAAAAGTAATTCTTTGGTTAATAGGATTGAAATAACAGTGTTTGTCTAAATGATTCAACTTGCCACAAATAAAACAAGGCTTTGGTCTATTGATTTTGCTTAGATCAATTCCTTGTTTTTGAGCCCACTGGTTATTTCTGTTTCTCTGATTTCCCCTTATTTTATCATGTTGATGGGGCTTGATCTGTTGACAAGTACAGGGATTTTCAACAGTAGTTTGCATATAGTGAACTCCCTGTATCTTTTCCTTCTCTTTTCTAGAGGTCTCAACTTTCTCACTCTTAACATTCTCTTTCCCTATATTAGACATCTCCACTTTCTTACTCTTGACAAATGGTTTACCCCCCTCTCATTTGTAAGAATATGGTTTTCTAGGGGAATTTCTTTCTGGTCTTCCTTATTCTTATCCTCGTTGTTCTCTTCTTCAGACTCTACCTCAACCACTACTTTGTCTAGTGGATCTACTTCTGTGGCTCCTGCAGGTAAGTCCTTCTTATCTTGTTTTTCTAAGAGGTCTGAGGTGGGTGGAATATAGTTGTTATTGTAAGGTGGAGGGGTGTTGTTGTAGCCTATACCTCTCTTCAGTTTGTCATGAACTTGAGATTTGAGTAAAGTGTCCATTGCTTTAGAGGCATTGGAAAATTTCTCAATGTCTAATTTGGCCTTCTCAAATTCACTCCTAACTTTCTCACATTCCTCTCTAGCCTTCTCTAGCTTAATCTCTAACTCCTTCTTCTCCCACTTCCAATAGTTGTGATCATATGAATGTTGAAGTTCATTGGCCTGATATGCCTTGATCTGTTCTTCAAAATTCACAATGATCAAACTAGACTCTCTCCTATGTTTCTCCAACCTTTTAAGATCATCACACATGCTCTGATTGTGATCCATATACTTTCTAACAGTTTCAAGACAGACTTTAGAGCAAAGTTTAGATTTTACCTCTGTTGGGATTGTTGTGCTTGAAGACTCTGAAACCTCAGCCATCAATGCTTGATTCTGGATTGCCTCATCTTCTTGATCACTCTAATCAAATCCCATTCCATCTTGTGAGACAAGTGCTTGAGATGAGTTCCTGTTGTTGTTATAATTTGTGGACTTTATTTGTTGATTGTTGCTCCCATGCTGTTGAGAAATTCCTCCTCTGCATTCTCTTGCAAAGCGCCCCAGTTTATGACACTTGTAGCATTCCACCTTGGATTTGTCAAATCCAGCACCATCTTCTCTTCTCATGGCAAAGTTGTTTCTTCCTGTTCTTTTAATGAATCTTTTGATTCTCATGGTGAGCATAGCCATTTGCCACTTGATGTCCATCTCTTCAAGATCATCAACATTGATCTGCTCCAGATCATCATTAATAAGAGGATTTAGCATGGCTAGCAAGGAAAGCTTCCAAAACAGAATCATTAGGTCCATCCTGTTTTGAGCCATAAGCAGCACTAACTAATTTTGCATTAGCAGAAGAATCAGTAGTAGATGATAGGAGAGCAGCATTGTGAGAATATCCAGATGGCTTCTTCTTTGATTCAACCTCTGCTTCAAACACCCTGAGATCATTGTAGAGGTCATCAAGTTCCTTATCCTCCAGATTATCATTCTGCCTGATGGATATTGTATATATTATCCATTCTTCACCAAGAGATCTTAGAAACTTTCTGTTGACATCATCCTGGTCCATCTTGACACCAACAGTGGCCAATTCTCCAATCAACTTGTTGAATCTATCAAAGGTTTGAGTCATAGACTCATTCTTTGTAGACATAAAATCTTCATATTGTTGCTTGAGAATTGCTTTCTGATTTCTCTTAGTGCTTTTGGTACCTGAAAATCTATTCTCCAAAGCATTCCACAAGATTTTGGCATCAGCACAGTTGCAAAACTGATATTGATATTCATTAGGAATTGCCAAGAGCAGAGTGCTCAAGGCTTTCATCTCAGTCTGCCTCATCTTTCTTTCTCCATCAGTCTTTGGTGGAGGTCTCTTGCCATAATCTCCCATCTCTCCTACATTGGAGGGACCATTCTCAATGATGTCCCACATTGAGTAGTTTGTAAGAAGTATATACTGCCTGATCCTGATTTTTCACATGTCAAACTCCTTAAGCTTGAGCATGGGAACCTTTGAGACAAGAACACTGTCGTTTGATCCGTCCATGATGATTATTGATTTCTGAGTTCCTAACGCTCTGATACCACTTGTCAGGATCGAAATTCAAAACAAGAATTTAAATAAACACTCAGAAACTTTGTTAAAGAAGTTGCGGAATAACACTTTAACAAGAAATTAATGGAACAGTGTATGAAATCAAATCACAAGTTATATTGAATTAACTTGATGATTACAACCAAAGCCTCAATCTGTTGAACAGGCTCAACAGACGTTCAAAACTTCTCTAATGAAAGGATCACTAAGAATCTTGAGGCTAATTCTCCCTAAAACAAAAAGACGTATATGCTCAATAATCTAAGACTTCTAGACTATATATTTTCAAAACAGATTACAAGATAATTATGAAAGTAACATTAATCTTCAGCATCCATTCCATAATTATCTTCAGCTCCTTGTCTTTCGCTTCAAATAACAACCCATCTTTATCAACATCAACAACATTAATTCTTCTAGCAGTATCTTCTTATCATCAGCAATACTAACATGCTAGCAGTACTTTCCAACTGGCAGTATTAACTCTCCAAGCAGTACTAACCCTTCAAGCAGTACTAATACTACTAGCAGTAGTAATTTCTTCAAGAAGCAGTACTAATGTCTTCAGAAGTAGTAATCTTCAAGTCTCAACAGCACTATCCAGACTTAGTATATTTCAGACCCAACATCAACTTTTAAAACTCATGCAATTTTTTATGGGTTTTGATGAGGTTTACTTACCAATTAGAAGTATTATACTAATGATCCTCTCCCATCTATAAAAGCTTTCTTTTCTCATGTTTTTAGAGAAGAGTCACATCGTGGTCTCTCTCTCTCTCTGTGTCTATCTCTCCCTCTCCCTCTATCTCTCTTCAAATATTAAAGGTTAAAATTATGCCTTCGTTAGTAAATTTGCGGATAATAAATGAAGGGGTGGAAAACCCTCAAATCTTCGTCGTTAACATTATGGTGTGGCAGGTATACTATAGAGAGATGTTTTAAACTCATTGGTTTTACAAAGGATTTTCAAACAAGTTCTATGACCCAAAGTTTTGAACCTTCTGTTGGAAAAAACTTGCTATGATGAACAAATCACAGGTAATAATATGAATACACTTGTTAATTGATTGATACTTGTAATTTTTGTTCATACACTTTACAATACATTGACCCTATTTATAAACACTGAAAAGGTGCCTCCGAACCATCGCGACTGTTCGAATGGTGGCGATTGAACCATTGTGATGGTTGGCGGTGGCGGTTGGTGGCGGTTCCACAGCAGCCCCCAAACGACAAATCCTTTCAATTTTCTACTAATTACAATCTGATCCCTAATCTATTATAATTTACATATTTAATACTTTAAACTAAGTTTAGTTTAAATATCCAATACTCCCCCTTAAACTAAACTTTGGTTTAAGGTAGGTCTTCAACTTGCTTTTATCTTGCTTTTCACAGCAGCGTAGGTACTTCGTCATCATTAATGAGATAAGACTCTTCTTGCTTGTCTTTATCGTGTTTCCACTTCGAACATTCCCTCGCAAAGTGACCGAAATCACCACATTCATAACACCTGAAAGTACTCTTGTCTTTAGTTCCTTGAATCGTACTTCTTCCACGTGTATTTGGACTATTCTTCCATTTTATGCTTTCCTTGGCTTCGTTGTTGAAATTTTTACCTCGCCCTTTACCACGACTTTGGTTGTTTGAACTTGTCATCAGAAGTTTGTCTTCATCATTTTCCTCTGGCATGTCTTGACTTTTGATTCGTTCTTCAAAGGCTGTTAATCTTCCAACGGCTTCTTCAAACGACATTTTGTCCAAATCTTGATATTGTTCAATAGTTGCCACGATTGGTAAAAACTTCTTTGGAACCGAATTGAGTAGTTTCCTCACAATTATCTTGCTTTCGAGTGTAGTTCCAAGATTTGTAAATATTGCCCTCATGTTGCTCAATTTTCTTGCAAAACTACTTATAGTTTCATTTTCTTTCATCTTTAAAGACTCTAGTTCACTCCTCAAAGTTTGCGAGCGTGCTTTTTGAACTAAGTCTAATCCAATGAAACGAACTTTGATTGAGTCCCAAACTTCCTTTGTAGTCGAGCACTGTGCTACCTGCATTAGGACATCTTCGGGCAAAGTTTGAAAGATCATTGCCTTTGATGTATGTGCTTTCTTCTCATCCACCGCATTTTTAACATTAATTGTTTCCCACAGACGATGGGCCTTCAATATTGTTTCCATCAACAATGCCCACGTAGTGTAGTTTGTTTCAGTCAATTTTGGACATTGTAGTAAAACGTTTCCTTGCTCTCGAATTGATGTACTGCTTGATGCGTTATCATGTTTATCACCTTTTCCTGTCATGCTTGCTTGCTTGCTTTTAACTTGCTTACTTCTTACAAATCAGAACCGAGATGGTTTCTGGTTTTCTTGCTCTTGTGTTTGATCGAAAGATAAAAAAAAACCCTTACTTACTACTGGCCAACTTGCTAACCAGTTTTTCTTGCTAAACTTGCTCAATATTGATCAACTTGCTAATCAATATTGTCTTTCCAGACCCACTTGCTAATCTGGCTCTTGCTGCACGTATCTGACCTACTTGCTAATCAGTTCGTGCCTCCTGACCCACTTGCTAATCAGGTTCTTACTTGCTTTGATCAAAATAATTGATCCTTTCTTGCTGATATTAAACCCAATGATTCTAATTTCTTGCTGGTTTGAATCAAGGGTTCTACTTGCTATTTGAACCTAAGAAAAAGCTTGAAACTTGCTATTTGAATTTTAAGGTTCGGAACTTGCTATGAACCTAAGGATTCGTTTTTTTTTTAAATTTTTTTTAACTTTGCCGATGGTGTGGTTGTCTGGTTCTTTTCCAAGTATGGCGGTGGTGGTTTGGTATCTGCTTTCCAATCGATCGCCCCTTGCACTTGTTCTTCCCTGGATCGATTAACGTGCTCTGATACCAAATGTTGGAAAAAACTTGCTATGATGAACAAATCACACGTAATAATATGAATAGACTTGTTAATTGATTGATACTTGTAATTTTTGTTCATACACTTTACAATACATTGACCCTATTTATAAACACTGAAAAGGTGCCTCCGAACCATCGCGACTGTTCGAATGGTGGCGATTGAACCATTGTGATGGTTGGCGGTGGCGGTTGGTGGCGGTTCCACAGCAGCCCCCAAACGACACATTCTTTCAATTTTCTACTAATTACAATCTGATCCCTAATCTATTATAATTTACATATTTAATACTTTAAACTAAGTTTAGTTTAAATATCCAATACCTTCTGCTATCAATGGTTGTATTTTTGACAATCTTGGCAATAGCCAGTCTTCTCTTCTTCTCTTATGGATTATCTTTTGGTTCACTTACTCAATAGCAAGTTTCAACACTTTAACTTTACTTGATTAAAAAAAAACTACTGTTGAGGATTTTCAACAAGTCCAGTATTTCAAAACTTACTCGTTTAGGTTGGATTATTGATTATGGAGCAGACTAACATATGACGTCCACAATTTCCTGTCTTGATAATATAGTCGATAATTTTTATTTAAACTTAAAAGATAGTCATCTTAATGGGACTGAAGCAAAGATTTATACAATGGGAAATTTTAATTAACAAATAATGTCACCTTCATGTATTGGTTATTCTGGATTTCAATGTTAACCTATTGTTTGTTCACAAAATCACTACTCACAAAAACATCTTTGTTGGGTTTGATGAATTGAAGTGTAATGTTCACGATTCTCATTAGAAAAAAATTGTGGGGACTGGTAGTAAAAAGGAAAGATAAATTTTTTCTGTTCCAACTGGTGAGTCTTCCATTTCTAATCTTGTTATTACTTGTTGTGTGTCGCGTAAACTGTGGTGTAGTCGCTTGGGTTATACTGCAGATCAAGTTCTTAGTGTTTTAAAAAATAGTCTTCAAATAAGTTCCCCATGTGATGTGTGCTGTAAGGCAAAGCATACTCATGATAAGTTTAGTCTAAGTGAAACCAATTCATAAGTTCTATAGGTGAAGTTCATCTAGACATGTGGGATCCATATCGTGTTAAATAGTAGAAAAGGTTTTAGATATTTTCTTACTATTGTAGATGATTTTACTCGGTCTATTTGGGTCTATTTATTAAAGTGTAAAGATAAAGTATATGAAAATGTCGTTGGCTTTTACAGTTTGTTGAGCACCAAGTTCTATTAAATATGTTAGTTTTTCAAAGTGATAATGGTTCTCAGTTCACGAACATTAAGTTAAGTGAGTTTTTTTAAGTATAAAGGTATTATGCATCAAACTTCTTGTGATTATACACCCCCAACAAAATGGGGTAGTAGAATGTAAGCATAGACATCTTCTAAATGGTGCTAGAGCTTTCATATTTCACGGAGGGGTTCCTTGAATATGCGGAGTGAGTGTATTCTAACTACAACATATCTTATAAATAGAACTATTTCATAGTTTAAAATGACAAATTATGTCCTTATGAGTTTGTTTATGGTTTTGAACGTGTTCTTACTCATCTTCGAAGCTTTGGATGTCTCTGTTTTGCTATGAAACCTAATATTCGTAATAAGTTTGGATCAATGACTAAAAATGTGTTTTACTTGTATATTCAATTCATATTCAAAAAAGGGCTATATATTGTACAGCCTTGGCTCAAAACAAATTTTGGTGTCCAGAGATGTAAAGTTTAACGAAAATGTTTTTCCTTATAAGATGAGTACTAAAAATTTTCTTTGATTATGTTATTGATCTAAGTAATTATATATGTGACTCTTTACCTCGATGATGACGTTAGGTATAGACCTCGGAATGTGATACGAAGTCAACCTTCTGATATTATTAGTTTCCATGAATCACTTGGTAGTAGATTAGACTTTCTAGTAATTTATAGCTTGGTCGCTCTAATGTAGCTGTCAGTGATCAACGAGCTTCTAGTTTGCATCATTTGGATGTAAACTGAGGTCAAAATGATGCCCGTTCTTCATGTTCCCTCTGAGGGTGTTTCTACCGGAGAGTACTAGACCAAGTATCTCAATCAAAAAATCAAATAGGATTTCAAGTTTACCACAGAGATTTGATGATTAGGTTGAGGAAAAGGTCAAGTATGGGTTAGAAAATGTTGTAAACTTTTCTTTCCAAAGTTCAATTTTTTTTTTTTTGGTTTTATCTCAACCTTAGATAAATATGTTGAACCCAATAGTTATTTTGAAGCTATATATGAATAATGAAACAAAAGCTTTGTGTATGTAACATCCCATACACTATAGGGTTAATTAAAAAAATAAATATATTATAAGTTTGGGGGTAGAAATGTTTTAAGAGAAACGGATAGGGGTGAGTGTTGTGAAAGAAAAAAAAAAGGATGATGGTTTTAGAAATTAGAACTCACGGTCTTACAAATTTGATCCCTAAATCGATCACCAACTCTTCTTGCTTCAAATCGGCGTCTCTATATCAGACGACTCCTCACCACTGTGCACCTCACTCAATTCCTCAAAGTTTCTTAGGAGGCGTTTGGTTCGCAGAATGAAATTTGATGGAATTGGAATCCATCAAAGGAATTTGACTTTGAAGGAATTGGAATGAAATTTGATGAGATTTGACCACGCATTTGGTTGTTAGGAATTCAATTCCTTCGTTTGAGCCAAGGAATGATGAATTCCTTAAATTGTGGAATTCAATGGAATTAGAAGGATTCCATCACTTTCATTCCGTGAACCAAAAATGGGCTTGGAATTTGGTCAATGGAATTGGTCATTCCAATTCATTCAAATTTCTTCCAATTCCATGAACCAAACAACCCCTTAGTTTCTCCATCATTGTATGTCCTCAACGTATCAAGTTTATTGTTTTTTCTTTACAAATTACCTAGGATACCGCGGGAACGTGTGTGTGTTATCTGCCGTTCAAAAAAAAATTACCTAGGGTTCATATATTCTTGTTCTTGTGTCAATTCTTTGAATTTTTAAGATATTGATTGTATTGGGTGTATTCCGTATAATAGATATGAATTAGTTTGATTTTCATTGTTGTTTTCAAGTTTTAAAAGTAACAATCAAGAATTAAGGTTGGAATTCTCAATATTGGATTATCTTTTAAGTCAAACTATGAAGCTAGAGTTTGAAGATATGAAATTGATTTGAAAAAGTGAAAATATTTTATATAGCATGTTCCTTAGACCTTAGCATCATTAAGGTGATATTATATGGATTCAAGAAGGAAAATTGCTCCCGATATCATTTCTAATGGGAGATTAACATGTTGGTACCACTGTTCTAAAAAACTCTCCGCACAACCGCCATGGCGCGATATGGCACAAGGCTTGTGTCTCACGCCACGTTAAGCCCGTGGCATGCCATGGCCTAGTGCGCAGATTTCGTAATGCGATATTTGATTTCTATTTACGTTTTTAATGTCTTATTTGCTATTCTTTAATATATAACCTAATTTAACTTGCTTATTACTATTGACTCATTGAGTAACAATACAAAACATATGTTTATATATATAATATTATATATGAATTAGAAATTTGACACCATAAGTTACACCTTGAAAACGTCATTGCTTCGTCGTGGCTCCTAAGGCTTGAGGTTTGCCTCGCCGTCACGCCACGGCTCATGTCATTTAGAACCTTGGTTGGTACAAAGCATTTAACTTTTTCTAAAAAGTCAAACTATATTGCATAAAACCCGGATTATGTAGTTCTAAGCAAAATTAAAGGTTGAGATTAAAGGGATGGAGTTATAAAAGGTATATAAAGGTGGTTTAATTATCAACCACCAATTCATGTGGATTTTGATGAATGTTCAAAGTTAAAGAATGTGGATATTCAATTTGATGCAAAGTAGGGAAAATTATATGTTAATATAGATTGTAAATGAAAAACGAATACGAGAACATTCTAATCACACCTTAGATGGTAAAATATTCATGTTTTGAAGGTCAGAATTCAAACCAAGAACTCATAAAAAATATGCGTAAATGGTTGGATTAAATTAGATAGTTGTTAAAACTTGTAAAAATCATAATAAATTACTCGTAACTCGGATTTAAGTGTGTAATACTTTTTCACGCCTTTTTGGAACCGTTAGGATGTATACTATAAGTTGATATGATGAACATAATGAAACTAGGACTTTAAGTAGATTAAAAAAGCAGACTTTTCAGAGCTGTCTGTTATGTTTAGACATGAAAAAGAGTGATTTTCATAAATTTAAATAAAATGATTTTAAAATCGGTTGGAGTGATTCTTAAGGGATTGAAAAGAATTGTTTAAATATGTTTGTAGAGTGAATGTACTGATATAGACCGTGTATGGGTGGTTTTGGTGTCAAGTCGGTTGCACGAGCCACTCAAGAGACTAGATTCACCGTAATCTAGGTACGATGAGTTCATGTAGATTTTATTGGGTGCACGTCAAAAGTATGTGTTTTACATAACTGATTCATGTTGTTTGTATATGTCATGGAAAATGCTTTATGCAAAATGGAATGGGCATGTTAACTGATGACTATGTTGTATTTACTTGATATATTGAAACTTGATATTTAGTTAAACATGCTCAATTTATTTTTCTGAACATATGAGATATGTTGAGTGGTGATACATATTGATAAAAGACATAGAACGTGGGACATTCATTAAAAGATGTCTAAAGTTGAGGGTTGGGAGGACGGTTAGGTGGCTATTAGGCATGGGGCCCCGGAGGCCAGTATATACACGGACTTGGAGGTCATATTGATGTATGTACACTGACTTGCGAGGTCAAATGATATACCTAACTTAGCCAATGGTATAAATGAGTTGCTTTGTGATCCCTCATCAGCCGATATGGTAGGACTCTCCTACCTTAGGTCAGTGATGGTGTAAGTAAGGAAGTTGTTATTACGAGGAATCACTGAAACCACTTCTTATATTGATTATCGGTGAAAAGTGATATATTTATTTGCATGATTATTGGTATTTACAAATCATACATCGTTTTGGAATTACGAATCACTTTGATTTTTATTTAAATATCCTATGATGTAAACTCTTGAACTCACTAGGTGTGAAGCCTAACTTGTTTTGTTTGTCAACGTGTATCCCAGGCACTGACGGAGCTAGGTTAAAGCGAGGGAGAGCATATGCTCCCCCTAAAAATTATTTTTTTAATAGATATATCATATATGTGGCTCAAATCCCAATATGTGTATTAGTGGTGGATATTTCTCTCCAAAACAATCATGCTATCCCAATTCCATGGCCACATTACTTGAATTTGGAATTTTGTGAATTTCTTTCAAACTGCAATTATGTAGAAAAGTTGGTACTTAACATAGTAGGATTATGTGTCATGTGATGATTTTTTTGGGAAGATCTAGTGGCATATGGTATTTTTGATGGAGGTTATATTAGCATCGTCCTAATAACTCGTTGTATGTATATATGTTAGCCCAATTATGTGACATTTTTGTATATTTAATCTTTTGGGATTTATTATGTACAAATGCAAGAAGGTTATAAAAAGGCATACTATAACAATACGAGTTGATCATGCGGAAATTTCTGTAAAAAATTTTATATCTCAGCTTTCAGTTCAGCAATAGCTTCCACACGCTCAATGTTGACTATCTCATTAACAATGACATGATCTCTAAGATTGTTTTCAATATTAGTCAGCTCTTTAATTTTAATTTGGCATTTTGCAAGTTGTTCAGTTAAATCAATGTTAAGTTTCTCAACTTTGATTTTTCCATTTAGAGCGTTATAGAGATCAACAGTAAGAGAGTCGATAGCTAAGCGTCTGTCAGCTTCAGTGGAAGAGGGATCAATTAGATTTGATACCCGAGTAGAGCTTAAGGATTCCATTGAAGAAGTAGAAGCTTCAGATGGTTCATCCTTGAGCCCTTGGATCTTGGCCATAAGACAGAGATAGGCCGTGTCTTCTTCATCTAAGGAAGATTCATCGGAGGAATATGTGCAGTCATGATCTTCATTGACAAGACCTTTACCTTTTCTTTGGTAATTCTTTATCTTTTTGTATTTTTCTTTCAGCTTCAGGTACTTATCATTTTTGGATCGGAAAGAAGAGGAGGGTCTTGAGACTTTCTTCGGCCTGCATTCACTAGCAAAATGTCATTTCTTTTCACAATTAAAACATATCGTTGAAGCTTTATCAACAAGGGTTTATATAGGCTTGTCAGCGATGGTTAGAGGTCGGTTTCTTCGGAAGTTACTTTTTCTGGAAAATATCCTAAAGGAGTTAGTGAAAACATCCAGTGACTCGTCAAACTCTGAAGGTTCATCATCTGTCAAGTCCTCAAAGTTAGAAGGATCGAACTCAATGATAGTAAGAGTAGAAGAGCTATCTGAAGGAATAGTCTTCTCTGAAGAGATTAAAGCTACTGGGGAGCTTTTACAATCTTTCAAATCTCTGACGAGATTCTTCTTTAGTTGTCGAGATTGCTCATGGTTCAGCAAGATGTCGTATAGAGCACTGAGAGTTGAGTTTTTAAGGTCTTTTGACAGCTTGAGACACATTGAATAAACATCCCAGCTTTCAAGAAGACATTCCAAAAACTTTGTCAGAGTCTCAGAAGTGGAATATTTTCGACCAATAGTTCTGAGGTCAATTAATAAGCAGTTAAAGCGTTGGTGTACCTCAGACAAAGATTCATTTTTTCCACAAATGAACATCTCATATTGTCGCACCAAATTTATCTTTTTGGTCTCTTATAGCAGCAGCAGTAGCAGTAGTAGTAGCAGTAGCAAGAACAGTAGGAGCAAGTACAAATGGAACATAAGGTCCATTTTCAATGTAGTGACGAATAGCAGGATCTACACCTTTCAAGGAAGAGAGACATATGATTTTTCCAGAGACAAAGGTTGTCTATGCTAAATCATGGAGGTTTTGCAAGAGAACCATTATCGTGATAGTTATTGTTTGTAGCTAAAATCATTTGGAGAAAAGTTTTAAAGAGTATTAGAAAAGAAAACACTGCTCTGATACCACTTGTTGGTCCCAAAGGGGTTCTACAAGACAAAACAGTTGTAGAAAGGGGAGCGATGAATACAAACACACAATTTTTACTTCAAATTCTTTTATTGATTTTGAAAAACCAATACATAATTTACAGATTGTTGTCAAACTAGATTAAGGAAAAATCTTAATCTAAAAAATCTAAGAATCACTAAATTCATCTTGCACAATATAGATAAGAACAAGAGAGAAGAGAGGATAAGGATGGAGAAGGCTTAGAAGGCGTAGCATAGAAGAAGGGTCTTCACTGTTATTTATACTTAGTGCATTAAATGCACCTCAAAGGGTACAATCCACGTGTCAGGCGATGAGTGGAGAGCCTGTCCTTCTTCTTTAGATGTGGCAGGCTTTTGGCTGCATATGAATAGTAAAGCTCAGTACATGTTCAACAATCACTGAAGAGACTCAGTATTGATCGTTGAAACTAAAACATTAAATATAGTTTTAAGTACTTTCACTAAGTATAACTAGGGGTGAACATCGGAAGCGGATACCCACCTTTGGAACCGGAACCGATTCGGAACTGCCGGTTCCAGAACCGAAACCGATGTGATTGGTTCCAGTTTCGGTTCCTAAAATATGGAACCGATCGGGACCGGTTCCTAAAATATGGAACCATCAGGATCGGGACCGGGAACGGGATCGGGATCGGGATCGGTTCCGGTTCCGGTTCTCATTTTTTTGGAACCGTTAACCGCTGGTACTCGTCGGGACCGGTTCCGGACCCGGGTACCCGGTCCCGCTGGTACCCAGAACCGAAACCGACGGGTACCAGCAGTTCTGGGACTGGTTCCGGTTCCGGTTCCTTCATTCCAAGAACCACCGGTTCCGATTCCTTCATTTCAAGAACCGTCGGTTCCGATTCCTTCATTCCAAGAACCGCCGGTTCCGGAAATTTTAGGCGGGTACCCGCCTTTGCTCACCCCTAAGTATAACTATATAAGGATCATCATCATATCACTAAGAGAGTTTGGGTCAACAGAACCCGATGTCTTTCTATACTATGGATTTAATATGATTGTTAAGTCTTTGATTAATATATGTACATTAGACATTAGACCAACCCGTAATTAGCTATAGCCTATATCCAAAATTATAGTATTACAGTTTCAACCATAATTTTACTTTCTTATTTGCATGAACTTTCAACTTTTTTTTGAGTTTGTTAGCCTTTTTTGTATGTTATCATTTTTATTTTACTTCATTTAAACACAAACACTTAGCTAGATTGTAAAATGGTGTACGAAAGTTTCAACCCGATCAACTCGACGAACCCAATCCAACCCGCATGGTTTGGGTTGGGTTGGGTTGGGTTGTAGTTTTGTTTGGATTGGGTTGGGTTGAGGTTTTTCAAACCGTAAACAATGGGTTGGGTTGTTCAAATATCTTCAACCCGGCTAACCCAACCCATGTGTTATAATGGCAAAAGTATTCTAACTTTAAGAGTAAACTATGATTTTCGTCCTGCAGTTTATTGTTTATAATGACTTACATCTATTGTCTTTAAAATTTGTTTTTTCCTTCTGTTTTGCAATTCGTTTCTTTTTTCGTCCTCAAAGTAACTCAGTTCAAATAATTATACTAAATAAGGAGAATTTTGGTCTTTTTGTTATTTTATATAATTTTATCTTAAAAACTATTTAACAATATATTATATGTTCAACAAAATTGAAAACTAGTTGAAGTGAAGGCAAGATAGTCACCAAATCGGATTGGATTGTCATCAAGTCGATTAAAGACCGGTACGAGATAGAGTCAAAAATAATTTGACAAGTACTATTTTAGCGAGTCGATTCTTAAGTGTGCACTTAACCAGCAAATTTGGCTCACCAACTCTACCAACTTTTATCCTGGTATGGGAACATGTTTGGCATGTCAGATAAAGTAAGTTCAAAAGTACTATTTTATTAGTATAATACTTTCTTTATTATTCCTGCTGCATACAGAATGATGGATTGTGTTAACAAACGTCTACATCATATCTTCAAGATATCAAATGCTGAAATGAAGAGTATAATCATGTACTGATGAGCAAATCAGATCAATTCACGTGTTAAAGTTGAATAGAAGCATTTAATGCAATGGTGGCTATAAAGGGCAATCTTTATCGATGTTTGTTAATGTATTGTTGTATCCAAGATTTAAGTGCCAAAGTCAAGATTTGTGTAAGTCAAATATTGTCCAAGTCAATCATGTATAAATACCTTAGTAGTGTAAGTGTTTGTAGGGGCATATGAGTGTAGAAGTCTTGTGAGAGAAGTAAGAATGTCATTGGTGTGAGTGTTCTTTGTAATCGTATGGTTAACAGATATATGGCACATTCTCTCTCTAGTTTCTCTCTCTATAATTTTGTGCTTAATTGAGTGAATTGTTTGTGTTTGCTTGAAATCTTAGACTTACATTTGGTATCAGAGCATACCAATTTATTCAGAATGGATTGATACATTTGATTTGATCGAATTTTTCATTTCTTGGAAGAACACGCACGGACGTTTCTGGAAAATCACTGTTGCATCGAATTGTTCTTGTTTAGACGATTTTAGTGCAAGACAATGAGTTCTTAGTGATCGATTTGGGTTTTAGAATATTTCTTGTTCATACTTTGTAACACCCTCAAATTCGGAAATACAACTAAATTAAAATTTTCTAAATACATCGATGAATAATTCATCTACAAACACAGTTTAGGATTTAACCTCAATACACACATTCATTCTACACATACAGTCTATAATAAGGACGGGCGCTACTAAACCCAATAATAGTCACTATCTCCAACTGCGGAAGACTTCATCAATCTACTTACTCTCGTGTAATTCTAATGCTCAAATCCTCCAAGCACTGCTAGAACCAAACCCCAACTAGAACCTGATGCACATGCCGACAAATAAAAAGGTTAGGCTTAACGCCTAGTGAGCTCAAGAGTTTTCATTAGAGATAAATAAAGCATTAACTTCAAGAATGTTATTTAAAAATCATGATTTCCGAAATGCAATACATTTGATTTGAAAGCAACCAAAAATGGAATACATTAAATCACAAAACAATCTCCTTTCATTATTCACCCTTTTCGTGATTTAAAATCATAAAACGAACGCTTCTTTAAATAAAGCCAAAACCCGAAGCGCACGTAAAACATAACTGACATTAAAATGATCAAACACTGAAAACGTAGATAACTCCAACTTCCAAAACATCCCAATAACTCGAATGAGTTTTGATAACCAAAACCTTAAAACATAGATAAATACCCATACTCAACGTCTCCGAAAACATGGATTATAAAACTCCATATCCAAAACCACACCTAATGGTGACGGGGAAAACCCGGTTACATGGTACGTGACGGAACACAAAGTATGTCACATAATTATGTAAGAAATAAAAACATGTGGGTTACACATAGAACACCCACCGAGCTCAACTCCTCTGAGTCTATCACTCGAAAACATCATGTCAACCCCTCTAGGTCTATTCTTGAGAGTTCCAAAACGGGGAACTCTAGCACAAGGGAATTACACCTTACTGCCCATGAGACGCTGCCCGACCGTATAGGTCCACACCTTACTTATCATGGTGACCCGATGCCTATTTTGTGCCAAGTGGCGAACCTAATGTCCAAAACGGGGACATGGGAACACCGTGCCTATGGATCCATTGCACTAACTAAACCATTACATGACTCAAAACGAATGAACTAATGCATTCAAAACATGTAATTCTCAACTAAGATGTAGTAAATGCAAATCATAACCAAACGCTCAACATTGAGCTATTAAAAGCGGACAAGTGTCCTCAAAACCCAACAAAACCAAACCGAGCCATAAGCTCAACAAAACCAAAGACCCAACGTTGAAAAACATAAAATGAAATCAAATGTAAATGACCCGAAATAATGCAACCCATGCTTCAACACGCACAATAACTCCAACAGGATTTAGATTGGGACAAAACATTTTCCATGTGGGTTTATACCTTTTATCCTTTCAAATCATCCCATGACACCCAATAAAATGCATTTATACTCAAAAATATACTCCATGAAATAAATCATTTAAATACCCAAAATATATGATTTATTTATCAAAATGCCCAAAATCCCAAATGTGGGTGTTTTATAAGTTTATAAAGTTGAATACTTCCAAATAATCAAAACTTATCAGATGATTAGCAGTTAACAATTTCATATAAAACATGTAAACACTTTAAAATAGACATTTTGGCATGTACACCGTTTTCACAAATCAACTTGAACTCACCTTGCTAGATTTAGTGCTAAATCTAGATTTCACCCAACGAGCTCTTTTGAAAGCCACTTGAATTCTCAAGCCGAAATCCCCCAAAAACCTAGATCCACACAACTTCAACCGTAAATAACCACATCCAACCATAATTAACCATAATCAACCACAAGGAATCACTCCCCAAACCATATACATGAATACCTCAACTAATACCGAAACTCTAACTTTCATAACCGAAGAGAATATAAGATTACCTTAAAACAAACTTCAATCCACCAATCAAAACACCTCTAGTTCACCAAAATGATCACAAACCTTCAATCTATGAAAGGTAGAACAAAGGGGTGGATGAAACCCTAGAAAACTTAGTGAAGAAGATGAAATGGGAGAGATGAGGTGCTTACCACCACAAAATGCTCTAGTATACTTCAATAGACTTTTAATCTCTTACTAAATCCTTGAAGAACTCTCAAAAACGAAACCGTAGCAACTTGAATCACCCAAATCGGAGCTAGGATGAAGGAGATATGAAGAAATGAAGTTTGGGGCTGAAAATTGCGATTTTAATCATCCAGACGCTGCCCGCGAGAGTGACTTCGAAAGTGACAAGGTGTTACTCTCGCGGGGCACTTTCGTCGAAAATGTACCGCGGTCGAAAACTTCCCCGGTCACTGTTTTGGCCATAACTTCTTCGTTATAGCTCCGTTTTCGCTCCGGAAAGAACCGTTGGACTCGTAATTGAATCCTTCATCCATCTAGACTATAAAATCTAGGATTCAAATCCAAGATTAAATATCTTATTTTTCCTTGATATATCGGTTTCTGTATTAACTTGAAATGATACCTTTCGAAATTCGGGGTGTTACAATCCTCCCAACCTTAAAAGGGATTTCGTCCTCGAAATCTGGCACCACCAAACACCCAACATCGCATTTGGAGAGATCGATTGATTTCCTATCCAAAAGGAATGCCTTCCTGAAATCTCACCTCATATAAACACCCGATTGCATCTCGGTTGAGGTTGTCGCTGCGTTTCTCATTACGTGCCGTTGCAAACTCAATCCCAACGTTTGATACAACTCATCGATGACGGAATGAACATTGAGTCCTTGCTTAATCATTTTCTTAATCATTAAATCTCGGTTGTCTCCCAACCTTATGTTGCTCATATTACCTCAAGAGTAACTTACGACTCTAATCCGTCATTTCTACCAAGAATACTCCAAAACAAACAATTCCCTTAGATACCTCTAAATACGACGCATCAAGGTCTCTTCAATAATTGGTTTGTACTTAAAGCCTACCTCGACATTATCATCAAATGTCTCCAATAAACATTACCACCAAAGAGTTATTGTCCTTTGACGAAATTTCCTAACGACTAGTTTGGTCTGCACCAACACCATCGTAGATCCGAACCTCAAGTTGCCATGAGCACAATACCCACAGATAGCGGATTACTTCAATCCCCACGGTTACACAGTTCCCATAGTGACTCAAGCGTCGATTGATAGATCGGTGAAGCCTCGTGGATTGCAGGATTACCACTGATCGATCTCTAAGTATCAATATCTACTTCTCTTAATGTTATCACTTCACCTGCGAATACCCCAAATTCAACGGACGTGCACTGAGCACACTAACGGTTATTGTCCTCAAGAAAAGAGTCGACGCCTAATACCAAAATGATGACATCAAAACGTGAACATCCCGCTTCATACTTCATTCCAGAAGTATTGTCGCATTAAGGTTGATACTTAACAGAGGGCTAATGTTCCCAAATCCTACATCCCTAACAGACGGACCACAAAATTCCTCGATCACGGAAGTCCATTAAGACGGTACACCGTCAACATATAACTTGATGTCAACCCGACAAGCAACCCATCAATATGAACCCAACAGATGTAGGTAGTCACACAAAATCTCATCCCGAAGGTTTACCGAAGCATAGAGATTATCTCTTAATTAACTGGAGAACATAATCTATTACCCCCACGATTCACGCATGACCCGATTCAAAAACTGAAATTCAAATTCAAGGTTGACTACAAGTCGGATCATCCGACGCTTCAAATCTTAAGGACTTCTTTAGTCCCTTAATTGCAACTCCCTTCACGCTAGGGGTTTTAAGTCAATAGCCCTAATGAGTTCAAGGTTTTTCAATAAGTATGCCAAGTTGAAATCTATAAAACTTTCAAATACATGAGTTTTATAACAATTAATCGTGCGGTAAAAATACACTACCGTTCGTTCGATAGGCTTCAAAATCGATCACCAACACTACGCATATAAAATCATTTCCAAAACTCGTTTGATCAGTAATTACGGTAATAAAATGGTAACAAGAGATGCGCAACAAAATTTTCAAACGGACTACCATGGTCCTAGTAATGCATCAATTTATACTATGCATATGAAAGATAACTTTCCGCACTATAGAATGTGCAATAAAAGTTTGTACAATTCCCAAAAGAGACATTCACAAATTAATTTTAAAGTTCTGACTTCCCAACCCAAAAGTCGTTGCGACATAAAATTATTAACCACTCCATATGCAACAGTTTATTCCCCAAAGTTCGATGAAATTATAAGAATGCAAATAATTCTCAAATCAAGTTTAAAACTTTAAGTCGCCTCGATAAGACACATTTGACCAAGATGGTAACTACAACGATATGCAATTCGAAAATTCATTTCATGTATTGCGGAAAATTTATAACAGCAAGGTCAACAAGCGAAGCACGCTTAGATTAAAATTTAATTTAAGACAATATAAATATTTCGCATATTTACTCACGCGAGTGAAAGTCGGATTCAACCCAAAAGTATGCACATATACTCGTGTGAAACTCAAGATGCAATCATGCGACATTTAGATTTTTTCAAGGTGCCTCTTACGGTTGCAAAAGTGTCGATGCAAGACTCGCATGAAACAAAGTATTGAACACAACTCGTAAATTAACGTACACAATGATGCATATGCACATGTTCTCAAAATTATTTTACGCAACGCAAAATGACGTAAGACGAGGCACCCTAAACCCAACTGAATTTTCGCAAAACTCAATAATGCTAAAATCATGCAGTGACAAATTTTCATTTCTCAACAAAAATGTAAGACGGCAATATGGCTAAAACACTAAGCCTTTAAGAGTTTCCTCTTTTAATGCAATGAAAGGTAAAATGACACATTTAACAAAATTCACATGGGACACGATGCCAACTAACTCGTAAGCTTAAAAGAAGCAAAATTAAAACTCACGCATGGAAAGACATCGTATAAAACAATACTCCATGAAATTCCAACAAAACTCACACAAACTAAAATTCTCAAGAAATTCCGACTCAACGCGTGGGAATAACTTTTCCTTTAAAACCATTGACATATGTGGAGGAGATACAATGCCTAGGTTAAAATCTCATAGCTACTTGCCCAATACTCAAATGACATTAAAACATGGATATTACAATATCCGCAAATAGCGTTAAACAAGAGACGTGAATAAAGAGATTTTTGATAACAATTTGCAATTACGTGCAACAAAACAATTTATGCATGCTTAAGCTCACAGTTTAAAATCGGATGCGTGTTAAATGCTTTACCAAAACTTTATAATATAAACCATTGTTGGGAATTGAAGATGTGTCTAAGTGATTAATACTGCCAGGCTTTCATGATTACTACTGTTGAGATAAATTAATACTGCTAAGCATAGTTAGTGCTGCTGGTGAAGATTAATACTGCTCAGAGTGTTAATGCTGTTGTGACTTAATACTGCTTATTTGATAGTCAAGATATGCGCAGATCAAGGCTTGAAGATAATTATGGAAGGTTAAAGATAACTATGGAAGAATATACTGAAGATCTTTTAAATTTTGTAATTATCTTTTATTTTCAGTATATGTATAGATGTATTCAGAATAGTTTAGAGAGACGAGATTTCTAAGTTTTTGTTTTAGAGAAAGAATTAACCTCAAGGTTTACAATCCTAATTCTAGAGAAGTAGAATTCGTCTTGGTGAGCCTGTTCATCAAGATTGAGCTTTTGTTTGAAAGCTTGTAACTTTAATCATTCAATAAAGTTTACAAGTTGTGATTCATATTTTACTGTTACATTGATAGTTCGAATATTAAAGTGTTTTTCCGCAACTTCTTTAATATTGTTTCTGAGTTTTATTATTCTTGTTAAGAATCAGATCCTGACAACCACTTTCTGTTTTACGAACACAAGAAACAATTTATGCAAATTTATTTCAGAAATAAATTTTAGTGCATGAATTTGGTCGGCATTCACCCCTCTAGACTACGCTTCTCAACAACCCGACATACTAATACCATCCGGGTGTATCAAGCATATTAGGACAACAATCTCAATTTCCTACTATTGTCATCCGGATACTCCACATCTTAAACCGACACTCGGATATTTCATTGATTCACCTTACAATCTCTCCTCGTATGACGTCAATTCCATAAGCTCAAGGTTCTACTCCAACCAATTATTCTTACTCAAGACGATCAACTTAATGCATTCAACGCACTTAACTATCACTTCAACGTGACATTGCTATAGACATCAACGTTTCCTTAGATTACTCCCTTAGAAACCTTCTCACTACCCCAACGGTAATCATACCAAGGTAGTTCAAGTATACACATATAGTATGTAGGTTCACCATAACACTGGCCAGGTGCCATTATGAACGTACCGCACATGTTCATCCTTGCGGCCCTCGACAAGTTTCCCGTTTCTAGTGACTCGATCAACTCCATAATATCTTATCTTAAGGTTCCTAATGTGCAACTTCACTTACAATCGCTTATAAAACGCTAGTTTGAGTCTAGGCATCCTACAATCAATACGTAATTCTCTCAAACTTAAGCTCTGATACCAACTTGTAACACCCTCAAATTCAGAGATACATCTAAATTAAAATTTTCTAAATACATCGATGAATAATTCATCTACAAACACAGTTTAGGATTTAACCTCAATACACACATTCATTCTACACATACAGTCTATAATAAGGACGGGCGCTACTAAACCCAATAATAGTCACTATCTCCAACTGCGGAAGACTTCATCAATCTACTTACTCTCGTGTAATTCTAATGCTCAAATCCTCCAAGCACTGCTAGAACCAAACCCCAACTAGAACCTGATGCACATGCCGACAAATAAAAAGGTTAGGCTTAACGCCTAGTGAGCTCAAGAGTTTTCATTAGAGATAAATAAAGCATTAACTTCAAGAATGTTATTTAAAAATCATGATTTCCGAAATGCAATACATTTGATTTGAAAGCAACCAAAAATGGAATACATTAAATCACAAAACAATCTCCTTTCATTATTCACCCTTTTCGTGATTTAAAATCATAAAACGAACGCTTCCTTAAATAAAGCCAAAACCCGAAGCGCACGTAAAACATAACTGACAATAAAATGATCAAACACTGAAAACGTAGATAACTCCAACTTCCAAAACATCCCAATAACTCGAATGAGTTTTGATAACCAAAACCTTAAAGCATAGATAAATACACATACTCAACGTCTCCGAAAACATGGATTATAAAACTCCATATCCAAAACCACACCTAATGGTGACGGGGAAAACCCGGTTACATGGTACGTGACGGAACACAAAGTATGTCACATAATTATGTAAGAAATCAAAACATGTGGGTTACACATAAAACACCCACCGAGCTCAACTCCTCTGAGTCTATCACTCGAAAACATCAAGTCAACCCCTCTAGGTCTATTCTTGAGAGTTCCAAAACGGGGAACTCTAGCACAAGGGAATTACACCTTACTGCCCATGAGACGCTGCCCGACCGTATAGGTCCACACCTTACTTATCATGGTGACCCGATGCCTATTCCGTGCCAAGTGGCGAACCTAATGTCCAAAACGGGGACATGGGAACACCGTGCCTATGGATCCATTACACTAACTAAACCATTACATGACTCAAAACGAATGAACTAATGCATTCAAAACATGTAATTCTCAACTAAGATGTAGTAAATGCAAATCATAACCAAACGCTCAACATTGAGCTATTAAAATAGGACAAGTGTCCTCAAAACCCAACAAAACCAAACCGAGCCATAAGCTCAACAAATCCAAAGACCCAACGTTGAAAATCATAAAATGAAATAAAATGTAAATGAACCGAAATAATGCAACCCATGCTTCAACACGCACAATAACTCCAACATGATTTAGATTGGGACAAAACATTTTCCAAGTGGGTTTATACCTTTTATCCTTTCAAATCATCCCATGACACCCAATAAAATGCATTTATACTCAAAAATATACTCCATGAAATAAATCATTTAAATACCCAAAATATATGATTTATTTATCAAAATGCCCAAAATCCCAAATGTGGGTGTTTTATAAGTTTATAAAGTTGAATACTTCCAAATAACCAAAACTTATCAGATGATTAGCAGTTAACAATTTCATATAAAACATGTAAACACTTTAAAATAGACATTTTGGCATGTACACCGTTTTCACAAATCAACATGAACTCACTTTTCTAGATTTAGTGCTAAATCTAGATTTCACCCAACGAGCTCTTTTGAAAGCCACTTGAATCCTCAAGCCGAAATCCCCCAAAAACCTAGATCCACACAACTTCAACCGTAAATAACCACATCCAACCATAATTAACCATAATCAACCACAAGGAATCACTCCCCAAACCATATACATGAATACCTCAACTAATACCCTAGAAAACTTAGTGAAGAAGATGAAATGGGAGAGATGAGGAGCTTACCACCACAAAATGCTCTAGTATACTTCAATAGACATTCAATCTATTTCTAAATCCTTGAAGAACTCTCAAAAACGAAACCGTAGCAACTTGAATCACCCAAATCGGAGTTAGGATGAAGGAGATATGAAGAAATGAAGTTTGGGGCTGAAAATTGTGATTTTAATCGTCCAGACGCTGCCCGTGAGAGTGACGGCGAAAGTGACAAGGTGTCACTCTCGCGGGGCACTTTCGCCGAAAATGTACCGCGGCCGAAAACTTCCCCGATCACTGTTTTGGGCATAACTTCTTCGTTATAGCTCCGTTTTCGCTCCGGAAAGAACCGTTGGACTCGTAATTGAATCCTTCATCCATCTAGACTATAAAATCTAGGATTCAAATCCAAGATTAAATATCTTATTTTTCCTTGATATATCGGTTTCTGTATTAACTTGAAATGATACCTTTCGAAAGTCGGGGTGTTACATACTTGATCACAAAATTCGCACTGATTTGCATTCAATTTTGAATTTTTTGAAATTTTTTTGTTGAAAATGTCAAACACTGTTTGATCAAATTGCACAGTAATTTTGTTGTTTTTAGCCTAAAAGTTGTATTAGAAAAGTGTTCCAATTAACAATTCGACCAACTCTGTGCATTTTCAAGTCCTGATTGATTGCAAGGATCAAAGATTTTGATCGAATTCTTGTCTATCACTGAAGAACACGCACATCAAAGAACGCACAAGAAGAGAAGAACGCGCAAAATGAAGAGTTTTGGTGTTTGTGTATGTTTTGCGAGTTCTTGATTAGTACGCGTAAAGATTGATCTGCGAGAAGTTGAAACGCGCACGAGTATATTTGCGAGTTTGTTGTTTGATTATGTGATCTGCGAGTTTTGGTGTTCTAAGAGAAGCTCCTTGCGAGTTCTTAATTGACAAAATTTTTTCTAAGTATAGGAACACACAAAGGCATTACGCGAAGTTAAAGTCCAAGAACGCGCACGCCTTGATTTGGGAGAACCAAGAACACGCACGACTCTATTTCCGCGAACTCAGAACGCGCACGACCCTATCTGCGAGAACCTTGAACGCGCACGCTTTGTTCTACGCGAACTAGGAACGCATAAACCCTTGTTTGCACGAAATTCTTCTACAGTGATCTGCGAGTTTTGTGCTTTCTGGGCGAAGTTTCTTCTACAGTGGTTTGCGAGTTTTAACACTTAGAAATTTTTTCTGATCTTTTCAAGTGTTGGCCAAGTTTGACTCATCAAGTCAAGTGTTTCTGAATATTTTGGAACGATCATTTCAAGCAAGCATATTATTCAATATTTCATCTAATTCAATAAAGACGTCTAATGTATTATCAAACAGAGATTGTGCAACAATGTACATGCCTGAGATACCTGCTATAGAATTGAAGATTCAGAATTCACGTCTTCTAAATCAGATGCAGGAGTTGAAATCTAAATTTGTAATTCTTGAGAAAACTTCTGAATGTGCAAAATGTACTAATGATTCTAATTTTGATTTTATAGGTATTATCAAGACAAGAGAGAAAGAGATTAAATTGAAAGAGAGAGAGATAAACAATCTTCAAATCCAACTGAAGACAACTGAAAAGAAATCTTCAGAACTTAAAGCAGAATCAGTTGATCTACATAGCAAGTTTAAGGCTTTTAAAGAGAAAATATCTACATTGGAAGCTAAAAATGTTGATCTAATGAAAAGTCTAAATGCAGATACAATCAAAGGTGATCTGGAGAAAATCTACACTCAAAAACTTTCTGATTTTTCTAAGAAAGCTTTTCAAGAGAGAAAAGATTTGGAGCAAAGATGCATAAAACTCTCAAAGCAAGTATCCGAATTTGAAAAGATTTTAATAACTGAAAGAGATACATTTGCTAAAGAGAGAAAAGTTCTTGAAGATAAAGTTATTAAATTTCCAAAGCAGATTTCTACTTTACAAGACTTACTTGAAAAGGAAAGACAAATCTTTCAAGAGAAGAAGAAGTCTTTTGATGCTGAAAAGAAAAGGTTTGAAAAGAAAAATGCTGGGATTTTCAAAGAAATTTCTGAGAAAAACAAGAACTTAGAAAAAGACTTTGAGCAAGAGCGTCAAATCTTTGAAAGTGGAATATCTAAGCTCACATCAAAGTTATCTGTTCTATCATCAGACATTTTAAAAGAACAGAAGATCAGGTCTGATTTACAAAAGAAGATTGAGACAATTCTGGAAGAAAAGAATGTCTTAACTGAAAAGTTAAAACGACTTGAAGCTGTAAATGTTGAATTATCTGATAAGATTTCTACTGATGTGATTGATCAATCACCTTAAGATAATTCAACTGAATCAGTTTGTTCTTTCAAAACTGCTTCAAGTTCCATTCATGAAAATGATTTCAAAAAGAACTGTGTCAAATCAAAAATTTTTAAATCAAATCAGATTCGTCCTTCTAATTTGGTTTATGACAAATCTGTTGATAGTTCAGCAAGCTTTTATGTCAAATTTTTTGAAAAGCATACTTCTAAGAAAGGACAGATGGTTTGGAGAGTGAAAGGTTCTCCGGATGAAAAGAAGAATGATAAATGTTAGAGCACATATTTGTTGGATTCAAGATCATAAAGATTGAAGATGAAAGTCAAACAAGTCAATGTTGAAAGTCAACTCTCAAGAAAAGTCAAAGTCAATGTGTAATAAAAGTCAAAGTCAATGTATTGTATTTTGTGTTTTGTAATGTTGTTGCTAGGTATAAATAGGCTTGAGTCTTTGTAATCAGAAGGAGTATGAATCAGAATTCAGTAGAGAGTGGTGAGCAGATTAGAGAAGAGAAGAGGTGAATAGAAAAATCATTCTAGAATGAGAAAGTTGTGAGATTTGTAATTGTTGAATATTGAATCAATGACATGTGATTACGATTCTTGATCATATTTCTGTTTTACGATTAGAACTTGATAATATTGGGAATATCAATTGGTATCAGAGCAAATTGAGATTGAAATCAAGAAAAATTCAGAGTCGACACTGTGTTCTTGAGTTCTTGAATCGAATTTTGAGTTTTTGGTCGAATTTGAGTTTGTAATTGATAGGAATGAGTTTGTATGTTGTATTCGATCGAGTTTGTATAGTTTGATTTGTGATTTGCACTGTATTAGATTTCTAATTTTGAAATTTGTTGAGTTCGAGTTACACGAGTTCTGTGCACTGTAATTTGAATCGAATTGTAATAGTTTGTGAGTTAGATTGAAATTCATTTCTAGATTTTGGTTCTAGATGTATTTGTAGTTAAATTGTTGAAATCTCATATTGAAATTCGATGTCCTGATGTGTTTTTGAGTAGATCAGAGACGTGTTTTCAACTCAGATCTGAAGAACTCGCTAATTCCACAAAGAACTCGCAAAAGCATGAAGAACTCGCAGAGTGTCGAAGAATTCACAGAAAGTTCCAAGAATTCGTAGATTTATCAGACTTTGTATTGTTGATTTTTCTAAAAACACAAGGAGAGAATTCGCAGAGAGCTATATTGCGAATTGCTTAGAATTCGTATCAGTGAGTATTGCGAATTGCAAAGAATTCGCAGACTAAAGTGCTGCGAAAATCAAAGAATTCTTTGTGTTACTTGCGAATTCTGAAAATTATAAGTACATGATTTGCAGATGTGTGTTGCGAAAATCAAAGAATTCACTTGTGTTACTTGCAAATTTCTTAGAATTCGCAGAGTGTTATTTCTTGTGCCTTGCGAATTCTGTGGTTATCTTTGTAACCTGCGAATTCCTTGCCCTTCTTTGTGTTGTTTGCGAATTCTGTGTGAGTCTCAGTGTTATCTGCGAATTTCTTGAATCTCTTTAGTAACTTGCGAATTTCATACTTAAAAGAATTTTTGGAATTTTATTTCTGACTTTCTTTCAAAGTTTTTCTGAATTCATTTGGACTTACGATCATTTCAAGTTCTTTTTGTAACAGGATGAAGGCACCAATGTTGTACAAAGGAGAATACGAAAAGTGGAAAGTTTATTTTTTAAACTTTGTAGATAAACATGAGCTGAGTTACTATATTAGATTATCATTGACTGAAGGAGAGATGAAACCCCAAATTCCGATAAAAGATTGTACTGAGGAACAAGAGAAGAGACAGACAACTGATAATATAGCTTGAAATTTTATGACGGATAGTATTTCTCGTGAACTTTCTCATGAACTTTCTGGTCAAATAAATCTCTACAATACGACAGGAAGAGAGTTGTAGGATTCTCTTGAATGGTTGATGTCAGGGCCAAAGTTGGTATTAAAAGGAAGAGAATTGGAAACTGAAAATAGGGTTCTGAAAATGAAATTTTCTCAAATAGAAAGTGAGAACTCTGAGCTAAAAGAAAAGGTTTCAGATCTGAAATCCCAACTTGTCCAATTTCAAACATGGACCCAAATACTAGTGGGTACCGAAACCAAAAGATGAATCTGTGTTGCAGGCACCTACAGTCAAGGGGAGTAAGAGAACCATGGCTTCTGAATACATCAGCTCAGAACCCGTACTTTAACGGAGTTTGACTTCTAAACACAACAGTTTAGGACTCGCTCTTCAATGATCAAAAGAAATGATACTCCCGGGCTGATAAGAGATTGTACTCAGATACTCAAATGAGGAAATCAACCTTTAAGGGGGAGTACATAAATTTTTCTGGAAATATGTATTCGGAAGATATGACGAACTACACTTCAGAAGGAGTTGTAGATCTCTATCATGTACCTTTTACAGATAAATTTCAGATGCATATTTTCAGGGGGAGTATGAATGATGACTGTTGGTCCCAAATAGCAGTAAGTAAATAAGAAAAGTATTGTAGAAGGGGGGTTGAATACAATACACACAGTTTTTCCCTTAATTTATATCTTATTGATTTGAAATCAAGAATTACACATAGAAAACTTTGATTGTTGCGGAAGAGAATAGATGAAATCTATTCAAACAATCTTACACAAAGAGAAATGAAGAACAATTGTAAAACACTTAGAAACAATAAGAACTTCTTAGAGAGAGAATGCCAGTGCACTTAGAGAGCTTGAATGCTTGAGAGCTTGTTTTCTTGCATGTTGAACCATCCTCCATATATATAGTGCCTCATGCATTAAATGTATGGGACACCTGTTGAGCAAAGGATGGACACAGGTCTTCAGCAAGGTACAGGATGTACCTTTTGTCTTGAGGTGTTTTGGCTTGAAGTGTTGACCTGCAGAAGGATGGTAGAGACCTTTCCTTAAACTGGTGTAGTAGACAAAACTTACTTTATCTGGTCTCCAGATGAGGTCCACGTCAATGCAAGATATCACAATATACTTTGTCAGAAAAGTACAATGTGTTTGAAAGAAATCCTTAAGAATAGACTGCCGAAGACTTGAAAGATCTTCGGCTCCTGAGGATGTGAGCACACCTTCATACTCTAAGGAGAGATCATTGGCTACCGAAGACTTGAGAGATCTTCGGCTGCTCCTTGAAGATGTGAGAACACCTTCATACTCTAAGGAGAGATAAGATCATCGGGCTGCCGAAGACCTGAGAGATCTTCGGCTCCTGAAGATGTGAGGACACCTTCATACTCCTGAGAGATATGTGATTGACACCATCCTGGCTGATGGTGTTGATCACTTGGGCATGCTTGGCTTTAGGCTGAGGAGACTATCTTCAATCCGCTTTGAGAGATGTACTCCTTCTTTGTCTTCTTCGGCTGATCTTCGACTTCATCGAACATTTGTATAGAAACCAAGCTGCTAAAAGAACCTCAAACATATTCTAAGTAGGATGATATAAGATGGAAGATCAGGAGGTCATCTTCAAATCTTCAGATGACCCAACAATCTCCCCCTATTTGAGGATGACATCCATACTAAAGAATAGAACAAAGAGTGTACTGAATAAATTCATTTTGACCCATCTTTACTCTTTTTGGGTTCTTTTCACATAGGTTTTTTTTTTTTTTTTTGTATAAGGATTTATAAAGTATATCCGACATTTACAAAAGAATGAAGTATATATGTACAAACTAAGTAAGAGAAAATGCACTTGTATTTAACATGATGTCTTAACAAAACATGGTTACAAGTACATAAGAAAGATAGAGAGGTTTAGAGAAGAACCTCATTCATTTTTCGGTCTTTTGTGAAGCTCAGCAATAATATCACTACGAATGAGAGAGGCTTCAGAACTTACGGGGATGAGAGATAGGATAGCAACCAGAAATTTGGTGTCAGCAATGGAGATCTCCTCATGTCTGAAGAACCTGAGAGTTTCCTTTTCATCAAAGAAATAGACTCCTCTGGTTGGCCTAGACACTACAGTACCAGTATTTGAGGAACGGGTCGGACACGGACCGCCTGGAGTCTTCAGATTTAGATTCTTCATATCAGGGATTAATCCCTTGGCACCCAGATCTTTGAATAGATTTTGATTGAGAGAAGAGGAGAGTTGTGGAGAGGAGGAGATGCACATCTTTTTGAGATACTGAACTTGAGCTTCTTCTTCAGGGGAATGCTTGTAATCTCTTGCAAAGTCTTTCATTTTTTCAAGTAGACCACTGATGGTCTTTTTAGCCAAAGCCCTGTGACGACTAAATGATTTAGATAAGAGTTCAGATATTTCGTACCATTCAGAGAGACAATAATCTTCAAGGTCGCTGAATTTGATATACTGACGAGTTTTGTCTTCCCTGATGATAACTATCCGAACCTCTGTATCTGAACCTTTGGTGGTGCCAAGCTTTATCTCATCAATTTTAGACTTCAACTTTCTTCCCATTAAAGTCTTTCGGTACCAAAGGATGTCATGAGAATCAAACTTGGCTTTAGAAAAGCCAAAGCCAGAAGTGACCTTGTTTGAAGGTTGAATCTTGAGCCTATCAGCTTTAGAAACAAAAGCCTTTAGAGCAGCAGACTTTTGTTGATGGGATAAGAAGGCCTCTTCGTCAGGAGATAGCTTTGTCTTTCCTTTGTCTCCTCCTTGTCTTGAAAGCTCCCCCTCAGTTGAAGCATCGGTGGAAATGGGCGTGGGACCCTGACAGCCGCTGTCAGAAGAGATTGGAACCGCCTGTTTCTCCCCCTCAGCGGCCGGCCGGGGAGCAACCTTCATAGAATCAACCTTCTGATGAAGAGACTTCAAGGACTCAAGAATCTGAGTAGTGAGGGCCTGATGAGACTCGGAAGCCGCTTGCAGACGACGAACCTCCTCATCACGAGCATTGGAGGCGACCTGAAGAGCAGTGACTAAGGTAGTGAGGTGTTGATTGGAGGACTCAAGAGACATTAGCTTGTCACAAGAGACCTTGACAAAAGAACCCAGAAGTGTCTGATGATCACGAAACTGAGCCCCCAAGAGGTAGTGTTGTCTGTTTGTTTCCTGTATAGCCTCCAGAATTTCAGGGGGGATGATGGGAGCAGAAGGAGGAGTGTCCCGTACATCAGTGGTAGAAGGAATGGAGGAGGTAGATACCTGCTTGTGACCCTATTGCAAATAAGCCAAATATTGTGAAATACCCTCCACACTGGCCTTGGGTAGGACCCGTGTCTCACCGGGCGGTGCATAAACATCGACCAAGAATTGGTCGGGTGAAAGGCCGTGCAGTGAGAAAGCAGAACCTTGGTCCGGGGAGAAGACCAAGTCATCCTCATCCACTAAGTATAAAGTGGAAGAGGGAAGTTGAGGGTCCCCAAATATTACAGTTGCATCCTTTTGTGAGGATACAAAGGTGGTGGCAGTGGCTATGTCGGAATCCCCAGGCCCGAATGGGACAATGTCAACATCCGTCGATTTGTGAAGAATTGGAGGATGGAGTATGTGGGATGGCCCTAGAAACCTTCCTCGTTCTTTTGGGAGAAGAGGGAGGGGAAGAGGTAGAGTGCCGCCGCTTTGAGGTGGTGGGTGAGGCCTGGGTAACCACCGAAGGTCCTTTCAGTGGTATGGCCCTTTGGGTAGGTGCGGCGATGTCGGTAGCTGAAGATGAGATAGTGCTAGCCGACATCACAAGAGGTGAGGGGGAGGGGTCCACTACAGAGGAGGGACCTTTGGACACCGGAGTGTCCTTGGCATCTCCCCACTGTAGATTGGGAGAAGTAAGGAAAGAGACCATACCTGGAAGCAGAGGGTTGTCAGTTGCCAAAGGCCCCTTATGAAGAAGGGGTTTGGTCATAATTGGCGCCTTGTAGTCAAAAGTGATGCTATGAGAGGCATCAATGGCAGTAGCAAATTTATGATAAATGATGAGCCATATAAACCGAGGAAAAGCGACATGGGGCCGCTTGTGAGGGGTGATGATACTGACCAATTCATGGAAGAAATACCGCGCAAAATCAATCTTTCTTTGAAAGATAAGAGCATGTGCCAGTTGGGTGATGGAAGAGGGAGATTGATCATGTCCTAGTTTTCTTGCTAAGACATAAAATAACATGAGAGAAGAAGAAATGCCAAATACCTCCCATGTTTTTGCGAAGCAATGTGCCCGGACTCCTGTCATGTTCTCCACGGATGTAGTTCAGAGCCGCAACAACTTCCTCATGCTCATTGCCAAGGGGGAATTTCTCATAGGGTGAGTAGATAGGAAGATGAAGTGTCGAACGAACATCTTCAACCCCGAAAGTGAGATCCGTCGAAGCGGGGTCGGAGAGAACGGAAGCCGACACCTTCTCGGAAGTAGCGTCATAGACACAAGTAAGCCAAAAATTGCCAATGAGCAATTTGCTTATTTTTGGTGGATTGTATGTCAAGGCATAGTGAAGAGGAGACTGCATGAGGAAGGAAGCAATTGGGTCAAACTCACTATGCTTGGGATCACTTTCCAACCGTGCAACATGATTGCATGGGTTGAAAATTAGATCGGAATGAGAGGCGGGGGAGGTGAACACATTTTTCTTGACAAGGTTGGGGGAAGAGGAGGAAGCCATGAAAAATATAGAAGGAGGAAGAGAAGAATGAATGAAGGAAGGGATGGTGGAAAATTGAAGGGGAGGGGTGTTATTTATAGTGGAAATGGGAGGGAAAAAGAGAAGGAAGGGATTTGAAATGGGTAGGCTAAAGAGGTAGGAGATAATAGGGAGGGTTGTGTAAGTAAGGTAAGGAGGGGAAAGGTGATATAAAGGAGGAGGATATGTATGGGGAAAGGAGAGGAGTGTAAGAAAAAGGGAGATATGGAAGGAAGAAGGGGAAAGGGAGGAGAGAGTAGGTGGTGTAAGAAGGAAGGGATGGGAAGGAGATCTTGGGAAAGGGAAATAAAAAGAAAAGGATAAAAAGGGAGTAGGTTAGGGGGTTAGGAAAAAGTCAAAGCAAAAGGGAGGTGGGTTGGGGATGGGAATCGGCCGAAAAAAAAGGGGGGGGGGGGAAGGTTCGGCCAAGAGAAGAATGGGGAAGGGAAGAAGCAGGAAAAAAAATGGATGGAAAAAAAAGGGGGTCGGCTTGTTTGGGTCGGCTACCGAAAAAAAATGGGGTTGGGGGTGGGTGGGTTTCGGCTAGAGGGTGGGGGGTGGGTGGTTTTCGGCTAGAGGGTGGGAGGGTGGTAGCTTCGGTTAAAGAGTTGGGAGAGTAGGCCGAAGGAAAAGAAGAAGGGGGTATAAGGTGGAGTGTTCGGCGGATTGGGTGTAGGCCGAAGGTGGGGGTGATCGGCTATGGGGGTCGGCTAGGGAGGAGATCGGCTAGGAGTAGAGTTCGGCTAAGGGGTGTGTGGTGTTTAGGATTTCGGTGGGAAGGGGTGTTCGGGGGGTACTAGGGGTAGGTTTGGGATTATCGGCCGCCGAAGGGAGGGTGTGGGTGTGGATGGATATTCGGCGAAGGGGGTGTTCGGTTTTGATTATGAGCCGAAATGGGGTGAGGGCCGAAGAGGGAATGGCCGAAGAGGAGAGGGCCGAAGGAGAGAGGGAGGGGGGAGCGAAAGGGGTGGAGTTCGGCTAAGAGGGTTCGGCTAGGGAGGGAGAGGGGGTTGTGGTTTGGAGAGGGATCGAAAAACAAAGGGAATGTGGAGTGGGTGAGGTGGTCTTCGGCTTTGGGAAGAGGCCGAAAGGGGTGTTTGTTTGATTATGTGCGGTGGTGGGGGGGAAGGGCCGAGAGATTGAGAGGCCGAAGGTGGGGGGTAGCTAGGTGGGTGAGAGGAAGAAGAGAGTGGGGGTGAGCCGAAGGGTGTTAGCCGAAGGGGAGGGGAAGGGGAGGGGGGTTCGGCTAAGGGTTGGGTAGAGAGAGAGAGAAAGCCGAAGTTAGAGAGGAGGCCGAAGAGGGAGAGAGAGGGAGGTTTCGGTTGTGGGCTAGCCGAAGAGAAAGGGCCGAAGGGTGGGGGGGAGAGGGGTTCGGTTACCGAAGGGGTGGAGGGAGGGGGGAGAGGGGTAAGGAGAGAGAGAGAGAGAGCCGAGAGATAAAAAAAATACTGATTTGTAAAAAAAACTGATTTTTTTTTTTTTTTATTTCTTTTCTTTCTCTCTCTTTTTTTTTTTTTTTAAGAATTAAAACTAAACATCGGCATTTAACATACCGAGTTCGCCGATAAGAAACTTGAACCGGGCTTCATCAAGAGGCTTGGTGAAGAGATCCGCAAGTTGAAGGTCGGTAGGGATGAAATGTAACTCGATATCACCTTTGGAGATGTGATCTCGAATGAAGTGATATCGGATGTCGATGTGCTTGGAACGAGAGTGTAGCACCGGATTGTTTGCGATGGCTATCGCACTTGAGTTGTCACACAGAATCGGGATATGAGAGTACAACTGATTGTAGTCTCTCAGTTGGTTCTTCATCCAGAGGATTTGAGCACAGCAACTTCCAGCAGCTACATACTCAGCCTCAGCGGTAGAGGTGGAGATTGAGTTCTGCTTCTTGCTAGACCAACTAACAAGCTTGCCACCAAGGAGTTGACAGCTGCCAGTGGTGCTCTTCCTATCAATCTTAGAGCCTGCAAAATCAGAATCTGAATACCCCATTAGATCAAAACCTGAGTCTTTGGGATACCAAAGACCCAGATTCATGGTACCTTTGAGATACCGAAAAATGCGTTTAACCGCAGCCAAGTGAGATTCTTTCGGATTGGCTTGGTAACGCGCACACAGACAAGTAGCAAACATAATGTCTGGTCTACTAGCAGTAAGATAAAGAAGAGAGCCGATCATGCCTCGGTAGCTGGTGATATCCACAGATACACCATCCGGATCAGCATGGAGTTTCAAAGGTGGTGCCATGGGAGTTTTCATGGGGGAGGAATTTTCAAAATTGAACTTTTTCAGAAGATCATGTATGTATTTGCTTTGATTTATAAAGATTCCTTCTGAAGATTGTTTAACTTGAAGTCTTAAGAAAAAGGTAAGCTCCCTCATCATACTCATCTCATATTGGCTTTTCATGAGAGAGGCAAACTCATCACACAGTGACTCATCAGTGGCACCAAAAATGATATCATCCACATAAATTTGAACAAGAATAAGATTACCCGAGGTTTGCTTGATGAACAAAGTGTTGTCAATTTTACCTCTTGTATACTTGTTCTTCAGGAGAAAGTCAGTAAGAGTGTCATACCAGGCACGAGGAGCCTGCTTTAGACCATAGAGAGCTTTGTCCAATCTGTACACATAGTTAGGATGGACTGGATCTTCAAAGCCAGGGGGTTGTTTTACATAGACTTCTTCAGCTAGCTCCCCATTTAGAAAGGCACTCTTGACATCCATCTGGAAGACTCTGAAGTTCTTGTAGGCAGCATGAGCAAGGAAGATTCTGATGGCTTCAAGTCTTGCAACAGGAGCAAATGTTTCATCATAGTCAATTCCTTCCTCTTGCCTATAGCCTTGTGCAACCAGTCGGGCCTTGTTTCTGATCACGGTGCCTTCTTCATCCATTTTGTTTCGAAAGACCCACTTGGTTCCTATGATGGTTTTTCTGGAAGGACGAGGAACCAATCTCCAGACTTTGTTCCTTTCGAACTGAGAAAGTTCTTCTTGCATGGCAGTGATCCAACATGGATCAGCTAGAGCTTCGTCAACTTTCTTTGGTTCAATGAGAGAAAGGAAGTTCACATAGAGACAAATGTTACCAACACCTCTTCGAGTCTGTACACCAGCTTGTTGATCACCAATGATTTGATTAATGGGGTGATCTTTTGTCCACTTTAGAGCAGGAGGTAAAGGAGGAGGGTAAGAGATTTGTAGAGGAGAGTTGGAAGGGAAATTTTGAGGAGAGATGGATGGAAGATCGGCTTGTATAGGTGAGGAGTGGATGTCAGATTGAGAGACGGGGATGATTTGGACTGTATGTTGAGGTTGAGTAGGTTGAGGATCATCCTCTTGATGAGAGGAGGGGTTGTGAGATGTAGAGGGTTCATTGTTTTGGTAGAGAGAAGTGGGAACTGTGTAGGGAATGTCTGATGATGTTGGAAGAGGACCATCACCAACACAGGAGGATATCCATCTGTTCAATTCTTCATCATCACAAGAGAGTGATTATATCTTGAGGTCATCAAACTTGACATGGATGGATTCATCAATACACTTCCTTCGGAGGTTGTAGACTCTGAAAGCTTTGGAAGTGAGAGAATATCCCACGAAGATTCCTTCGTCAGCTTTGGGATCAAATTTTCCCAAATTTTCTCTATCATTGAGAATGTAGCAGACACACCCAAAGACATGAAGAAAACCAATGTTGGGTTTTCTACCATAAAAGACTTCATAAGGGGTCTTATTATGTCTTTTTACAATGATAGACCTATTTTGGGTGAAGCATGCAGTGTTGATTGCTTCGGCCCAAAAGTAGGTAGGGAGGTGAGATTCACTCAACATGGATCGGGCAGCTTCACATAGCGTTCTGTTCTTTCTCTCCACTACACCGTTCTGTTGTGGAGTTCTGACGGCAGAGAAGTTCTGAGAGATGCCTTTTTCATTGAAAAAGTCATCCAACATACTGTTCTTGAATTCTGTTCCGTTGTCACTTCTTACAGATCTTACCAGCTGCCCATTCAACACTTCAGACTTTTTGATGAACTTTATGATTTCTTCAGTAGTGTCACTTTTATACCTGGGAAAAAATACCCAAGTGTAACGAGTGAATTCATCAATAATAACCAGAATGTACCTTCTACCACCAAGGCTTGGAGTACTGACTGGTCCACACAGATCCATGTGAAGCATCTGAAGAGGCTGAGTGATGGAGAAGCATTGCTTGGACTTGAAGGAAGATTTTGTGAGTTTCCCTTTCTCACATGGAGCACACAGCTTTTCTTTCACAAAGGATAACTTTGGCATGCCCGTGACAAGCTCCTGGTTTGAAAGGACATTCAAAGTCTTGAAGTTTAGATGAGAGAGACGCTTGTGCCAGAGCCAGCATCTTTTAGCAGAGTTTTCAGAGACAAAGCAAATGTTTGTTCCGAAAGATGAGCTATGTCCCATGTCTATGACATAGACATTCTCTTTGCGGTAGCCAGAGAGTACGGTTTCCATCTTTTCGTTGAAAATGATGCATGAAGATAATTCAAACATCACTTTGTATCCCAGATCACACAGTTGGCTTATGCTTAGAAGATTGTGCATCAAGCCCTCAACATAGGCTACCTTGTTAAAGGTGATGGAACCATTTGAGAGTGTTCCATAACCTTTAGTACTTCCTCTGGAATTATCACCAAAGGTGACAGAAGGACCTTTGGAAGGAACGAAGTCTACAAGAAGAGATTTGTTGCCGGTCATATGTCTTGAGCACCCGCTGTCGAGATACCATATTTGTTGGTGCCGTAGACCCTGCAATCACAAGAAAATCAGTTCTTTGGTACCCATTTGGAGATGGGTCCTTTTGAGTTAGAAGGAGAAGAAGTATCCTTGGAAGCATTTTTATCAATTCTCTCTAGAGGACAATTCTTAGCAAGGTGAGAGGTATTACCACAGTTATAACATTTTCTATATGTAAAAACCTTTTTGGAGCTTTGACCAGATTCCTTGTGATGACTGGTCACATTGACTTTCATGGACTTAGAGGTTAGAGGATAGTCAAGAGGCTTAGGACCCAAGATACCTTTGCCAGAGTCAGTTGAAGGAATAGAAGAGGGTGTCTTGGAATTTAGCTTATTTAACATCACAGCTCTGGGGATTGGAAGAGAAGATGGTTTCTTTGAGTTTTTCTTGGGAAGTTTCTTTTGGGGAGGAAGATTGGCAATAGATTTTCCCTTTTTGGAGAAAGAGACTTTGTTTGAAGAGGGTTGAGTAACTTTGGAAGGTTTGGGTTTAGAAGAGGAAGGCTCGTTTATTTTTAAGGAACACATAGACTCAATAATTGGTTTAGAAGGATCATTTGAGTCTTGTACTTCCTCACTCTCATTAGGTGAGTCAATGCTCTTAGCTTTGATAAACTTTCCAAACTTGAGATCTTTAGGGAAATCAGAGGAGTCCAGAGGTTCAGAGTCATCATAGTTCTCTTTAGAGGATTCATAGAATGAGGGAAGAGAGAAAGGAGCATGGGTGTCAGAAAGAGGTTCAAGGTCATATTTCCCGAAGCCTAGTCCAGATTTGTCATCACAAGATATTTGATCCTGAAAAATCTTTTCTAAGTTCTTGGAGGAGCTTGTCCATTTTTTCACAGTTTCTTGCTCCTTTTTAAACTTTTTAAGAAGTTTATTTTTCTCTTTAGCAAGAGTAAAATTTATAGTTTTCAAATCTTCAAGCTCAGCCTTGATTTTATCAAAGTGTTTTAGTTGAGAAAGACAGATTTGCAGTTGAGAAGAAAGAGATTTTATCTGAGCATTTGCCTTCTTCTTTGCATCCTTGGCTTCATAGAAGTCAATGGTCAAAGAGTCAAAGGCTTCAATTTTCTCAGCATCAGAGAGAGAGAAAAATGGATGTACCTGAGTGGATGAGGTAGAGCACTCAGCAGACACAAGAGCCATGGAGGTGGAAGAGGTTTCACCATTATCAGCATCATCTATTTTAGCCATAAAGCAAAGGTTGGCCATTTCCTTGTCACTTTCGGAAGTTGGTTCATCTGCCCAATCATGAGATTCGGCAAGAAGACCTTTTCCTTTGTTGGCTAGAAGAGCATTTCTTTCCTTCTCTCTCTTGTATTTGGCCTTGTACTTTTCAGCACGGTCAGAGTTTGAAGGAACATACGAGTTTGATTTTTGAAAGGAAGGTTGGTAGGAATCAGACTTGGTTCTGACAGACCTAGAGGATGTACGGTTAGAGGAGGGCCGTCTAGACTTATCAGAGGACCTGCTTCTGCATTCAGAAGCAAAGTGTCCCTTCCTCCCACACCTGTAACATTCCTCATTTGATTTGTCAGAGGAAGCAATTTTTGGAAGAGTAGAGGAGGGTTTTCTAGAAAACCTGGATTTTCCAGAAGAGAAACGAGGTTTGCCTTTAGAAAAGCCAGCCAGCATGGCAACACCATCTGACAGCTGAGCCACAGAGGTCTCCTCTCCTTCATCATCAGCCTCACTGAGATAGGCTTCTGAAGGGTCATTGGGTTCCTCTTGACTATCGTTGTCAGAGTCAGAAGGATAGGTGATCCTAGGGATACACACAGTACTTTTGGAAGATTCACCGACAAGGGCTAGAGAAGAGCCTTTGATGTCTTTTGTGAATGACTTCCTAAGCAGTTTAGTCTGCTCATAGTTGAAGAGGATGCCATACAAGGCAGTGAGAGGCATAGAATCAAGATCCTTCGTAGACTTGATACAAGTACAGATGTTTTCCCAAAACTCAGGAAGACAGTCCATGAACTTGCATAAGACTTCCTCATTATCATATATGCGACCCACAAGTTTAAGATCATTGAGAAGACTGTTAAAGCGATTGTAGTAGTCTGAGAGAGACTCACCCTTCTCATGAGAGAAGAGTTCATACCTTCTTACAAGAGCAATATTTTTGCTCTTTTTCACCTCAGACGTACCTTCATAAAGAACACACAGAGTGGACCACATTTCTTTTGCAGTAGAAAGGTGAACGAGAGAATGATAGACCTCATCAGGCAGAGAGAGGGCAATGATGGCTCTGACTTTAGTATCAAGAGCTATAAGACGTCTGTCTTCATCATTGTATTTAATGGGGTCCTTTAGAATGTATCTCCCAGTAGCTGGAGTTCTTTCTTCTTCAGAAGAGTCCTCATCAGCTTTTCCCTTGTCTGCATTATATCGGTCCCAAACTCTAGGAATAAAAGGACCTTCATGTAAAATAGTTGGATATCTGCTGTCAACTCCTTCTAGAAAGAGTATCATACGACTTTTCCACAAGAAGAAGTTATTGGGGTTAAACCTTGGTGGTTTGGCTATAGAGCCATTGTCGTATGAAACAGCAGTGAAGTTTTGAGAAGAATCATTTTTCAAAGAAGAGGAAGAGGCTGCCATCACGGATCTAGTTTATTGAGTTAAACTAAACCGCTCTGATACCACTTGTTGGTCCCAAATAGCAGTAAGTAAATAAGAAAAGTATTGTAGAAGGGGGGTTGAATACAATACACACAGTTTTTCCCTTAATTTAATTCTTATTGATTTGAAATCAAGAATTACACATAGAAAACTTTGATTGTTGCGGAAGAGAATAGATGAAATCTATTCAAACAATCTTACACAAAGAGAAATGAAGAACAATTGTAAAACACTTAGAAAACAATAAGAACTTCTTAGAGAGAGAATGCCAGTGCACTTAGAGAGCTTGAATGCTTGAGAGCTTGTTTTCTTGCATGTTGAACCATCCTCCATATATATAGTGCCTCATGCATTAAATGCATGGGACACCTGTTAAGCAAAGGATGGACACAGGTCTTCAGCAAGGTACAGGATGTACCTTTTGTCTTGAGGTGTTTTGGCTTGAAGTGTTGACCTGCAGAAGGATGGTAGAGACCTTTCCTTAAACTGGTGTAGTAGACAAAACTTACTTTATCTGGTCTCCATATGAGGTCCACATCAATGCAAGATATCACAATATACTTTGTTAGAAAAGTACAATGTGTTTGAAAGAAATCCTTAAGCATAGACTGCCGAAGACTTGAAAGATCTTCGGCTCCTGAGGATGTGAGAACACCTTCATACTCTAAGGAGAGATCATTGGCTACCGAAGACTTAAGAGATCTTCGGCTGCTCCTTGAAGATGTGAGAACACCTTCATACTCTAAGGAGAGATAAGATCATCGGGCTGCCGAAGACCTGAGAGATCTTCGGCTCCTGAAGATGTGAGGACACCTTCATACTCCTGAGAGATATGTGATTGACACCATCCTGGCTGATGGTGTTGATCACTTGGGCATGCTTGGCTTTAGGCTGAGGAGACTATCTTCAATCCGCTTTGAGAGATGTACTCCTTCTTTGTCTTCTTCGGCTGATCTTCGACTTCATCGAACATTTGTATAGAAACCAAGCTGCTAAAAGAACCTCAAACATATTCTAAGTAGGATGATATAAGATGGAAGATCAGGAGGTCATCTTCAAATATTCAGATGGCCCAACAATGACTTCTGATTACTTATGATCAGAACTCGTACATTCAATGTTTTACTGCTTTATGTCATTTTACTTTTCAATAAATTTGTGAATAAAGTTGTTTTGACATGACTTTGAGACTTTTGCAGATTGAGAGAAGCTATCAAGATCATATCATTATGATTTTCAGCTTGGCTTCATGAGATTTAAGACTGAACAACAAAGGTTAAATTTCTTATCTTAATCTCATATATGGTTGAAAGAAGAACGACTTTCAATTATAGAAAACATATTCTTAAATGTTCAAACCACTTCCCGATTCTTAAACAGATTTCATGAATTGGAAGTGAGATTTTAAATGTTTTCATTTTTACTTGTGCTTAAACGATTAACAAACTGTGTGTCTCCAAAGATAAATACTTGTGTATTGTCTTTTTTATATACTTTCAAGTATTCACACACACCGGTTTAATTTTTGTTAACTTTGTTCTTACCATGTCTCTAAATTGTAACCAATTTTTCGATGGTAAGACACCCCGCTTGTTATTCAGAATTTGAGCGTGATTTCATTTCTGAATGTCATTTCAAGAATGTCTATATATTGGTTCGTACAGATAACATTCAATTATTCTTGACCCAAGCCTTAATTGATAAATCATTTGATTCTGATCATTTCATACAATGTCAGATTTTCAAACAAGTCTCTTGCATTCATGTTCATTCATTCAATTTACTTGTTTGAAATATCTTCAATGTTTAAAATGCTCATATCTTCATGATTATATTCTGAGCATACAAACATCTGACTTGTATTTGAGCTTTAAATGTTCAAGTTAAACCATTTTGAGCAACATGTTCTTTAATAGGAAAATATGGGTTCTTTGTGCTAGGACTTAAATGAAACTTCTATGGATTCACGTTAACCAGTGTTTCCTACCCAAGAAGTTAATCCATAGTGATTGAGTGTGAGGAGTTAAAAAGAAATGAGTGTGGGTTGTGCGTCGAGGTAAAATGTAAATGAGAGTTTGGTTAGATGTGCGCTCAATGATAAAAAGAAAGAGGGTGTGAGATCAGAGTAAAAGAATATCAAACTCTGCACCAACTACTTTCTGAGTCGGGCAGCCACATTACTAATGTTTCACATTTCTTGGTGAACATTATTGAAACAGGCAAATAGCCCATGCCAACTCTTGATAAAAACCCCATCAGCCACTCATTTTCTTCTCAAAAAGAAAATGTTTCATATTTTTTTGGGGACGCAGCATATAATCTATCTGATTTTCATTTGAAAATTTTGGATATTGAAAAAGAAGGAAGTATGCCCCACCTTCGTACTTCAATCATGCACATTGAGTCTGTGTTTATCTACTGTTGTCTCAGTGGTTTACATTTTTTTTGAGCCTTTATAAGCAATCATCAAGTGCTTAATTCTTTCTATCACTTGCACGAGCACACAAGAAATTTGTTTTCTTGTAACAATGTTCATAGAAATTTCCTTCGTGGTGTTTCGATGATTAAATGGAAGCCCTGGGAAGTGACCATAACAAAAGCTCCTTTCCATTGTGTATTCGTTACACACAGTGACTTAGTGTTACTGACAGGCATCTTAACTGATTCATTTGTTGATTCAGGTGTTACATTCTTATTTTGTCTGGATTTGAAAAGATCCAGATGAATACTTTGTTCGAATTGGCAACGGATCAGAGGCTCCGTTCAAAAGATCAGTGGTCAGAATAGATAATGACATTTCTTGGTGAAAGTTTTGATGATTTCTATGCTGCTATCATCAAAAAGGGGGAGAAAAGGTCAAGAAATGGTTGTGAAAGTAAGTTTGTTGAAAGGTTATTCAAAGCGTTTAAAGAAATATTCAAGATTATTGAAAGATGAGGCAAAATGAGCTGAAACTGAAGATAATTTTTTTTCAAGTCTGAAAGAGGTTTGTGTACAACCTTTGGGGAGAATGCTATTATTATTGAAGAACAGACTTTGGGAAGATTGATGAAAGTTTTTGAAGATACTGAATTTATCAAAGAAAGGGGAGAATATCAATTTTTCATATGAATACAGGAAGATTGTTATAAGCATAAAAGGGGGAGAATATTGATTGCTTGAGAAGATCTTGTTCACATCAAAGGGAGAAGATTCAAATTGAGCTTAAAAGAGAGAAGATTGAATTACAATATCTTTTTAGAGATGATCTTGATCCAAAGGGGGAGAATGTTAGAGCACATATTTGTTGGATTCAAGATCATAAAGATTGAAGATGAAAGTCAAACAAGTCAATGCTGAAACTCAACTCTCAAGCAAAGTCAAAGTCAATGTGTAATAAAAGTCAAAGTCAATGTATTGTATTTTGTGTTTTGTAATGTTGTTGCTAGGTATAAATAGGCTTGAGTCTTTGTAATCAGAAGGAGTATGAATCAGAATTCAGTAGAGAGTGGTGAGCAGATTAGAGATGAGGTGAATAGAAAAGTCATTCTAGAATGAGAAAGTTGTGAGATTTGTAATTGCTGAATATTGAAACAATGACATGTGATTACGATTCTTGATCATATTTCTGTTTTACGATTAGAACTTGATAATATTGGGAATATCAATGATAAATCATTCGCATCCACATCAAATGCTAAGAACAATAATGCACATAAAGGTAAATCTTTTGGTAAACCTGATACATTTTATTCTGCTAATCATCTTATTAGGCTAGCTCAAAAGAAGATTTGTTGTTCTTACTATAGAGAGAATGATTTTGTTCAAAAAGACTTTGCTCATCACTGGTATGGAACTTACAGAATTACTTCTCAGAAAAGTAAACTTAAAAGTTTTAAATCTAATGAGAAGTAGATTCCTAAAGCTAACCAGCCAGGACCTAAATACCAGTGGGTACCAAAACCTGTCAAATCTATTTTGCAGGTACCACAGGTTTAGGGGGAGTGAGAGCAATGGTTCTTGAATACTTCAGTTCAAGACCCGGTCTTAAATGTTAAAGAATTTAGACTTCTGAGTAAATCAGCTCAGGACTCGGACTTCAAAGTCAAAGAGTATTGACTTCTAAACACGTTAGTTTAGGACTCGTACTTTAATGTCAAAGAATTATGGCTTCTAAACATAACAGTTTAGAACTCATACTTCAAAGAAGAGTTTATTCAGATAAGGATATTATGCAAATATCAAGGGGGAGCTTATCTGAATCTAACTCAGTTTATCATGATTTGAGGGGGAGCTAAATCGTTTGTAAGTATCTTCTGATCTAGACCACTGATTGTTTGAAAGAAGAACAACTTTCGAACATGAAAAATGTTTTCTTAAATGTTCAAACCACTTCTGATTCTCAAAATATTTCATGAATTTAGAAGTGTGATTTTTTAAATGTTTTTCATAATTGAGCTTTAATGCTTAACCGGTCGTGTGTTTCCAAAGATCAATACTTGTGTATTATCTTGTCTATATACTGTCAAGTATTCACACACACCAATTCAGTACTTCATTTGAATTAGTTATTACCATGTCTCTAAACGAAACAATTTTTCGATGGTAATACCTCGTTTGATTTCACTGTTGTTGAGCATCAGTCATCATTTCAATATTTGTGCGTTCATTGCTAAATTGTTTATATTCGTTCATATAAACAAACTATCAAGTTCTTTGATACCCCATACATTTCATGTCCATATTCATGATATTTGATCTGATTGATACATTGTCAGATTCTCAAAACAATTCTCTTGATTTCATTTCATTCATTCAATTTTTTTGTTTTGAGAGATCTTCAAAGTTCAAATGCTCAATTATCATTCATATTTTTTGATGAGCATACATTTTGACAATGTTATCATATTTTAGGCTTAATTGTTCAAGTCAAATTGTTGAGCAACTATTTTTTTTAGGACAAATTACATGGGATCAGTATGAGAGCTTAAACAGAACTTCTATGGATTCACGTAAACCAGTGTTTCCTACCCAGGAAGTTTATCCTAAAGTGATTGAGAGGTGAGGGGTCTTAAATCAAAGAGTGGGGGAGATAACTTATCCGATTGAGTTTTTCTCATTGTGCTGAGCGGTAAAATTGAAAAGAGATATTGGTTAGAAGTGAGCATAATGATAAAAAAAAGGGTGTGAGATCAGAGTTAAAAGAAAAATGAAAACTCTGCACCAACTCTTTCTGAGTCGGGCAGACACATAATATGTTGGTTCAAATTCTTTGGTGACCATCATTGAAGCAGGCAGTGAGCCCATGCCAACTCTTGCAATTACCCCACCAACCACTCGTTTCTTTCTCAAAAAAGAAATGTTTCAATTGTCTTGGGGATGCAACATATCTGCTATCTGGTCTTCACTCGGAAGATTTAGATATTGAAAAAGAAAGAAGTTTGCCCCACCTTCGCACCTCTTTCATGCACATTAAGTCCGTGTAATACTTGTTGTTGTCTCAACAGTTTACACACTTTGAGCCTGAAAAAGCTTGAGTAGCTTCAATCATCCTACACTTTCACGTACACACAAGGAATATGTTTTCTTGTCATAACATTCATAGAAAATTCCTTTGTGGTTTTTCGATGATTGAATGGACGCCCTGGGGGAGTGAACATCACAAAAGCTCATTTCCAATGTACATCTGTTGTACAAAGTGGCTCTGTGCTACTTACATGCATACTAACTGTATCATTTGTTGATTCAGGGTTACAATTCTTATTATATCTGAATTTGAAAAGATTCGAGTATATACATTTCATGAATTGACGGATACACAAATAAAAAGGGCGGAGACTGTCATTTTATCTTAAAGGGGAGACTAATATTCAAAGACAGTGATGACTTGAAAAAGGTTTTGATGATTTTGCTGCTCACAACTCATCAAAAGGGGGAGATAATCTAGAATTTCAAGTCAAATGAAAGTTTAAGCGAAGTTTGAAATATTATTCAAAAGATACATCTCATAAAAAGGGATAGATGTTCTGAAGAAAAAAGGAGGAGATAATCTGGAAATTCAGATGTATATTTTCAAGACAGATGAATGTTTTGATCAAGACATACATTTCATCATAAAAGGGGGAGACATAGAATACAGAGTTGATTTGAGAAAGTTTGTTTTTCAAAGACTGATCTGAGACCAGAGACTGAATATACAAGCTATCCAAAGATTCCTCAAAGTTCAAAGATCAAAGCTTCAAAGATTTTAAATTCAAGTTCAAGACTTTTCAAAGCAAAGTGAATGACTTTTCAAGATTCTTCAAAGTATCAGAGTTTAAAGATTGTCAGAGCTTCAAAGTTTAAAGACATCAGAGTCAAAGTTTTGAAGAATCAAGAGCTGAAGACTAATGTCAATTTTTTTTAAATCTTGAATACAAAGGGGGAGATTGTTAGTGTATTGTTGTATCCAAGATTTAAGTGTCAAAGTCAAGATTTGTATAAGTCAAATATTGTCAAAGTCAATCATATGTATAAATACCTTAGTAGTGTAAGTGTTTGTAGGGGCATATTAGTGTAGAAGTCTTGTGAGAGAAGTAAGAATGTCATTGGTGTGAGTGTTCTTTGTAATCGTGTGGTTAACAGATATATGACACATTCTCTCTCTAGTTTCTCTCTCTACAATTTTGTGCTTAATTGAGTGAATTGTTTGTGTTTGCTTGAAATCTTGGACTTACAATGTTGCAACTCACCCATTTTGAAAGGAATGTTGAGTGATAGTTTCTTAGGCAGTATTGACATCAACATTTGTAAGGCTATCTCAGTTCTTCAGATCTGAAAAAGTACCTTCTACTACTTTTTCAATCTCTAGCAAAGTTATCACCAGTAACATTGTTTAGGATCAGGACTTGCCTCCTCAGATTCCGCAACAAATCTATAGGTATTTGTTTTTATAAACATACAAAATTAAAAATTGAAAACATGTTGTGTATGCATTCTAACTTCCCTTCTACAAGCACTTTATGTTTTAGTCATTACCATTCCAGGACCAACAGTTATCCCTTGTCGTTGTCGGAGAGAGGGTTAGGGTTCACCATAAGGGGAAGGGAAAGGGGTGGGTTTTTGTCATATATAAAATATTAATAATTTATATTATGTTAATAGATTATATATGTTTTGCGTTTCAATTAAAAAAAGAGAAAATGATAAATAAAAAAATCAAAAGATCAAAATACCCTTGAGTTACATGACTTTTTAATAAGAGTTAATCAAAAGGATCAAATTTGAAACAATTGCAACCCCGCACGGATATGGAAATGTTGCACATTATTTATACCGAAATGAAATCAAAGTTCATTAAGAAAATGTTCTATTTAAACAATGCGAAGGGATGTGAAATATGATTAAATGTAAGCACAAGAATGTTGTAGCACAAACTTTGAAGAGAATAAAGAATACAAGATAATGAACGTTTAAGATCCCATTTCAAAATGCTCAATTCGGTGACTAGAACAGGATTCCATTCAAAATCACGTCATTTTGTGGGCAATCCTTTCGTGAGCAACTACAGACCGACTGTAATTGGGTTACAAGGAAATCAGGCTTGATAATTCAACAATAGTCAAAAATTAAATGAGCAATGAGAGGTTACAAGTTGTCCAGAAAAGATATGCTAAATGAGATCTAAAATGTACTTTAAAAAAGGAACAATAAAAGGTAGTTCCATATATGCTACATGAAAGATCTTTACTTTGGAAATGTTCTTCAAACAATGTAGCAAAGAATATGTTATATATGTCTCTATGAGATTCAGTATTGTATGAAAGCCAAAGCTCCTAGCTTCATAAGTTGTCCTTGTTATTGAAACCCAATAAGCTGCTAATTTGGTCGAAATTAGGGATTTTCACATCATTTTACTAAATTGGATTCATGTGGTAAAATACCGAATATTAATCTGCATAGATAATAAATCCAAACTATCTTAAGCCAAACAAAAAGATAATTTTAGATGGTGAATTTGAAGAATATTTTTGATAAGTAGTTTGATTCTAGTGTCAACATAGTAAATGAAAAAACATTGGTGTTATGGATGTTATAAGACTTTTAAAACAAATAAATCTAGAAAAATACTAAACAACAAAAAATGATGCTACGCCAATTGCAGCCGGTAATTTATCTTATCCAACCACTAGCTTCTTAAGGCACTCTATCGAGATTAAGAAAAAGGTTGATCCTCTCATATTTCTATGTAAAATTAAAGTCTAGGCATGGCAAAAACTATTTGTTATATAAGCTATATGAAATAAAAACAAGTCCCACCTCCATATCATTCAAGTTAATGCCTGTTAGCTTATGTCTAAATCTAACCCACTTTTAAACAAGTGATCAACTCATCATGGATGTTAATTTTGCTACCATTTAACAACTTCCACCACTATATTCTTTTTTTCTTTTTTGTCTTTAACTTCAGGACACACACAAGCTAAGGTTTTAAACTTATCATCTCTTGAAAGGTATTCAATAAAGGTAAAAAAAATCTGTTGAAAATTAAATGTGCAAAGAAATAAAAGAGACAAAAACAGAAATAATGGAAACTTGCCAATACTCGGGTCAATACTCGACTTTCCGTTATCTGCCAATTTGCAAAGCTAAAGAAATGAAAACCGTAAATACCAACAACCGCTACAACCCCTTAAATATACATACACGTTTGTTCATCATCATACCAACGAAAAACGCCAGTTGGAATTTTTTTTTCCCAACAGCTGGTCATGGGAGAAGCTGGCGAGCTGCAATGGAGATTTTCGGCCACCATGTTGATAGCATTGAAGGATGTTTACTTTCAAGTTCAGATTCAATCCAAACATGGTGGCGACGGTCAAATTTCAGCAGTAAATCAAATTCAGACATGTGAAAGCAATTCATTTGCAGCGAAAATCGTAAAGTTTTTGTAGAGCTTACTTCAAAACAGTTCTGGCACTGCCTGCAGTTTTCAAAACAATTAATGTAACCTACATCCTCGCCATCTATCTCTGCAACTGGTCCAGAAATGGACATTGCAGCCACCCTACAAGGTTGGGTGCAACCAACCATGAATTTCTTGCGTCTATCTGCACAAAATGTAGTAACAGTAGTAATTAAGGCCGATAATACATCCAAAATGTGCTGCAAATCCTACAACACATTTTATTGACACACCGGTGCAAATTTTATATGATCAAGAATAGAATAATTTAATGCAACTAAACAAAAACTCAAGATTCAAATGTGTAATTCTGATTTCATATGCAAGGAACAAAAACAAAAACAAAAACAAAAACAAAAACAAAAAAGCAGCACATAAGACTAATAGCAGGAAACAGATATGGGGCATGATCAGCACACATCTTACATGAGATATATCATACCCCAAAACAACCAAAAATTAATAAATCAAGTAGAGGCACAAAAAATCCCATGCCCGACCTAAAAACAGCCCGAAGCCCTCTCCAGCCCAAGCCTCAAAGCTCAATAAGGACGAAACTTTTGGGGGCAGGCCCGGGCCTACTCCTGGCCTGAAAAAATCTGGAAAAGCCCAGTTAAGCCCAAAAAATCTAGGCCTGAAAAAGCCATCAGGCCCTTTTTCAACCCCAAAGCCCAGCCCGGCCTGGGGATTTTTTTGCTCACTGAAAGCACGCTTGGGAGGCCTGGGCCCGAAAAAGCCCGGGCCTTGTGTGTCTCTAAATTCAAGTATGTGATCAGTATCCTGGGTTTGTTTGATTTATGTATATTGATCAAGTGGAAAGTCCCTTCCTCAAACTTCACCAGAAAGAAATCACCCAGAAAACAAAAATACATGCTAAAGACCAATAAATGTTGATATGTAACTCCACATTCAAGTAAACTAAACAAAACAAAAATAACCTTCCGACGTTTTCGGTCAAGATAAGATATCCCATACACTCTTTGTAAGCTCTTGTGGTCTTTGTTTCCCCTTCAGTAAGTTGCTGAAGCCTAAACTTATTAAAGAAAAAAAAAATGAATACAAATGAATATGCAAATATGCCAATCGTTCCTAATATTGTTATAACATACAAGGCGTCACCTTTAAGCAAGCAACTGCTTTGACAAAAGCGATATTTGGTATATGAGGTCCACGATACCTGTAAAAACTATGTCAAACCTGTTTAATAACAGCAGCAGTCACTAAACTTCAAACCCAATTTATGGGATCATGTTGCTTTCGATGCCCCAGAAGAAAGAGAGAGTTGTTGCTTGACTAGATCTATCAAGATTCGTTCTAACCTGATTAGCGGCAAAGATGGAGGATCAGATAACGCGATGGTGGAAAGAGCGGCAAAGGAAAGAAGTAAAGTTCATCAGAGATTTAAAAGGATTCCATTTATTAGGAAATCAATAGCCGCCTCGAAAGGCCACAAAGAATTATCTTTAAAGATGGGTTATTTCTATCAAATGATAGAATTCTGGGAAATCTTTATCAAACTCGTTTTGATGTCAAATTTCTGGCCTATCCTGTTTACAAGTATCGAGTAGATCACCAATAATCATTGCAAGAGCATTTCCCATCCTCAAACCGATGAAACCGATTGTTATCCCTGACTATAATCACTCTTTCAGAGCATTTCGACATGAACTTTATTGCAGTGTGACAATCACCGCAAATACGCAAGTTCTTCATAATTCTAATCGGCTTTTTATCCGAAAACGTAATTAAAGCAAACGCAATCGCTAATCTTTCACTATGAAATCTAATCGCCATATTCTTCTCTTCACCGCCCACTTCCCTCAACACATAACTCGTATCTGCAACATAACCAGCTTTCTCCATTCCATCTTCTAACTCCTCCAGTTTCTTATAAATCTCCTCAGATTTGAAATGGCGTCTATCCCCTGAAGCAAAAGTATGGACGAAATTACCCTCCTCGACCCAACTCAAACCTGTTTCCTTTATTATCCCTTTATCCCTCATCATCTTCCGGGCTCTAGCCGCATCTTCGTATCTCCCTGCAGCCGCATACGTGTTGGATAATAAAACGTGCATACCCGAACTCACAGGACCTAATTCAAATACTTGGTCAGCAGCATAAGCTGCCAATTCGGTATTTCCATGAAGTCGGCATCCAGTCAGAAATGCTCCCCACACACATTGTGTAGGTTTTGTTGGCATTTCCGTTATAATCGAGAGCGCCTCATTTAGTTTATTAGCTCGACCAAGGATATCTACCATAGAAGCGTAATGTTGATCGCATGGTTCAATCCCATACTGCTTCATTAGCGCAAAATAATACTTACCCTTCTCGACTAATCCTGAATGGCTACAAGCATAGAGTGTGCATAAGAATGTTATAAAATTTGGTTTTATGCCGCTAATTTCCATTTCTTTGAATAATTCGAAGGCTTTATTCGTATGTGAATGTTGCGCACACGCTATGAGCATCGCGTTCCACATGCCTAAATTCCTAACGGGTATCTCTTCGAAAACCTGATAAGCTACGTCTATAATTCCGCACTTAGAATACATAGAAATCAAAGAACTTCCTACGAAGCTTGATGAGTCGTAACTCATTTTCAAACATAGCCCGTGTAGCTGCTTCCCTAATCCGAGCATTGTCGTACTACCACAAACTTGGATAACAGTTGTAAATGTGAAATCGTTAACCTCAAACTTCTCGAAAAAAGCTTGCTTAAAAAGCAACAAAGCCTCTTCATTTTCACCTGACTGTGCATACCCATATATCATCCCACTCCAAGACACCACATTCCTCATAGGCATTTCATCAAACACTTTACGTGCATCTTCAATTTTCCCACATTTCGCATACATATCCACCAATGAACTCCCGACGAACACATCAACATTATACCCAGTTTTCAACGCAAAGCAATGCACAGACTGCCCAACAGTATAGCTCGAAAGAATCGCGGAAGCTTTGGTCGCACTCGGGAATATATGGTCATCCGGTCGAATCCCATTATCGACCATACTTCTAAAATATTGAAGCGCGAGAGTAGGGAGTTCATTCTGAGCAAGAGAAGAGATGATGGAACTCCAAGTGGTTGATGATTTGATGTGGGTTTCATCGAAAACTCGCAAGGACTCGATTGGGAGCTGGGTTTTCGAGTAAAAATTGATTAAATAATGAGAGATCAGTGGGATTATTTGAAAGCCTAGTTTGATGATATGACCATGGAGTTGTAGGCCTTTTGGGAGTGTTCTTGATCGGGTCACAGAAAGAAGGAGGCTAGAGACATTCCTGTACTTTTGTTCAAAGCTAAATAGGGTTTGTTCGGTTCGTTCTTGCAGAGATTGTAGGGGAATTGAAAACATGTTGGATGTTCCAATTAAAACACCAATGAATCAAGTCTATCATAAAACTTTAACAAGACTGAACTGAAATTTATAATACTACCAAAATGCCTTCCAAAGAACAAGCAACTCTTGTCGTATGTCACCCCCGGGATTACCTACCGGAAGAAAAACAAGATTAGTGAGACAAATATCGAACACTTTTAAAGAATGTTTTAAAAACCGGTTTTTTGGTTGACCCGGTATGGTGACCGGGTAACAGTTCAACCGGTTCAACTATTTCAAGAAATTATATGTATTTTTCATTTTACTGCATACATACATACATACATATAAAACCAAGAATTTGATGTCCACAAGTTAAAACATTAAAAAAAACACATAGCAACAAGTTTTACATCAATCTAAAAACATAAAAAACACACATATAAGCATAAGTTTTTCATCAATCCAAATACATCAAAACGAAACGTAACGTTCAAACCAAATCATGGATCTTAAGACATTGGAGTATTAAATGCATCAAGCTCAATTGAAATTCACTCCCAACTTCATAGTCATCAACAACATGGTCACTTTCTACAATATCAAATAAAAAAAATATTAATGTCACGTAAAAAGCTAATAATAAACTAACAACACCAAATTAATATATATAGAAATAAAAAAATTTCAACTTGCGTTTGAGTGTGGAGTCGATAATTTGTGAAATTGATTTTTTAACCCTAGCCGGTACCTTACAGTTATACGAAATTGATTTTTTAACCGGGTCAACCCGGGTTTTTACCGGTTCAATAAGACCGGTTCAACCGGTTCTATCAAAAAACCGGCGGTTCGATCCGGGCCGTAATTTCTCAAAAACTCGATCGTAATTGACCCGGTCACTTCACTGGTTCCCGGTTCAAACGGTTAAACCGATCGGGTCAACCCGGGTTTTAAAACATTGTCGTTTACAGAGTCGTTTTCTAAAAAAAAATTGTGAACCAAAACACTCCATGAATCACTTTATAACTTGGTTTTGAGGAGTGGACCAAATGGACCACTTCAATATAACGTGTTGAATATTGAAAGCGTGCAAAATGCTTTTAGAAGAAAATTAAGTGAATTAAAACTATTACTGGGAATGAGTGCAAAATACTTTTGAATCTATATCTATATAAAAGCAAAATTCAAAGGTGAATGCTCATGGCTTAGGAATTGATGTAAGAAATTTTCTCAATTTTTTGATTTTTTTTAATTGTTTAATTTGTTAAATATTTTTTTGTCCCTATATGAAAAATGTAAGTTGTATTATGAGTGAGTTTTTCTTGATAATTTTATGTTACTCCAACTTATTCATCTCCTCTATAATAATTGTTATTTCAATCTTTTAATAATTCCTCTTTATTTGGTTATAATTTTCATCTTCCCCTCATGGTAGACCTCTCTAATAATCGCTCTCTTAATCTCCCAATTCTACCTTTATATGTGGTTATAATTTTGTGGAGGCGATTTGCATTTTTCTTGATTTGAGGCATCATTCAAAAAAGACAAATCATGGTATGAGTTTTTGTTAATGTAAGTATAGTATTCCGTTTTTAGATTCATTTCTAGACAATGTGTCCTCCCTTCTTGAAACCAAAATAAATTTCAATGCGAGACATTCACATTAAAGTTAGAATTATGCAGGCATATGGATCTTTTTTTTGTGCAGATTAAGTGTCATATATATGTTGAATATAATAAGGTAATATTTTTAAGCATATGTAGAACATAAAAAAGTAATTATCTTTTTGTTTGTTTATCCATGAACTTGATAAACGTTATGTTAGAATATTTCTGTATTGATGCTAGAAGAGTGTACAAATAAACATGGATTTTGATTTTTTTATATTGGTAATCTTCCATATAGTTTTCAAGATATCGATATTCATCGTAACAAATGCAAAAATTTCAATATTCTCCGTTCCGTATAGGAATGTATCGAGGAGAATTGATTTTTTTTACCCCTCACACAATCTAAAATGATAGATAAATACTTATTTTATAATTCATTCAACGGAAATACTTAGACGATGAACTGTCATTTTCTTGTTAGTACAAGATCAATAGGAACCTTGTAAAGATATTCGTATCAAATGAAAATTATAATGAGCATATATACATAAGTTCTAATGAATTTGAAAGTAAACATATATCATGAAAATTATGTGTCAAACTAACTAGTAGATTATTGAGTCATCGAAACATTTTTGTCACCAATAAAGAACTTTAGGGAAATGACACATATATGTTTCGACATGAACATGTGGGACACCATGGTTATGCATAGTGATCCGTGTATTACAAAATACACATAGACACATTCTCTTTCGAGTGATAGGCAAAACGAGGCAAATTGCAAATGTTGACTTCTGCAGCATAAGAAACAACATTGCCATCATAATATGCACTCTCAAATACCTAAAACTTTTGTATACACCCTAATCCTTAGCCAAGACAGGAATGAGATCATCCTAAAGCTAAGTACATAATACAAAAATATTCCATTGTTACAACGAATACAATGTGATATTTATGGACATAAACATCCAGAATGCGGGCCATTAAAGTACTTTATGGTTATGGTTTCGACACGATGAACGCATGTCGTATTATTGTCCACATGAAATACTGCACTCCTAGCACTAGCCATACGTTTAAGGGCTCACCACCCTGATTATTTCATCAAGTCTACATGACTTTGAATGTTGGAGAATTTACATCATAAGGATTTGATGTTAATTGCATATGTATGAGGATCAATGTAGAGTTTCCTATACCCCATGTGTATATATAAAATGATCTCATAGAAGTTGTTATCAAAAGAATATGATGACATCTAGGGTATTAGTAATGCGCATCAATTTACCCACATCTACATGGGGTTATGTAATTATTATATGCCAATTGCGCCCCCACAGCGCATCGAAATGGGTCCTTAAAGATGATTTGGTATATGTTGGATATGAATCCCCAACAATTATCCGCTAATTAGAGTATTTGACTAGTGATCTCTTTACCGCTAGATTTGCGGGTTGTCACTTTCATGAGACAATCTTCCCGTCGTTAGGGGGAGATAGGAAAAAGGATTTTTTATGGGAACGACAGGAAGTGTCATTGAATATTCCTACTCTGTCTCATTTTGATCCCCAAAACTTCACAATGCAATGTTGAAGTCAAACGAATCAGACTCGATACCTGATACGTTTAATGTTATTCCAGAAGTGACAAGATCACATATACGAGCTGCAAATATACTCGCAAGGTTAAAATCCCCAAACAAGGGCACAACGTCACTGGAAAGTACGTTGCAATCACACATGGTGGAGGTGTGGTTGAGGTCGTAGCTCCCAAACGGAAATGGGGGAAGCTACTTGGTTCGATAGATACACATCTAAAGGAAGAGAAGAGCAAGGCACAACTATTTGTCATCAATACATAAACCTCTCATGAGATTGTCTCTGATTAAACTATGTCTATGAATCATTACCCGAGGACGCTCCAAAGTTAATATTGATTCTAGAGATTAAAGAAATCTCAAATGAATTATGAGAGTGCATATGAGTCGATGGACAGATCATACATACTCATTGATGATATATTTCGCATATATTGTTGCTTAGGAGATGATACAGCACATTGACATCGAACCATGATCAGTTGAAAAATATCAACAAAGAGCAAATTGGCCTAAATAAGCAATCCAGGAGAATCATATTATTTTACAAATGAACAGGTATTTGGTTTGGTAGTGCTAACCCACCAAGTGTAAAGCCTGTAAGACATAGATAAATCATTTGTCGTAAATCGTAATGAGAATAATTAAGTCATAATGTATGAGACTCTCCTTTGGCGCAAGGTTTCTCACAACGCCCTGGATTGACCACGAGAAGACTTACTCTCCCGTGATGGACGTTATAATGTTATGCTAATTAATTAGCCTAGTAGTTTCCGAAGGACTGGAAATGCAACTCATGGATGTGGTTAATACATATCTCTATGGGGATCTAGATTCAGAGATATAAAAGTGCTTGATGACATTACATTACCAAAAATCAAGTAACTTTAAACCACGAAGTACGTTTGCAATAAAATTGAAATGCTCACTTTATAGATTAAAACAATTTATGCGGATGTAGTATAACCCCCTAAGTGAACACTTGATTGGGAAAGGATATATAAGAACTATGAATTGGGCCCTTGCGTATTTATGTAGAAAAACAAGTTCTAAGACTTTCAAAGTAGCTTTATATGTCGATGTTATGAACATAATAGGCAATCTTGATGAAATAAGAGAAACCACAAGCAACTTGAAATCTAAATTTGAGATAAAAATCTTGGGAAAACTTGGGTTTGTCTAGATATTCGAGCCAGGACACCGAGTTTGTGAAATATTCATCGATCGCATATGTCTATAAAATAATCAGGCAATTTAATATGGACAAAGCGCATCCGGTTAGCACTCCCATGATTGGTCAAAGTGTTGGATATAAGGAATTGTCCATTTCGTCTAAAGGATGGTGACGAAAAAGTGTTGGGAGCTGGAATTCCCTATCTAAGTACAATATAAGCATTATCGTACTTAGCACAATACACTTGACTGTATATTCTATTTCTCAGTGAACTTGTTAGCTAGATTTAGCTCAGCGCCAACGCAACATCATTTGGAATGATATCAAGTAAATCTTTTAGAACCATTGACATGGGCTTATACTTTCCCTGTAGAAATAAAAATGAGATTGATAATGAAAATTCAATACCTATTTAGAATGTAAGCATCAAAAGTACTAGCTCTTATAGAAAAACACCAAACAACCTCTTGGTATGTCTTTGCTGATATTAGGTATCTGTCTGACCCATACAAAGGTTGTTCTCAAATTGGATAAGGAATTACCATTGGGAATACGCCAATTGCTTGGAAGTAAGCTAAACAAACCCTTGTAACTACCTCCTTGAACTAATCCAATAATATTACTCTCCATGAAATAATGTATATGATTAAGTATTATCATTATATATATTAGAGGAATTAGTAATTTTGGGCTCAACCAGTATCCTATTTGCATATATGGAAATAATGCATCATGTATCGAAGAAATGAACATAAGATACATCAAGGGTGATAACACAAAGCATATTATGCTTAAGTCTTATACAATCAGCAATAAGAAAACTCTCCTCGAGATTCAATTGAATCAAGTAATATGCTAGGAGAATATTACATATTTTACCAAATCATTACCTAAATCTATATATTGGGAAACATGTAGAAAGTAAACGCAAATGTTTTCCAAAACTCCCTGGATTAATGCACGAATCAGGGGGAGTAGTAGACAAAAGGGGGAGTTTACTATATTTGTGATATTGGTATGTTGTGCTCTTTTCTTAACCAAGGTTTTATTTTTATCATTGGGTTTTGTTTCTTGGTGTAAGGTTTTAGTGAGGAAACTATTTATATACCATCATATTTTCCTAACTCTCTCGATTAATGTACGAATCTAAGAGAAAACTAGATTGAAGGAAAAGTTTATATATTGCAAAAACTGGTGCGTTGTACTTTTTCCTTCGTCAGACTTTTATTTTTTTCCCACTAGGTTTTTATTTTGGCGTAAGGTTTTAACGAGGCAACAATTGTGCACCTTCACTCCTTTGACTCGGCACAAGGGGGAGTGTTGTAGGATTATGTGCCATCATCAAAAGGAAGTGATTGATATAATATTTTCCTAGTATTAGAATTTACCATAATGAATGTTTCATTTTCTTTGTAAACTTATTCCTATTTAAAGGGCTTATGATTAATGAGAATTACAGACTTCTTCTCTCTACCTTGTTGTTATTATCTCTATAGTGATTGTTCTGTAACATGTTACATATTCGATTACTTAGCAGAGAAATTAATTTTGATACTTAAAATTAATTTTCAAAGAAACATATGCTTAATCAATATTAAATATTAAATTAATATGTTATAGTTCATTTTCAACTTGTTCCCTTTTCGACAGGAACACTCTTTAGTGCATTTTTTATTTTAGTGTCCATTTTCACCTGGGGTGGTGGTTGTAACTCTACTCCAGATGTTGAAAAATCATTCCCGACTCTTACCAAGACCCTGACCCCGTTCTAGGGTTTCGTCTACATAGTGTATAAATGTCACATGTGTGAAATTGTTTTTAACTCTCTGTTCTTTGGAGTTGTTTCCATCTTTAATGCTTTCATTATTGATCTCGAGAATTTTCTTTATCTCGACATATATGGTGTTGTTATTCGAAAGAACCTTGTTATGTTTCTCAACCACTTGCAGTAGGTTGATGAGTTTGTCTAAAGGTTACTTTCCAACTTATATTAGTTCATTAATATTTTTGATATATGAAAGGTGAAAATAATGTTAAGAATCATGTCATCTTCTGTGAGTTCCTTGCCACAGAGATTGAGACGCGTTTTGGATATAACATTTCTTTGTTGAAATCAGTTACCTTTTTGTAATCGAGTAAGTGGGTTTCATTCCACTGTACGATTAGTTCGGGAAGTACATATTCATAAGTACTTCCTATTATCCCTTTTGGGGGCATCCCACATTTCTTTGGGGGTTTCTAGTAAAGGTATTCCTATGAAACTTAGGATTTATATGTCGTCTCAAAACATGAGGGTATTTGCTTGTACCTTTTCAAGAGGTTGGTTTTAGAGTCAATTGGGGAGTTGATGGACTTTAGGTATTTTCTTGTACCTTTTCAAAAGGAGGTTTATATACTCATTTATGATACTCATATTCTTTTTGAGTTTACGACGTTGATTTTGGGATGAGTTGTTCCAATCTACATATATAAAGGATAATATATGATTTTCTTTTTTATAAGAAAATGGATTATGTATGAAATTTCATTATCATAATAATATTTGATTATTGTATGCTTACATTTTGTTGATAATACTTCATCAATATTTCAATTTGCAAAAATAAATCACTCAAACTATTGGATTTCCAAGTAGTAGGGGAATCACATGGATTTCTTAAGTCCCTACAAACCTTACGACTATTTACACCCGTTTGACAAAATCCAATCGATATCTTACGATTTATTTGATTTTAAGATAACACTGTTAATTATAGAGTTTTGGCATGAGGCTAAAAAGAACATGCGTTTGACATATAAAGCCAACTTTATTGTTGTAATATATTAATGGTATTTTAAAAAGTTTTTTTTTTAGGCCAAATAAATATTTGTTTTGGTATAATACCAAATTCAAAATTTTGCTATCATAATGGTATGTAGAATACTTTTGGTCAGAGATAAAAATATGGGAGTGGAAGTGTAACTCCCAAAATTTAATTATATAATTGGAATTATAAGTAGGAACTTATAATTAATGTCTTTATTTGAATATACTATGTGGGAGAACAAATACATTTGAATAAAGTAAATTACATCTAAAAATAAATCATGACAATAAACTTAAAATGAATAATTTAATACAAGTCTAAATAAATAAATAATATTTAGGAAAGGAAACCATAGGCAATAGAAATATTTTATATTTAACTACTAAATTTTAAAGATATGCATAACAAAAATAATAATAATCAACAAACATAAAAGAAATATCATAAATAAATGAATGGTATCGGGCTAATAAATGGAATTTATTCTGAACTAGAACGCAAGCACTAAATGATTATGTAGCCCATGGGCCTCCTCTTAGAGAAACATGATTATTATGTAACATCAAATTTCTGGTATCAGATCCCTGATCTGCACCGTCAACTAAAAATCAATTGGTTCATAGGGATGATTGTAGATATAGATTACTTGCTATTTAATTCTCTCTTTCTGAACTTTTATCTATGAAAACGATAAATTACAGTATGCTTCTAAACTTCCAGAGAAACCAAATTTAGGCTACGGTAGAGCCTAAGGCGGTGAAAGGATTACTAGAAAACCTCATGTTGATGCTAGTTATCCAATAAAAAATTCAATAATGAAAGAATCATACCATGTGAGGTTATTATAATGAAATAATCATTAAATCATGTGAGATTATTATAATGAAAGAATCATTAAATCATAGATACACTACTACCACATGAGAGAATGGAACTACACAGCTAGTGAGGATAGAATCCGATATGAAACGTAATATGGTGATGTTCTAAAGCTAAAACATATAAAAGTTACCTCAAATATCGAAGTTTTTCTTGATTTCACGATCACTTCGTTCTAAGGAGCGTGCGTGCTGATAACGTGTTACAGAACAATCACTATAGAGAGAATAACAACAAGGTAGAGAGAAGAAGTCTGTAATTCTCATTAATCATAAGCCCTTTAAATAGGAATAAGTTTACAAAGAAAAGGAAACATTCATTATGGTAAATTCTAATACTAGGAAAATATTATATCAATCACTTCCTTTTGATGATGGCACATAATCCTACAACAAGGTAATATTTTTAAGCATATGTAGAACATAAAAAAGTAATTATCTTTTTGTTTGTTTATCCATGAACTTGATAAACGTTATGTTAGAATATTTCTGTGTTGATGCTAGAAGAGTGTACAAATAAACATGGATTTTGATTTTTTTATATTGGTAATCTTCCATAGTTTTCAAGATATCGATATTCATCGATCTATTAGCATTTTTTTCCTTCTTTAGTATTGGGCTTGAAGATTAAATTTTAAATGTTTTTAATTTTTAATCTTAATCTCTATTAATTTTTATTTGTAAGGAGGGTATTACGAGTGAAAAGGAAAATACTCTTTTATGTTTGCTAAAGATTTTAGTTTTTCCATCATCTACAAGTAGATTAGCAAAACATTGCATATCTATATCTTTATATATATAATAGGAAGATCCAAAAGCAATGAGGTGGCACCTTCTAATGCTTGGAAACACTTCTTCTTATTTTCTCAATTTTTTTGATTTTTTAAACTGACGATGAATATGCTAAATACTTTTTTATCCCCCTATTTAAATTAATATATCATTAAAACTAGGGGTTTTAAAGTAATTTTGCATTTTTATTGCAATTTATGTTTATTAACCAGTTGTTTTTCCTTCTTTATGTTAATATCCATTCGTTTTCGCTTTTTTAATGTTAATTAATTAATCATCTGTTTTCTCTTATTTAAAAGTAGATGGTTTTTTGAAGATGTGATTGGAAAAAAACCACATCGCAAAACTATGAAATTCTCTCAAGATCAAAAAACCTTATAAGAGAATATATCACTTTGTTCTATTACGTACATATTGTTTCAAATTTATATAGATATTATTTTATATGTTTCCAACTTAAAAACTTACATAGAAAAAATATATTTTTTTTGTGGATTTTTGATGTTTTGTAAGATTCTTCAAGATTTGGTGATATTGGAGACGTTGCAATTGATTTTACAAATTATGATGAGCATTCAAAGATTTTTCTCAATCTCTTCCTTTGTAAATTACAAATTCTACGATTGTATTACACGTTGGTCATTGTTCTTTCATTTACATATCTTTTTAAGTGGTTTTGTCATCTCAAGTTTGACCATTTAGATTGATGGGAGTAACAATGCAATCAACCAAGACGGAAGCATGAGGATGCACTTCGGCAAGAATGTTTTAGAAATAAACATTTGAAGTTTGATGTTGTAGAACTTATCGGTTGTTACTTTTTTATCCCCATATTTAATTAAATTAATATATCATTAAAACTAGGGGTGTTTGTTCCATATTTTAGTTTCTAATCAATTAATCAAAACAAAACATAAACAAGAATCAATTACCTGTTTTGATTTCACTTTCACTTTCAATTCACAATTTACAACTTTCTCTCTCTAGAACTCTCTCTCTCTCTCTCTACGAATCTCTCTCTCTCTGATATTACAATCTGACTTCTTAACTCTGTTAACTAACTAAACAAAACTGAAAAATAAAATCTATTTATACCAATTCCTAATACAAGGAAACTAAAATACAAAATACAAATACATTTGACTTTTATTACAAAAGACTTTGACTTTGACTTAAGAGTTGACTTTCTTAGCTTTGACTTTCTTGAATTTTGACCTTCAGTCTTCTTGATCTTGTATCCAACAGATTTATGCTCTAACAATCTCCCCCTTTGGATTCAAGATCACTGTTTAAAGATCTAGCAATTCAGTCTTCACTTTAAGCTCTGTCAGTACAATCTCCCCTTTTTCTTTGACGGTATTCTTTCCAAAACTGTCTTCAAACGATTAACAATCTCCCCAAAACTTTCACAAAAAACTTTCAGACTTTGGAAAGAAATTATCTTCAGAATCAGCTCGGATTGCTTTAGCAAATAATTTTCAAAGAAAATTTCAGTGAAATCAACACATCTTCAGAAAATCTTTGATATTCTTTAAATCTTTACTTTGAACTTTTCTGACTTGGACATTTCTGAAAATCATCTCTCAACACTTTATCATTTCTTCATACCATCTCCCCCTTTTTGATGATTTGAGCATCTATATCATCAAAACTTTTCTCCCAAGAAATGTCTTTAACCATTCTGATTTGTCAAATTGAGCCTCTGATTCTGTGATCCATAACCAAGTATTCATCTAGATCTTTGCAAATCCAGACAAAAAAAGAACATGTAACTCCTGAATCAACAGATGAATCAGTTAAAATGTCTTTCAGTAACACAAAGTCACTGTGTGTAACGAATACACAATATAAAGGAACTTTTGTGATGTTCACTCCCCCAGGGCTTCCATCCAATTATCGAAACACCACAAAGGCAATTTCTATGAATGTTATGACAAAGAAACAAATTCTTTGTGTGTTCGTGCAAGTGTAAAAAGAATTAAGCACGAAAGATTGCTTTTTAAGGCTCAACATAGTGTAAACCACTGAGACAACAGTAGATAAACACAGACTCAATGTGCATGATTGAAGTGCGAAGGTGGGGCAGACTTCCTTCTTTTTCAATATCCAGATTTTCCAAATGAAAACCAGATAGATGATGTGCTGCGTCCCCTTGAAAACGTGAAACATTTTCTTTTTGAGAAGAAAATGAGTATATGGTGGGGTTTTATCAAGAATTGGCATGGGCTAATTGCCTGTTTCAATAACGTTCACCAAAGAATTGTGAAACGCTAGTAATGTGGCTGCCCGGCTCAGAAAGTAGTTGGTGCAGAGTTTAATATTCTTTTACTCTGTTCTCACACCCTCTTTCTTTTGATCATTAAGCTCACTACTAACCAAACTCTCAATTTCCATTTTACCTCATCACACCCACACTCATTTCTTTTAGACTCCTCACACTCAATCACTATTGGATTAACTTCTTGGGTAGGAAACACTGGTTAACGTGAATCCATAGAAGTTCATTTAAGTCCTAGCACAAAGAACCCATAATATCCTAATAAGCATGTGTTGCTCAAGATGGTTTAACTTTAACAGTTAAAGCTCATATACAAATGTCAGACGAATGTATGCTCATAAAATATAATCATGAAGATTTGAGCATTTTTAGACATTGAAGTATTTTCAAACAAGTATACTGAATGAATGAACATGAATGCAAAAGACTTGTTTGAAAATCTGACATTGTATGAAAATAATCAGAAATGAAATGATATAGCAATTAAGGCTTATGGTAAAAAAAATAACGGATATTGTCTATACGAAACAAAAATATAGACATTCTTGAAATGAACGCTTTGAAATGAAATAACGCTCAAAATTCTTTGAAGTACAAGCGGGGTGTCTTACCATCGAAAATATGTTTCAATATGAGACATGGTAAGAACAATTTGATCAAAAAAAATTAAACCGATGTGTATGAATACTTGAAAGTATGTAGAAAAGACAATACGCAAGTATTTATCTTTGGAAACACACGGTTTGTTTATCAATTAAGCACAAAAATAAAATGAAAACATTTAAAATCACACTTCCAAATTATAAAATCTGTTTAAGAATCGGGAAGTGGTTTGAACATTTCAGAACATGTTTTCTATATCTGAAAGTTGTCCTTCTTTCAGATATATTTGAAATTAAGATAAGAAATTTTCCTGTTTGCTCAATCTTAATTCTCATACAGTCAAGCTGAAGTCAATAAGATATGATCGTGTCATCCTCTCTCATCCTGCAAAAGTCTCAAAGTCTAGTCAAAGCAACTTTATTCACAAAACTTATTCAAATGTAAAAGACATAAAGCAGTAAAACGATTAAAGTACGAGTTCTGATCTTAAGCAATCAGAAATCATAGTCTTACTCCTTTTGATATTATATGCTCCCCCTAAAATTATGCATTACAAAAATTTTGTCAATTAAGAAAAATGCAGAAATTAGATAAGCTCCCCCTCAAAATAATGTAGATCATCTAAAATCTTCTCTTATTCCCCTGAGATCATGAGCAAACAATTAAAGTGCAGATATCCTTCAAACATAATGATAAAGAAAATGATGAAAAATAACAATACGTAACTTTATTAGGTAACAACCGATTATGTCTTAAGATTTAACATACCAAGCTTAGAGACAAGAAAATTAAATCTCTTTTCATCTAAGGGTTTGGTAAATAAATCTGCAAGTTGATAATCTGTTTTTACAAAATAAAGTTCAATTGTTCCTTTTTCTACATTATCTTTTATAAAATGATACCTGACGTCAATGTGTTTGGTTTTCGTATGCTGGACAGGATTAGCAGATATCGCGATTGCACTCTTCGAGTCACAATATATTGGAATTTTATCATACTTGAATCCATAGTCTCCCATCTGTGTTTGCATCCACAGGACTTGAGAGCAGCAACTGGCAGCAGCTACATACTCTGCGTCAGCAGTCGATGTGGAAACGCATAATTGTTTCTTTGATGCCCAGCTAACGAGCTTGTCTCCAAGAAATTGAATGTGACCTGAAGTACTTTTTCTGTCCAACATGCAACCTGCATGATCTGCATCTGAATAGGCAGTCAGTTGAAACCCAGTATCCTTAGGATACCACAGACCAAGATCTGCAGTCCCCTTAAGATACCTAAAAATCCTTTTGACAGCAGCCAAATGGGATTCTTTAGGAGCAGCCTGATATCTAGAACATAAGCATGTTGAAAACATAATATCTGGCCTACTTGAAGTAAGATACATTAACGATCCTATCATACCTCTATAAGTTCTAACATCAACACTTTTACCCGAAAGATCAGTGCTAATTTTAGTACCTGGTGCCATCGGGGTTCCAATTGGTTTACAATTTTCCATATTGAACTTCCGAAGAATATCCAAAATGTACTTAGATTGATTAATGAAAATCCCCGTTGAAAATTGTTTAACTTGTAATCCGAGAAAGAAATTCATCTCTCCCATCATACTCATTTGAAAACGTGACACCATGAGGTTAGAAAAGTTTTTGCAATATTTAGGATTTGTAGAGCCAAATATTATATCATCAACATATATTTGAATAAGGATGATATCGGCTTTTTCCTTTTTGATGAACAAAGTAGTATCAACCTTACCTTTGGAAAAACCGGACTTGACCAAGAATTTAGATAGAACATCATACCATGCTCGAGGGGCTTGTTTTAAACCATACAGGGCTTTGTCCAAGATGTAGACATGATCTGGCTTATCTGGATTGACGAACCCTTCTGGTTGAGACACATATACTTCCTCCTTAAGAATGCCATTCAGAAAGGCTGTTTTCACATCCATCTGATAGACTGTGAAATTCTTATGAGTTGCGTAGGTTAAAAACATGCGGATTGCTTCTATACGCGCTACTGGAGCATACGTCTCATCGTAGTCTATGCCTTCCTCTTGCCGGTAACCTTTGGCAACAAGTCTAGCTTTGTTCCTTATGACGATACCATCTTCATCCTTCTTGTTTTTGAATACCCATTTAGTGCCAATCACGGATTTACCTTCCGGTTTTGGAACTAATCTCCAAACTTTCAGGACTTCAAACTGATTTAATTCTTCTTGCATAGCAGATACCCAATCCGAATCAGCTAAAGCCTCTGATACTCGCGTGGGCTCTATCTTGCTGAGGAATGAGTCATGCATATATTGATTCAAAGTCGCTGACCTAGTTTGTACAGGTTTGTTAAGATCTCCAATTACTTGATGTAAAGGATGCTCTTTGGTCCAGCGATGCTCATGAGGGAGTGGAGTAAATGAAGTTTGAACATGATCATCATCTAAAAATCCACTATCAGGCTCTTCAGTTTGAATAATAAGAGGGAGGTTTGCAGTTGAAGTTTCAGGTGCAGAAGCATCAGTTGGAACAACAGACTCTGACTGTTGAGTAGACATTATATCACACCCAACTGATATTGTTACTTCTGGCTCAGCATTTACTTGTATATCTTCAACTATAGGAGTATTCAATGGAATATGAGTTTCTGACTGAACGGGGGATACAAGTTCAGTTATAACTTCTGAAGTGACTGGATGATTGCAGCTTGTGTCTTCATACCTGTCAGTCACAACAGATTTAGGCAAATTAGATCCTAGAAACTCATCATAAAATAATTCAAATAACAAATCTAAATCAGATAAATGTGAAATTGAAGTAGAAGCGTTATCCGAATTTTTCTCTATAGAAACAGGTTCTGGACTGATCTGCCCAGAAGCTAATACTCCAGTAATTACGGGTTCTGAACTGAGTTGTTCAGAAGCCATATCTTCATCAAATGTTACATTGACGCTCTCGACAGCTGTCTTTGACTTTTTCAGATAAACACGATATGTTGCCGATGTTGAAGAATAACCAATGAAGATACCCTCATCCACCTTAGCACTGAATTTATTCAGACTCTCTCTGTCGTTAAGCACGAAACACTTACACCCAAATATGTGAAAATATTTGATTGTCGGTGTTCTGTTGTTGATCAACTCATATGGAGTCTTTTGAAAACGGCGGTGTATCATGGACCGATTTTGAGTATGACATGCAGTCGACACAACTTCTGCCCACAAAAATAGAGGTAGATCGGATTGGATGAGCATAGTATGAGTGGCCTCGACTAGCGTTCGATTTCGCCTTTCGACTACTCCATTTTGTTCAGGCGTACGAGCAGCAGAGTACTGATGTGATATCCCGACCGATTCGAGATATTCTTCAACTATCTTGTTTTTGAACTCTGTGCTGTTGTCCGTTCGAAGAAACTTGACTTGTCTCTGCATATTCACCTGGGTCGTCTTTAAGAAAGTAATGAGAACTTCGGGCGTCTCATATTTTGATCGAAGAAATTTGACCCACGTGTATCTTGAGTAATCATCCACAATAACCAACACGTATTTCTTTCCACCTAAGCTTTGAGTTCTCATTGGACCACACAAATCCATATGTAACAATTCTAACGGAAAACTAGTGCTTGGTTCAAGCTTTGGTTTATGCGGAGCTCTCTTCATCTTACCCTTCTCACATGCAGCACATAAGTGTTCTTTCTCGTATTTCAGCTCAGGAAGTCCTTTTACCAATTTCCCACTAACCAGCTTGTTGATATAACGAAAGTTGAGGTGTGATAAACGTCTGTGCCAGAGCCAACTTTGCTGCATTGAAGCTTTTGTCATTAATCAAACTTGACTGTCATTTTGTACCTTTGAAAGATTGATGGTATAGAGGTTTGTCTTTCGATTTCCGACTAAGAGTTCATTGCCGTCTTCAGTACGAACCGAACATCTCTTAGCTTTGAAATTGACCTCTAACCCTTTATCGCAGAATTGACCAATGCTAAACAGGTTATGCCCTAAGCCTTCGACATAACTCACCTTACTGATCGTTATGTTGTCTTGAATGATGTCACCATATCCTAAGATTGGTGAAAGCTGATCGTTTCTAAATCTCACATTTCCACTGAATTTCTCTGTATAATTAGACAATAAAGCTTTTTGCCCAGTCATATGCTTGGAACATCCACTGTCCAAGTACCACATATGCCGGGTCTGCAAGAGAAATCAGGAAACAATAGATTTAGGTACCCATTTAAAAATGGATCCTAACAGATTAGTACAAGATTTTGGTATCCATTTGAAAATGGACCCTCTGTCCTTTTGAAAACCTTTAAAAATATTTGATCTCGAAGAATAAACATGATAAGATCCATACCAATCAGAAGAATTATGAGAATAAGCAAAATCAGTTCTCCGATAATTATAATGAGATGTAGTAGTAATAGGAGATAATTGAATCAACTGCTTTATTGAATAACGCTTGTAAGAAGTTACAAGGTTTTGTTGATGAGAAGCATATTGACCAACTACATTTGAATCACTACTAACAGATCTAGTACAAGAATTATCAGAAACTGATCCAACTATCTCATCATCCTTCCGTTTTGGTCGCCATTCTGTTTGAGCTTTCGACTTTTTCTTCCTTATATCTGAAACAAAAGATTTAGATTTATTAGGAAAATCAGACTTCTGAGATTGAGTTTTCTTTTGTGTACTAGTGTATTTCTGTTTCTGTAATCGCTGTTTCTTATGTTTCTTACCTTGAGCATAGTAATCAGCAGTTACAGAAACTGATTCACCAACCTTAGTTGATGATTCATCAATATTAACACCACTTGGTAACACCACTTGGTAACACTTTTTCATTTGTAAGACAAGTAGAATGATCAGGAAGAGGAACATTGAAGTCAAACATATCAATTTCTTCTATGCACCCGTCATCAGAATTAAGAAAGTCATTTGCAGACTCAAATAAGTCATCAAAATTATCAGACGAAGTTTGAGGTGCCTTAGAAACTTTAGAACATTTTATAGATGTAGATTGAAAAATCGTGTTCTTTAATACAGTAGAAAATACACTTTGTTGAATATCAACCAAAAGTTTTTCATCAGATAAAACATTTTCCAACTCAACTATTTTGCTTTCAAGAATGAGTGGAGGAACATAAACCTTTGCAACTGCAGGTTTTGCCTTCATCTCAGAAACAGAATAACTAGCAAAATAATCGTTTGAAAAAACTTTTGGTGTTTCTGAAAGATAACTATCATTTAACTTTGCATAGTTAAATGGTAGTTGCATTTTCTTTATATTCTTTCTATTTTCAGTTTCTTTAGCCTCAACTTCTTCTGGTAATTTGGTAACAAATTTGGGTTTTAAATGAGTATGTTTACCAGTACAAGCAAGAAAATCAAAATTATAAAGTGTCGGTTGTTTTCTGATGGCTTTCTTTAAGTAATGAGGGTTTTGAAAACCAAGACCCCATTTTTCCTTAACATCAGCCTCTTCGTTAGGTGCATTAAGAAAAATGGTTTGATCTGTTTGTCCTCTTTCATAAAGTTTGGCTTCCAGACCATTTACCTTCTTATTCAAAAGCTTGTTCTCAACCTGCAATTTATGAACAGTTAGTGCAGATTCTCTTTTCTCAAACTTATACTTAGAAATTTTAATTTCAAACTCAGAAATCTTTTTTTCAAAACAATCTACTTGAGATTTAGAATCAGAAGTAGATTTGCGTAAAGATTCAATCAGATCTTTGTTCCCAATAACAGACGTATTAAGCTCAAATATCTTATTGTTCCTTTTAGCAACTCTTTCTTTTTCCTTTTTCAATTTAATTTGTAAATCTTGAAGCTCAACCACCATGGCTTCCATTTTGGTAATGAAATCTTTTTGAGTTAAATTTAATACCTCATCAGTTGTCTCGTCATCTGATTCATCATACTTAACTTCTTTTCCCATGAGACAGAGATGAGCAGTTTCTTCCTTTTCTTCCTCTTCACCTTCTGAATGATCCAGCCAAAATTCGTCCTCAGCCATTAAAGCTATGCCTGCTTCTTGCTGTTTGGCCAATAGCAACTTGTTCTGATAGTACTGAGAATTCCGAACTTTTGGCTTTCTACAATCTTTTGCAAAATGACCAATATTGCCACAGTTGTAGCATTTGACTGGATCACTTGCTGGCTTTTCAGCAACAGTGTAGTCATTCACGAACTTCTTCCTTTCATCAGGTTTCTTCTCAACATATCTGTTCTCTTCATATCTCCTTCCTTCCACCCTTTCTCGGTGCTCGTGATTCTTAGAACTTGATGAAGAATATCGTTGAGAATTTGATCCCGGCTTTTTGTAGAATTTCTTTTGAAAGGCACGGGTTAGCAACAACATGACTTGTTTCAGACTTTCTCCATCATCACCATCTGTCTCAGATTCTGACTCAGAGCTCGTAAGCACTTTCTTCTTTTTCTTGTTCTCTGCCATTTCTTTCTTTTCTTTCTTCTTCTCTCCAACAACCAAAGCAATCGGATCAGGAACCTTTTCTGCCTTCTTCTTTTCAGCTCTTTTCTCCTCAACTTCCTCTTCATTTTGCCTCAGAGTCTCATAGACGTCGTGAAGAGGTATTTCACTCAAGTCTTTCATCTTCTTCATCCTACGTGTATGTTTCTTCCATTCAGGTTGTAGGATACTCAGGAATTTGACATTGTTTTCCAGCTGCTTCTTTGTCACTTTGTTCTTTGTCAGTTCATTCAGAAGCAAAGTAAACCGCTCATATGTGTCTTCCAAACTCTCATTCTCTTTGGCTTTGAATTCCTCGTAGCTATTGATGCAGTTAGCCACTTTCATCTGATTCCCTACCTTGGATCCCATCATCATCTTTTGTAATTGATCCCACATCTTTTTAGCATCATCCTTGTAGCTATCAATCTTGATGTAAATCTCATTAGGAATGCTTTGAAGTAGAAGAGATCTTTCTTGCTTGTCTGCTTTATACCGGCTTTTCTGTTCTTCAGAATATTGTGATACATCTACTTTAACTAGTTTTGTCTTTTGTTCTCTTTCCTCATCACCATGTCCACTATCAGATGAATCATCATTAGCAGGTACTTAAACTATGATTGGTTTCATAGGACTGTCTGTAATTGACTGCAGAATATTTTCCCCGTTTGCATGTCTGTCTATAAAATCCAGAAATCTATCCTTCCACTGCTCATACTCTCCTTTGAACAGAACAGGAGGCTTGACATCGGTGCCAATGGAAAGTGTATCTTTAGAAGTCATCTTGATTAAAACCTGTTTTGAAAAAATATGTAATAAGAAACTAGAACTGATCGTTAGTCCAAATATGAAATCACAAAAATACAAAAAATCTTGAAATAGAAATTCAGAAATTTTGATCACAATCAGAATTTTGTCCCCCTCTGCAGACTTAGCACGGGATTTCGGGCACGAAATCATTCCCAAGTTGGGGAGGATTGTAACACCCCGAGTTTCGTTTGGTCGATTTGCGAAGAGGAAAAGATTTGAGATTGAGGTTTCTGCACTGTTCTGCAGGGCGCACGCAGAGAAAACGCACGGGTCGTGCGTAAGAATCAGCGGCAAGGCAGTGGGCTTGCGCACGGGTCGTGCGCATTTCCTTCTTTGAGGGCGCACGGGCTGCTTTTTGGAGTTGCCTTAAATATCTCATTTGTGAGATATTTCTAAAAAAATATCTCTTTTCTCAGTCTCTCTCTCTATTTCTTTTTCCTTTTCTTCTTTCGATCTTCGAGTCTCGTTTGGTTGCTAGTTTGCGGTGTTTCTAGCAAGGGGTCGGTGTTTTAAGCTTCACCTCTTCATCGTGATCGATATCTGGTTTTCCGGATTTTATTCTAAAACCTACTGGTGAGTTCCTACTACCATTTTACAAACTTTATACATGTCAAAACTCTTATTTGCGAAATCCGAAGTATTTCTACGGTATCATTTCATGTTCTCTACATTTTGATATAAATGAAGTTTTTGGTGATTTTCGGGGTTCCCGATCAGTTTTGACTAAAATGCCGGGTTCCGCCTTATTAGAAGCAAAATGATGTTTACTTGCCCATGTTTGTGGCTTATTGAAAGAATGTATATAAACTGGTTTTATGATTTTTTTTCTTACCAGTAGTTGGTCTGGAAAATGGCATTTTGAAATATAAATGTGTTGAAAGCTGTTTATCTAGCTTTAAAACGGTCACATGAAATTGTTGGTCCCGAAGGTGCTTAACAAGTTTGTAGAAGGGGGGGGGGGTTGAATACAAACACAGAAATTAAAGTTTAATAAATTGTTTATTGATAAATCAAAATACAATTTACAAGTTTGTTGCGGAATAAGATTAAGACAGACTTAATCTAAACAAACTTAAGAAACACTAAGATGATTGCACAAGAAATTTAGAGAATGGGGGATTAAGAGATATAGAAAACAAGGGTTTCTATATGGAGTTCAAGGATTGAGCACACCTTCAGATGAAGGGGTGAGCTTCCTATTTATACCCTATGCATTAAATGCATGGCAGGGCACTTTACACGTGGCGTTCATAGATTGGCTTAGGGAGTCTGACTTTTGGGAGACATGCTTTCGGCCGGGTCATGAACAGTGTAGTTGACAGAGTTGTTGTACGTATGGTGGCAGATACATGTCCGTTCTGACACATAGTACTAGTTTGTGCAAGGATAGACAAAAGGAAACTTGAGACATAAGCTTTGTGATCTTTTGATCGCTGAATATCTCTTCTTTCAGAGATAAAGAGGTTCAGCAATCGCTGAAGCTTTTCATCATGTTCCTTCGCGTATATGTAGAGTTGTCTTTGCTTCACTGATATCCGCATCAGGTCACTAGTAGACTTCTCTTTGTTCAGCAGCTTCGTCTTCGATTCAGCTATGAACATATGTTGACGCGAGACTTGTCTTCAGGGATTACGTTACTGTTTACATCAGAAACTCAGTGATAACTGAACAGACTCAGTCTAATCACTGATAGTGAAACACTAATACATAGAAATGTTTATAAGAAAGACTATCAACGATAACTGAACAGACTCAGTCTGATCGCTGATGGTGAAACACTAATACATATTAAAACGTAATTTTCACTAAGTATAGAAGAGGGTCGTTATCAAATCACTGAGAGAGTTTGGATCAACAATCTCCCCCTATTCGATAATGACAAAGTAACTAAAGAAAATTACTTTATGATTCAAAATATAGGAATAAAAAGGACTCATAGCATGCATGTCCCAATTACTATTTTGAGGGATCTTTTACAGTACTGATAGCGTTAAGTACATCACTGCAATTTTCATTTAATTCAGGGATAGAATTACAAGATATGAAAATCATAAGTACAAGTGAATAACTAACTACTGTAAGTATAACTAACAGATTACAGAAAAGGAAACTAATCTATCAGCTATTAAAAGAAGATTTAGGAGGATTGATCATATACTCAGGTATTTCTTCTCCTTTCTGTCTTCGTTCCAAAGATTCTTGGCTGATAATTTCTTTGATTTTCTCAGCAGCAGGGGAGAAGTCACACCATAAGCATAAGAGATCCTTGAGATGATTCAGAGGACATATAGGAATCTCAGAGACTCTTTGAAATCTGAGTTCCTCATCATCATCTCTGAAGAACACTCCATAAGGATCGTCAATTACTTGACCACCTTGGAAAGGACCACCAGGAGGCAGAGATAGATCCAGAACTGAAAGATCGGGAGGAGGACCAAACAGTGCATCTCTTGAAAATTTGATAGAAGTTTCATTCCTGATGATGGCGACGTCTTCAGAGGAGGAGGACCCAATTCTTCTCTTGAGTTTCAAAGATTTGGGAGGAAGAGGAGATGGAAGCTTCAGTACAGAAGTGACTCTATTTATGAGGGCTTCAAGAAGTCCTTCAACGTAGCCTCTGTATGTAGATTTGGATTTCTTCAGCGCATCCCAGAATTCTAACCATTCCGTAGATCCGAAGCTCTCAAGTTTGGATACGTACATAGCTTTTTGGGTTCCATCCTCTCTGGTAATCTCCATGGTCACTGAGAGTTGATCCTTCTTCTTGCGACCAGAGATAGTCACGGCTGATATCGGAAGAAGATCAGAACGATAATCCATCTTCTGTTTGCACCATTCGATAGACCTGTCGTTGATCTCTTGTTCTTTGGAGCGTTCCTCTTCAATTTCTTTCAGCAGTGCAGCTTGAACTTCCACAGGCTTGCTTTTCAGCTTTTTGTCCTTGACTAGAGAAGATTGAATCTTTAAAGCGAGCTTGGCATCTTGTATGCATTCAGCGATCAGCTTCTCAGCTTTGGCAGATTCTTCTCTTTCGGCTTCAGTGAGGAAGTCGAGCTATGTGGATGTTTGAAGAGGTACTTTCAGCCGTTGACTTTCTAGTTGAGCGATCATTTCAACTCTTTTCTTCACCACTTCCTCTGACCAATGATATGGTTGAGAGGGCCTTCGTGGATGGACCAGGGAATATTCTTCTTCTTCTTCTTCATCAATCTCAGTGATAGAGATTGGGATTATTTCTTCAGTGATAGTAGCTGGAATTATTTGTAGTTCAGAACCCTTAAGCAGGGGTGAGAACTGTCTGAGAAGGTAGCTCCCCCTCAGATTGTGATCCAGTCCTTAAGCATTCTTCAGCGATTGGTTGTTTGTCTTTGCTTTGTGAAGGAGCGCTTGAAGATGTATCACCTCTCACCCCTGCTTTGACAACCTCTTGCGAAGTTGTCCCTGATGCGACGTTCGGCTTGGAGAACCACATAGATTGGTCTTCTTCATCGTCATCGTCGTTATTGGAGGGTTGATCCTTTTCTTGATCATCAAGATCTAGATGATCTTCCTCTTCATCGTCTTCTTCCTCATCATCTTCAAAGAGAATAGAATGAATAGATGAGGATTCTTTTACCTTCTCCCCCTCAGATTGAGAGGGAGGTTTCTTTGGAGTCTTAGCTTCCCCAGCAGCAGCGATAGAAGTTTCTTCAGCTTTCTCCCCCACTTTGTCATTATCAGCGGTAGGGGGTTGTTCAGCTACTGGAGTAGCTGTTGAAGCTTTTAGCACTTGGACGTCAGCCTCCAGACGCTTGACCCGGTCTTCAACCCCAGGGATGTCGAACATGGCATCATGGATGAATTCCACAGCGATGTTGAGGTTGGTCCGATCATCTTCAGTGAAGGAGGGAGGCAGCGCTGGAGCTGGTGCATTCACCTTTTGTAGAATTTGCTGAAGAAGGGACGTGCAGAGGTCAACCTTTGAAGAGAGACCCCGAACTTCAGTGGTAAGAGACTCAAATCGCCCCTGAAAGAGTTGAGAGGACTCTTTGAGTTGGACGACTTGTTCTTCAACAGCAGAAAGTTGGGAGTTCTCAGCTTTAGATGAGCAGGTCGCGGTCAACCTCTTCAGCTCCTCACCAGCCTGATTGACGGCGCTGGTGGTGTCGTTGATGGTGTTGGTGAGAGCGTCCACCTTTTATCCCAGACTGTTGACATGCGTGTCAATAGACGCCAAACTAGGACCTGAAAATAATGTTAGTTCAGATACGGGCTTATTTGGAGAGGTGGGGAGAGAAGTGTTTAGGATTATAGGTGTACCTGACGTATCAAACATTTTGTAGAACTGCATAGATTCCTCAAAAGTTTGATGTTCAGGTCCTATAGGTAAAGAAGAGGTAGCGGGTTCAGAGACCAAATGAGTAGAAAAGGCAAGAGTTTTGGGGATAGAAGTAGGGTTGGGGTTAATCTCAGCGAATGAGATAGTAGGTGGGGTCACTGATGATGTGACAGTGATCGAAATCGCTGACACGGCAGGTTGAGTGACTGCGGGAGTTGTGGAGGAAAGACCCACAAATGCATCTAAGGTAGCTTGTTGAGAAGCTCCCTCAGGTATAGTACTAGAGGGTGTACTTTCCTTAGTCTTTTTGGCCTTTTTGGAAGGACCAATTGGACTAGCTGATGGTCGTTTAGAAGTAGTGGTAGCGACAGGGATAGCAGACGAAGGAACCGTCTGCGTGGTCACTGAAGATGAAGAAGAATGGAGAGAGAGACGAGAGCGAAGGAGAGAGATACTTACCTCGTCGGCAAGTGGCTTTACCTCCAGTGATCGTTGACCTACCCTGGCAAAAGTGCCATCATCTTTAGTGGGATAGGTGTTAGGATAGAGGAACTTGATGTACGTACATATGAAACGTATGTACGAGATCTTGGGATCTCGTTCAGGCTTCTCTAATCTCGACCTCAGGTCTTCAAAGATTGTTGTAGAGTAGTCAAAGTTTTGACCAGCGATAACGGAGTAGGCCATCTGCAGTTATATTTTGCTGGCTTGATCCAGCGAACCACTCTTCCCGCTCATGCACTGAATTATGTGCGAGAAGATAAAGTTCAGTTGTGAAGGCATCTGAGATTTGAGGATCTTGGTGAGCTTCTTGTTGGGAATAGAAGATCTCGGTTTGTTTTCCCAACAATAGCCCATTGCGTCTAGAAATGATATCAGCTCATCATCAGTGGGTAGTGCGTCAAACCCACTCTTTGGTTTGTCAGGGAATCTTAAAGATTTCCTGAGGCTAAGAACAGTCATGCTCCCTGGCCCCAAGTCCGTGCTGAAAGAGATAGCAGGGACTCGTTCACCTTTCTTGTTGGTGAGTTCAGTTGCATCAGCAGTGAACCAGAACTGCTGGAGTAGAGTCTTGGAAGGCTTAGGATCCACAGTGATCGCGTAAGCTAGGCACGACTGTTTGAGGAATTCAGCAGCTTCCACTAGATGAGGGTATTTGTCAGCTTTGAACTCGAGTCTTGCCAAATGATTACATTTAGTAATCTCAACTTCAGTGAGAGCGAATCGTACATGCTTTGAAGCAACGATTGAAGACTGTGCCATTTCTGTTATGGAAAGAAGCATAATAGAAGAAATGATTTAGACTAAAAAATAAGAAGATGTTTACCAGATTCCATATTAGGAAAGAAACTGGAAAAATATCGAGTTATTTTTTTTAAGAATAGAAAAAAATAGTGTTCTGGGTAGAAAGAATGAAGAACACTTTAAAAACCAAAAGGTTTTTATTTAAAAAAAACATAAAATCAGAAAGAATGATCTTTAGTTTAAAAAAAAAAAACATTTTATAAAATCCATGAAGAACAAGAACGAGTAGGATTTTAAAAAGAATAGAAAGCATACGAACAATGCACATAAACATGAAATAAACCTATTTATCTTGAAGAAAAGGAGTTGCAGATTCAATGTTCTGGGTTTACTTGCTTGAGTGTTCTTGAGAGAGAGAATGTTTCTTGCTTTGAAAGTTTTGAAAGCGTAAACCGTATAAAGGAGAGAAGAATTCCTTTTATACGAAGAGAGAGAAGAGAGATAGAAGGAATGAAGCGGGAAAAGAAAGGATCATCATGACATTGACACGTTCCACGAAGTTGATTGGATAGAAGAGCAACGGACGAACGTGTCAAAAAAGGCATGTCGTGGATTGTCGGTTCAAATGACGTCATAGAAGAGAGAGACTGTTCATTTGTCCGTTTTGAAATTATCACTGAAGAAAAGTCAGCGATAAAATTTTCTTTTTGAAAGTATCCCTGATTGTAAAGATAGGGATAGATTTTCCTTTTAAAGGATCACTGATTAGAAATATCAGTGATTAATGTATTTTTCAAAAAGCTTTTAATCATTTGAAGAAAGTTCAGTGATTAAAGTTTATATTTTGAAGAAAAACATCTTAACTGAGTTAATATTCAGTTGAGGGAAAGGAGAGAACATACCTGAGAGTCAGAATGTTTATCAGAGAATGATGAAAGGGGAACTTTTTGATTATTGACCCAATACATGAACGCTGAAGAATTATTCTTCGAGGTTCAGCATTCCAAGCTCACTGATGAGAAAGTTGAACCTTGTCTCATCAAGAGGTTTGGTGAATAAATCAGCAAGCTGAAAGTCAGTAGGGATAAAGTGAAGTTCAATATCACCATTCATCACATGATCTCTGATAAAGTGATATCTGATCTCAATGTGTTTCGTCTTTGAATGTAGCACTGGATTATTTGCTATAGCGATAGCACTAGTGCTGTCGCAATAGATAGGAATCTTTGACAGCTGAAGGTCATAATCTAATAGTTGATTTCTCATCCACAAGATTTGAGAACAACAGCTTCCAGCTGCTACGTATTCAGCTTCAGCTGTGGAAGTGGACACAGAATTTTGCTTCTTGCTTGTCCAACTTACCAGCTTTCCTCCCAGGAGTTGACATCCACCAGTGGTACTCTTTCTGTCGAGTTTACAGCCTGCAAAATCACTATCAGAATAACCAGTTAGATCGAACCCTGAGTCTTTGGGATACCAAAGACCGAGGTTAGGAGTTCCTTTCAGATATCTGAAAATTCGCTTTACAGCGATCAGATGGGATTCCTTGGGTTCAGATTGATAGCGTGCACATAAACAAGTAGAGTACATAATGTCAGGTCGGCTCGCTGTTAGATACAGCAGGGAGCCTATCATTCCTCTATAGGCAGTGACATTAACAGGTTTACCAGAAGGATCTTTGTTAAGTGTTAGGGGTGGTGCCATAGGAGTTTTCATCGCTGAAGTTTGTGTGAGATCAAACTTCTTCAGCATATCTTTAACATACTTACCTTGGCAGATAAAAGTACCTTTGTCAGATTGTTTAATCTGAAGACCAAGAAAGTATGTCAGCTCACCCATCATACTCATTTTATATTCTTTCTTCATTCTTTCAGCGAAGCGAGTACACAGAGATGGGTTAGTAGAACCAAATATTATGTCATCGACATATATTTGTACAAGAATTATATGACCTTTTATCTTTCTGAAAAATAACGTATTATCAATCTTGCCACGTTCAAAATTTTCAGAGATAAGAAAAGATGAGAGAGTGTCATACCAAGCACAAGGGGATTGTTTTAGACCATAGAGAGCCTTATCCAGTTTATAAACATAATTTGGATACTTAGGGTCATAAAACCTTGGTGGTTGTTCTACATGGACTTCTTCATTTAGCTTTCCATTTAGGAACGCTGATTTTACGTCCATTTGATAAACAATGAAGTCTTTATAGACTGCATAAGCTAAGAATAGTCGAATTGCTTCGAGCCTGGCCACAGGGGCAAAGGTTTCATCATAGTCTATGTCTTCCTCTTGTCTGTATCCCTGAGCAACAAGTCGAGCCTTGTTGCGGGTTACAGTTCCATGTTCATCTAACTTGTTTCTAAACACCCATTTGGTGCCTATTACAGTTTTATCAGATGGTCTAGGAACGAGATTCCAAACTTTGTTTCGAGAGAACTCAGTCAGCTCTTCTTGCATAGCGCTGACCCAGTTTGGATCTCTGAGGGCATCATCAGTCTTCTTTGGTTCTATTAAAGAGAGAAAATTTACAAAGAGACAGATATTACCTGAGCTTCGTCGTGTCTGAATACCTGCTTCGAGATCACCAAGAATTTGATCTATTGGGTGATCTTTGGTCCATCGCTGAGCAGGAGCATGATTGCTTAACTCAGAGGTTGGATCAACAATTGGAATGTTTACTGATGAGGACGTTTGAGGTTTATCAGCGATTAACTGTTGAGTAGATTCACTAGAAAGGTTTTCAGACGAATGCAGATTTGATGGTAGTAATGTGTTTAGAGGTTCTGCTGAGACCCATGAGGTGGATTTAGCGGTAGGATGTATAATGTTCGGATCATCATCAGCGGTTGGAGGATCAGAATGTTGATGGTTTGAGAAGAAAGGTTCTGTTTCTCTGTAGTGAGAAAGCATCCAAACATTTAACTCTTCATTGTCAGCGATTGATTTAGAGTTCGCTGAGCGAGTTTCATCAAAAGTGACGTGAATTGTTTCTTCTACGGTTTGTCTTCTCTTGTTGAAACCTCTGTAGGCTTTGGAGATGGAGGAATATCCTAGAAATATTCCATCATCGGCTTTTGGGTCGAACTTTCCAAGTTGATCTCTGTTGTTTAAGATAAAGAACTGACAACCAAAGATATGAAGAAAGCTGATAGAAGGCTTCCTTCCAAGAAAAAGTTCATAAGCTGTCTTCCCAAATCGCTTTATTATCAGCGATCTGTTTTGAGTAAAACATGCAGTGTTTACAGCTTCTGCCCAAAATTGAGTAGGGAGGTGAGAATCGCTGAGCATTGATCTAGCAACTTCTATGATCGTTCTGTTTCTTCTTTCAGCGACTCCATTTTGCTGAGGTGTTCTTACTGAAGAGAAGTTGTGAGAAATTCCCTTGTTCTCAAAGAATTTGTTCAGGGAACTATTTTTGAATTCAGTTCCATGATCACTTCTTATTGAACGAACAGTAAGATTGTTCAGCACTTCCATCTTTTTCACAAAAGATATTAGTTCTTCTGGAGTATCACTTTTACAGCGAAGAAAGATAACCCAGGTGTAGCGAGAATATTCATCTACAATGACAAGCGTATATTTCTTTCCAGCTATTGATTGGAGGTTGACAGGGCCAAACAGATCCATATGCAAGAGCTGAGGAGGACTTGTCACTGAGGAAACTTGTTTCGACTTAAAACTAGCTTTTGTTTGTTTTCCTTTTTCACATGCTGAGCAGAGAGATTCTTTAGCATATGAGTGCTTAGGAAGACCAGAAACCAGTTCCTTAGATGAGAGAGAATTCAGGGTTTTGAAATTTAGATGAGAGAGCCTTTTATGCCATAGCCAGTTGACATCAGAAGAGGCCTTAGAGAGAAAACATAAGTTTTCAGTGATAGTAGAGTCCATATCTATTACATAGACATTTTCTCTGTGATAACCACTGAGAGCAAGTTTTCCCTTTTCATCTACCACTGAACATGCTTTCTTAGAAAAGAGAACTTCGTAGTCTTTATCACATATCTGACTGATGCTTAGAAGGTTGTGCTTCAGTCCATCTACATAAGCGACTCTTCGAAAGGTAGTTGTCCCATTGCTGAGGACACCAAACCCTCGGGTAAATCCTTTTTCATTTCCACCAAAGGTCACAGAGGGACCTTTCTCTTCCTTGTATTCAGTGAGCAGGTCTCTTTGTCTAGTCATATGACTAGAACATCCACTATCGAGATACCAGATGCCCTTTGATCCCTGCATACATAAGGAAGATTAAGCGTTGTTTGGTACCCACTTTTCAATGGGTCCTTCAGAGTTAGTGGATAAGGAAGATTCAGCAGTCTTCACAGCTGATGAAGATTCAACTTCAGTGGTAATCTTCACTTTGGTTAATTTCTTAACCTTAGTGGTATATTTCACTTTGGTTGATTTTTCAACTTTGGTGACTTTCTTGGCCTTAGAGGCATTTTTCTTCACTTTAGCTGTTTTATCAGCTTTGGTGGCATTTGGACATTTACTTTCAATATGATCAGTAAAACCACAGTGATAACATTTTATGTATTTGAAAATGATTTTAGGATCAGTAGAAGGTTTTGCAAGTTTAAGATGAGCAGGACCAGGTCCGAGAAGGCTTTTCTCATGAGATATGGGAGGGATTTTCATTTCTTCAGATCTCGTTGGTCTAAGGTCAATCTTTAGCTTTGGAGGACAGAGATCAAAAATTTCTATCACAGAGCTAGAGGATTGCTTAGCTGAAGGTTTAGAAGGAATTTTCAGCTTTGCTTTCCTGGTTGCCTTCTGAGGAAGGAGAATGGACTTTCCTTTTTCCATAGACTTAGTGTCTTTGGATTTTTTTTCAGTGATGGGATTTGAAGAAGAACAGGGATAGAATTGATTATAAGAAGTGTCAAAGAAAGATGTGACAAAAGTTCCAAACTTAAGCGAGGAACTTTCTTCTTTAGGATCATCCTGTGGTGTCCAAAAACCAAGACCAGTTCTATCACTTTCAGGAGTTTAAGCATTTATTATCTCAGAGATCTTTGTTGATGATTTGCACCATTTTTCAACATGAGCCTTTTCTGCTTTTAGAGCAGCGATGGCTTGTTCGCGTTCAATGCTGATGATTTCATTTATAATGACTTGATCTTTCAACTTTTCTTCTAAAAGATTTAGTTCACTGATCTTTTCATGACATTTCTCTAGCTCTTGTGTTAAATATACATTTTTATTTTCAGCTTGAGTTTTGTCGTTTAGAGCATTATAAAGGTCAATCGTCAGCACATCAACAGCGCAACTTCTCTCAGCTTCAGGCAGAGAGGGATTTGTAGAGATAGATACCTGAGATGATATGTAGCTCATAGAAGGTTCAGATGGTTCTTCTACTTCTTCTTTAATCTCATCCATGAGGCAAAGATTAGCGACTTCTTCTTCATCAGAAGATGATTCTTCTGATTCAGCCCAGTCATGTTCTTCAGCAATGAGACCTTTACCTTTTCGCTGATAGCTTTTTAGCTTTTGATATTTGTTTTCAGCTTATGGTATTTGTCATCACTGGATCTTCTTGAGGTATAAGGTTTGAAGACCTTTTTCGACCTGCACTCACTAGCAAAATGTCCAATTTTTTCGCAGTTATAGCAAGTGGCTGTAGCCTTATCAACCGGAGTTGATTTTGGCTTTTCAGTAAGAGAGAGAGGTTTACTTCTTCGGAAGTTACTCTTTCTTGCAAATCTCTTAAAAGAGTTTGTCAAGAGTACTAAGGACTCATCAAACTCTGAAAGATCAGGGTCTGATAGATCCTCAGATTCAGAATCTAACTCAGTGATGGTGAGAGTAGATCGCTGAGATGGAATTATCTCTGAAGAGACTAAAGCAACAGGAGTGCTTTTGGAGTCTTTAGAATCTTTTACAAGATTCTTCTTCAGGAGATTAGATTGCTCATAGTTGAGCAATATTCCATACAGAGTGCTTAGAGAGAGAGTATGTAAGTCTTTTGTCAACTTAAGACATATTGAATAACTGTCCCAGCTTTCAGGAAGACTTTCCAAGAATTTTGTTAGGACCTCAGAATTAGAATAGGTCCTTCCAACAGTTCTTAGGTCAATGATTAGGCAGTTAAACCGCTGATGAATGTCAGAAAGAGACTCATTCTTACCAGCGATAAAACTTTCATACTGTCTTACCAAGTTAATCTTTCGAGTCTCTTGAATTTTAGTGGTGCCCTCATATTGAACACATATGGTTTCCCACATTTCTTTAGAAGTTTTCAGATGCATGATGGAATGGAAAACTTCATCAGGCAGAGCCATTGAGATAATGGTCTTTGCTCTTGCATCTATGCCTACCTTCTTTTTATCTTCATCACTCCACTGTCTTATTTCCTTAACGACATATCGTTCAGGGACAACTTCAGTGGTGGCAGTAGCGAGAACTGCAGCTATAATTCTAACAGGTTCATAGGGTCCGTTTTCTATATATTCAGGTATAGTAGGATCTGCACCTTCAAGAAATAGTATCATTCGATTTTTCCATAGAGAAAAGTTATCTCTGCTAAATCAAGGAGGTTTAGAAAGTGAACCATTATCATAGTAGTTTGTGTTTGTGTTTAGTGCCATTTTAGAATAGCAGGGAAGAGTATACAGCAAGATCTTGTTTATTAGATTAAACAAACTGCTCTGATACCACTTGTTGGTCCCGAAGGTGCTTAACAAGTTTGTAGAAGGGGGGGGGGTTGAATACAAACACAGAAATTAAAGTTTAATAAATTGTTTATTGATAAATCAAAATACAATTTACAAGTTTGTTGCGGAATAAGATTAAGACAGACTTAATCTAAACAAACTTAAGAAACACTAAGATGATTGCACAAGAAATTTAGAGAATGGGGGATTAAGAGATATAGAAAACAAGGGTTTCTATATGGAGTTCAAGGATTGAGCACACATTCAGATGAAGGGGTGAGCTTCCTATTTATACCCTATGCATTAAATGCATGGCAGGGCACTTTACACGTGGCGTTCATAGATTGGCTTAGGGAGTCTGACTTTTGGGAGACATGCTTTCGGCCGGGTCATGAACAGTGTAGTTGACAGAGTTGTTGTACGTATGGTGGCAGATACATGTCCGTTCTGACACATAGTACTAGTTTGTGCAAGGATAGACAAAAGGAAACTTGAGACATAAGCTTTGTGATCTTTTGATCGCTGAATATCTCTTCTTTCAGAGATAAAGAGGTTCAGCAATCGCTGAAGCTTTTCATCATGTTCCTTCGCGTATATGTAGAGTTGTCTTTGCTTCACTGATATCCGCATCAGGTCACTAGTAGACTTCTCTTTGTTCAGCAGCTTCGTCTTCGATTCAGCTATGAACAAATGTTGACGCGAGACTTGTCTTCAGGGATTACGTTACTGTTTACATCAGAAACTCAGTGATAACTGAACAGACTCAGTCTAATCACTGATAGTGAAACACTAATACATAGAAATGTTTATAAGAAAGACTATCAGCGATAACTGAACAGACTCAGTCTGATCGCTGATGGTGAAACACTAATACATATTAAAACGTAATTTTCACTAAGTATAGAAGAGGGTCGTTATCAAATCACTGAGAGAGTTTGGATCAATAGAAATATTGTGACAAGTCATGACTATACTAGTGGATCCCTAGGTATCGAGTCGGCTTATTGTTGGGATGTTTGTACCCCTCCTGTTGTAGTTCGATAAATTTGATCTTTGGGGGCACTTAGTACGGTTATGTGAGACCGGTTACTAGCCATGGGTAAAATGTAGTCTAACGAAAGAGTATGACTAGTTTCTTAGGGGTCTCACTCACATCGTAGTACGGACCAAAGTGTTCGTGGCCATGGTTCCATGTATTTAGTTCATAACTCGGGTTTGTGGCTTACTTTGTGTTCCACTATAATCCTTGGTAAATCGGGTAATCCCCGTCATCGGAAGATGTGTTTTGGACCGGTTGTCCGTATATTATCAAAGAACTGTATTTGCATAACTAAACCTTTGGAAGGATTTACTTTGATGCATTTGATTATATCTCTTGAGATTTATGAACTGTATGTTCTCTCTAGGCTTTAAGCCTAACACTTTTTCTCAAATGATGTGTATAACAGGTTTCCCTTAGCGGTGGGTTGTCAGGGTTTTGAGAGACGGGTTTGGTCTCGAGGCATTTTGAGATGACTAGTATTGTAACTGGGCATTTGTTAAGTCCCATTCTTTTGGTGAATTATGGATTGTCAACTGATGTAATCTTGATAGAGGTGTCTAGATTAGTTTGTTGATGAATCTTATATCTGTGCAGGTTTTGTAAAGTCTTAAGGACTGATCCCCTTTATGGGAGGTTTATATCAATACGAATGTCATGTTTCCAGGTTTCCAGGTTTTATTTTACTCTGAATTTCAGGGATACTGCGCTCATTTGGTGGAATGTCATTCAATCCACCCTATCTCTTGCTGTGTTGGCTCAGTTGTCTTGGGCCGAGTTCAAGAAAAAGTTGTTAGAAGAGTTCTGCAATGAAAGAACAATGGACCGAATCGAGAAAGAATTCCGGTCTCTGGTAAAGGGAGGCCTGACGGTGAGGGAGTACAACCGTCAGTTCATGGAGAAGCTTGATCTGGTGGGGCACGCTGCCCCAACAGAGAAGGATATGATGAAGGCCTATCTGAATGGTCTACCCGCGGACATGCAATCCATGGTCCACAATTCTAAAGCTTCTAACCTCCGCGAGATGGTTGAAGAAGCTCAGTACATGGAAGAGATGTTCGCGAGGAACAAAGCTGAGAAAGCTGTGGTGGTGACTGATAAGAGAAAGTGGGAGAGCAGTTCTGTACCTCCCAAGAGAACCCGACCTTTTGTCGGAAACCGAAGCTTCGGCGGTTACCAAGAAGCCAGATGGTGCTCGAAGTGTCGAACAAAGCACCACGGTAACTGTAGCACCACTTCTCAAGCTTGTTTCAAGTATGGGAAGTCTGATCACACCGCCCGCGACTGTTCTATCGCGGAGATGGTCTGCTTCGAGTGCAAGGCGCCGGGGCACGTGAGAAGAAATTGCCCGAAGATTGTGTCGGGTAGCGTGGCGGCAAAGAAGGAGAAACCTCCGCGGGTTCCGGGTCGAGCATTTCAGATGACGACCGAAGAGGCCAAGGCATCCGCTGATGTGGTATCGGGTACTTTTCTTATAAACTCTGTACCTGCTCGTATTTTATTCGATACGGGTGCCAGTTTCTCTTTCGTATCTGAGTTGTTCTGTCAAAAGATTGCTATGCCTACTAATAGTCTTGAGGATGCGTTAGTGGTAGAGATAACTGATGGTAGTCAAGTTCTGATCCGCAATATTCTGAAGAAGTGTACTCTCAGGATCGAGGGGAGAGAATTCTCGATCGATTTACTACCGATGTTTATCGGAGGCTTTGATGTTGTGGTCAATATGGGTTGGTTGTCAAACAATCATGCCGAGATCGTATGTTCCGAGAAATTTATACGACTTCCCAATTCCAATGGCGAAGTTGTTGTGATCTATGGTGAGAAGAGAAAGGGCAAAGTGGCGATAATCACAATGGCGAGGGCACACAAGTGTCTGATAAAAGGATGTTCGTCTTTCCTAGCCTATATGATCAATGCCAAGTTAAAGAAATCAAAGCTTGTTGATGTGAAGATTGTGCGTGAGTTTCCAGATGTCTTTCCTGACGACTTGCCCGGGTTACCACCCGATCGGCAAGTGGAGTTCCGGATTGACCTTGTGCCTGGAGCAACACCAATTGCTAAAGCTCCTTACCGTTTAGCGCCGTCAGAGATGGAAGAAATGATGGCACAACTCCAAGAGCTTTTGGAGAAGGGCTTTATAAGACCGAGTTCGTCACCCTAGGGAGCTCCGGTCTTGTTTGTAAAGAAGAAAGATGGCACGATGAGAATGTGCATTGACTATCGTGAGTTGAACAAAGCTACAGTAAAGAACAGGTATCCGCTTCCGAGAATAGACGACTTGTTCGATCAACTTCAAGGAGTGGGATGTTTTTCCAAGATTGACTTACGTTCGGGTTATCATCAGGTGAAGGTGAGAGAAGAAGACGTTCCGAAAACAGCTTTCAGAACACGTTACGGCCATTACGAATTTCTTGTAATGCCTTTTGGCCTAACGAACGCACCGACGATATTTATGGACTTGATGAATAGAGTGTGCCGACCATTCCTCGACAAGTCGGTCATTGTATTCATTGATGACATACTCGTGTACTCCAAGAGCGAGTCAGAACACGAACAACATCTGCGGGAAGTGCTTGAAGTGTTGAGAAAAGAAAGATTGTACGCCAAGTTTACCAAGTGTGACTTTTGGCTTAAAGAAGTACAATTTCTGGGTCACGTTGTCACTCGAGACGGAGTGAAAGTGGATCCCTCAAAGATTGAAGCTATGATGAATTGGGAATCTCCCAAGAGTCCGCCAGAGATCCGAAGTTTCTTGGGTCTGGCGGGGTACTACCGGAGATTTATCCAAGACTTTTCGAAAATCGCTTCTTCCTTGACAGTTTTGACTCGAAAGAATGTGAAGTTTGAATGGACCGAAACATAAGAGAAGGCGTTCCGGATACTTCAAAAGAAGTTGTGTGATGCTCCGATCTTGTCGTTACCTGAAGGGTCAGAAGACTTCGTGGTTTATAGCGACACTTCGAAAATGGGTTTGGGTTGTGTGTTGATGCAAAAGGGCAAGGTGATTGCCTACGCATCAAGACAACTCAAGATTCACGAGAAGAATTATCCTACCCATGATCTAGAGTTAGCGGCGGTGGTGTTCGCTTTGAAACTTTGGCGACACTACCTCTACGGCACAAAATGTACACTTTTCACCGATCATAAGAGCCTGAAGTATGTCTTTGATCAACAAGAGCTGAATATGAGGCAAAGGCGGTGGCTCGAGTTACTTAAAGATTATGATTGTGAATTGCTTTACCATCCGGGTAAGGCGAACGTGGTGGCCGATGCGCTAAGTCGGAAGGACTACAACGGAAGTATTCGGGCTACCAATTCTAGAATCGAACTAGTGTCTAGCCTTGTTGAAAGGATCAAGGCATCGCAGGCTGAAGCATTGTTAGAAGAGAATCTCAAAGAGGAAGTCATGACAAAACAACGTTTTCTCTTAATGGAAGATAGCCGTGGAGTGAAACTGTTCAGCGGTCGCGTGCGGGTACCCAAGCTTGGGGGTAACCGGGATCTGTTGCTTGAAGATGCACACAAGTCCAAGTATTCCATTCATTCGGGGAGTACAAAGATGTACAGGGACTTGAAACTGCATTATTGGTGGCCAGTAATGAAACTTGATGTGGCACGTTATGTAGAGCGTTGTGTGACGTGTTCGCAAGTTAAGGCCGAACATCAACGACCGTATGGAAGTCTTCAGTCTTTAGAGATTCCCGAGTGGAAGTGGGAGCATATCACCATGGACTTCGTGACGAAGTTGCCTAAAACTCTTCGAGGTCACGATACCATTTGGGTGATAGTTGATAGATTGACAAAGAACGCACACTTCTTGGCTATGCGTGAGACTCTATCGATAAGAAGAGACGACCGATAGAGTTCCAAGTGGGCGACCGCGTGATGCTTAAGGTGTCGCCATGGAAGGGCATTATCCGGTTTGGAAAACGTGGGAAGCTGAGTCCCCGTTTCCTCGGACCTTTCAAAGTGCTTAAACGGGTGGGTTTGCAAGTCTACCAGTTGGAACTGCCACCGGAGTTAAGCATAATACACAACACGTTTCATGTGTTACCTTCGAAAGTGTTTGGCTGTGGAAGACAACGTTATTCCCCTCTCAGAGTTAAGTGTGGATGAAGGTAACCGTTGTGTGGAATAACCCGACGCCATCTTAGAGAGAAAGTCTAGGAAGTTGCATCACAAAGAAGTCACTTTGGTCAAGGTGCAGTGGAAGCATCACCGGGGAGAAAATGTGACGTGGGAAGCCGAGGAGGATATGAAGCGAAGATATCCTCACCTTTTTGAGTAGTTGGGATTTCGGGGACGAAATTATTCCCAAGTTGGGGAGGATTGTAACACCCCGAGTTTCGTTTGGTCGATTTGCGAAGAGGAAAAGATTTGAGATTGAGGTTTCTGCACTGTTCTGCAGGGCGCACGACCCGTGCGCCCTCCTTCAGAGAAAACGCACGGGTCGTGCGTAAGAATCAGTGGCAAGGCAGTGGGCTTGCGCACGGGTCGTGCGCATTTCCTTCTTTGAGGGCGCACGACTGTCAGGCTGCTTTTTGGAGTTGCCTTAAATATCTCATTTGTGAGATATTTCTAAAAAAATATCCCTTTTCTCAGTCTCTCTCTCTATTTCTTTTTCCTTTTCTTCTTTCGATCTTCGAGTCTCGTTTGGTTGCTAGTTTGTGGTGTTTCTAGCAAGGGGTCGGTGTTTTAAGCTTCACCTCTTCGTCGTGATCGATATCTGGTTTTCCGGGTTTTATTCTAAAACCTACTGGTGAGTTCCTACTACCATTTTACAAAGTTTATACATGTAAAAACTCTTATTTGCGAAATCCGAAGTATTTCTACGGTATGATTTCATGTTCTCTACATTTTGATATAAATGAAGTTTTTGGTGATTTTCGGGGTTCCCGATCAGTTTTGACTAAAATGTCGGGTTCCGCCTTATTAGAAGCAAAATGATGTTTACTTGCCCATGTTTGTGGCTTATTGAAAGAATGTATATAAACTGGTTTTATTATTTTCTTTCTTACCAGCAGTTGGTCTGGAAAATGGCATTTTGAAATATAAATGTGTTGAAAGTTGTTTATCTAGCTTTAAAATGGTCACATGAAATATTGTGACAAGTCATGACTATACTAGTGGATCCCTAGGTATCGAGTCGGCTTATTGTTGGGATGTTTGTACCCCTCCTGTTGTAGTTCGATACATTTGATCTTCAGGGGCACTTAGTACGGTTATGTGAGACCGGTTACTAGCCATGGGTCAGATGTAGTCTAACGAAAGAGTATGACTGGTTCCTTGGGGGCCTCACTCACATCGTAGTACGGACCGAAGCGTTCGTGGCCATGGTTCCATGTATTTAGCTCATAACTCGGGTTTGTGGCTTACTTTGTGTTCCACTATAATCCTTGGTAAATCGGGTAATCCCCGTCATCGGAAGATGTGTTTTGGACCGGTTGTCCGTATATTATCAAAGAACTGTATTTGCATAACTAAACCTTTGGAAGGATTTACTTTGATGCATTTGATTATATATCTTGAGATTTATGAACTGTATGTTCTCACTAGGCTTTAAGCCTAACATTTTTTCTCAAATGATGTGTATAACAGGTTTCCCTTAGCGGTGGGTTGCCAGGGTTTTGAGAGACGGGTTTGGTCTCGAGGCATTTTGAGATGACTAGTATTATAACTGGGCATTTGTTAAGTCCCATTCTTTTGGTGAATTATGGATTGTCAACTGATGTAATCTTGATAGAGGTGTCTAGAATAGTTTGTTGATGAATCTTATGTCTGTGCAGGTTTTGTAAAGTCTTAAGGACTGATCCCCTTTATGGGAGATTTATATCAATACGAATGTCATGTTGCCAGGTTTTATTTTACTCTGAATTTTAGGGTGTTACAGTCGGTGGGTGTGTCCCGCCTACGCTCGTACCGAGGGGTGTGTCTCATTTATGCCAATGGGGGGTGTGTCCCAAATTAAGGCAGTATGAGCCAGACACGCTGTTACTTTCGAGTGACAGTAGTGTGTGCCAAAAGCGAGTTTATGAATGTGTTTATTTTTATAAAACTGAATTGGTTTATAATTGCTTATAAATCTTTTATTTGATGCGGGAGTTGTGAACCGTTATTAGAGGGAGCTCACTAGACCTTTCGGTCTAACTCTCGCTCTTTCAAACTAAAAACCTTTTCAGGCGTGAGGTAGGAGGATCGAGCAAGAGTAAGAAGAAGGTGTGGTTCAGAGTTGGGTTAGAAAACCTCCATTATAGTTTTCGTTCCTTGTAATCTCAGTTGTGTATTAGGTTGTCATTCCGCAAACCTTGAAATGTAGATGTTTGATTTGGGCCCTTTGGCATTGTTAGTTAATAATTTTAGTGTTGCTTTATATCGCGAGTTGGGTGTTACAGTTGGTATCAGAGCCATAGTTTAAGGGATTTAGGTGAGCGGATGGGCCTAAGCTTAAACTATGGAGTAGGGGGACACAACTGAGATTTAGGAAACCTTTAAGGAAGACCTTGATTATCGAGAGTCGTGACAACGATAGTGAGTACTCTCATGTAAGTTAAATTTAGAATTGCATGTGGCCAATGCCATTATGAATTTACAGGTGCATAGGCATACTCGATTTCTATTGTTGAGTTATTGGATGGGTGTAGTTTTTGAGTAGAGAGTCCTACCATTGAAATGATAGTGTTGGTCTGGCGTGCTGTGTGAGTTCGCTTATGGTTTTAAGGTTAATACCGTTTGGGATGAGTATCGTGCGGGATGTAGATATTTCGTTTGAGAAAGGACCTCTTGGGTCCATAAGGAAAAGAATATCGATTGGAGGTGAGCTTTTCGCTTCGAGGGAGTCTCCGGTTTGGTAGTTTGTTATGTCGATCATTGGGAATCAGGAGAGTGTTAACCCAAAAATCGAAGGATAGAAATAAGGCTTTTGAAGCTGTAGTTAATTGAAGGGTGGTTGAGAGACGATATCAGTGTTGACTGATAAAATGTAGTGAGGATCAGATGAAAATGAGCTATTGTTGGTAAGTTTGTTTGGGGTCAAGGTGAGGACGCATGATTTGAGAATTAATAGTCGCGATGGTAACTGGTTGTTAGACATTCAAGGATATTGGGAAGCATTGGTGCAGGAGGTTGTGGCAAATGTGAGGACCTTGATTGGTTGGTCGGGAGTAAGAAGTCTGGGATGAATTATAGTGTGTGCAAGCAGTTGACCTTGTTAGAGTAAATAGCCTTCAATGTCAAGTGAGTCTCATGCATTGTGTTTCAAACAAATTGCTGGAGTCCTTAATATAGTTCATATCAGATATCTTAGTGTGTGTGTGCCTTGCGAGGTACTCGTTTAAAAAAACGTGACGATGCATGTAAACGTGTGTTTGTATTGAAAAGACAAGTTTATTGCGTTGAGTGATAAAATTTCGATTTTGGTGTGGGAGAATTATTTTATCCCTTTATAAAAGAGTTAACATTAGTTGTGAAAATCATAACAGCGTTTGATCACATGATTTTATAAGTGCATTTGGTACGAACACGTGATGTCATATCAATGAGGGTGAGAGTCATTTGACTCGCTCCGTGTAAGCAATTTTGTAGTATTTTTATAATTTGTGTGGGTAATGTTTAGCGAAAATAAATTCAATTGTGTCATCATCGATTTTGGAGTGGGGGTGAGGCGTAATTTGTCGTGGAGTTGAGAATGAATGATCCTCGAGATCGTTGTGCATGGTTAATCAATGATGTTAGTGTAGTGTGGTGTACACTCAAGCTTGTTTCATAATGTGGTACATACTAAATTTTCAAATGTCTCAAAAGTTTAAATTTATGGTGTGTCATGCATGAAGGCTATGAACTCTCTAGATCGTGAGGAAGGGTTTGAGAGTGGAAGTGGGGCGCTCGAACAGTGGGTGGTCGACTCATGACTTTGGTATTTCTTTTAAGGAAGGGTGGTGAATAGTAGAGGTGGTTAATAGAGGCCTTGACCTTTGACGTTAAGGATGATTGTATTATAGTGGCTTAACCATTTGCTCAGTGACTTGAGATGTGGATGTCGGCAAATAGTTGGGTCTGGGGTGGAATTTGAAGTCGTTAAGATACTTTTATAGCAGTAAGTTGCTGCATTGGAAGAGATAGGTTTCATTGGGAATCCTTGTTGGTTGGAGACATGGTGGAAGTATCACAATGCCGACTGTTGATGTTGAAGTCAGAGACCATTTTCGTGGTTAATAGTGGGACGCTGAAAATGAAGAAGTAGCTATGGATAGTTTTGTGGGGTTTTCGTGAGGAAGCGAAGAGTTATTCAGAAAAAAGGTGTGTACCCGGTGTGATGTTGGGCCACCTTGTGCGAATCTTACAAAAATGGAAGACCGCTAGTTCGGTCAAGTGATTTTTTATTTCAATGAAGTTTTTATGGTTTATGTGGGAGTGGAGTTCATATATAGCACAACTAGAGGGTTGCACTTTGAGCATTTAAGTCTACGAGGTAGTACGCTTAATCTTTCAGGCTGCTGGAATTTGTTTCTAGCAGGTCGCGATGAGTCGACAAGGAGCGTTGTCTTGTTGAGTGGTTTAGAGGATCATAGTGTTGCAATTTATTCAGATTCGAGAAAGACAAGGTCGTGAAATGCCTTGAATTCAGATATTGGTGTTATGATCAGTGAGAAGAAGACGATATATGTATGTGTGCAAAGTGGTCATGAAGATTATGGTTGTTCTATGATGAGGTGGTAGGGTGATGGTTGTATCTTTGAGTTGGTAATTTTTATGCCAAATCTAGACGTGCAGGTCGTTAAAGTGGTAAGGAGCTTCCTTAAGGATATGAAGAAGGTTGGTATTATTGATATAGGATGAGCGTCCTCGTCCAGAGATTTCGGGGGAACGATTTGTAAGTGGCGAATATGTGGATGGGACGCGTGGATGTTTGGTTGGTATCGGGGTATTACTAAGTTGAGGATAATTTTTGAATGATAGTTGACGGCTATCTAAGAGAGGAACCATGTGTTCTGGGGTGTGGCGAGTTTTGGGGCAAGTTTATCTTATACCCCTAGAATGTTGATGGAAGTGTCGAACTGCTTAGTTCAGGAGGTTGTGTAGTAGATAGGAAATCCGTGAGCACGTCGAAGTATTCTTTGGGGGTGAAGGGATGCTAACAAGATTGGGCAATCCTGTTTGGAGAGCGAGAACTGTGCGGTGCTTGTGAGTAGTGGGTGATGTTTTGGGAAGAGCTTGGTAGATTATCTTACATAAGAATTGTGGGTAATCGATTGGTTGAGTATAGAATGTAAGTGTGTATTCAACACATTTAGGGAATCATTTAGGAATGGAGTGAACAGTGTTGGGGGAGCCGTGTTCCGTACATCGAGAAGAGAATGAATATATTATGATGGAAATGCGGGTAATCTGAGAGTAAGAAGTTTGGCAAGTGATACAAAATGTGGAACTATGTTTTCTTAGATTTTTTCCGTTAGTAAGTTTATGAACCCCTAGCGTGGCTGTGAGAATAAGATTATGACGTACACTGCGATTTTGGTGTTGAGTAATCTAGATTGTGTGGTTGGCCTAAAGCTTGCACCACTAATCAATGAGCCGGTCTTTAGAGGTGGTGGTTGGATGTAGTGCTTAGAGTGAAGGACCAAGTGTCAAACTTAGTATTGCGTGGAAAAGGTTTCATGTGGGGTTGTCTTCCAGTGTTAAGCTATTCGGTATGGTTTGAGGTCAACATGATCACTTCGGGTTTGAACGAGCGATGCTCGGTCTCATTGCAAATTTGGTTGGGCGGTTGTTGGAGGTGATGAGAAATTGAAGTATGTGTCATATTAATTTTGTCAATTGGAGCTAGTTGACTATGAAAGTGACGAGTGGTGGAAGTTTTTCTGTTCTTCAGGTAAGAAGTTGGGGGTGATGACGTTAGGCGTGACGTATGTTTCATGCGTATGAGTTGTGCAACATCGATGAGTTGTGACCATTGGGGTTCAGGAAAGAAGGTGTTTTTTCGCACTAGGCGTAGGTAATGCTGAGGGAACCTGTTTTGCTATGATGGGGTGCTTAATGAAGAAAATCATAATGGTAGGTTCATGGTGATGTCTAAGGTTGACATCGTGTTAAGTTGGCAATTTGAAATTTATTATCTTAGTCCGGGATTCATGCTATTGGGGCGCTATCTCTGGTGAAGTTTGTTAGTGAAAGGAAGTAAAGTGGTATGTGAAGCCTTAAAGAGACACGTTGTAAAAACCGTGAGTTCATGTGTATGGACAAAACAGACGGTATCTGGTACGGTTAGTCTGTCAATTGGTATGGCCTTGTTTCTGGCAGAATATCTCAGGTATTAGAGTGAAATTAAATTGATATGATTAAAAGGACGTGAAACTTGTAAATCTCAAGTTGAGAGGTTTTAAGACACAGTCTCATTGGATTCAAGATCATCCAATATGAAGATCGCAATCTGAAGCTAAAGCCGGAACGTCGACTCTCGATATTAAAGTCTATGTCTATTTGTAATAAATGTCAAAGTAATCAATGTAATTGCTTGTTTATTATATTAGTTAACTTAGTTTAAATATCTATTTCTAATAGATATTAGATCTAGTTTATCATAGTTAGATAAAGTTAACTTCATTAGTTATTATCTAAGTTAGTTAGTTAGATAGAATATCTAAATATTAGATATTAAGTTAGTTTTATTGTTTAATATTGCAACTTGTTGTTGCAAGTTGTAGGAAGTGTGTTAGATACACTAAGATTAGATATCTTTGTGTATCTCTCAATCTCTCTAACAAGATCAAAATATAATCATACACACACAAACACACACTAGAAGGTGTAAAAGAGAGAAAAACAGAAAACACATTTCATGCTTGAATCGATCAACCTTGTAACCATATCTATAAATCAATACAGGTTGGTAATCGTTATTGTGTTGTTTCTAAGAACTTGATATTAGTATTGTTGGACCGACAATTGGTATCAGAGCCTGATTAAGATCAAAATCAAGTTTTTCTGAAAAACGTCTATGTGTTCTTATTGAAAATCGATTTAGTGATTTAAACTGTTTTAGGTATTAAAATCGATCAGGTTGTGATCGATTAGCATGATAGATAGAGTTGTTGTTGATTAATTTCAGTATTAAGCTTTATTCGAGTTCCAATTTGTGGATTTAGTGAGGAAACTGTCGAGAACAAAAAGTCACTGTGCGATAAATTTTTTCTTCAAATAGTGTGTTTAAGTGAGATCGAGTGCTTACATTCAGTACTAGAAGTGTTTCTAGACATATTGATAGAGATTTATACTGCTAATCGACAAAGAAAACAAGTTTCAGTTGATTTTTCGTAGAACAGTACGAACAATCGCAAAGCAGAAGAAGAACACACGCAAAGTCAAACTTTGGGCATCTAGCCTGAAATGCAAAGTCCAACTTTGCGCCTCCCACTACAATCGCAAACTTCACTTTGCGCTCCTCAAGTGAAACGCAAAGCCTACTTTGCGCTTCTCAAACAGCACGCAAAGCACACTTCTCGCTTCAACCTGAAACGCAAACCCAACTTTGCGCATCCAACCTGAAACGCAAACCCAACTTTGCGCGTCCAACCTGAAATGCAAACCCAACTTTGCACGTCCCACGTGAAACGCAAACTCAACTTTGTGCATCCCACGTGAAATGCAAACCTTCATTTGCGCACGCAAACCTCTCTGCTCCAATCACTGTTCCAGACTTAGAATATTTTTCTGAGAATTTTTCGAAACTGTAATAGGGTCTTTAAAAGTCATAAATTTTTTTCTCTAGGGGCGCTGCCCCCATACCCCCGCAAGTCTGCCTAGGGGGACAAAATTTCTTGTGTGATCAAATTTTATCTGTTTTTAATTTGCATTAACGATCATATCTGTCAAGTTTTCTCTTAATCAATACAAGATGACCTCAAGAGAAGCTCTAGCTATCGGAACCGACACGTAGCCACCTGTACTCTTCAGAGGAGAGTATGAGCAGTGGAAAGATCGGTTCATGGACTTCATTGAAAGACATGATCTGGGTATATTCATTAGAAAATCTCTGAGTGAAGGGAGTATGACAGTGCCAGGATCTTAATTCTTAACAAGAATAAACACTCAGAAACCAATATTAAAGAAGCTGCGGAATAGCACTTTAATATTCAGAAAAACAATGAAACAGTAAATCAGAATCACAACTTGTAAACTCTTATTGAATGATTAAAAATCACAAGATTTTACACACAACCTCAATACTGATGAACATGCTCACCAATACGAATTCTACTTCTCTAGAATTAGGGATCTAACCTTGAGGTTGATTCTCTCTATGAAAGCTAAAAACTTAGAATTTCTCCAAAAAACTATCAATTCTAAACTATTCTATATATACTGAAGATAAAAGATAATTACAAATAAATAAAAGATCTTCTGTATATCCTTCTATAGTTATCTTCAAGTCTTCCATAATTATCTTCAAACAATCCAGCTGTCTTCTTTCTATGCAAAGTCTTCATTATCTCATAAGCAGCATTAATTCTTCAGCAGTATTAACACTCTGAGTAGTATTAAGTTCAGCAGTACTAACCATGCTCAGCAGTATTAACTTTGTTCTAGCAGTACTAACTCCAGCAGTACTAACTACTTAGCAGTACTAAACTTGCTTAGCAGTAGTAACTTCTTTCAGCAGTATTAATCTTTGATAAGCAACACTAACCTGTATCAGCAACATTAACATCAGAAGTAGTAACCAGGTTCTGCTAGCAGTATTAAATGTACTTAGAAATTCTTCAGTTCCCAACAATCTCCCTCTAACTTGACTTTGAGGAAGAGAAGTCAAGTTCTTCAGATGCTCCCAAAATACCATTCTTCGGATCCCTGTATCAACATTTAGCCCCAAACTTTGATTGATCATTCTCTGAATCAGATACTTTTCCATTTCTGAGTTTTCAACACATCCAAGCTTCTTCTTCAACATTGCATGAAGCTTCAGTCTGCTATGGTTGTATACTCTATCCACTAGGAAGTAGTCTATGTGATTTCTATCCAAAGTCACTGCATATACTCCACTAGTTTCATATAGAGTCCAATTGTTGACTGTTTGAAACACATTTCTTATCACATGCTCCACTTCTTCAGGTTTGAACATCATACACAGATACTCCATTACAAGTTTTGTAATTGAAATCCTTGGAGCTTTTAACTGATCTGCATACAACTTCATCCCTATTTCAAACATTTCTTCTATATCAGACCTGGAGCATGTTCTGACAATCTTTGCCCAAGTGTTGAATACCTCATACTTTTCATCCTTCCTCTTGAGCCTGATGTATTCCTTTCCATCCACTATCAATATATCCCAGTGAATAACTTCAGGAGGCTTTACACCAACAGGTTCAACTGAAATTGGTTCAGGCACTTTGTCCATCACTACCATGTACATATTTACATCATCAGTGCTTGAAGGCTCTTTCTGTTCAGATGGCTCAAGTGCCCCTTCTTCTTCAGCAACCTTCTCAGCCTCTCCTTTAGTTATTCTAGGCTTCTTGATTATCTTACTCTTTGCCATCATCTTTGTACTTTTTAAAGTCCTTAGACTTTCACCAATAGTGGCTTCTTTCTTTGGTAGTGTTTCTTGCTCATCTGGAAAAGGTTTTTCTAGCATGAAATCATTGCTTTCTTTCATTCTCTTCTCCATCTCCACCCTGGCAGTTTCATTCCCTTGAAGCTTGGTCATTTCAGAGTTGTATAACTCTTTGATCTGCTCAAATGTCATCTTGGAGAACATCTCCTTTCTGACTCCTACAGCACCCTTGAGAAAAGTTATCATTTTATTTCTCTCTTGGTTACCAAGGAATGTATTTGAGGGTTGTCTCTTCTTTGCAGCTTTCTTGACCACCACAGACTCCTTAAGGGTTGTTGCAGCTTTCTTCTGAGCTGTTTCAGTTGCCAGGTTTTGTTGATAAGCTTTATTCAGTTCTGCAGCTAAAGCCTTAGCCATTTCCCTGTCTTTCTCAACTTGGACTCTTTCTTCTTGCTCAATGTTTTCTTGTAACTTTCTGGCCAAAGCTTCATCTGACTCAACCAACCTTTTCTTTTTGATTGGTTGATCAGATTCCACCATCTTAGCTTTGCCTTTGTCCTTGCCTTTTGCTTTATCAACACTAACTTTCTTGACAACTTCAACATTTTCTTTGATGACAACTCCTTTGGCCTTTGAGGTGACCTTGGGAGTATCATGCTTGGCTTTGATTAATGCTTCAGCTGTCTCAAGCTCTTCCTTATTTCTGCTCTGAAGATCAATTAGTACTTCTTTCACCATTTCTGCTGCTTCATTCAGTTCAACAACATTAACAGTTTCTGCTGCTATATTTGATTGAGCAGCATTAACTGTTTCTGCTGCTATTGATGTTACTGCTGCTGCTTGTACTGTTTCTTTACTTACCCCTTCATAAATCTCCCTCTCAACACTGTGTTTCTCCCCCTTATCTGTAGCCTCTTCCATGTGTAACTCATCTTCTGACTCCCCCTTTTTGGGAGCATCATCCCCTGATTTCCTTCTCTTTAGCACAAACTGTTTCTTCTTCCTTTACTGGACTAGTCTCATCACCAATTTCTTGAGTTTGGTAATTTGCACTTGTTGGGACAAGATTACCAACTTCATTTCTTCTATGTCAGCTCCTTGTTTGATAACATCCAGGTTGATGTTTCCCATAGTATCCATCAATTCTTGATAGTTATATCTGTCCTCACCTTCTCGAGAAGTGTTACCCTCTTTTGAAGGATCATAGGATCTTTTTGTAGTGGGAACCTTCTACCTAACAGAAGTACTCTCCACCCCCGTGGGTTCTTGGAACCAGGGACCTTTGGATGATTGCTCACCCAAAGTTGCCATTGGGAAGGTCTTATTTATGTTACCACTGACCTCCTCTGTGCTAGCAGGAGTAGTGGCAGCCTTAGCACCCATATGCTCAACCATCTCCTCAGTGAGCACCTCCTTGGGGTTGGGAGACACCCCTGTGGTTTCCCTGTAGATATTCTCTAAAGGAGAATTCTCCTTTAGAGGGCTTAAAGGCTCTATGGGTGATGGTACAAGAAGGGAAGGAGCCTTCTTTACCTTTTTCCTTGTATATGTTTGGATGATTGGAGAAATTGGCTTATGAATTAAGGACTATGGGATAGATATAGAGTGGGAAGGTTGGGATTGGCTAGCAGTGGGATGGTCTAATGAGGGCCTTGACCCTGCTGCCATACCTTCTTCAGTGTGGGACACCACCATCATTGTAGAGAATAATGGGGTGTCAACTCCTTCCGAGTCCAATGGGGATCTCTTCATGTTTGAAAAGACCTTACCTTTGGGAATTTTTGGTACATATACCTCATCAAAGTGAGGCATATCCGTCAATTCGTGGGTTATAACTTCTTGTACAAACCTGGGGTACATGTAAAAACTCTTCTTGTTTCCCAAGTTTGATACAAGATCACTAAAAATCATCTTTGAAAAATTGTACTTTCTGGCAGTGGCCAAGCAGACCAAAGCATATGCAATGGTGCTGCTAAACTCACTCCATCCAGTAGTCTTTTTAGAAATGCAGTGCATTAAGGTATGAACAAGAAAACGCCATTGGGTATAAAATTTTGCTTTTGAGAATTTAAAACCACCCAATTGGCCTCCATACCCCATTCTTGATAAATTGGAGAACAAGTCCTCATTAGGAAGAAAAGTAATACCTTCAACATCGTCTAGACGTAGACAGATGCGTATCACCTCTTCAGTAACTGACAAGGGTTTGTCACACACCCTTGTTTTCAGAATCTGCACACCATTCTCTGTGACTATGGTGGCATTTGCCCAGAATTTCCTTTGATGCTCTATGTATATTGTTGGCGACACAGTTAGAGCATGGGCAATGTGACTAGACTTCAGAAAATCCACAATCTGATGAAATCCTGCAGCTTGCTTTGGCTTTTGTAGCATCGCGATTTCATTATGCTCGTCAATAAATGCCATAGACGCCATTGAGCTTGAATAATCTGTACTGGAACACTTGGTTCTTGAGAGAAAAGGTTAGAGAGCAGATGAATAGAAAGCAAAGAGTCGTTATGAACTTTTGGGCGGGAAAAAAGGGTATTTATACGATTCGGGACATAAGCAGTATTAACTCCTAGCAGTATTAACTAACTAGCAGTATTAACTGAGAGCAGTATTAACCATTAGCAGTATTGACTAACTAGCAGTATTAACTGAGAGCAGTATTAACTACTAGCAGTATTAACTAACTAGCAGTATTAACTAAGAGCAGTATTAACCACTAGCATTATTAATTAACTAGCAGTATTAACACTGCACTTACACCCTTTTAAGCATGGCAATTAAATTTCTTTTTAACCCAATCTTATATTCCTTCTCTCCATTTGCCACCATCCTTTTACTACTTCTCTTACCACTTATCTTACCTCCATCTGGAGTATCACAAAAAGAGAAACATGTCCTCCATAAAATCTTTTGAAGTTTTGAAGGCAGTCCATGTTACCTGTTATGTGCCAAGAGCAACCACTATCTACATGCCAAATGCTCTTCCTCTTGAGCTGTTGGTTGCCCTGCACACTTGATGAATCAGTTAGTCTTGGAGGGAACCCAAGCCAAAGTGGTCTTGGATTGTCCTTTCTCATTTATATAATCTGTCAGTTTGGTCTGGATGAGTTGTTTAGGAATCTCATGGCTGGAATACTTTGTCAAGATTATAGGCTTGGCAGCACTACTACTAGAAGCAGCACTAGCCTTGTTAGCAGTACTAACTTGGTTAGCAGCACTATTTCTGTTAGCAGTACTATCTGGGATAGCAGTACTAACAGGTTTCTTTACTATAGGAACCCAAACTTGAACAAAGTTGTTTGTTTTCTTAGTCTTTAAATTACTCCTTGGCTTATTTGGAGTATTTTTCTTTATATTAGCAAACTTGTTCTGAGCATGAGATTTTAAAGGTGCCCTTCTCACATTCTCAGCCATGTGATTCCTCCTTAGCTTCCTATAACCAAAAGAGTTTTGTGGTTGTCTTTGAAAAGAGACTCTTTGGTTAATTGGTTTGAAATAACAGTATTTGGCAAGATGATTCAATTTGCCACAGATAAAACAAGGTTTTGGTCTATTGATTTTACTCAGATCAACCCCTTGTTTTTGTGCCCACTTATTATTCCAATTTCTTTGATTGCTCCTTCTTTTATCATGTTTTAGGGGCTCAGGCTTATTGCATGCACACTGTTTGCAAGAAACAGGATTCACAACAGTGGTCTGTTTGTAATGGACCTTACCAGACTTTCCCTCTGTATTCTCTATGTCCTTTGATTTGACCCAAGCCCTTCCACAGTCCTCATTGGTAATAATGTGATTTTCTAAGGGAATCTCTTTGTGATCATCCTCATTCTTACCATTAGAGTTCTCTTCTTCAGAGTCTGTTTCAACCACCACTTTGTCTAATGGATCTACCTTAGTAGCTCCCTCAGGCAAGTCCTTCCTGTCCTTGGTCTCTAGCAGGTCTGAAGTAGGAGGAATGTAGTTGTTGTTGTATGGTGGTGGTGTGGTATGATACCCTATTCCTGGCTTAAGCTTATCATGGATTTGGACCTTTAGAATTGAATCCATGGTTTTAGAAGCATATTAATACTTCTCAATGTCAAGCTTAGCTTTCTCATACTCACTTTTTATCTTCTCACACTCCTCTTCTTTCTTTTTAAGCTTAATCTCATACTGATCTTTCTCCCACTTCCAGTAATTTTTGTCATGTGCTGAAGCTCATTGGCTTGGAAACCTTTAATCTGTTCCTCAAATCTCTCAACAATTCTCACATAGTCTTTTATATCTTTCTCTAACCTCTTAAGGTCATCACTCATCTTCTGGTTGTGATGCCTGTACCTTTTAACAGTGTCAATACAGGATTTAGAGCAAAGATTAGAAATTACCTCTATGGGGATTTCTGTGCTTGAAGAGTCTGATCCTTTAGCCATGATGATGTTGATTTATGAGTTATACTAGCTCTGATACCACTTGTCAGGATCTTAATTCTTAACAAGAATAAACACTCAGAAACCAATATTAAAGAAGCTGTGGAATAGCACTTTAATATTCAGAAAAACAATGAAACAGTAAATCAGAATCACAACTTGTAAACTCTTATTGAATGATTAAAAATCACAAGCTTTTACACACAACCTCAATACTGATGAACAGGCTCACCAATACGAATTCTACTTCTCTAGAATTAGGGATCTAACCTTGAGGTTGATTCTCTCTATGAAAGCTAAAAACTTAGAATTTCTCCAAAAAACTATCAATTCTAAACTATTCTATATATACTGAAGATAAAAGATAATTACAAATAAATAAAAGATCTTCTGTATATCCTTCTATAGTTATCTTCAAGTCTTCCATAATTATCTTCAAACAATCCAGCTGTCTTCTTTCTATGCAAAGTCTTCATTATCTCATAAGCAGCATTAATTCTTCAGCAGTATTAACACTCTGAGCAGTATTAAGTTCAGCAGTACTAACCATGCTCAGCAGTATTAACTTTGTTCTAGCAGTACTAACTCCAGCAGTACTAACTACTTAGCAGTACTAAACTTGCTTAGCAGTAGTAACTTCTTTCAGCAGTATTAATCTTTGATAAGCAGCACTAACCTGTATCAGCAGCATTAACATCAGAAGTAGTAACCAGGTTCTGCTAGCAGCATTAACTGTACTTAGCAATTCTTCAGTTCCCAACAGACAGCTCCAAGGACAATGTGTTATACTACAAAGAAGAATGGAGAAAGAGTAGATCTAGATTGTCCATTACCACTTCGTATGTACTCAGACGAGCAAAGAAAGAGATATGACGCTGACAACTTAGCTTTATATTTCCTACTGAATGGAATGTCTGAGGAGATTTCAAAAGAGATCTTTTTTACATTAGAAAGCAAAGAGACTAAAGGAAAGTTGTTATGGGAACATATTAAGAAGCTGATGAGAGGATCAACAGTGTCATCAAGACTTAAGGTTTTGGAAGCTGAGAACTCTGATCTTCAAAAGAAAATATCAGATTTTGAAAAGAAGTTCTCAGATCTGTCAAAGAAAAGTGGTGAAGAGAAGAAGACTCTCGAACTTAAATGTTTAATGCTTTCTCAAAAAGTTGAAGACTTTGAGAAAGTAATCATATTGGAAAGAGATCAGTTTGCCAAAGAGAGGAAGGCAAATGATCAGAAGGGTGCTAAGAAGGGATTCGAAGAAGAAAGAAGCATCCTTGAAGCTGCTATTAGGAAGCTTAATGCAAAGCTATCTGAATTGTCTAAATTTGCCCTGACAGAGAAGAAAAAGAAGTCTGCATTTGAGAAGAAGATTGAGCTCATTATCAAAGAACGAGACAATTATTCTTCAAAGGTAAAAGAGCTTCAAGATATTATTTCAAAGACGGTGGTGGTGACTGAGCGAACGACTCCAGAGTCAAAAATCCACTCACCTTGAAATATTTCAGTTGGTTCTAACAATCCAGCCGCAAGCTCACATCAGAAAACTGCTCTTTTCAAAAGGTCAGTTAAATCTTCTAATCAGATTCATTCTACTAATTTTTTCTATGACAGGAATAAAGAATTTTCAGGTACACATCAAAGAAGGAGAAGAAGCTTCCAGGAAGAAGCTGAACTAGTCTGGAACAGGAAACCAGTTAAAGAAAAGTTGAAATGTAAAAACTCATGTGTACATACGCCGATTGCCAAGAAGAACAATGCGCTGAAAGGTAAACCTGATTTTGTTTACTCAAGAGATAAATTAATCAGTTTGTCAGGTAAGAAATTCTATTATTCTTATTGTCGTACACATGATCCTGTTCACAAGACAAGTGACCATTACTGGTATGGTTCTTACTCAGTAACCCCCATACGAACTGCAACTAACAAATATGGACCCAAATACCAGTGGGTACCAAAGAAAACTAAACCTGTGTTGCAGGCACTTACTGTCAAGGGGGAGTAGGAGAACCGAAGGCTTCTAAGTAAATCAGCTTAGAACCCGTACTTCAACGAAGTTTGGCTTCTAAACACAATAGTTTAAGACTCGCACTTCAATGATCAAAAGACCTTACTCTTGTGCTGATATGAGAAATTGTACTCAGATACTCAAAAGAGGAAATCAACCTTCAAGGGGGAGTACATACTTTTCTGAAATTTATGCATTGGATAGACATGATGACCTACACTTCAAAAAGGAAGTTGTGGATCTCTATCATGTGCTTTAGAACTGACATATTTTAGATGCATAATTTCAGGGGGAGTATAAAAAGGTGATGATTTCTGATTATTTCTGATCAGAACTCGTACTTTAAAAAGTTTTACTGCTTTTTGTATTTTCATTTTAAGTGAATAAATTTTACCTTGACTTGACATAAGACTTTTGCAGAATTTTTGAGAGAAGCTTATAAGTTCATATGTTTATGACTTAAAGCCTAGCTTCATGAGATGAAAGATCACACGTTAAGGTATAATTCTATATCTTCATCTCATATATGGTTGAAAGAAGGACAACTTTCAATCATTTGAAAACATTGTTTTTAATGTTCAAACCACTTCCCGATTTTTCAACAGATTTTATATTATGGAAGTGTGAATTTAAATGTTTTCAATAATCTAAATTGTTCTTTAACTGCAATAGTTAAACCAATCTGAGCATCACATGCATCATAGGAAAACAAAGAATCATTGTGCTAATAATTAACACAACTTCAATGGAATCACATTAACAAGTGATTTCTACCCATGAAGTTAATCCTTAGTGATTGAGTGTGCAAAGCGAAAAGAAATGAGTGTGATTAGAGAAAGCAAAAAGTTTAAAAGAAAGAGCGTGTGAGAACAGAGTTAAAAGAATATCACAACTCTGCACCAACTTTTTCTGAGCCGGGTAGCCACATTTCTAGTGATTCACAATTCTTTGGTGATCATTATTGAAACAGGCAACTAACTCATGCCAACTCTTGATCAAACCTCACTATCTACTCATTTTCTTCTCAAATAGAAAGTTTTTCACATTTTCTAAGGGGATGCAGCACATTTGCTATCTGATTTTCATTTGGAAAATCTGGATATTGAAAAGAAGGAAGTCTGCCCCACCTTCGCACTTCAATCATGCACATTGAGTCTGTGTTTAACTTACTGTTGTCTCAGTGGTTTACACAATTTTGAGCGTATAAGCGATCATCAAGTGCTTAATTCTTTCTATCACAAGCACGAACATACAAGGAATTTGTTTCTTTGTCATAACGTTTATAGAAATTACCTTTGTGGTGTTTCGATGATTAAATGGAAGCCCTGGGGGAGTCAACATCAAACAGCTCCTTTCCATTGTGTATCTGTTACACACAGTGACTTAGTGTTACTGACAGGCATGTTAACTGATTCATCAATTGATTCAGGTGTTACACGACTATTTTGTCTGGATTTGAAAAGACCTGGATGAATATCTTTTGAATTGACGGATCAGGGGCTCTAACCGCAAGATTGACATTTCTTACAACTAATTTTGATGAAGTCGTTGCACTTAACATCAAAAAGGGGGAGAATGACTACACAAGAAATGGCAAAGATCACATGTTTCAAGAATCACGTCCACTCTTCAAAGGGGGAGAATGTTAGAAAAAGACATGCTGATTCCAGAGCTAGAGAAAGAGATTGCATCTTCTAAGCTGAAAGAGAAGATCAAATTGCTACATCATTTTAGTAATGATCTTGATCCAAAGGGGGAGATTGTTAAGACACAGTCTCATTGGATTCAAGATCATCCAATCTGAAGATCGCAATCTGAAGATCGCAATCTGAAGATCGCAATCTGAAGCTAAAGCCGGAACGTCGACTCTCGATATTAAAGTCTATGTCTATTTGTAATAAATGTCAAAGTAATCAATGTAATTGTTTGTTTATTATATTAGTTAACTTAGTTTAAATATCTATTTCTAATAGATATTAGATCTAGTTTATCATAGTTAGATAAAGTTAACTTCATTAGTTATTATCTAAGTTAGTTAGTTAGATAGAATATCTAAATATTAGATATTAAGTTAGTTTTATTGTTTAATATTGCAACTTGTTATTGCAAGTTGTAGGAAGTGTGTTAGACACACTAAGATTAGATATCTTTGTATATCTCTCAATCTCTCTAACAAGAGCAAAATATAATCATACACACACAAACACACATTAGAAGGTGTAACAGAGAGAAAAACAGAGAACACATTTCATGCTTGAATCGATCAACCTTGTAACCATATCTATAAATCAATACAGGTTGGTAATCGTTATTGTGTTGTTTCTAAGAACTTGATATTAGTATTGTTAGACCGACAAGAGGGCATAACTTGATACGGAAGTCGTTCCCATAGAGTGAAATGGCGCATTCGAGGGAGAGCTCGTGGTGGACCATGTTTTGGAATACGTGGAATTTATGAAAAGAGTTGGAGTGATAGCGTGTAATCTGGAAGTGTTCGAGGAAAATCTGTTCCAAGCGTCACGCCTCTAGTTAAGAGAATTTATTGGAAGTTAGGCGTAAATACATTCTAAAGGTAGGTAAGCAAATAAGAAGTAAGGATCAAAAGAGATCCGTCATGCGAAAGTGCAATGGCGATATGATAAAAAGGGCAAGAGTCAATGTGGGAAATGGAAACGGACATGAGGTCCTAGTACCCTAGTTTGTTCAGCGATGTAATTCCGGGGACGAAATTCTTGTGAGGAGGGAATATTGTAATATCCGGACTCAAGTGTTTAATTTTAGAGTTTGGGTGAAAAGTTGAGCAAAACCCAAGGTTGGAAGGGCTAGTTGTAATTTCTAATTAAGGAGGTTTTAACTCTAGGGGATCCTCCCATTTGTTCTTGGCGGCTGAGATTTTATCAGAGAGTGAGAGAAAGAGACGTGAAGGTGATTTGGAGAAGGAAAGCAAGGAAGCTGTGGATTATAGAAGAAGCTCTACTCCAAACATCAAGGTAATCATCATTATTCCATCTTTAGTTCTTGGGGTTGTCTGATTACCTATTAGTTGGACTATTGGATAAGAAAAGAATGGAAATCCCCTATGTTCTTGGGGGAAAATCGAATTAATTGGGTTAGTTGATAAGGGGAGATGTTTAAGGACAATTCGTTGTCCTAACCCTTTATATTTTGGTAATCTAAGCATACCGTTTAGTGAGTTGTTGATCTATTTGGGATTTTGGGGTTCGTTTAAAACCCTTAATCGCCCATTTGGGCTCTGTGTTGAACACTCAATCCGGGCGCTCGACCTTTGAATGTGGAACTGGGGGAACCTGGGAGACGGGTGGCCCGGTGGTAGCTAGGAACTGGGGCGACCCGAGGGATTGCTTTGGACCCGGGAGTCGAGATGCAGGGCATACCCGGGAGACGGGGAAGCAAGGGGTGAGGATAGACCCGGGCGGGGCCGGGATTCGGCAGCCCGGGTGTGTAAAAGGGGAGCCGGGAGTCGGCGACCCGGGCGGGGCCGGGAGTCGGCAACCCGGGTGGGTGAGGGTGACAAGCCGGGAGTCGGCAACCCGGGCAGGGCCGGGAGTCGGCGGCCCGGGGGTGGTGGAGTGGGCTTTTATTTGTTAGATTCGAGAGAGTTTTTGTGGCCTTTATTTCACGACAAAATCATATCGTTATCACATCATTATCACATCATTATCGGCAATGGAGACATCAATGCAAGAAGTCTCATATGACACTAACAATATTTAAGAAATAAGGACAATATAAGATAATAGAAAATTATTAATAAATAATAATTTTTTTATTTGTTTTAATGTTTATTATGTGTAAATTAATTTGGAGGTCCAAAAGTGTTGTCGCATTTTCGTAGAATAGGGGTATTTTTGTTTGAACTCTTCCCTATATATAATATATGAAATATACAGTGTTAAATAGGGTGCTCACGGGTTGGGTTGATCGAGTTGAAGGCATTTTAACAACCCAACCCAATGTTGACGGTTTGAGAATTTTCAACCCAACCCAACCCAACCCAACCCAAACAAAAGTGCAACCCAACCCGTTCGGGTTGATCGGTTTGGTCGGCTTGATTGGGTTGTGTTTAAACAAAGTAAAAAAAATATTGAAAGCATAAAAATAAGGAAATTTTTCTTTGAAATACGATTAATCATTCAAAAGAATATACGAGTTAATCAAATATTTAGGTATTATATATAACTTTCCAATAATGTCCTCTTATGAGTTTCATTGTTCGTTATTGCCGAGTTGTTATTGGTAACTTATATATATATTAAAGGGAAATATAAATAATTTTAGAGAAGTCGCTAAAACGTTTATCGGGTTATCGTGTTGGTCGGGTTACTTTGAGCCTAACCCAATATCAACCCAATCGATTCAGGTTGTCCTAATTTTGTATCGATTATATGCTGGGTTACCTCGGGTTGATTTTTTTTGGGTTGGTCAAGTTAGGTTGATCGGGTTGGTCGGTTTTTTGAGCACCCCTAGTGTTAAAGCATCCATGATTCATTTTAATCAAAAGTTGATGAAAATCTTGAGGCAATCACGCTTCTTTAATGAGTCAAATGCTTCTGAAATAATTCTCCAACCGTATTTCGTGTGTAAAAAACTTGTCCAATTCCATATCTTGCAGTTTCCATCCATTTCCATATTAATGTCATACATTAAATATGAACCGGGTCATACAAAAAAGTATGATAATACACCTAATGTAATATCAAAAATAATTATAATAAAAACAAATTTATTCATGCCAAAATTTGGCGTCTTCCGGTAGTTTGACCTTACTGATAAATTAGGACCGGAAGATTAGATCGGGGTTTGACTCCATTGAAAAATGATCCCTTCTTGAGTTCGACCATTGAATAGTGATGTGCTTCTAATCACCAATTTGAGTCTAACCCAAGTACTGTGATATCATTGTACCTACTTCCTAAAATTTTAAATAATTCATCGTTGTTGATATTATTCTTTGCCTTTACTTTTTACTTTTATACGCTCGTATCAGTATAATAGAAAAATAATTAGAATCAATTGATTGTATCATGTTTACTATTTTGGAGGCCTCGAGGGGTTCATTCAACAATTATAGTTCTCTCTGATGCACTCGAAGGAGTAGTTGACCCCTAGTCCATCTATAAAGTCTAAAACCGATTTTTCAGATAGTATTATGATGACCCTTAGGTTAACAAAACAAGTCATCCCGTACGCCCTTCCTTTTGGTTGGCTTAGTTTTAATTATATCCACTCCTATTATTTTGTACGGTCGTTGCATTTGTGTTCTTTTTATGACCCGTAAAACCCAAACAAACCTAGTAAATGTCATGCAGAGGCACTATTCCAATAAGGCTATGTTTGACAAACTAGCTGATAATCTAGCTGATGACTGATAAGCTAGTTGGTGACTGATAAGCTAGCTGGTAGCTGATGAAAAAGTCACGTTTGACAAAAACTAGCTTATAAGCATGTAAAATTACCAAAAATGATATCTAGAAAAAATAATCAATTACAATATTTAATAATCTAATTAAAACAAATTTATAGTAATATAATATATTAATTAATACAAATAAGATAGTAAATAATATAATATGTTAATTAAAAGAATTTGAAATTTATTATTATATATATTATAAATTTTGATTTTAAACCAAATTTTAAAAAAAATCTACATTAACTTATGATTTTAAATAACTGTTACATATAATATGAAAAAAATAATCAAATAATAATTACAAAAATAATAATAATTGATAGCTAAAATATATTAATTAGTATTAAAAAAATTGATATAATTATCAATAATTCTAAATAATTAAAAATTAATGTTATTGAATAATTAAAAATTATGTTATAATTTTTAGATAATAATAATTAATATTTTTTAATTAATAATAATGAATTTTAATAATTAATAATTATTTATAATTAATAGTTAATATACAGTAACGAATATTAATGAGAGCATAATTGGAATAATCACAAAAAGCTCCTTATAAGTTACTTCAAATAGTTTATCAAAAAGCTAGCTTATAAGTTAACTTATTTCCATCCAAACATGTACCTAGAAAATAAGCTAGCTTATTTTTGCCAAGCAATACCTAAATGAGAAGCATTTTCGTTATTTTATCGATTTTTCTTGTCTTTTACGGAATCAAAGACCACATAGACCAAAAATTATATAACCAATTTTGATTGAGTAAAAAATAAAAAATCGATAAGAAAATAAAATGTCTCTCATTTAACAGAATTTTTTTAATGTTTGTTAGAAGAAGAGACAACGTTTTTATAAACCATGATAAACATCTTATAATTTCGAAACTACATGAAAGAAATTATTTTCGACAAACCATAGGAACCAAATTTTAAAACGATTCGAAACACTTTGGATTAAGAATTGAATCATCAAGAGTAAATTACGTTTTTAGTCTCTATAGTTTGTGAAAAATTTATATTTTCATCCTTATGATTTTAAAATTATGATTTTCATTTCCGTGGTTTATATTTCATTATCGTTTTTGTCTTTATTACATTTTTGTCCATATGGTTTATAATTCATTTATATTTTAGCCCCTCATACTTAAAAGTAGTATTTAGTCTCAAGGACGAAAATAGAAATGAATTGCAAACCATAGAGATGAAAACCACAATTTTGAAACCATAGGGACGAGAAGTATAATTTACTCAATCATCAATCTTATCTTATAAATAATTAATATATTAAAGGCGAATAATCGTTTGAGAAGTCGAGGTTAACGTGAGAATCGTGGAAAGCTGATCTGAACTGTTGATCACCTTTTGATCAAATATCCTTCCATGAATTGCGACTTATAAGGGAATTGATCCGGTGCATCTTATCTCGATACATCTCATCCATTTCTCATCCAAAGGTGATAACCACTTCTCAGGCTTCTCTTGTTAAATCTAACCCATACATTAAATATTTGATAAATTATCGTGTAAGAAAAAGAGTTAACTTGAGAAAGTAAGAAGAAATCTGGATCCTTGATAACATTTATTCTCACCCTCACCATGAATTGTGTTTCTTATCTCGGTGCATCTCAAGGGTGGAGTGCATTTAAGGGTGGAGATCCCTTTTTACCCTTCTTAACATAACTTTCATTCTCACCGAAACTCAATCCTTAAATATATATTATTAAAAAATAATGATTTAGATTTTTAAATATCACAATTGAAGAGTTTAGAAAATGATTTTACTTTGGGTTATTTTAAATCGTTTAACTTATTTCGGGTTTTAGTTAAATTAGTTTGTGTTATTAATTTCAATTGTTATCAATAAAACATATTATAATATTATCATATAAAACATCCTATTTATTTTTACAATTTTTAATTATATATTTGAATTAAAATAATTATTATTTATGTATTTTCATTCATTTCAATCAGGATAAATAAAAATAAATTAAGGATATGGAATACTGGAATAAAAAAAAGACATTTTACTGGAAAAAAATGTTGATCGTCTAAGTTATTATTGATTATTTGTGTTATGTAATTTGATTACAATGAAACGAAAATGATATAATTTATATGATCTTAAAAAATATGTATTTGATTCATATACTTTTTAGTTTGAATATAACTAAAGATTACATTTGATCATCACCTTTTCTTTTTACTGATAGAAACAAATGGTTTTCTCTGTAAAAATGATGAAAAGTTTTTTGTTTTGATGAATTTATTTTACAATATGTTAAACATACCTGAATTATCACAAATGAAGCTATTTGTGTGTGTGCACATGCGTGTATGTAACACCCCGAATTTTGAGTAGATTATTGGATAAGATTCCTCAGAATTGTAGGGAGCTTAAATTTATATTAAATCGGTAAGATTAAAGTGTTTAAGTTTGGAAGTTGACGTTGTTTCGGAAGAGGAGAACGATCGGTCCCATTTGGGCGACTATTCCCGCGATAGTGACTGTGTCACTATCGTTAAGGCACTATTGCGTGGGTTGGATGACCCTCGGTACGTATTCCGCGAGAATGTCCGGTGATTGTGACAATGTCACTCTCGCCCGAAAGGGAGAGGCCGCGATACAATCCTAGCAATTGTGCCCGACGATTGTGACAAAGGGCACCATCACCCTGTCACTTTCGCCAACGGTCTGCTGAAAGCTTATATCAACTGCGATTTTCATTTTGGAGGGGTCACTTTCAGATCTGTTTTGAGGGCCTAATTCTCTCTACTTAGGAGCGGTTTTCTAATCATTTTCTCATCCCTCTCTTCATTGATTGCTAGACAACCATCCAAGGAGTTATTACTCATCTCTTAGGGTTTTAGCATCTCCAAGTGGAAGGTTCATTTATTGTTCAAGGCTCTAAGCTACTATCTCCATCTCTAGGTTTTCAACACTCCTAGGGCTTTCACTTCACAATCACACAGGTGAATTTCTACACACTTATGACTCTATAAATATGTGTAATTTGATTTCTTTTACATATGTGATGGTAACTTGTGGTTTTGAGCTAGAAATGGTATTTATAAGTGTTAGACTAGAATTGTATTCAAGATAAAAATAGAGGGTCTTGGTTGTAATAGGTTGAAAGTTAAGGGGTTTTGTGTTGTAAAGTCAACTTAGTTTGACTTAGTATATATAGGATGTTTTGTTTGTAATCTTGTAAGTACGTGCATTAGACATTCAGAGAGTTTGGTAAGAACTCTCTCTCTCTCTCTCTCTCACACACACACACAGAACATACGTGAGATCTGTGACTATATGTTAGATCTATGACTTCAATGTAATTGTGATTTGATCTAATAAAGATTGTGTTCTTAATGATTGTGTGAATATATGCTAGTAATCTGGGTCACAATTGGTATCAGAGCACATAATTCAACAGTTTGAGAAGTTTTACGAGTTCGTATTCTGTTGTGAGTTTCTTGAGCGGATTTGTGAGTGAAAATGTGTTTTGAAAAATATTTTGATTAAGATTTGATCGAAAAGTGTTTGAGAACGATTGTGTATGATTGAATGGGAAAGAAAAATCATTTTTGAGTGTCAATTTGAGATTTTTGAAAATGTTTCTTCGAGCGACTATCGAGTCACTGTTTGATATAATTGCATGTGATTAAGTGTGAATTAGAGTCTGTAATTGAATTGGATTGATCTACTAACAAATCTGTTTGATATTGTGAAGTTACAACGTTTGATTCGAAGAATTTGATAGATTTTTGGGCTAGAATTCACATTTTTGAACCGTGAACTCAAGAACTCGCAAGATTTGTGCAATTCGTATGAATAACTCGCAGATCTCAGAATTTGCAGAATAGATTTCGCATAAGAAAATCATCTAAAGTCTTTAAGTAGAGAATTCGCGGTACTGTGATCTACGAATTGTCAAAGAATTCGCATAAATTTTTTTCAAGAAAATTTATACAAGTATAGATTTCGTAGAACTCTTTATACGAAAAGCAAAGAATTCGCAATCAGTTGCATGCGAATTGACATAATTCGCAGGTAGGCGTATACGAAATCTGAAGTTTTCTCAAGTATGTCTTAAGCGAAAACTGAGAATTCGCAGATTGTTTCAAAGATAAATTTTTTCTAAGGAAAAGATTCGTATCTTTGTATCATACGAATTCTACTTGAAAATTATTTTTATGCGAAAAGTTTTCATTGTAAATGTCTCTAAGGACATAATTCGCATCATAAGAGACATGCGAATTGTGAAGAATTCGCAGAAGGCTTTATACGAATTCTAAAGAATTCTCATATAAGCTTATGCGAATTGCTTGAATTTTTGTTATGTCTTGCATGCGAATTCCCATCTTGTGCGGATTTTGAGTTTGTTTGTTAATTTCAAGTGTTATATGAATTCTATTGGCTTTTTCTATGCGAATTGCTCTTTGTTTGTAGTACATGCGAATTCTAGACTTAAGGTTTTTAGAAATTTCAGTTTCTGAAAAATTTTCAAGTCTTGTTCAAATTGTTGAATTAAAAGATCATTACTAGCTAATTTTTGTGTTGTGCAGATTATCAAAATGCCATACATTGATGAAAAAGGAAATATTGTGCTGACGAAAAGAGACTGTGCATTAGCATATATGCCAGAGATTCCGACCATGGAAGCTGAAATCAAGAATCTAAAGATTCAGAACTCATCTCTTCTTGCTCAAATTGATATACTGAAAAATGATAAAGATTTAAAGAAATATTTTATTTCCTCATACTGTGAAGCTAACTCAAAGATTAATTTTGCAGAAATAATTGAATCTAAAGAGAAAGAGATCTTAAATCTTCAAGACAAGCTGAAAAGGTCTGAAAGATTTTATTCAAGCTCTACTTGGTCTAAAAAGGAACAAATGCAAAGAGAGCTTGATGATCACAGAAGGAAAGCAAATATTTCCTAGGAGACATCTGATGCACTTAGAAAGTCAAATTCTTTACTTTATGCTGAAAGAGACAACCTGAAAGATAAAGTTTTCAGTCTTGAAGTTGAGATAAACATGCTAAAAGAGAAAGCGATTAAAGAGAAGAAAATTTCAACAAATCAAGATGAGATGAAGAAGTTTGAGAAGAAAAGAAAAGAGATTGAAAAAGATAATGTTGAGTTTCAGAAGAAGATAAATGATCTGAAAGAAAAGATTTCTCAAGATGAAGTTAAGATGGAAAAAGAAAAAAAAGAATTTGCTAAGAAGTTTTCTGAATTCTCCAGAAAAGCTTTTGAAGAGAAGAAATCAATGGAGCTGAAATGCATAAAGCATTCTCAACAAGTTTCAGACTTCAAGAAAGTAATCATCATGGAGAGAGATAAATTTGAAAAGGAAAAGAAGAAAGCTGAACAGAAAAATGTTGGTGTATTCAAGGAGATATCTGAACAGAGAAATAATGTTGATAAAGATTTTGAAGAAGAGAGAAAAGTATTTGAAGATGAGATAAAGAAGCTGAATGGAAAGCTATCTGAGCTGTCAGCAAACATTTAGAAGGAAAAGAATGCAAAATCTGAGTTACATAAGAAGTTTGACATACTGTCAAAGGAAAGAAACTGTCTGTCTAAAAAGATCAAAGAACTTGAGGAGATCATGTTCAAGGTGAAGTTGACTGAGTCAAAGACTCCTGAATCAATAGCTCAATCACCAAGAGATGATCTAGCTGCATCCGAATGCTCATTCAAATCAGCAGCAAGTTCAATTTTCACACATGTTTCTATTAACCCTTTATTTGATTCAATTGACAGTCATACTTCTAAATCAAATGATCATATTCATCCTTCTAACCTTTTCTATGACAAAAATGTTGATGGTTCAGGTAATATCAATAAGGATAAGTCTCAGAAGAAAATGACTTGGAGAAAGAAAGATGAGAAAGATAAAGAGAATTGGTTTTGGAGAGTAAAAGGATCTTCGGAGGAGAAAAAGAAATAAGAAAAATCATTTGTGCATGCATTCAATGCTAAAAGGAACAGTGCTTCTAAAGGTAAAACTTTTGGCAAACCTGATCTGGTCTACACTATAAATCAATTGATCAGGTTAGCACAAAAGAAAATTAGTTGCTCCTACTGTGGCTCAAATGATTTTGTTAACAAAAATTATGAAAATAGCTGGTATGGTTCTTATTATATCTCTACTAAAAGAACTGCAACTAACAAGTCAGGACCCAAATACCAGTGGGTACCAAAAGCTGAATCTGTGTTGCAGGCACCCAAGGTTTAAGGGGGAGAAAGAACTATGGCTCTTGGATAAAACAGTTCAAGACCCGTTCTTCAATGTTTCAGAACTATGGCTTCTGATTATATCAGATCAGGACCCGTTCTTATTTGGTAAATTTGAAATTACTATTCTCACCGGAGAATAAGTAATCATGGTTTCTGAATATTTAAGTTCAGAACCCGATCTTAAATGTTTTTCTTCTGAAGGATACTTAAAAGATTAAGTCTTTTCAAGAAGTTCTTTCATTTGAGGGGGAGTTACTAAAAATTACATTGCTATATATTTTAGGGGGAGGAGATATAGAACTTCATTAGACTTTCATTGTTATATTTTTCTGTTAAATTGACTTTTTACAGATATTGAGGGGGAGAATAGCTGACGTTTTGTCAAGGAAGCTTAAATGAAAATATTCATTTTAGGGGGGGCTTAAAGGTATATTTTTCTACATCTTAATCTTTATCACTTGTTGAAAGATGGACAACTTTCACTTGTGAAAATCATTTTTGGATTAAAATGTTCAAACCACTTCGCATTCTTAAAATGTTTTCATGAATTGAGAAGTGTAGTTTTAAATGATTTTTCTTGGATACTTTGATGCTTATCTGACCGTGTGTTCTTAAAGAAAAATACTTGTGTATTTTCTTTTCATATACTCTGTCAAGTATTCTTACACACATCGGTTCAGTACATTTCTTGATTTTGCTATTACCATGTATCAAATGATAAATCTTCCTATGGTAATACTCCCGTTTGTACTTTACATTGTTTGAGATCAGACGTCATTTCAAGATTATATGTGCTTTCATTGTTAAAATGTTTATATATTATTCATATAAACATATTCGTTCTTTGATATCGCTAAATATATTTTTCATGATATTTGATCTGATTAAATCATTGTCAGATTCTCAAAACCATGAAATTGAATGATCTTAAATGTTCAAAGTTTTGAGAGATCTTAAATGTTCAATTGCTCAAATTTCATTCTTATCTTTAATGAGCATACATATACTGACTATGATTTCTTGTGCTTAATTATCAAGATAAATCATTGAGCAACACATTCCTTTTAGGACAAAAATACATGGGATTCAATGTGTGAGCTTAAATAACTTCCATGGATTCACAATAACCAGTTTTTCCTACCCCGGAAGTAATCCTTTGAGTGATTGAGGGGAGAGGGGTCAAAAGAATAAAGTGTTGGTGTGTGAAGAGGTAAAATGAAATTGAGAGATTGGTTAGAAGTGAGCTTAAATGATCAAAAGAAAGAGGGTGAGATAACAGAGTAAAAGAATATTAAACTTTGCACCAAATTCTTTCTGAGTCGGACAACCAAATAATCTGATTGGTTAACATTCTTTGGTGACCATCATTGAAACAGGCAGTGAGCCCATGCCAACTCTTGCAAACACCCTACCAGCTACTCATTCTTTTCTCAAAAAGAGAATGTTTCACATTTTCTGGGGATGCAACACATATGCTATTGGTTCTTCACTCGAAAGATACTGATATTGAACAAAAAGAAAAGTTGCCCCACCTTTGACCCTTTTTCATGCACATTTGAGTCTATGTATAACCTTTGTTGTCTCATTGGTTTGCATATTTTTTGAGCCTAAACAACAATCATTGTGCTATCTTTCATAACACAAGCACGAGCACACAGAAAATCTGTTTTTCTGTCAGAACATTCATAGAAATTACCTTGTGTTTTTTAATGATTGAATGGAAGTCCTAGGGAGTGAACATCATCTCAAGCTCCTTACATTGTACATTCGTTGTACATAGTAACTTTGTGTTACTGACAGACATTCCTAACTGTTTAATTAGTTGATTCAGGGTTACCACTCATAATTTGTCTGAATTTGAAAATATTCAGATGAATACTTCTATGAATTGATGTCTCATTATCAGATAAGTTGGGGGAGAATGTTCTTATCATACCAACATGGGGGAGATTGTTAATCATGAAGATTGTGCTTATCATATGGTTTGGGGGAAATCAATCAAAGACTGTGCTGACATTGAAAAAGTTTTGATGATTCTGATTCTCACAATTCATCAAAAAGGGGGAGATAGATCAAGTTTTCAAAGTCAGACCGAAGTTGATTTTATCAAAAAGGGGAAGAATGTTCAAATTTCAAGCCAGTTACAAGTTGTTTGACAAAGCTGAAAAGAAAGAAAGAGTAAAGTTCGAGGTTTCAAGGTTGATTCTTTTGGAAACAAAGGGGGAGATTGAAATTAATTCAAAGTTGTTTCAAAGGAGATGTAATGAAAGGGGGAGGTATTCAAATCAGATAGATGGTTGATTGAAAAAGTGAAAGATAGTTCAAGTTTTGAAAGTCAAAGCAAGAAATGTCAAAAGAAAAAGAATGACAAAGTTATAAAGATGTAAAGATCGTTTGAAGATTTCAAAGAGGGAGATTTATTTCAAAGTTGAAGAATGTCAAAGTTTCAAATTTTGCTGAAGATGTTAAAGTTCTCAAGATTCAAAGCTGAAAAAGATTTTTGCTTAAGATCATTTCTGAAGATAAGAAGACCTGAAGATAAGTGTCAATTTTTTTTAATCTTGAATCCAAAGGGGGAGATTGTTAGACTAGAATTGTATTCAAGATTAAAATAGAGGGTCTTGGTTGTAATAGGTTGAAAGTTAAGGGGTTTTGTGTTGTAAAGTCAACTTAGTTTGACTTAGTATATATAAGATGTTTTGTTTGTAATCTTGTAAGTATGCTCATTAGATACGAATTCAAAGAGTTTGTTAAGAACTCTTTCTCTCTCTCTCTCTCTCACATACACACAGAGAACATACGTGAGATCTGTGACTATATGTTAGATCTATGACTTCAATGTAATTGTGATTTGATCTAATAAAGATTGTGTTCTTAATGATTGTGTGAATATATGCTAGTAATCTGGGTCATAATAAGTATTTTACTTTTACTCACATAAACGTGTTAGTTCTTGATGAGTTAACAAGTGGGATGGTGTCAACATTTTGACCTAAAGTATTAACTATTAATTTACGGAGAGACATCAACATAAAAGAGAAATAATGGGTTTTGGAGAGTAAGTGAACTAAAATGATATTTAAACACACACACACATATATATATATATGGTGATTAATTGATTTGGTTATGCTTCTAAATATAATATATATCGATTTTGGGGGAAAAGTGAACATATGGAATCATGTTGCTAGATACTTGAGACTATGCGGTGTTGATATGTACATTATATCATGTGGCATATTATTCTATTCTAACCTTGTATATGATCATACATGAGAATTGTGTGTCTAAATCCTTATGCATGAGGATTTGGAATGTGTGTTGAGTTTTGGATTGTGTAAGCCAAACTTTGGGCTACTAGAGAGTATACACTAAAAGATATTGATGTCCTTGAGGTGGAACTCATCTAAATTGGGTAAACACCAAGGTTCAATAAATCATTGAGGTGTAACTCGTTAGAGTAAGCACCAATATTTTAAAAACCGGTTTTTTGGTTCACTCCGTGTGGTGACCGGGTCACGGTTCCACCGGGTCAACCCGGTTTCAAAAATTTCTATGTATTTTTCATTTTCCTACATACATACATACATATATATATATATATATATATATATATATATATATATATAAAACCAAGAATTCTATGTCCACAAGTTAAAACATTAAAAATACACATAACAACAAGTTTTACATCAATCCAAAAACATTAAAAAATCAATTGTTTTTTTTCACCGGTTCAACCGGTTTTTTGCCGGTTCTTATGACCGGTTCAACCGGTTTTTCTATAAAACCAACCGGTTCAATCCAGGCCATATATTGATGTTGGTCACGAAGGTGCTTAACAAGTTTGTAGAAGGTGGGTGGGGGGGGGGTTGAATACAAACACATAATTTTAAAGTTTAATAAATTGTTTATTGATAAATCAAATTACAATTTACAAGTTTGTTGCGGAATAAAATTAAGTAAAACCTAATCTAAACAAACTAAAGAATCACTAAAAAGGGTTGCACTAGAAATAGAGAATGGGGGATTAAGAGAGTATAGAAAACAAGGATTTTTATATTCTTAGAAAGATGAAGTCTTAGGGGAAACTCTTATATGGAGTTGTAATCTTTCTATTTATACCCTATGCATTAAATGCATGGCAGAGTACTTTACACGTGTCCTTCATTGGTTGGTTGCATGGGTCTGACTTTAGGAGACATGCTTTCGGCCGTATGATGAACAGTGTAGTTGACAGAGTTGTTGTACGAATTATTGCAGAGGTATGTCTATTCTGACAATCGTACGATGTGTGCAAGGGTAAGACAAAAGAGACTTGAGGCATAAGCTAATTAATCATCAATCGCTGAATATATCTTCCTTCAGAGATATAAAGAAGTTCAGCTATCGCTGAAGATTTTCCTTAGGTTTCTTCGCGTGTGTAGACTCGTCTTGGCTTCACTGATATCCGCATCTGGTCATGAGTAGACTTATCTTTGTTCAACAGCTTTGTCTTCGATTCAGCAGTGAACATCTTTTGTCACAAAACTTGTCTTCAGGGATTACGTCTAATTGTTTACATGAGAAATCATCAACGATACTGAACATACTCAGTATTTGATCGTTGATAGTGAAACACTTATACATATGAATGTTTACAAGAAAGATCATCAGTGATAACTGAACAAACTCAGTATGATCACTGATGATGAAACACTAATACATAATGTTAAACGTAATTTTCACTAAGTATAGAAAAAGGTCATTTTCAAATCACTGAGAGAGTATGGATCAACAATCTCCCCCTATTTGATAATGACAAAGTAACTATGAAGAAAATTACTTTAATGTCAAAATAAAGGATAATCAGGAATCATAACATACATGTCCCAATTACTATTTTGAGGGATCTTTTACAGTATTGATATAGTTAAGTAGTTCACTGAATTTTCATTAATTCAAAGAAATAATTACAAGAAAGATGAAAATTTTAAGTACAAGTAAAGAACTAACTACTGTAAGCCTAACTAACAGATTACAAGAAGTAAGAAAAAAATCTATTAGCTATCTAGATAGGATTGTAGGACCTTGATCATGTAATCAGGTACTTCTTCTCCTTTTTGCCTTCGATCAACAGATTCTTGTCTAATGATTGTTTTAATCGGTTTAGCTAGAGGAGAGTAGGTACACCATAAGCACATGAGATATTTGAGATGATTCAGAGGACATATAGGAATCTCAGAGACTCTTTGGAATCTGAGCTGACCTTCATCGTCGTTGAATAAGACTCCAAAAGGATATTTTATCACTTCTCCTGCGATGAATGGTACACCAGGAGGCAGGGATAGATCAAGAACTGAGAGATCTGGAGGAGGCCCGAACAGTGCTTCTTTCGAGAACTTGATGGAGGTGTCGTTCTTGATTTCAACGACATTATCAGAGGAGGAGGAGGAGGCATGCTTTCTTTTGGATTGCCTTGGCTTTGGAGGAAGAGCAGAAGGCACCTTTAATACAACAGTGACTCTGTTGAGGAGGGATTTAATGATACCTTCAACATAGCCCCTGTAGGTTGACTTTGATTTTTTCAGCGCTTCTTTGAACTCTAACCATTCCATGTAGCCAAAGCTTTCAAGTCTTGATATGAACTTCCATCCTCTCTGGTTATCTCTATTGTTACTGAAAGTCGGTCCTTCTTCTTTCTCCCAAAGATGACAACAACTATGATCTTCATTGGGTCAGAGAGATAATCAATCTTTTGTTTCCAACATTCAAGTGTTTTTATCGCTGACCTCTTTTTCTTTTATGCTCTCCTCTTCAATCTCTTTTAGTAGAGCAACTTGAACCTTCACTGGATTTTTCTTTAGTTTCTTATCTTTGAACTGAGAAGACTGAACTTTGAGAGCTAGAGTTGCGTCTTGTTGGCATTCAGTAATCAGCTTCTCATCTCTGACAGATTCTTTGATTTCAGCTTGAGTCAGGAAGTCAAGCTCTTTTGATGAGTATTGAAGAAGGATCTTTAGCTGCTGACTCTCTAGGTGAGAGATCATCTGTGTTCTTATTGTGAGTTCATCCTCTGACCATTGAGCTGGTCGAGAGGGCCTTCCTAGATGGAACATGGCTTCTTCTTCTTCTTCTTCTTCTTCTTCTTCTTCTTCTTCTTCTTCTTCTTCTTCTTCATCAACCTCATTGATGGAGGTTGGGATTATTTGATCTTCAGCTGATGGAGCTGGGATTATTTGAAGTTCAGTTCCCTTAAGCAGGGGAGATAACTGACTGAGCAAAAATGAAGAAGGGAGTTAGTGTTTATTTATAGAAGAAGAAAGATAAAGGCTAGAATGAGAAAGGGGTTTGGTAATTAAAGAAAGAGAGAGGGACAATGGATAGGCATATCTGAGAAGGATTCTCCCCCTCAGATGGTGAAACAAGTTTCAGGTTTCCCTCGGCAGCTATTCACTTCTGCTTGCTTTGGGATGAGGCACCTGAAGCTGCTTCACTTCTCCCCCCTGCTTCAGAAATAACAACGCCTTTCACAGCTGGTGTTGATGAGACAATTGTAGCCGAGAACCAAAGAGATTGATCCTCTTCATCATCATCTTCATCATCATAAGCAACATTGTTTTTCTCTTGATCATGAAGATTAATATCTTCATCTTCTTCTTCCTCTTCCTCTTCCTCTTCCTCTTCTTCTTCATCAACTAGAGACAGTGAAAAAGAGGGAGGGCCTTGATCTTCCATTGCTGAAACTTCAGCGACCTTCTCCCCCTTAACTTGAGAGGAAGGTTCTTCCGTTGCCTGAACCTCAACTGCAGTTGCATCTGAATTTTCTTCATGTGATCTCTCCCCCTCTTTGTCATTATCATCATGGTGGAGTTCCACAACACCGGTTATAGCCTCAGCAGCAGGCTTAGAATGAACTTCAACATCCAACCGTTCCAGACGACCTTCAATATCAGGGATCTCGAAAGTGGCTTGATGAATAAATTCATTGGCGATATTCAACAATGTATGATCATTTTCCGTGAACGAAGGCGTCGGTGCAGGAGCTGGTTCATTCAACTTATTCAGGACTTGATTGAGTAGAGTTGTGCAGGAGTCAATCTTTGAAGAGAGACCCTGAACGTCAGTCGTCAGTGTGCCAAATCTTCCCTATAGAAGTTGAACTTGTTGATGATTGACAACCAAGTCCTCCTTCATTTTGACAATCTCTCCTTGAAGAGCCGTGATCTGAGAAGCTTTAGCCTTAGAAGTAGAAGCAACTGTAAGTCTTTTCATCTCCTCACCAACTTGGTTGACAACGCTGGTGGTGGTGTTGATGGAGGAGGAGAGAGAGTCCACTCTGTCAGTGAGTTTTTTGACGTTTGCGTCAACATTACCCAAAGTAGGACCTGAAACTAGAGTTAGTGGTTGAGCAAAAGGATGATCTGGCTTAAATGGAGATGTGGGAGAAGTGTATATGGTTTTAGGAGTACCTGATATATCAAACATATTAAAAAATTGCATGTCTCCTTCAAAGGTTGGAGGAGTAGTTTGAGTACCAGGTCCTATAGTCACAGCATGAAGAGGTTGCTGCGAAATGTTGGCAGGGTTAACAACAAAAGAAATAGTAGAAGAAGAAATAATGGGGATAGAAGTAGAGACAGCACTGGTGCTAGGGGGAATTACCTAAGTTGGTAGATCTTGAAGAATTGAGAAAATTGGGGTTGTCACCGGTGATGTGGCAACGATTGGCATCACTGACACGGGTGTTGTGGTAGCTGACGTGGAGGAGAGACCCACAAATCCATCTAAAGTAGTTTGTTGAGAAACTACTTCAGGTATCATTCCAGAAGTGGTTGACTCCTTGGTCTTTTTGGCCTTTTTAGCAGGGCCAGAAAGAGCAGCAGATGGTCTTTTGGAAAGGGTTGTAGCGGCAGGGATAGCAGAAGAAGGAACCTCCTGTGTGGCCGGTGAAGTCAAAGATTAGAGAGAGACGAGAGCGAAGAGTAGAGAGACTTACCTCATTGTCAGCTGGTTTGATCTCCAGCGCTCGTTGGCCAACGAGTGAGAAGGTACCATCATTAGAGGTGGGGTACTTCTCAGCGAGGAGAAACTAGAGATAGGCGCAGATGAAACGAACGTAGGAAATCTTGGGATCCCTTTTAAACTTCTCGATATTTGACAATAGATCGTCAAAGATCGCTCCAGCATAATCGAAGTGCTTTCCAGCGATCACCGAGTATCCCATTTGGAGTTGCATCTTGTTGGCTTGGTCCAGTGATCCTATCTTGCCACTCATACTCTGAATAATATGAGTGAAGAAGTAGTTGATCTGGGAAGGCATGTTTGCCTTCTGAATCTTTGTCAGCTTTTTGTTGGGAATCTGGGAGCGAGGCTTGTTGTCCCATGTGTACTCCATGTCATCCAAAAAACGGACGAGCTCAGCATCAGTAGGTAGAGAGTCAAAACATGCGTTGGTCTTTGCAGGAAATCAAATATCCTTGTGAACACGAAAGACAGTGAGCATACCAGGGCCATGTTCAGTCATGAAGGAGATGGCAAGGACCATTTCACTCTTCTTGTTGGTGACAGATCTCTTTTCAGCAGTAAACCAGAACTGCTGAAGGAGTGTTTTGGATGGCTTGGGGTCCACGGTGAGAGCATTGGCAATGCACGATTGCTTCAAAAATGCAGCAGCTTCCACCAGATGTGGCCATTTGTCAGCTTCAAAATCCAGATGAGCCAAATGGTTGTTCTTGGGGATTTCGGATTCATTGAGTGCGAACTTGACAATTTTGGAAGCAATGAGTGTAGCTTGGGCCATTTCTGAGTATGAAGAAGTAGAGTAGAATAAGGATTTAGAGTCTAAAAACGATGAAAATATTTTACCAGTTTCTCTTTTCGGAAAGAAACATAGAAAAATAGGTTATTTTTAGAGTAAAACAGTGTTCTTTATGAAAAAGAAATAACAGTCTTAAAAACCAAATGTTTTTGAACAAGTTTTAAAATCAAAAGAAATGATTTTAATGTAAGAAACACTTTAAAGTTCAAAATAAAAGAATATTTAGGATTTATGAGTGTTTTTAAGATGAAAGAATGGGAAGAACAAAAACCTGATAATCTTGAAGTTTTGAATATTTGAAGATTAGAGTGTTTTTGTCTGTTTGAATGCCTTGAGTGTTATTTCTTGCTTAGGAAGTTTTAAGAGAGCGTAAAAGATAAGAATGGAAAAAGACATTCCTTGACCATGCCATCAACAAACCAAACCAAATTTTTTTTCAATAAGACAAAAACTTTCCATTTAAAAGAAAAGAAAAATGAAATTGAATGCAAACTTTTCGTGCAAACCGTTTGCTGGTGCAAACCAAGTTTGAAGATTATTTTATTAATAAAACAAGATTTTTTAGATAAATTATATAAGTAGGTGGCAAAATCTAATTAGTTGGTTTATATTTTATTAGGATAAAACTTATCTGATTAAAAACATAATTTTAATAAAAAAAATAAAAATTAAAAAAATACCAAAACTCATATTTTTCAATTCCCTACAAATAGATACCAATCTTGACATATTTTCTACACACCAATCTTTCTCTTCATTTCAATACTCTCATCCTCTTGATAATTTCAAAGATCTTGATTTTTTTTCAAGTTTTCCTCTATGGATCCAAAGCAGCAAAATTTTTGGATTGACTCTCAACATCCTGATAACTCTCAATATATCTCTGAAAATGTTCAAACCTCACAAAAAGCCTCAAGAGCCGACCATCCATGGGACACTAAAGAAGATATGGCTTTAATGTCAGCATGGGTTTTTGTTAGCGAAGACGCTACTTGTGGCAAAAACCAAAAGAAAGGAGCGCTTTTTTCACGAGTGAAAAAAATACTATGATGCAACTCGAGAAGAAAATCCAGAAGGAGTGCGCGAAAGGAACAAAAATCAAATGATGAATAGTTGTAAATGGAGTCATCTCAGTTGACGAATATTTGAGAATGAGTGGATCCACAACAAGGGAAGCTCTTATAAATTTCATAAATGGAGTCATCTCATGTTTTGGTGACGAGTACCTCAGAAAGCCTACCAAAGATGATTTGGCAAGACTACTCTATGTTGGGGATCAACGTGGATTCCCGGGTATGATAGGTAGTATTGACTGAATGCATTGGCAATGGAAAAATTGTCCCAGCGCATGGGCAGGACAATATGCTGGAAGAAGTGGAAAACCAACAATCATTTTGGAAGCCGTCGCATCATTTGATATATGGATATGGTACGCTTTCTTTGGAACACCAGGTTCGTTAAATGATATTAATGTACTTCACCGATCTCCTATTTTTGATGATATATTAGTAGGTCGAGCACCAAAAGTTACATATGTCGTGAATGGTCACGAAAATGATAGGGCATATTATCTCATTGATGGGATATATCCTGCATGGGCTGCATTTGTCAAGTCAATTACGTCTCCCCAAATCCAAAAGCAGAAGTTATTTGCCGAACATCAAGAGGGTGTCAGGAAAGATGTTGAGCGAGCATTTGGAATTCTACAAGCTCGTTTTGCATTTCTTCGACATCCATGTCTTGTTTGGGACAAAGATAATATGGGACAAATTATGATTGCATGTATCATCTTGCACAATATGATAGTTGAAGACGAACGAGATACATACCTACATTATTATGATCCTACTAAATTTCTTAACGACATGCCCACAAATTGACAACAAGGAAGCTCCGTAGAAGATGATAGTCAGCTGCCTGGATTCTCCGTTGAACGAATTGCAAGCTTATCAAGGTATATGGCTAATAGGGAACAACTTCGCAATAGGGAAACTCATAACGCTCTAAAAAATGATTTGATTGAACAAATATGGCAAAAATTCGGCCCTAATAATTAAGTATGTTATTTCCTTCTTTTAAATATGTAATTTCGTACTTCTTTCTGTATTTTATTTTATTTATTTTCAATTGTAAGTTTTTTATATTTATAATTATGTTTTAAAATATGAAATTATTTTTATTTATTTTTTTTCAAAGTTAAAAGATATATATATATATATATATTCTAAAATATTAAATATATAATTTTTATAATATAATTTTTAAGATTGGTTTGGATTGTGAATAAAGTATAAAAAAAGATAGATTAGATTGAAATTGAAGATTGGATAGGTGGAAGAGAGAGAAATTAGTTTTTTAATAAAGATTGGTTTGGTTTGGTTTATGAATAAACATGGTCTTATATATGAGGAGAGAGAAAGGAATGAGGCGGAAAAACAAGTGCTCATCATGACATGGACATGTCCCACGAAGTTGATTTGATAGAAGTGCAACGGACGAACGTGTCAGATAAAAAGGATGTCATGGATTGTCGGTTCAAATGACGTCACAAGAGAGAGAAAAACGTTTCATTTTTATAAAGTATCACTGATAGAAATTCAGAGATAATTTTTCTTTCCAAAGGATCACTGACGAGAAATATCAGTGATAAGTTTGTTTATCAAAAAGCTTTTAACCACTTTAAGAAAATCAGTGATTGAAGATTTGATTTTTGAAAAGAAACGTCTCACATAATGAGATATATAGTGATAAAGAATGAGGGAACATACCTGAGAGTCGGAGATATTTGGACAGAGAGCAGATGATGAAAGGGAACTCTGTATGACTGACATAATGCATGAAAGATGAAGAGTCAATCTTCAAGATTCAGCATTCCAAGCTCACTAATGAGAAAGTTGAATCTTGTCTCATCAAGAGGTTTGGTAGAAAGATCAGCGAGCTAATAGTCAGTAGGGATAAAGTGAATTTCAATATCACCATTCATCACATGATCTCTGATAAAATGATATTTGATCTCTATGTGTTTCGTCTTTCAATGTAGTACTGGATTGTTTGCTATAGCGATAGCACTAGTGTTGTCGCAATAGATTGGAATCTTTGATAGCTGAAGGTCATAGTCTAATAGTTGATTTCTCATCCATAAGACTTAAGCACAACAACTTCCAGCGGCTACGTATTCAGCTTCAGCTGTGGAAGCGGACACTGAATTTTGCTTTTTACTTGTCCAACTTACCAACTTTCCTCCTAGAAGTTGACATCCACTAGTGGTGTTTTTTCAATCGAGTTTGCAACCTGCAAAATCACTATCTGAATATCTAGTTAGATCGAACCCTGAATCTTTAGGATACCAAAGACCGAGGTTAGGAGTTCCTTTCAGATATCTGAAGATTCGCTTTATAGCGATCAGATGGGATTCCTTGGGTTCAGATTGATAACGTGCACAGAGACATGTAGAGTACATGATGTCAGGTCGGCTCGTTGTAAGATACAGCAGGGAGCCTATCATTCCTCTATAGGCAGTGACATTAACAGGTTTTCCAGCTGGATCCTTGTTTAATGTCAGAGGAGGTGACATAGGAGTTTTCATCGCTGAAGTTTGAGTAAGATCAAACTTCTTCAGCATGTCTTTCACATACTTACCTTGGTTAATAAATGTACCTTTTTCAGTTTGCTTGATCTGAAGTCCAAGGAAGTAAGTTAGTTCACCCATCATACTCATTCTATATTCTTTCTTCATTCTTTCAGCGAAACGAGTACACAGAGATGGGTTAGTAGAACCAAATATAATGTCACCAACATATATTTGCACAAGAATAATGTGACCTTTTATCTTTCTGAAAAACAAGGTATTATCAATTTTACCACGTTCAAAATTTTCAGAGATAAGAAAAGATGAGAGAGTGTCATACCAAGCACGAGGGGCTTGTTTTAGACCATAGAGAGCCTTATCCAACTTATATACATAATTTGGATGCTTAGGGTCGGAGAACCCTGGGGGTTGTTCAACATAGACTTCCTCATTCAGCTTTCCATTCAGGAATGCCGATTTTACATCCATTTGATATACTTTGAAGTCTTTGTAAAATGCATAAGCTAAGAAGAGTCGAATTGCTTCGAGCCTAGCCACAGGGGCAAAGGTTTCATCATAGTCTATGCCTTCCTCTTGTCTGTATCCCTAAGCAACAAGTCTAGCCTTGCTGCGAGTTACAGTCCCATGTTCATCTAATTTGTTCCTAAACACCCATTTAGTGCCTATAACAGTCTTATCAGATGGTCTCGAAACGAGATTCCAAACTTTGTTTCGAGCAAACTCTATTAGCTCTTCTTGCATAGCGCTGACCCAGTTTGGATCTCTGAGGGCATCATCAGTCTTCTGTGGCTCTAATAAAGAAAGAAAGTTGACAAAGAGACAGATATTACCTGTACTTCGTTGAGTCTGAATGCCTGCATCGGGATCACCAAGGATTTGCTCTATGGGGCGATCTTTGGTCCATCACTGAGCAGGAGCATAATCGCTTACTTTAGGAGTTAGATCAACAATAGGAATGTTCACTGATGAAGAAGCTTGAAGTTCATCAACTATTAGTTGTTGAGTGTCAGACAAACCATTGTTCACTGAGAGGTTTTCAGACGAGGGAAGATCTGATGGAGGGAGTGTGTTTAGAGGCTCAACTGAAACCCATGAGGTGGATTCAACATTAGGTGGAATGATGTTTGGATCATCATTAGCGACTGAATGATCGGTGTGTTGATGGTTTGTGAAGAAGGGTTTTGTTTCTTTGTAATGAGAGAACATCCAAACATTTTGTTTCTCTGAATAGGATTCGTCAAAGGTGACATAGATTGTTTCTTCTACAGTTTGTCTTCTCTTATTGAAGACTCTGTAGGCCTTAGAGATGGAGGAATATCCAAGAAATACTCCATCATCAGCCTTTGGGTCGAACTTTCCAAGAGAATCTTTGTTGTTTAGAATATAACACTGACAACCAAAGATGTGAAGAAAACTGATAGAGGGTTTCCTTCCATGAAATAGTTCATAAGTTGTCTTTCCAAATCGATTTACTATCAGAGATATGTTTTGAGTAAAACATCCAGTGTTGACAGCTTCGGCCCAGAACTGAATAGGGAGATGAGAATCGCTGAACATTGATAAGGCAGCTTCAATGATCATTCTATTTCTTCTTTCAGCGACTCCGTTTTGTTGAGGAGTTCTTACAGAAGAAATATTGTGAGAAATTCCCTTACTCTCAAAGAAGTTGTTCAGGAAACTATTTTTGAATTCAGTTCCATGATCACTTCTTATTGAGCGAACAGTAAGATTATTCATCACTTCCATCTTTCTAACAAAAGATATCAGTTCTTTTGGAGTGTCACTTTTGCAGCGAAGAAAGATAACACAGGTGTAGCGAGAGTATTCATCTACAATGACAAGTGTATATTTCTTTCCATCTATGAATTGAATATTGACAGGGCCAAATAAATCCATATGCAAGAGTTGGAGAGGACTTGTCACTGATGAAATTTCTTTTGACTTGAAACTAGCTTTAGTCTATTTTTCTTTCTCGCATGCTAAACATAGAGATTCCTTGGCATGTGAGTGCTGAGGAAGACGAGAGACCAGTTCCTTAGTATAGAGAGAATTCAGGGTTTTAAAATTTACATGAGAAAGCCTTTTATGCCATAGCCAGTTGACATCAGAGGAGGCTTTAGACAAAAAACACACATTCTCAGTGGTAGTAGAGTCCATGTCTATTACATAGACATTTTCCATACGATAATCACTGAGAGCAAGTTTTCCATTCTCATTTACCACTGAACATGCTTTCTTAGTGAAGCGAACTTCGTAGTCTTTGTCACATAGCTGACTGATGCTTAGAAGATTTTGCTTCAGTCCATCTACGTAAGCCACTTTTCTAAAGGTAGTTGTCCCATTGATGAGGACACCAAACCCTCGGGTATATCCTTTTCCATTTCCACCAAAGGGCACTGAAGGACCTTTCTCTTCCTTGTATTCAGTAAGCAGGTCTTTTTGTCCAGTCATGTGTCGAGGGCATCCGCTATCTAGATACTAGATACCCTTCGATCCCTACAAACATAAGGAAGATTAAGTTTTGATTTGTATCCACTTTTCAATGGGTCCAATAGGGTTAGTGGAGATGGAAGTTTCAACAATCTTCATGGCAGTTGAAGATTCAGCTTTAGTGGTAACCTTCACTTTGGTTAATTTCTTAACCTTAGTGGTATTTTTCACCTTGGTAGATTTCACAGCTTTGGTAACCTTCTCAGCCTTGGGGGCATTCATCTTCACTTTAGCTATTTTATCAGCTTTTGTGGAATTAGGACATTTACTTGTAATATGGTCAGTGAGTCCACAATGATAGCATTTTCTATATTTAATGGTGGCTTTAGGACCATGAGAAGTAAGATTAGAAAACTTGAGATGTGCAGGGCCAACTCCAAGAATACCTTTAGCATAAGATCTGGGAGGAATTTTTAGTTCTTCAGATTTCTTAGGCTTAAGATCAATTTTCAGCTTTGGAAGACATATATCAAAGATTTCTGTTTCAGAGCTAGAAGATCGATTTACTGAAGGTTTGAGAGGAACTTTCAGTTTTGCTTTCTTGGTAGCCTTCTGAGGATGGGAAATGGATTTCCCTTTATCTGCGAGCTTAGAGCTTTTTGAAAACTCCTCAGGAAAAGGATTTGAGGAAGAAGAGCACTGAGTAGAAGAGGTGCCAGGGATAGAAGTGTTAGCTCCATCTACCAAGATTGGAAGTGTTGAAAAATAGGCTAAGTATAGAAACTTCTGTAGTCTGCCAAGTCACCACAGAAGATGCACAGCTCAGAAGACTACTCCGCAGAAGATGCGCCAGAGGACAAACCTGATAATGATACTCAGATCACAGAGCCTATGTGATCACTCACAGAGCCTCTGTGAAGGCTAACCTCTGGAGGTCAGTGTTGGAATTGTGCTGAATGGCTCAAGACAAGACCACGTGCCAAGCACGTGAAATCTGCTGTACGAAGATCCGCATGATCAAGTAATGGGTGTCCCACGATGTTTACTTTACAGGTGGCATTCCTTATGTGGAATGTCAGTTTTTGCCTTGTACTAAGGGGTGCATCCTTCTTGTATATTAAGGGAGCACCACCTTAGAGCTTTAGAACAGTGAAAAAGACGAGCACACACAAAAATATCAGTCTGTATAATCCTTGAGCATTTTTGCACATACCAGTGCGTGTTCTTGGTGTTCTTCAGTAATCAATGAAACAGTTCTTTGAGTAACCTTCTTATAATACTTTACTTCCTGTTCATTAATTACTTGTGTGTTTACTACCTTGTATGTTCAATCTTTTCTACACATCTTAAACGCTTTCGTACTCTATTTAATCAATCTGTGTGTAGTAAAAGGTTATATCAAGTTAAAGAACATCATAACTGGGATCAACAATTGGTATTAGAGCAGACTTTGATTTTCAATATCAAAGGATCCTGTTCTATACTTGTTTCCAGTATTCAAGGTAGTAGTTTGAGTCTGTTCTTTGTCCCAAACTCCATTCACAATCACACTCTATTTTCTGAATCTATATCAACCTGTTTGGTATAGAAACAGGTACAGGTGTGCATCTTCACTAAAAGGCAGATTCAAAGCTAGTTGGTTGTCCATCTATTCATACTCTCCCTAGTTCATATCATACTCTGTTTTTCTTTCTAAAACTATCATGGCAAACGCTGTTAACTATTTCAGTGTTGGCTCTCAATCAAAGCCTCCTACTCTCATTAGAGATGTGTATCCTCAATGGAAAATCAGGATGGTACACTTCCTTGAAGGTGTGGATCCAGGTCTGGTTGAGTTTCTTCACAATCCTCCTTTCATCCCAATGACAACTGTTCCTCGTGTTCCTGCCACTGCCAATACTCCTGAAATCCCTGAATATCAACACCCCAAACCTGTCCTTGAATGGAGTGAAGAAGAAAAGGCACAACATGAGCTTGCAAAGAAATCCAAAAGACTAATCATAATGGCTATTCCAAATCTTTCAATCTCTTGACTCATGTGAAACTTCAAAGGACCTATGGTTAGAGCTAGAGAAACAACTTGAGGGTGGTGCCAAAACCCTCAAGAACAACAGGGCCTTATGCATAAATGAGTATTTTGCATTCAAAGCTCTGCCGAGTGAATCCATTCAAAGCACTTACAATAGATACAATTCTTTGATAAACAAGTGTAAGAGGTATGGGATCCACAGAACATCCGAAGAAAACAATGTCAGATTTCTACAGAGCCTGAATGATGAATGGCTTCATCTAACCATGTCCATGCAAGCCACATTAGATCTTGATGTTTGGTCCATATCTGATCTCTTTGGAACACTGATTAGCCAAGAGAACAAAATTTCCAAACTAACAACCCCTGTCGGAGGTCCTCTAGCTCTTGTAGGAAGTACCTAAGAAGGCAAGGACAAGGGAAAGAAGGAAAAGTCAGTTGAGGAGGCACAGAGGAAGAAGAAGAAGAAGGTACTTGTAGCCGAGAGTGAAATTGAAGAAGATTCTGAGGAGGATATTGACATGGCTGCTTTGGCCAAAACACTTGCACTTATGACCCGACAATTCAATCGTGGTCTCAAGAAGAAGCCGGAGTATAGAGGGAGAGAAGAAAGAGATGAAAGAAGCAGAGGATATGGTGAGGCAAGAAGACATGAAAGAGAAAAGTCTGAGGAGCTAAGGCAAGAAGAGAGAAGTGGACAGAGGTCTGACGGCAGAGGTAGTGACAAATTCCCAAAGCAAACTGAAGGCTGCTTCAAATGCGGGAAACCAGGCCACTATGCAGCAGAGTGTAGGTCTTCTGCCAACAAAGGGAAACCCATAAGAGACGTTGCGTTCTATAAAAAGAAAGCAGAGTACTACACTCAGAGATCCCTAATGGCAGAACAAGAGAACCTTGTAACTGATGAGTCTTCTGATGAAGAAGATAACACACTCTTCTGTGGAATGGCAGAAGTACACTCTTCTGAAAACGAGAGTGAGGTATCCACTTCTAATTCTTGTAACTCGGACTTTGAAAACAAGCTTCTTGAAACACAAAATGATCTTCTAGCTTATAAAAATACATGCTCGGATCTTGAGAAAAAGCTTGCCTTCTTTGAAAGAGAAACTAGGCTTCTCACAGAGGAGAAGGACAAGCTTTACCTTGAAAACAAATCTCTTACCTCTGAGCATATTTCAACAAAAAGGGGTTTCAAGGAGAAAATCTCAAATTTTGACAAAGCTTTGAAAGAAAAGGTCAAAAAGCTAAAGAAATGTGAGAGTGATCGTTTAAATGCCATTTCCTTGAGAAACGTTTTTCAAAAAGAAAGAGAAGCTCCTTATCGAGATCTGTACGACAGAGATCTTAAAATCAAAAGGTATCAGGATGCTCAAAAAGTCACTGAAAAGGTCAACACCCAAATTGGCAGAAGAGGTATAGGGTTCGATGATGTCGATCCCTACACTGGAAATAAAAGAAACAAATCCTTAGAAAACATCTTCTGCCCTGGAAAGTTTCTAAAACCAAGTCTTCCAAACCTTTTATCCACATTTAAGAGGCGCATAACCTCTGAAGGACCACATCTGAGGAAACCTCTGCAGATGGCAAATGTATGGTATGAAAACAATGATTTACCAGCTGCACTTTCATCAATAAGAAAATCTATTTCAAAGAAATATCTGTCTCAAAAACAGATAGGAATCTTCGGATTTGGTCATCCAGAAACACAAACTCAAATGGCTTTTGTATGCATGATGACTCCTGAAAAGGAACTGTCCTCTGAAGCCCAGAGTTTGTTCCGGCCTCTGTGGAAGAAGTTTTTTTTAAAAGATTTCTGGAAAATGACTTGAGAAAGACCTATGAAAACCATTTTCTTAATCATCCTGATATTATCTCTGAAGTAAAAGAAATCTTTGAGCAAGATCTTCAAATCTGTCTAAGTGTTCCTAAAATAACACCATGCTTTACAAAAGAGATAAATAATTCAAAGGACACCAATGGACAAAGTAAGGCACATACAGAAGGTCAGGATCTCATTCACAGAGACTTTCTCGATTCAGACTCTGAGTCAGAATCCGAGTCCTCTGTCGAAGATGAGACAGGGTCTGTGAAACTTGAGATAGTCCCCTGTGGTCCAGAGAAGAATAGACTTACCTCTGGCATTCTTAACAGAACAGTTCTTCCCAAGAGGAAAACCACAGGTAGACCTATCTGTCCTGATTTCCTGGACATGTGCCTGCAAGCAATAACTTCTCTTGAGCTTAAAAAATCTGAAAAGGACAAGATCGCTCATGTTTCAAAAACTCCAAAACCTTTAAAACCTTTTCAAGAAAAACTCACTTGGAAACAAAAGGATAAATGGCCTAAAATTGATAAACTTAATGCTTCTGCTGTAGTGAAAGCAAGGAAAGAAGATCAAAGGAGAGTACAATCTAAGAGCCACACAAGAGGAGTTTCTGAAAAAAGTCAACCTAGATTAGACAGCTTTCTGTAAAAAGAAACCCAAATCTAAAATGGGTTGTAGTAAAGTTTGCTCTGTACCCTCCTTTGACAATTTTAATGAAACTTTCAAAAAGCTTGCCTCCAATGTTCATTATTGTAAATGTTTTGATCTTATGCATGCTTTAAATCAACATTTCTCGAGGCCCTCCTGTCTCATATCTCACCCCAAATCCAAGAATGCAAAATTCAAGGGTGAGATGAGACAATCTGGTACCTCTGCAAATGAGGATAAATCCAAAACCAAAGATGCTAAGGCATCTTCACAGCATCCTAACAAAAATGGACCCATTTGGAAATGGGTACCTAAAACTCTCTAATCTGTCCATAGAAGAAACAACATGTGCCCATTTGGTACCTAGACTTCGGGTGCTCAAGACGCATGACTGGCGACAGAGGGTTGCTTTCCTCCTACAAAGAAAAACTTGGTGGAGGATCTGTAACTTTTGGAGATAACAAAAAGGGACAAATAAAAGGCTATGGAGTCATTGCCAAAAGAGACATCGATATCAACAGAGTTGCCTACGTGGATGGCCTCAAGCACAACCTACTGAGTAGATTCTGCGAGCCAAAAGACGGGGTGATCTATACCTCATGGACTTTAAATCAACTAACAGAGAAGAAAAGATCTGCTTAGTCTCAAGTAAGAATGAAGAAGCTTGGCTCTGGCACAACAGGTTTTGTCATCTAAACTTTCACACACTTGACAAACTTGTGAAACTAGACCTGGTAAGTGGTCTACCAAGTATTAGATTCGACAAGGATCATCTATGCTCAGCTTGTGAGATGGGCAAACTCAAAAGGGCTGCCCACAAAACTAAGTCTGACATATCTTGCACCAGACCTCTGCAGATGCTTCATGTTGACCTCTGTGGTCCTATATCTGTGCAAAGTCTTGGTGGCAAGAAGTACATCCTTGTACTCATAGATGAATTCTCTAGATATACTTGGGTTGAATTCATTCGAAAGAAATCAGATGTTCCTGAAGTACTAATCAATCTTATCAAGAGAATACAAGTTCTTTATGACTGCAGGGTACAGAGAATCCGAAGTGATAATGGAACAGAGTTTAGGAACTCAACTATTGAAGCCTATCTTTCGACAGAAGGCATATCACAAAACTTATCTGCAGCAAGAACTCCACAACAAAACGGTGTTTTTGAACGAAAGAACAGAACACTAGTGGAAGCCGCAAGAACTATGCTCACTGCTTCAGGAATCTCTATTTCTTTCTGGGCAGAAGCCATTTCAACCGCATGCTTCACCTAAAATCGTTCTCTAATAGTGAAAAGGCATGCAAAAACACCATACCACTTACTGCACTAGAGGAAGCCAAACATCAAGTACTTCCATGTCTTCGGCTGCAGATGCTTTGTGCTGAACGACAGAGAACAAATAGGGAAATTCAGTCCCAAAGTCGATGAAGCCAAATTTGTTGGCTATTCATCCAACTCCAAGGCGTACAGAGTCTATGTACTCAAATCCAAACATATACTTGAAAGTATTAATGTCTCATTTGATGACTCTTTTCAGGTGACTTTTGAGCAAATCAGCTCAGGACTCAAACTTCAAGATGAAGACTCTGGTGGATCATCAAGAACAAATGATCTTCATCATCTATTTGAAGAGATGTTCAATGATGATGGACCCTCTGAAGGTGACCGCAGAGCCTCTGAAGCCGAACCTTCTGAAGACCAAACAGGTACTTCTCTAACTGGTCCTAGCAATGCTTCACCCTCTTCCAGTAATGCTGCAGGTGCAACCATCGAGGGGGAGCACTCAGAGGACAATGCGAATCAAGGCTCCAAGCTCAGTCAAAATCATGGTCATCCTCAAAATCTCTCTGAAGGGTCAACACCAGATCAAGGATCCGCAGAGGTCTCTACCTCAATTCATGTTGAACAACCAAGTCCCGTGGCAAGTACGAATGATCAATTCCTCTCAACAGAGAATGATCTAAATCAAGATGAACATGATCCTGAGCTAACCACAGAAGTTTCAAATGATCACCTGCCTCGAATGATCAAATGGACCAGAAGTCACCCACAGAGCCAAGTAATAGGTGACCCATATGACAAGGTTCAAACTCGATCAAGTACTGCAAATTTTTGTTACTATACAAATTTTGTAAGTATCATCGAACCCAAAAAGATATCTGAAGCCCTTGAAGACCCAAACTGGGTAGAAGCTATGCAAGAGGAGCTTCTGTAGTTTGAGAGGAACGAAGTATGGACCCTAGTGCCTCTGCCAAAAGGCAAAACGGCTATAGGAACCAAATGGGTATTCAGAAATAAAAAGGATGAAGACGGTGTGGTGGTCAGAAACAAAGCAAGACTGGTGGCCAAGGGATACTGTCAAGAAGAAGGGATTGACTATGAAGAAACCTTTGCTCCTGTGGCGAGACTCGAAGCAATAAGAATCTTTCTTGCCTTCGCAGCCCACAGAGGTTTCAAAGTATATCAAATGGATGTCAAGTCAGCCTTTTTGAATGGGCAGATTCAAGAAAAAGTTTATGTCCAACAACCACCAGGGTTTGAGAACTCTAAGTATCCAAATCAAGTCTATTTTCTGGACAAGGCTCTGTATGGACTGAAACAAGCCCCCAGAGCATGGTACGACAGACTTTCAAACTTCCTCCTTGCAAACGGTTTCGAAAGAGGTACAACTGATACGACTTTATTTTATAAGAAGAGAAAAGTTGAGATTCTACTTGTACAAATTTATGTCGATGACATTATTTTTGGGTCTACAAATGATTTATATTGCAAAAAGTTCGAGTCATTGATGAAAAGTGAGTTTGAGATGAGCATGATGGGAGAACTTACATTCTTCTTAGGATTGCAAGTCAAACAAACCACAGAGGGTATTTTCATAAACCAATCAAAATATGTCTCTAACATACTTGAAAAATACAAGCTCTCTGACTCTTCACCAATGAAAACTCCTATGGTCACTGGATCCAAGCTCCATGCAGATCCAGAGGGTAAATCTGTGGAGTGCAAACTCTACAGAGGGATGATAGGATCTCTGTTGACTTAACCGCGAGTAGACCTGATATAATGTTTGCCACATGTCTCTGTGCAAGATTTCAAGCTAACCCCAAAGAATCTCATCTTTATGTTGTCAAGAGGATCTTCAGATACCTAAAAGGGACCAAGAATCTTGGCCTCTAGTATCCGGAGAACTCTGGCTTTGATCCCATGGCTTATACAGATTCAGACTATGGAGGATGCAAGCTCGACAGAAAAAGTACCTATGGGAGTTGCCAATTCCTTGGAGGGAAACTTGTAAGTTGGACTTCCAAGAAGCAGAACTGTGTCTCAACCTCTACGGCAGAAGCAAAATATGTTGTTGCTGCCAGTTGTTGTTCCCAAGTTCTGTGGATGAGGACCCAACTTAGAGACTATGGATTTGATATCGAAAAAATCCCCATCCTCTGTGACTCCAAAAGTGCCATTGCGATCTCTGCCAATCCCGTGCAGCACTCTAAGACCAAGCATATCGATATCAGGTATCACTTTCTGAAACATCATGTGGAGCATTGAACAATAGAGATGTACTTTGTGCCCACAGACTACCAGCTTGCCGACCTTTTCACGAAGGCATTGGATGAGAAAAGATTCACTTTTCTACTTGGCAAGATTGGTATGCTCAACATGAGTTGACCACAGAGCCTCTGTACCCTTGCACAGAGCCTCTGTACCCTTGCACAGAGCCTCTGTTGTACATATTTACCTCTGAAACATATTCCCTGTTTGTAAATAGTCTCTTCTACTTTCTTTATTATGTATTCTTTTCTGCGAATCTATGTCTTGTGAAAATCTTATCCTTATATGATCCAAGCATAGTTGAAGGGGGAGCAAGACAGGCCCGATATCAAGGGGGAGCAAGACAGTCTGCGCAACAAAAACTACAGAGTGAGGTTAGTCCATCTGAACCAAGGGTCAAAACTCTTTCTCGAGCACTATGTACTCAGAAAAATCCCACTTTGTACCCAGCTTTCTGTCAAAACTTTGAAATGATCAAATCTTTGAAAATCTTTCCTAAAAAGGAAATTTTTGGTCTAAGAACCTCTGAGGTCGACCGCAGAGCCTCTGCGATTTGTCACTGTGGATGTTCGTCCAAATGCACTTTAAAAAAAGGAACTTGATCATTTCATCACACTTTCCTCCCTCTTAAAATGCTCTGTTAATCACAACCTTTCCTATGACCTCAGAAGCCTCTTATCCTTAGAGCTTTTGTCATTCCCATCACTTGAAATCCAGGTCATTTGTTGCGGGTTATTTCTTGAACGTCACTATCATGTGACAATAGCAAATGCCACGCGCGTGAGAATAGGGTGGCGCACGTCCTAGATCGTGCACCGCCATCATCTGACGTGGCAATATTGTATTGGTTCGTAACCTGTACCGTCGTTTTTCAAAAACGGCCTCTTATCCGTTACCACTCATGACGGATTTCAAATATTTATCTTTTACCGCTAATTCTTTCTACCCACCCTCTCTGTATAAATAAACCCCTCTTCTCCTTCGTTTTCTTTTCACCTGCTATCTTCTTTTTCTCAAGAACTTTTCTGCAAAGGATTGATTCTTCTTCTATTTCCATGGCATCTAAATCATCTTCCTCCAAGAAATCCAAGGGTTCTTTTGCATCAAACAACTCGATGCATTCTGAAGCTAAAAAGGCCGATTCCCATTCTGTTGAACAAGAACATGTCCTAACAAGCAGAATGCTCTCCTTCACACACCATGATTACCACTCCAGGCAACTGAATCTCAAGCCTAACAATCACTATGTTGTCTTGGAACCCAAGGGATATCCTGAGGAAGCTGCTCCTTTACTTCAAATTCTGAAGAACCACATCCTCACAAAAGCCCTAACCCTAAAAAGAACTGATATTCCTGAAACTTACATTCAACAATTCTGGTTGAGTGCTAAGCATGAAAAACTGGATCATTATGGCTACTGTGTCATGGGTTATGCCACTCATCCATCCACTACTCAAATACTGGACCTTGGTATAAACCGCAGAAGGGTCGCAGAGGTATTCGAGCTTCCCACCAAGACCCAGTTGAACCTGTTAAAATACTCTGACGAACCCTCTGACGATGAAATCTTAGAGTTTCTCAGATTCATAGGGTACGCAACACCGATTTCCAAAAGAACCGACTTCAGATGACAGAACCTTCCACCTCTGTGGAATATTCTCTTCTCTATCCTAAATCGCTGCTTGACTTGCAAGGTAGGCAGTCCTGACCAATCTAGCCATACCATACTTGCAATAATGTATGGTATGTACTACGATTTGCCTCTGGAATATGAAACACTTATTTTCAGGGAGATCAGAAATGCGGTCATAGCCAAGCAACAGGACCAAGCTCGAGGCACATAGCCCAAAAATCTTGTTTTCAACAGGTTTTTTGCACTTCTGCTAGGAGATGCTCTGATAGGAGAATGGAAGTTACCTGCAGAGGGTAAGATGATCAAAGTCTATGACATGAAGTCGCAGAAGCCCACTGTTCTAAAATCTGGGTATCCGGGAGCAAGACCTCTGCCATCCCGTATTTTGGCCTACCTAGGTAGTGAAGATGGGGTGAGAACTTACATTCGTGGGCACAGGACTCCTGAACCGAGTCCTGCAACCCCCCCCCCCACGTGTAGGATTCCAAGTGGGTGAGATAGTTGTTTACCTTAGGAAAGAGATAGGTGAGGGAGCTGAAGTTAGAACAGAGGACGGTGAAGGAGCTGAAGTTCGGACAGAAGCTGTAGTTGAGAAACGAGAAAAGAAGCATAAAAAGAAAAGGACACCCAAGAAAAGAGTCGCAGAAGAAGAGACTCCAAAGTCACCAACAGAGGTTGTCAAGCCAAAGAAGAAGGCTAAGAAATTGACCAAGGCAACAACCTCTGAACTTGTCCCTTCCCTTGAAGTGAATGAACTTGAAGAGTACGAACAACCTCTGCAGAGGAGAAGGAAACAGGTGATCATTGAAAGCTCAGAAGAAAAATCACCCAGCCCTCTTCATGTCGCAATGGACATAGCAATGGAAATTCAACAGCAGCACTCTGTGGGATTGGGTGAAACCGCGAACATTGAGGTACAAGATGTCACGGGGCTTCCAAGCTCTGAAGATGAGGGTGAAAAAAATTTGGAGAAGGAGATAGGAGAAAAAGATGCCATGGGCACACAACCAAAAGCAACTCCCAGTGCAACCCACACCTCTACCCCTGCAGTTCTAGTGTAAAGGGGTATTGAAACAGGACCGCACAGTCTGAAACGAACCCTAGCCGACCAGATAGAGGATATTCCTTCATCCTTTGTACCATCCAAAACCGGGGAAACCAAACCCACCTCACCATCTCAAAAGGGTGAGAGTGTTGCTCTGCGTGTCCATTCGCCCCAGGACACATCTCTTCCACACACAGAGGTATTCGTTACCTCTGTCACACACAAGAGTGACACCCAAACCACTACAGAGTTGGTGGTGAAAGAACACGATGATTCTGTGGCTCTAGAACAACCACATGATCCATTCAACATAGATCTTATGGGAGTCTTTGAACCCTCCCCCAAAGAACATGTTGACAGAACTTCCATAGATGCTTCCTCTGTGGAACATCGAGGATTGGAAGGAAATCCCTCAGAGCTCAACATCCCCACAGGCTCTCCGGGTGCCAAAGACTCGTTGGCTAAATCTGGAACAGGTGTTGTTCCAGAGGTTACCGCTGACACTTTTGTCACAAAGGGCGAGTTTAAAGCCTTTGCTGACATGGTGCTCACAAAACTTAACGAGTTGCAAAGCTCTATCTCGAGAGAGTCCCAAGCCAACTCTCAAACTCTTGCAGAGGCCCTAGAAGCCAATACTGAAGCTCTGCATGCCCTCAGAACAACCTGCGCGACCAGAGTTGACCTTCAAGCTTGTGGTAAAACCATCCTTGAACACTCCAATCAAATTCAGGTTCTCGGGGATCTTTGTACAAACGAGTTCCCAAAGTATGCTTCACAAGTAGTTCATACCGGAGTGAATGAAATGGCCAGGCTTCGAGAGGAAATAAAGGACATGACTCGCAGTGTTATGGTCCCCTTCCATCCACAGGCATCAACTTCTGTACCTGACCCCTCTGCTTTCGCGACAAAAGCCGACCTAGAAGCAATGGGCAATCAGTTTCTAGGCCACCTCAACCTCCTTCGATCCAACTTCAATGAACAAGGAGAAAAGGTGACAGCAGACTTGAAGAAAACCGTAGCCACATTTCGGTTCAAGTCTGACTTGGAAATCAACGATCTATCAATGGCCGCAGGGGACGCTCTACAGAAGATCAATAAACATGTTGATGAACACCTCTGCAAAAGGAAAAAGAGAAAGGCCCCGGCTACTTGCCAAGCGGAGGCCTCGCAGAAGGTGTCGAGACATGAGGACCAGGATCTAGATGCCCCTGGCCCTGGCCTTCATGAGGGGGAGAAGACCTTAACACCAAAAGCACCTGTCATATCTACCACTCCTCTTCAAGCCCTACCCCTACAAAGAACATCTTCAGAGGCACACAAAACACATAACCTCATGCCCTGTGCCTCTGAGACCCAATACCGACTTCTCCAACTGTCCAAGGAACAACCTCTGCAGTGTCACTAAAGGGAAAGGTAAGTGTGGGCTCTGAACAGATCGCAGAAGGACTCACAAAGTTTGTAGAACCTTCAAGTCCTGAACTCATGCCCACTGTACCCACACCCGCTGTACAGTTTCAAAGCCTTGATCCAGTAAATGTTGCAGATACTTCAGAGACCTCTCCACGGAACAAAGATCAAAACATCTCTAAACCTGACAAGAAAAAGCCCTCAGAACAGCCCTCAGAGCAGAAACATCAAGAGGATAGAGTAAAAGAGATCGTTCAATCGATGGACGCCATGAGGGTTCCAATCCTAAGGCCTCCACCGAAAGAACTTAAGTTCAAAGAAAACATTCATACCTATCTTTACAGTGCAGAGCCCAAGGCTGTCTTCTTAGCACCGAACTTGCATCCCCTAATCAAAGAGGACATCAGAAGACGTTTTGAGCAAACTGCACAAGAAAGGAATGAAGTGTTCTCCACAGAAGATATAAAGACTGTAATGAGGATCTCTCTGCACTCCTTCGCCAACAAGTCAATCATGTATGCTAAGTACTTAGTTGAGAGAAAAGATGGGAAGCAGTACACGTTCACAGATGCAGACCAAAAGAACCTCTGCGCCTACGACCTTCCTCAACTACATGCCTTCACAGAGCAAAGACTTGAAAAGCGAAAGAAGTACATGATAGCAAATGGCAGGATCAAGGAGGTGATGCGCGAACATGTAAAATATCACAGCAAAATGGATTTCGAGGTTGCTCTACAACTCGGAGTCGAGAAACTATCGATCACCAAGCCGTATGACCAATTCCCTGAAATCGAAAACGTTCCTTCCAACTCCTTAATCACAGAGCCTGAGTTCGGGTTCATCTACAAAGACGATGATGGGCTTAAGAAGATGTACAGGCCAAATCAAAGTCACAAGTACTCGAACAACACTCTGTTGAAGATAAAGAACATGATTCTGAGGAAGAAGGGCACAGAGACTGTACAAGTGGGACCTGCAGAGACAATGATCGGACAGATTGATGCTCAACTGAAGTACAGGGAACTCATTCTATCGATGAAGAGAACTCTAGCTGAAAGCTTTACCAACCCGATAAATGATTTTCCCCAATGACTTCTGTAATCTTTTGTTGTTCATTCATGTATTTTGATGCTTAATGTAATTGTCTTTTGGCATTTTTCTTTTATGAATGAATATCGTTTTTCAAAGGTTGAGTTCCTTTCACCTCTTTTTATTTCTAGCTTAGCCAACACCCCAAAATTCAAAATTTTATTTTTCATCACTTAGGGGGAGATTCTTAGCTCCATATACCAAGATTGGAAGTGTTGAAAAATAGGCTAAGTATAGAAACTTCTGTAGTCTGCCAAGTCACCACAGAAGATGCACAACTCAGAAGACTACTCCGCAGAAGACGCGCTAGAGGACAAACCTGATAATGATACTCAGATCACAGAGCCTCTGTGATCACTCACATAGCCTCTGTGAAGGCTAACCTCTGGAGGTCAGTGTTGGAATTGTGTTGAATGGCTCAAGACAAGACCACGTGCCAAGCACGTGAAACCTGCTGTACGAAGATCCGCATGATCAAGTAATGGGCGTCCCACGATGTTTACTTTGCAGGTGGCATTCCTTATATGGAATGTCAGTTTTTGTCTTGTACTAAAGGGTGCATCCTTCTTGTATATTAAGGGAGCACCACCTTAGAGCTTTAGAATAGTGAAAAAGACGAGCACACATAAAAATATCAGTCTGTATAATCCTTGAGCATTTTTGCACATACCAGTGTGTGTTCTTGGTGTTCTTCAGTAATCAATGAAACAGTTCTTTGAGTAACCTTCTTATAATACCTTACTTCCTATTCATTAATTACTTGTGTGTTTACTACCTTGTATGTTCAATCTTTTCTACACATCTTAAACGCTTTCGTACTCTATTTAATCAATCTGTGTGTAGTAAAAGGTTAAATCAAGTTAAAGAACATCATAACTGGGATCAACAAGAAGAGACAAACATTCCAAACTTAAGCATGAAACTGTCTTCTTTAGGTTCATTCTGTTCTTTCCAAAAACCAAGACCGATTTTATCACTGGCAGGGATTTGAGACCTGACGATTTCAGTGATTTTGGTAGAAGAGTTACACCATCCCTCAACAGTTGCCTTTTCTGCTTTTAAAGCAGCTATGGCTTGTTCACGTTCAATGCTGATAATTTCGTTGACAATGATTTGATCTTTCAAACTTTCCTCTAAAAGAGTCAGTTCTCTGATCTTTTCATGACATTTTTCTAGCTGTTCAGTTAAATCAATATTTTTGTTTTCAGCTAGAGTTTTTCCATTTAGTGCATTGTACAGATTAATTGTCAACACATCAACAGCACGACTTCTCTCAACTTCAGAAAGAGAGGGATTGGTAGAGATAGATATTTGAGAGGAGATATAACTCATGGAAGTTCCTGTTGGTTCTTCCACTTCTTCTTTAATCTCAGCCATAAGACAAATATTAGCAACTTCTTCTTCATCAAAACTAGATTCTTCTGATTCATCCCAGTCATGTTCTTCAGCGATAAGGCCTTTACCTTTTCTTTTAAAGTTTATCAACTTTTGATATTTTTCTTTCAGCTTAAGGTATTTGTTATCGCTGGACTTTATGGAGGTAGAATGTTTGAAGACTTTCTTTGACTTGCACTCACTTGAAAAATTTCCAATCTTTTCACAGTTATAGCAAGTAGCAGTAGCCTTATAAACAGGGGTTGATTTTGGTTGTCGTATATGGATAGAGACTTATTTCTTTTGAAATTTCTCTTTCTTGCAAACCTTTTGAAGGAGTTTGTCAAGAGTGCTAAGGATTCATCAAACTCTAAAAGATCAGTGTCTGATAATTCCTCAGAGTCAGAATCTAACTCAGTGATAATAAGAGTAGATCGCTGAGATGGAATGATCTCTGAAGAGACTAAAGCAACAGGAGTGCTTTTGGAGTCTTTAGAATCTTTTACAAGATTCTTCTTCAGGAGAATTGATTGCTCATAGTTGAGCAATATTCCATATAAAGTGCTAAAAGAGAGAGAATTTAAGTCTTTTATCAGCTTAAGACACATTGAGTAACTGTCCCAGCTTTCAAGAAGACATTCCAAGAATTTAGTTAAGACCTCAGAGTTAGAATAGGTCCTACCAGTAGTTCTTAGATCAATGAATAGACAGTTAAATCTCTGGTGAACATCAGATAGGGATTCATTCTTACCAGCAATAAAACTTTCATATTGTCTTACCAAGTTAATCTTTCTGGTTTCTTGGACTTCAGTAGTACCTTCATATTGAACACATATAGTGTCCCACATTTCTTTGGCAGTTTTAAGATGCATGATGGAATGGAAAGCTTCATCAGGAAGAGCCATAGAAATAATGGTCTTTGCCTTTGCATCTAACCCAACCTTCTTTTTATCTTCATCACTCCATTGTCTTATTTCCTTAATTACAAAACGTTCAGGGATAACAGGAGTGGTGGCAGTAGCTAGAACAACATCTATGATTGTGAAAGGTTCATAAGGGCCATTTGCTACGTATTCAGGTATAGTGGGATCTACACCTTCTAGAAATAGCATCATTCGATTTTTCCAGAGGGCAAAGTTATCTCTGCTAAATCGAGGAGGTTTTGAGAGCGAACCATTACCATAGTAGTTTGTGTTTGTATTGAGTGCCATATTAAGAATAGCAAGGAAGAGAATAAAGGAAGATCTTATTTATGATATTAAACAATTTGATCTGATACCACTTATTGGTCCCGAAGGTGCTTAACAAGTTTGTAGAAGGGGGGTTGAATACAAACACATAATTTTAAAGTTAAATAAATTGTTTATTGATAAATCAAATTACAATTTACAAGTTTGTTGTGGAATAAGATTAAGTAAAACCTAATCTAAACAAACTTAAGAATCACTAAGAAGGGTTGCACTAGAAATAGAGAATGGGGGATTAGGAGAGTATAGAAAACAAGGATTTCTATATTCTTAGAAAGATGAAGGCTTAGGGGAAACTCTCAGGTGGAGTTGTAATATTTCTATTTATACCCGATGCATTAAATGCATGGCAGAGTACTTTACACGTGTCCTTCATTGGTTGGTTGCATGGGTCTGACTTTAGGAGACATGCTTACAGTCGTATGATGAACAGTGTAGTTGACAGAGTTGTTGTACGAATTGCTGCAGAGGTATATCTATTCTGACAATTGTACGATGTGTGCAAGGGTAAGACAAAAGAGACTTGAGGCATAAGCTAAGTAATCATCAATCACTGAATATATCTTCCTTCAGAGATATAAAGAAGTTCAACTATCACTGAAGCTTTTCCTCAAGTTTCTTCGCGTGTGTAGACTCGTCTTGGCTTCACTGATATTTGCATCAGGTCATGAGTAGACTTATCTTTGTTCAACAGCTTTGTCTTCGATTTAGCAGTGAACATCTTTTGTCGCAAAACTTGTCTTCAGAGATTACGTCTAACTGTTTACATGAGAAATCATCAGCGTTACTGAACATACTCAGTATTTGATCGCTGATAGTGAAACACTTATACATATGAATGTTTACAAGAACGATCATCAGTGATAACTGAACAGACTCAATATGATCGCTGATGATGAAACACTAATACATAATGTTAAACGCAATTTTCACTAAGTATAGAAAAGGGTCATTTTCAAATCACTGAGAGAGTATGGATCAAAAATTGACATAAACTCGGTCACAATTGACCTGCCCTCTTCCCCGAGTCCCGGTTCAACCGGCCGAGTCGAACCGGTTTTTAAAACATTGCTTTTAAATCGAATTCACATGATACTAAAAAAAACAATTTAAGTCTCTCACATAACAAAATATGACCACCAACACGACGTTAATTCAATGAAACATAACAAAATTTTAGTCTCCTAAAAGCTGAGGTCCCTAATCCTACGTTGGGCTGACACGACCAAATGAACCAGTATATCCTACTCGAAAGTAAGGTTAGGGAATAGGATGTATACAGGCTTGTCCTCTAGTTCAAAGGGTAGAACAGTTGTTTCCATGAAGACACCTAGTCTATGACAATTCAAGTTAAATGTTGCTTCTCAAACGTCTTTTTCGAAGATGACTTATAAGATACATGGGTAGAAGATGATGTTTTGAAAACATATTTTACCAAATGTTGGTATAACATATTTTACCAATCACATATAATGACAAAATTACCCCTAATGACTTAACAAATATCATTTAAAAATACAGAAAAGCGATTACCACAATCTAGTTATGAGTTACAATTTCATATCCAAATCAAGTTGGGTTTTGAGCATTATATCCATCAATGGATTAAAATCTAAGGAACAATGAAATCACAGGTCCAAAAAAAGTTGAAATTGCAGGTGGGGAACGATGAAATCGAGAGGAGAGTCGATTACATGTGGAATGGAGAGGAGATTACCTGTGGAGAAGTCGATTTGGTGAGATAGATAAGTCGATCTGGTGAAGTTGAACATGAACGAGTTTGAGGTGTGAATATGATCGATGGGTTTAAAAACAGACGAGGAATTGTCAGGATCGAGTTCTCAACAAGAATTAATTCTCAGAAACAATATCAAAGAAGTTTGCGGAATAACACTTTGATATTTAATCAAACAGAAAATAAAGACAGAATATAATCAACAAACTGTAAACTTGTATTGAATGCTTTGAAGTTACAAGATTACACACTCAACCTCAATATTGATGAACAGGCTCACCAATACGAATTCTACTTCTCTAGAATTAGGATCTATGTCTTGAGGTTGATTTTCTCTCAAAGAATGAAAAACAAAAGTTCTCTTTTTATTCTAAACAATACTATATATATATACTGAAGATAAAAGCTAATTACAATTAATAAAATATCTTCAGAATATCTTCCATCATCATTATCTCCAAGCTTTCCATAATCTTCAGTTTATCCAGCTGTCATCCTTTCCATACAGATTTCCATCTTATAAGCAGTATTAATCATAAGCAGCATTAATACTTTGAGCAGTATTAACTCTAGCAGTACTAACCATGCTCAGCAGCATTAATCTCTTCAAGCAGTACTAACTTTGAACTAGCAGTACTAATCTTGTTGAGCAACATTAACCATCAACTAGCAGTACTAATTTTGTTGAGCAACATTAACCATCAACTAGCAGCATTAATAACAGAAGTACTAACTAGAAGTATTAACTATTTTCTTCTAGCAGCATTAACTAGAAGTAGTAATCACAGAAGTACTAACTAGAAGTATTAACTGTTTTCTTCTAGCAGCATTATCTAGAAGTAGTAATCACAGAAGTACTAACTAGAAGTATTAACTGTTTTCTTCTAGCAGCATTAACTAGCAGCATTAATAACAGAAGTTACAAGATTACACACTCAACCTCAATATTGATGAACAGGCTCACCAATACGAATTCTACTTCTCTAGAATTAGGATCTATGTCTTGAGGTTGATTTTCTCTCAAAGAATGAAAAACAAAAGTTCTCTTTTTATTCTAAACAATACTATATATATATACTGAAGATAAAAGCTAATTACAATTAATAAAATATCTTCAGAATATCTTCCATCATCATTATCTCCAAGCTTTCCATAATCTTCAGTTTATCCAGCTGTCATCCTTTCCATACAGATCTCCATCTTATAAGCAGTATTAATCATAAGCAGCATTAATACTTTGAGCAGTATTAACTCTAGCAATACTAACCATGCTCAGCAGCATTAATCTCTTCAAGCAGTACTAACTTTGAACTAGCAGTACTAATCTTGTTGAGCAACATTAACCATCAACTAGCAGTACTAATCTTGTTGAGCAACATTAACCATCAACTAGCAGCATTAATAACAGAAGTACTAACTAGAAGTATTAACTGTTTTCTTCTAGCAGCATTAACTAGAAGTAGTAATCACAGAAGTACTAACTAGAAGTATTAACTGTTTTCTTCTAGCAGCATTAACTACAACTAGCAACATTAACCACAGAAGTAGTAACCGTGTTGAATATTAACTTCAGAAGTATTAACCATGTTGAACTAGAAGTAGTAACCATGTTGAACTAGAAGTAGTAACCATGTTGAACTAGAAGTAGTAACCATGTTGAACTAGAAGTAGTAACCATGTTGAACTAGAAGTAGTAACCATCCTTGGCATATTTCAGACCCAACAATCTCCCCCTAACTTAACTTTTCAAAACTGAGAAGTTAAGTTCTTCAACATAAGGTCTTTATGATAATTTCAAAACTTTCTGCAATTACTAGTTCTTCTTGATTCAGTTTCTGCTGTTATCTTCTTTTCTGTTTCTGCTGTAGTTAATGCTTTATTTCAGCTTCTTCACTTATCTCCCCCTCAAAATAAGATTTCATATCAATACAAACTTTAATTTTCTTCTTTTTCAGTACCAGCTTCTTGAAATGATCTATCTGCTAGTGATAAGAAGTGATTACCTTTTCATCTCTTTTATCTTCATAATTTGATTGTGAACTTTCAGACTAATTGTACCAAGTGTATCCATCAATTCTTTGTAGTTAAACTGTCCTCACCTCCTTTAGGTGTGTTTACCACCCTTGAAGGATCCTTGGATCTTTTAGTAGAGATCTTCTGCCTAGCAAAAGCACCTTCTACTCCCTTGGTTTCTTGGCACCTGGGACCTTTAGATAATTACTCATCTAAAGTTGCCATGGGGAAGGTCTTAGATATGTTCACACTGTCCTGTCATGCACTTTGTGTGTTGGGTCTGAAATATGCCAAGCATGGTTACTACTTCTAGTTCAACATGGTTACTACTTCTAGTTCAACATGGTTAATACTTCTGAAGTTAATATTCAACACGGTTACTACTTCTGTGGTTAATGTTGCTAGTTGTAGTTAATACTGCTAGAAGAAAACAGTTAATACTTCTAGTTGTTAATACTTCTAGTTAGTACTTCTGATATTAATGCTTCTAGTTAATGCTGCTAGAAGAAAACAGTTAATACTTCTAGTTGTTAATACTTCTAGTTAGTACTTCTGTTATTAATGCTGCTAGTTGATGGTTAATGTTGCTCAACAAGATTAGTACTGCTAGTTCAAAGTTAGTACTGCTTGAAGAGATTAATGCTGCTAAGCATGGTTAGTACTGCTCAGAGTATTAATGTTGCTTATGATTAATACTGCTTATAAGATGGAGATCTGCATGAAAGGATAACAGCTGGATAATCTAAAGATATACATGGAAGCTTAGAGATATACATGGAAGCTTAGAGATATACATGGAAGCTTGAAGATAATGATGGAAGATAAACTGAAGATTATGGAAAGCTTGGAGATAATGATGGAAGATATTCTGAAGATATTTTATTAATTGTAATTAGCTTTTATCTTCAGTATATATATATATAGTATTGTTTAGAATAGGGATATAACTTTTTACTTTCAGTTTTCATTCTTCTAGAAAAAAATCAACCTCAAGGCATAGATCCTAATTCTAGAGAAGTAGAATTCGTATTGGTGAGCCTGTTCATCAATATTGAGGTTGAGTGAGTAATCTTGTAACTGCAAAGCATCAAATAAAAGCTTACAGTTTGTTATTCATATTTAAGGTGTTGATTTACTGTTTCATTGAATATCAAAGTGTTATTCCGCAAACTTCTTTGATATTGTTTCTGAGAATTAATTCTTGTTGAGAATTCGATCCTGACAAGTGGTATCAGAGCTAGTATTCTCAGAAACCTGCAATCATCATTCTTCCTTGAAATCAGAAATCATCAATGGCTAAAGTTTCAGACTCTTCAAGCACAGAAATCCCCACAGAGGTAATGTCTAATCTTTGCTCTAAAACTTGTATGGAAACTGTTAAAAGGTACAGGGATCACAACCAGACAATGAGTGATGACCTTAAAAGATTAGAGAGAGATATAAAAGACTATATAAGAATTGTTGAGAGGTTTGAGGAACAGATCAAAGTTTTCCAAGCCAATGAACTTCAACATTCTTATGATACAAATTACTGGAAGTGGGAGAAGAATGACCTAGAACTTCAGCTGAAAAAGTCTAAAGAGGAGAATGAGAAGATAAAGAGTGAGTTTGAGAAAGCCAAGCTGGATATTGAGAAATTTTCCAATGCTTCTAAAGCAATGGACTCTTTGCTCCAAACTCAAATCCATGACAAACTTAGAAGAGAAATAGGCTATAAGACCACACCACCACCATACAACAACAATTACATTCCTCCTATATCAAACTTACTAGAGACCAAGGATAGGAAGGAATTGCCTGTTGGAGCCACTAAGGTAGATCCTTTAGACAAAGTGGTGGTTGAAACAGACTCTGAAGTAGAGAACTCTAGTGAAAAGAGTAATGAGAACACTGTGAGTGGTGAGATTCCTCTAGAAAATAACATTATCACCAATGAGGGATGTGGAAAGGCTTGGATCAAGTCTAAGGACATAGAAAAGACTGAGGGAAAGTCTGAGAAGGTCCATTATAAGCAAACCACAGTTGTGAATCCTGTCCCTTGTAAACAGTGTTCTTGCAATACATCTGAGCCCCAAAAACATGATAAACCAAGGGGAAATCAGAGAAACTGGAATAATCAGTGGGCACAAAAACAAGGAGTTGATTTGAGTAAAATCAATAGACCAAAACCTTGTTTTATCTGTGGCAAATTGAATCATCTTGCCAAACACTGTTATTTCAACCCTATCAACCAAAGAGTCACTTTTCAAAGAAAACCACAAAACTCTTTTGGTTATAGGAATCAGAGAAGGAATCATATGGCTGAGAACAGAGCACCTATAAGATCACATGCTCAGAACAAGTTTGCTAAACCAAAGAAAAATACTCCAAATAAGCCAAGGAGTAATTTAAAGACAAAGAAAGCAAACAACTTTGTTCAAGTTTGGGTTCCAATTGCAAAGAAACCTGTTAGTACTGCTATCCCAGATAGTACTGCTAACAAAAATAGTGCTGCTAACTTGATTAGTACTGCTAACCAAGTTAGTACTGCTAACAAAGCTAGTACTGCTTCTAGTAGTAATGCAGCCAAGCCTATAATCTTGACAAAGTACTCCAGTCATGAGATTCCTAAACAACTCATTCAGACCAAACTGACAGATTATATTAATGAGAAAGGTCAACCCAAGACCACTTTGGCTTGGGTTCCCTCAAAGACTAACTGATTTATCAAGTGTGCAGGGCAATCAAAAGCTCAAGAGGAAGAGCATTTTGGAATGAAGATAATGATTGCTCTTGGCACATAACAAGGAACATGGATTGCCTTCAAATTCTTTAAAAAGATTTGATAGAGGACATGTTACTTTTGATCTAGCAGAAGGTAAGAAAAGTGAAAAAGGTATAGTTTCAAAAGATAAAGTAACTTTTGAAAATCTTATGGTATATGGTACTACTAACCTTGTGTCTGTAAGTGTTTCAGGTTGCTAATACTGAAAGGTAGTTAGTACTTCTAGTTCAGTGAAAACTGTCAGACTGTGTTAATGCTGCTGGTATGTGTTACTACTGCCAGTCTGTGTTAATGCTGCTGATAAGTGTTACTACTGCTAATGTAAGTTTTCTATACCTAAAAATGATCTTCAATGATTTAATGTCAAACCTGGATATCAATCAAAAATATTTTATCTGTATCCAAGGTTTGTACAAGAAGTACTTAATAAGGAATTGACGGATTAACCTCAGTTTAATGAGATATATGTACCTAAACCCCCTAAAGGCAAGGTTTTCTCAAACATGAGAAGATCTGCTAGGGACTCGGAAGGAGTTGATATACCATTGTTCTCTACAATGATGGTGATGTCCCACAATCAAGAAGGTAAGGCATCAGGGTCAAAGCCCTCATTAGACCAACCCACTGATGACCTATCCACACCTTCCACTACCAAGCATAAATCTTCAGATTCCTTTTGTCAAACCAAAATTCCCCATTACTATATTATATAAGGAAAAGATACTGAAGGTTCCTTCCCTTCTTGTATCCTCAACCTCAAAACCTACAAGCCCTCTGATGGAGCATTTTTCATCAGAGAATATCCAAAGGGAAACCATAGAGGTGTCTCCCAACCTCAAGAAGGTGCTCAATAAGGAGATGCAAGAGCATATGGGTTGTAAGGCTCACACTACTGACTTTGCACAAAGTGCAGGACAGGACAGTGTGAACATATCTAAGACCTTCCCCATGGCAACTTTAGATGAGTAATTATCTAAAGGTCCCAGGTGCCAAGAAACCAAGAGAGTAGAAGGTGCTTCTGCTAGGCAGAAGATCTCTACTAAAAGATCCAAGGATCCTTCAAAGGTGGTAAAACATCTAAAGGAGGTGAGGACAGTTTAACTACAAAGAATTGATGGATACACTTGGTACAATTTGTCTGAAAGTTCACAATCAAATTATGGAGATAAAAGAGATGAACAGATCATGATTATTTCAAAAAGGGGGAGACTTAAACATCTGAACTTGAGAAGAATTGAGAAGGAGAATCAAGTTGATATGAAATCTTATTTTGAGGGGGAGATAAGTGAAGAAGCTGAAATAAAGCAGTAGCTACATCAGAAACAGAAAAGAAGATAACAGCAGAAACTGAATCAAGAAGAACTAGTAATTGCAGAATGTTTTGAAATTATCATAAAGACCTTATGTTGAAGAACTTAACTTCTCAGTTTTGAAAAGTTAAGTTAGGGGGAGATTGTTGGGTCTGAAATATGCCAAGCATGGTTACTACTTCTAGTTCAACATGGTTACTACTTCTAGTTCAACATGGTTAATACTTCTGAAGTTAATATTCAACACGGTTACTACTTCTGTGGTTAATGTTGCTAGTTGTAGTTAATACTGCTAGAAGAAAACAGTTAATACTTCTAGTTGTTAATACTTCTAGTTAGTACTTCTGATATTAATGCTTCTAGTTAATGCTGCTAGAAGAAAACAGTTAATACTTCTAGTTGTTAATACTTCTAGTTAGTACTTCTGTTATTAATGCTGCTAGTTGATGGTTAATGTTGCTCAACAAGATTAGTACTGCTAGTTCAAAGTTAGTACTGCTTGAAGAGATTAATGCTGCTAAGCATGGTTAGTACTGCTAGAGTTAATACTGCTCAGAGTATTAATGTTGCTTATGATTAATACTGCTTATAAGATGGAGATCTGCATGAAAGGATAACAGCTGGATAATCTAAAGATATACATGGAAGCTTAGAGATATACATGGAAGCTTAGAGATATACATGGAAGCTTGAAGATAATGATGGAAGATAAACTGAAGATTATGGAAAGCTTGGAGATAATGATGGAAGATATTCTGAAGATATTTTATTAATTGTAATTAGCTTTTATCTTCAGTATATATATATATAGTATTGTTTAGAATAGGGATATAACTTTTTACTTTCAGTTTTCATTCTTCTAGAAAAAAATCAACCTCAAGGCATAGATCCTAATTCTAGAGAAGTAGAATTCGTATTGGTGAGCCTGTTCATCAATATTGAGGTTGAGTGAGTAATCTTGTAACTGCAAAGCATCAAATAAAAGCTTACAGTTTGTTATTCATATTTACTGTGTTGATTTACTGTTTCATTGAATATCAAAGTGTTATTCCGCAAACTTCTTTGATATTGTTTCTGAGAATTAATTCTTGTTGAGAATTCGATCCTGACATTGTGCAAAGTCAGTAGTGTGAGCCTTACAACCCATATGCTCTTGCATCTACTTATTGAGCACCTTCTTGGGGTTGGGAGACACCCCTATGGTTTCCCTTTGGATATTCTCTGATGAAAAATGCTCCATCAGAGGGCTTGTAGGTGTTGAGGTTTAACATACAAGAAGGGAAGGAACCTTCAGTATCTTTTCCTTATATAATATAGTAATGGGGAATGTTGGTTTGACAAAAGGAATCTGAAGATTTATGCTTGGTAGTGGAAGGTGTGGATAGGTCATCAGTGGGTTGGTCTAATGAGGGCTTTGACCCTGATGCCTTACCTTCTTGATTGTGGGACATCACCATCATTGTAGAGAACAATGATATATCAACTCCTTCCGAGTCCCTAGCAGATCTTCTCATGTTTGAGAAAACCTTGCCTTTAGGGGGTTTAGGTACATATACCTCATCAAAGTGAGGTATGTCCGTCAATTCATTATTAAGTACTTCTTGTACAAACCTTGGATACAGATAAAAACTTTTTGATTGATATCCAGGTTTGACATTAAATCATTGAAGATCATTTTTAGGTATAGAAAATTTACATTAGCAGTAGTAACACTTATCAGCAGCATTAACACAGACTGGCAGTAGTAACACATATCAGCAGCATTAACACAGTCTGACAGTATTCACTGAACTAGAAGTACTAACTACCTTTCAGTATTAGCAACCTGAAACACTTTTCTTACCTTCTGCTGGATCAGAAGTAACATGTCCTCCATCAAATCTTTTGAAGAATTTGAAGGCAATCCATGTTCCTTGTTATGTGCCAAGAGCAACCATTATCTTCATTCCAAATGCTCTTCCTCTTGAGCTTTTGATTGCCCTGCACACTTGATAAATCAGTTAGTCTTTGATGGAACCCAAGCCAAAGTGGTCTTGGGTTGACCTTTCTCATTAATATAATCTGTCAGTTTGGTCTGGATGAGTTGTTTAGGAATCTCATGACTTGAGTACTTTGTCAAGATTATAGGCTTGGCTGCATTACTACTAGAAGCAGCACTAGCCTTGTTAGCAGTACTAACTTGGTTAGCAATACTAATCAAGTTAGCAGCACTATTCTTGTTAGCAATACTATCTGGGATAGCAGTACTAACAGGTTTCTTTGCAATTGGAACCCAAACTTGAGCAAAGTTGTTTGCTTTCTTTGTCTTTAAGTTACTCCTTTGTTTATTTGAAGTATTTTTCTTAGTTTTAGCAAACTTGTTTTGAACATGAGACTTTTTAGGTGCTCTGTTCTCAGCCATTTGATTCCTTCCTTGCTTCCTATAACCAAAGGAGTTTTGAGTTTGTCTTTGAAAATTAACTCTTTGGTTGATAGGATTGAAATAACAGTATTTGGCAACATGATTAAGCTTTCCACAGATAAAACAAGGTTTTGGTCTATTGATTTTACTCAGATCAACCCCTTGTTTTTGTGCCCACTGATTATTCCAATTTCTCTGATTTCCCCTCCTTTTATCATGTTTTTGGGGCTCAGATTTATTGCAAGTACACTGTTTGCAAGGGACAGGATTCACAACTGTTGTCTGTTTGTAGTGGACCTTACCAGACTTTCCCTCTGTCTTTTCTATGTCCTTAGATTTGACCCAAGTCTTTCCACATCCCTCATTGGTGATAATGTGATTTTCTAGGGGAATCTCACCACTCACAGTGTTCTCCTTACTCTTATTATTAGAGTACTCTCCTTCAGAGTCAGTTTCAACCACCACTTTGTCTAATGGATCTACCTTAGTGGCTTCATCAGACAATTCCTTCCTATTCTTGGTCTCTAGCAAGTCTGATATAGGAGGGATGTAATTGTTGTTGTATGGTGGTGGTGTGGTGTTATAACCTATTCCTCTTCTAAGTTTGTCATGGATTTGAGTTTGGAGCAAAGAGTCCATTGCTTTAGAAGCATTGGAAAATTTCTCAATATCCAGCTTTGCTTTCTCAAACTCACTCTTTATCTTCTCATTCTCCTCTTCTTTCTGTTTAAGCTTAGACTCATACTGATCTTTCTCCCACTTCCAGTAGTTTGAGTCATAAGAGTGTTGAAGCTCATTGGCTTGGAAACTCTTGATCTGTTCCTCAAAACTCTCAACAATTCTTACATAGTCTTTTATATCTCTCTCTAATCTTTTAAGGTCATCACTCATTGTCTGGTTGTGATCCCTGTACCTTTTAACAGTTTCCATACAAGTTTTAGAACAAAGATTAGACATTACCTCTGCGGGGATTTCTGTGCTTGAAGAATCTGAAACTTTAGCCATTGATGATTTCTGATTTCAAGGAAGAATGATGATTGCAGGTTTCTGAGAATACTAGCTCTGATACCACTTGTCAGGATCGAATTCTCAACAAGAATTAATTCTCAGAAACAATATCAAAGAAGTTTGCGGAATAACACTTTGATATTTAATCAAACAGAAAATAAAGACAGAATATAATCAACAAACTGTAAACTTGTATTGAATGCTTTGAAGTTACAAGATTACACACTCAACCTCAATATTGATGAACAGGCTCACCAATACGAATTCTACTTCTCTAGAATTAGGATCTATGTCTTGAGGTTGATTTTCTCTCAAAGAATGAAAAACAAAAGTTCTCTTTTTATTCTAAACAATACTATATATATATACTGAAGATAAAAGCTAATTACAATTAATAAAATATCTTCAGAATATCTTCCATCATCATTATCTCCAAGCTTTCCATAATCTTCAGTTTATCCAGCTGTCATCCTTTCCATACAGATCTCCATCTTATAAGCAGTATTAATCATAAGCAGCATTAATACTTTGAGCAGTATTAACTCTAGCAATACTAACCATGCTCAGCAGCATTAATCTCTTCAAGCAGTACTAACTTTGAACTAGCAGTACTAATCTTGTTGAGCAACATTAACCATCAACTAGCAGTACTAATCTTGTTGAGCAACATTAACCATCAACTAGCAGCATTAATAACAGAAGTACTAACTAGAAGTATTAACTGTTTTCTTCTAGCAGCATTAACTAGAAGTAGTAATCACAGAAGTACTAACTAGAAGTATTAACTGTTTTCTTCTAGCAGCATTAACTACAACTAGCAACATTAACCACAGAAGTAGTAACTGTGTTGAATATTAACTTCAGAAGTATTAACCATGTTGAACTAGAAGTAGTAACCATGTTGAACTAGAAGTAGTAACCATGTTGAACTAGAAGTAGTAACCATGTTGAACTAGAAGTAGTAACCATGTTGAACTAGAAGTAGTAACCATGTTGAACTAGAAGTAGTAACCATCCTTGGCATATTTCAGACCCAACAGGAATGATACAATTGAGAGGAGAAGTCGATCTGGTGAAGTCGAACACGAACGAGTTTGAGGTGTGAATCTGATCGATGGGTGTAAAAATAGATGAGGAATGATAAAATCGGGAGGAGATATTCGATTACATGTGAAATCGAGAGAAGAAATACCTGTGGAGAAGTCGATCTGGTGAGATGGAGAATCAACCTAGTGAAGTCGATTTACTTCTAAGTTTTGGGATGGTCTACATTAAGAGTTATGTATGAAAATCAAGTTGAGCATGCCCTACCATCCTCAAACAGGCGGTGAAAGTGAAAGAACCATTAAAACTCTTAAAGATATGTTGAGGTCGTGTGTCGTAGACTTTGGAGGGAATCGGGATTTACACCTACCGTTAGTGGAATTTGCCTATAACAATAGTTATCATTCTAGCATCGGGATGGCACCTTTCAAAGCGTTGTATGGTCGAAAGTGTTGGACCCTGGTGTGTTGGTTTGAAGCGGGAGAGAAGCAATTCGTCGGATCGAAAATTGGGAAAGATACAGCGGATAAGGTAAAGAATATTCGAGAACACTTGAAAGCGGCCCAAGATCGGCAAAAGAGTTATGCGGACAAGAAGTGACAACCAATTGAATTCCAAGTAGGAGATGGAGTTATGTTGAAGGTGTCTCCATGGAAGGGGATCATCCAATCTGTAAAGCACGGAAACTTAGTCCTCGCTTCCTTGGACCCTTCACTATTTTAGAAATGATTGGACTCCAAGCATACAAATTAGATTTGCCACTGGAAATGGAGGGGATTCATCATACCTTCCTTGTATTCTACCTGCGTAAGTAGGCCGAAGAAGAGAGATCATTCCATTGTCGGAAATCCGTGTAGATAATGGAAATCGTTGTGTGGGGGAACCCGGAGCTATACTGGAGAGTAAATCGAATAAACTCTGCCATAAGAAAGTGACCATGGTTAAAGTTCAATGTAAGCTCCATCGAGGTACAAAATGACTTGGGAAGCCGAAGAAGATATGAAGAGGTGATATCCCCGCTTGTTCGTATAAAGCGAGATTTCGAGGACGAAATCCTTTTCAAGGTGGGGAGGATTGTAACACCCAGAAATCTCAATGGTAGAATAAAACCTCATGTTTGGTTTGAGATTAATTATCTTGGCCATTTAGCATGGTAAGTGATTATCGAGTTAAATTTTATATGGTTTATTCCATGTTTCCTGTTATTCGTTTGAATCGAATAGAAAATCAGGAATTGGTTAGGTTTTTGCGAGAGTGACAATGAGAGTGCCCTTGGGCATTATCGTGTTCCACAATCGCATGGGAGTGACCACTCTCGGTACAATCTATGCGACATTGACAACGATAATGCCCTTGGACACAATCACTTGTCATAGTCAATGGGTTTGTACCGAATGTGGGGTAAGGGTGGGGATAATGCCAGCAACAATACCACTGATAAAGTCGTCGGATATAGTCTCCTGGTTATGTCTGGAGGTATACAAACCCACTTGACCGATTTTCACTCTCATTTCTCTTCTAAATCAGTTTTGGGTACGTTTTTTGGAGGATATTGGGCGATTTTCTTCCCTAGAAACCCTCTCCTCATTCATTTCAATCCTAGGGGTTTGTTGGGAGTATTTATTGAGCATTCAAAGCTTACTTGGAATCATCTAGTATGAAGGTTCAAGCTTTTCCAACCTCAAAGTTCTACCTTCTCCAAGTTGCTAGGGTTTTGCAAGTTTTTCTAGGTTTCTTCCAAAAACCTAAGGTAGTGTTTGGTATGCAGACTAGATGGGACAGGACAGGACAGAATGGGACAAAACTAATTGTCTGTTCTGCGTTTGGTACGACTAGAACGAGACAGGACAAAATTGTTAAAATGACCAAATTTGTAACACCGTGAATTTCTGATTATTTTTGGAAAGTTATGTAATCAAAGTTGGAAATCGGTTACTTAGGGGTCATTTTGGTAATAATGGAATAAGTCTTGCATTTAGGGGTAAAACCCTAAACCCTTTTCATTTTGTTATATTGTTGGCGGCGTGAGAAGAGATTTGAGAGAGAAGAAAACTGCGTGAAAACTCAATCTAGAGAGAAATTGAAGGAGAACTCAAGGATTTACCTTGGAGGTAATGTGAAGCTGAACCTTCTCTTATTTTTTCTTATGTTTTAGTAGCTCCTAAAAGGATCTTGAGGTTTTGTTAGTATTCTTAAGGTTTTCTATAGGATTTCTATTAATTCTTTTTGTAGGTGGGTTATCTGTTGTAAATACTTTGGATTAGTGAAGGGGATAAAATCTTAGTAGCTAATGCTTAGAAAATGATGCCGAGATTATAGTCTTTTTGGTGAAAATTGGCTTGCAATCGAGAATCGGGATCCTCCCCGATCCCTCACTCTTGATTCCCTTTTCTCGGTGGCGCCGCGAGCTTCGAACCGGGTGGCCCCGAATTTCCCCAACCCGGGTGGTACTGGGAGACCCAATCCCGGGTGGTATCGGGTTTTACTAAACCTCCGGGCGTACCGGGACCCGGTGTAACCGGAGCTACCATCAAGACCCGGGAGCCAGTGAGCATAGATTCGGGCAGCCCCAGGCGGTGCAACAAAAACCATGGCCCAACAACCTTGGACTTTCGGTTGGGTGGTGGTGTTAATCAATCTTGGGGATTTCGATAATTCTAAGGATCAATTTAGTTTGGGCGAAATTGGTAGGATTGTGATCGGACCTGGTAGCCGAAGTCTAACCGTGAGCAATTAACAATTGTAGGAACCGATCCTTCTGGAAATTTATCTCTGTTTGTGCCAAGGTTCAATTCTCCAGGTGAGTTCCCTTGTCCAAATTCTTTATAACTGAAAATGGACTTTTTATGTTGATTCCTGTCATGTTTCCATTAAATGATTATAATGAACTGATACATGTGGAATAGTTTGAATATAATTTGTTTCATGAATATGTTTCTATTGAGTTTGGATTTTGTGTGTGATGATGTATGGTTACCGAGAGAAGAAAATGCCATGGCTCATTGAGAACCATCGGGGATGGTTGAACCGTGTGCCCGAAATTCATTTCCTGCGTACACGAGAACGACATCTACTGGGGGGGGCGAATGGGGATCTACTGGGAGGCCCCGACTGTGGTTACATCGCTATTATGTTGAACCTATTTCAGTTGGTAAATTGTTTGTGTTTTATTATGTACAATGATTGGTACTCGTTGAATTGAAATTTGGATAAAGATTGTTTTGCTCAAATTACTTTACAACTATTCGAGGTTGCAAATTCACTAGACCTTTTGGATAAGATTGTTTTTAAAACCCATTTTCAGGTAAAGGTGTTGTTGGTGCTTTGTCCAAGGGAGAGGAGAAGTGTTAAGAGTTTTTCCGAGAGTCTGGCGGCATATCGGTTAGAGGCGGTATTAGCATGGACCTTTAGCTTCTCGGCGGTGTTAGAACTGATTTTTTTTTCTTGAACTATGTTCATCTTTCCTTTTGTATGCATTGTATTGGGGCCCATTTTGGGATGTTAATTTTATGCTATGCTATGCTCGTTTGGGGCTGTTACAAAATTGCCCTACAATGTAGATTAATATTTTTCATCACATAATAATTATAAATAAATTAAATCAATTAAATATTTTTGTACATCAAAATTAAATTAAATTATCTTAGTCACATTTATGTAATTTTATATAATATATAATTATTTAAAACATGTTTACAGAATATTTAAAAAAAACTAAACAATACTTATGAATTAAAAACACCCCCATTAAATTCATCCCTTCCAACCCTTCATACTAAAAGAAACCTGGTTCCTCTTCATCCTCTACAACTAAAGTGGCACTACCTCATCTTTCTTTTGGGACGTTCACCATCACCAGGTAATTTGCTACTTTCTGCAACTAACAAGGATAACCAAATTTGCTACTTTCAAATCCTTTTTCCACCACTGCCCATCTCCTTCTTCAATCTTCAAAAGCAAATCTGGACGTTGAAGAGGAAGAAGTTCGATCTAAGAGGGGAAGGGTATGATCGACTTGGCGGAGGATTTGGAAGAGTTTGATTTGGGAGAGTTGTAGTTACCAAATTTCAGATTTGAGAATTTGGGGTAAAAAAAATTAGGGTTTTAGATTGAGAGAGTTTTTGGTATGATTTGAAGAGTTTTAGGTTTCATATTTTGTATTGTGTGGAGGGTAAATAAATCATTTTAAGTTTAGTCCCATGTTGTTCCACCTTTTTTGGTGGAACAAAAAATGTCTGATTTTGTCCCATGAAAATGGATTTTAGTCCCACCTTGTGCCATCTTGTTCTAGTCCCTTGTCATACCAAACATAAGACTATTTTTTTTGTCCCGTCCCATCCCAACTAGTCTGCACACCAAACGCACTCTAAGTGGTAAGTTTTAAAACCTTTGTAAAACTAGATACATGTCTCTATATGCTAATTTGTCCCCATTTCATTCATATATATCGTATTCCTCTTCTCACTTGATAATTTATTCATAATTTGAATATATGGAAGCTCTCTTTGATATTTTTGGTGTAAACCGCCACATTGATGACTTGATGAAGATGTTGTACTTGGGACATGTTAGAGAGGTTATATGGAACCTTATTGGTATATTAGAAGGTTTATGTAAATTTATCATTTTGGAAGTATTTAGCCTAACTTGAGATTTTGATCTATATGAAACATTTTATGCCTAATGCTACTTGCTTATGGCCTTATGCTTTCATGAACATGGTAGATAGTTCTACTACTTGAGATTGACCCATATTGGGTCATAGGCTTATTTGTTCTAATTTGAAGTACTTTAGTATTCTATAAATCTCATTTCATATTGGATATGGTGGTTGGACCACTAGTTTACCGTTGTCGATATTATGTACATTTTACTTGGAGTAATGTTTACATTGGTTATATGAAATTTGTGGATGAACCCTTCAAGTAGGAACTAGAAGGATTTAGTCTTTTGGTGCCATCTTGGAGGTATGCACTAGGACCTCCGCCATATGGGGTATTGCCTTGGAGGTAGTCCTTAATGCGTCGGGCCTTGTGGTGTATTTCATGGGAGTAGACACTAAGGTGAATCGACTCTTGAGGTGAAACTTGATTGATGTTATGGGTCTCCTCCATTGATTCCAAATGTTGAGTTTGATAAATGTATAAACGAATTCTAACCGTCAATTGTTGGTTATTATTACTTGTTCAAACTCACTAAGTTTTTTGGCCTAACACTTGTTTGGTGTTGACGTGTATTTCAGGTTCTAGTGGCGTGGTCACCAAGAAAGTCTATCTGGACTTAGAAGTGAGTTTAGGGAGCATTTTTAGGACACCCTTTTGTAAAGAACTTTATTTTGATGGTTTATACAACACACAAATGTAATCTTACTTCTTCAGGAAATTAGATTAATAGGTTGTCTTTTCTATACCCATTTGATTACAAACTTGTAATTAATAGGCGTAATTGTTTCCCTTGTTGGGATAACTCATATCTTTATATTTTATATACCTCTCATTTCCAATTTTGAAAATTTTGTATGTCCCAATTTTTGGGGTGTTACACTCTTCCTAGTAGATGGAATAGACTTGTTCCCATCAAAGTCAACGTGTTCATGTGGCGGTTGCGTCTTAATCGGCTCCCTACTCGCTCAATTTAGATAAAAGAGGTATTGATGTTTCGTCTCGTGTTTGTCCTAATTGTGATACGGGGTTAAAGGATTGCAGTCATCTTTTCTTCTCGTGTCTCGTCGCTAAAGACTTATGGGTCCTTATTGGAGGATGGTGGCAAATTGATATTCCGACTTTCTGCTCCTATTCGGATTGAGTCTCTTGGATTGATTGAATTCGATTGACGAAAGAGGTTTTTTTGGTGTTCCGAGGTTGTTATGCTTATCACTTTATGGTCTATATGGGTTTTTCAAAATAGTATTCTCTTTGGCAACCCGAAGCCAAAGAAGGCGGTGATCTTGGAGAATATTATAACTCGTGCTTACTTTTGGGTTAATCATCGAAGTAGCAAATTGTCTATTAATTGGGTTGGTTGGCTTACAAATCCTTCCCTTGCAACTCTTTCGATGTAATTGTACCTTTTTCTATCTTCTTGTTAGTTTTATAAAATTCCGTCGTTCAAAAAAAAGAACGGATTTTGTCAAAGGATTTGGAATCCAAAAGAATCGAAATGAAATTTAATCATGTTTGACCATGCGTTTGGTTGGAAGGAACTGTAATGGAATCTATCAAAAGAACTTGAACCTGTCTGTTTGGTTCGTTAAATATAGTAGTAATGGGGGTAGAGGCAAGTTGTGACGATGGTAGTGGTAGTAGTAGCGGTGGCGATGACTGTGGCGATTGGTGGCGGTAGCGATGGTACTGACTAGGCATGGTGATTTGCCCGCTCGTTGGGGAACCCGACTCACCCGCTTCATTTGGGGCCAAGGATTCCCGTAAAAACGGGTAGGGGTTCGGGACTGGGAATCCCTTACATTGAAATTTGTGGCCTTATGTATTCCCAAACCCCCTCGTCCCCGTATTTATATATATTAATTAAAATTAATATTTTTAATGTGTTATATAATATATTATATTTTTCAACCAATTTTTACCATTTTTTGAACCATTTATTATTGAACCTGGGATAAACCGGGGATAGGCCCAACAAAAACCGGGGAGGGGTTTCGTCGGGATTGCATTTCTCGCCCCATCCTCGCCCTGTTTCCATGCCTAGTGCTGATGATTGTGGTAGTGGTGGTGAAGCGGTGGCGGTGGGGCTAAAGTCCATAGTTTTAACGACAGTGATGGCGGCATTGCAACAGTAGTGGGGCGGTGGTGGTGAGGGTGACAGTGGTTATATCCATCGTGGTGGTATGGAATGGAATTGAATAAATATTAGAGTATAATAGTTTCTTCTTAAAATATGGTATGAAGGAAACAAAATTCCTTCTTAGAACCCAAGGAATTTACATTCCACCATATGTGGAATTTGAATTCCTTACAGAAACTCGAAAAATGAATTAAACGTAGGAATGGAGTTTGGTCATTGGAATTGCCACAAATAGCCAAATTACAAATATTTTCACTTTTTAGCCATTTTTAATGTATTTATACAAATAGGCAAGTTTATTCAAACCAAGTAACTGTATCGAATGATCTGAAGAGCTTGGAGGCGGTGGAGGGTTTAGAGGAGTTCAGAAGCAAAATTTGTGTGAATTGGGAAACAGGAGCCGAGAATGGAGTTTTGGGGAGGAGGAAGATAGCATCATGTAATCGGGAAAGTTTCCAATAAGTTTCAAAAAAAATTATATAATGAAGATTGTATCGCTAAATGTGAGAGGGTTAGGTTCGGCTAAGAAAAGAGAGTGGGTAAAAGAGATATGCAAAAAAGAAAGCCCCTGTATGATTGGGATCCAGGAAACGAAAATCCAGAAAATAACTATCCGCTATGTCACACATATGTGCGGTAGAAATGATGGGTATTTCGCTCAAGTTGTATGTTAAAGCATTTTAGTGTTGGAATCAATGTCTTCTTATGTTGAGTCATTGTTTGTAGAAGTCAATGTATTTTCTTTCTAAGCTTGTTTTGTGGTCAAGGGTGTTTGACCATATAAATAGTGTTCCTTGCTTTGTAATCATGTAACTAGAGAGAACCTTTCATTGTGTAAGCTTGTAATTGTGTGAGACATATGACATCAATACACTTGTGACTTTCTCTCTCTACATTCACTCTATATTCATATTGATTTGTGATCTTAATTGATTGTGATTGTAATTCATGTTAGTTTCTTGAAATCTGGAACAACATTTGGTATCAGAGCAAACCAATTAATTCAGATATATGGAGATTTGAGCAAATTTGGAAGGATTGAAAAACTCGCAGACGCAATTGGAAAGTTACTGCTGCATTTAAAATTTTCACGATCTGTGGAATTTTTTATTGAATATTGATTGTAATCGATTCGTTTTTGGTTATAGATCATTTCTTATTCAGGTTGTTAAATCAAATTCACACTTTTTAGTGGTACATTTTGTGTTTGTATGTTCTTGAAGTCGAATATTTCAAGATACTGAGTTTAGATCGAATTCGTTAATTCAGCGTGTTTTAGACAAAATTTTGTGTTAGAAAAGTGTTCACGAACAAGAATCGAGCAACCCTGTAATTTTTCAGAATGAAATTTGCATTTTTGAAGATTTTATTGCAAATTTGGTGATTTTCGTGGAATAACTCGCAAGATCTGGAGAATCCACAAGTTTCATAGAGGAATTTGCAAGCTTCATGTGTTTGATGATTTGTTGATTTTTTCAAGTCCAGAATTCACACATAAACGCTTACGACAAGTATAGAATTTGCACATCAAAGCTCACCGATTCTTGGTTTTTGCAAGCTACATTTTGCGGATGTTCAAAATTCGTAATCAGTGTTTTGCGGATTGTGGTTTACTGACATCAATCTATTTGTTCAAGTATAGAATTCGTGTGTTTTTGTCTACGCAAAGTTCTGAATTCATACGAAGTTATCTACGGATTGTTACTTCTCGCAAGCTATTGCTTACGAGTTGTTACTTTTCATATCATTTGATCTACGGAAAGTGATCTTTTGTGTTCTGAATTTTGTTTAAGTGTAGAATTCGTACACTACCTATTGCGACAAGTTCAGAATCCGCAAACCATTGCTTACGGATAGTTGGTTTTTGCACGCCGTTGCCAGCGGAAAGTGTGAATCCGCATCCTTCAGCCTGTGAATTCTTGGTTTTCGGGTAGAGTGTTATGCGAATTGTTAATTTGCGGATAGTATCTTCGTCGTTCTGCGAATTGATTCTGCGAATAGTGTTCACAGTGTTCTGCGGATTCAAGACTTAGAAATTTTTTTCAAAAAAATTTCAAGTTTGACCAAAAGTTGACTTTTTGAGTCAATTTCATATGAATTTTTGGGGACGATCTTTTTCAAGCATACTTTCAGTATTTTTCTCAGTGATCAAGATGTCGAGAGATTTGTTGAGTATGGGATCCAAATCAAAGCCTCCAGTTCTACAAGTTGAAGAGTATCATCAATGGAGGAAACAGATGATCAACTTCTTGAACAATCAAGACAAGCGTTTGATGAACTCCATTCTAAACGGGCCTCATTTCCCACATGTAGTTGTTGCAAGAATCCCGACCACCGATACTAATCCAGAGATACCAGAAAGGATAGTTGCAAGAGATCCGATTCAGCATAGCGACCGAGACAGGGAGTTGGTTGATCTAGACGCACAACTCTTACTTATCTGATTATGGCAATCATAAATGATATCTTTAATAGAGTTGATATCCGTGATTCAGCCAAAGAAATTTGGGATGAACTTGAACGACATCTTCAAGGTTTGGAGAAAACAAACCGTAATCAAAGCATTAATGCCTACGAGGGCTTTAAAGCAAAGGAAGGAGAGTCACTCAAAGATACGTACAACCGCTTTAATATCATTTTGAATGATCTTCGGCGCAACGGTGTCAAGAAAATAGAGTCTGAGATAAACTTCAAGTTTATAAAGAATCTTCACCCTGAATGGGACACTTATTCAATCCAACTTCAAATGAAGAAAGACATGGATGAGGAGAAATTGAATGACTTGTTCTGTGTTCTCTATCAGCATGAGGACAAAGTAAAGGAGCAAGCCAACCTAAACCGACAGTTGTCTGAGATTAAAGAGAAGCAGAAAAAGGTGGAGGATTCATTAGCTCTACTAGTAGCAATGGGAATGATTGTTAAGGGTGGTTCAAGTTTTGGGAAGGTCATCAAACAGAAGGTCTTGGTGTCAGAAGCAGTTGATTTTTCGGATAGTTCTGAGGAACCTGAAAAGGATTCTGATGATGAACTCAATGACGTCGCGGAAAAGTTAGCCTTGTTAACAAATATATTTCAAAGAAAGTTTGGAAAGAAGAAGTTTTATCAAAGATCCAAACCTGACCATTACAAGGCTGAAAGATACCGTGGACAGTATGAGAAATGAGAAGAGAGGAAAGAGGAGAAAAGTGATGAGAAAGAGAAAGAAAAGGAAAAAGAGAAAAGCGACAAATGTTATAATTGTGGCAAGTCAGGCCATTTTGTTAGAGATTGCAAGGAAAAAAGAATCAAAGACTATGAATACTACACGAAGAAGGCTCAATTGGTCAATGCCAAAGAGACAGGAAAAGCTTTTAAGACAGAGGAGGAAATATGGTTTGATTCTCATCTGATGAAGAAGAGACAAATTTCACTCAAGTCCATTATAGTCTCATGGCCAAGATTGATGAGCATGATTCCGAGTCTGAGGTAATCACAATTTCTGACAACTTAGAAAATTATTTTGAAAATGATGAAGTTCTGGCCTTGATGTCTCAATTAGAGTTAATGAAAAATGAGTTTGAAAAGTTAAAAGATAATTTTTTGAAACAAAAGAACTCTATACAAGGACATCAAGATCCGACTTTCTTGTTTAAGACTTTAGCAAAGGAACGGGAAGAGGAAAAGAATCTTCTCAAGATTGATAAGGTAAATCTTCAAGATAAAATATCTGAATTACAAAAAGAGTTAAGATCAATGAAAGATGAAAACATGGATCAAACCTTAATGTATTAAGTTGTTTTGAAGGATCTAGTGGAAGCATATGCGAAGATAAAGGAGTTAGAAGAATTAAACTTCAAACGGGGTTAGACATAGCAGACTTTAAAACTTTTAACCAGTAACCCAAAAGATACTATATTTTACAATCCAAAAATGAGTCTGGGACTCCCAGAAGCTGAGGTATTGAAAAAGGCGCCCGAAAAGCTTTACAATTTTAAAACAACGGGTAAAGCTCCTATTATTTTGATACCTCACATCTGCGAGACTTTTGTTAAGTCTGAAAGTTTGACATCTGAACCTCCAAAAGTAGAAAAAAAGACGGTGAAAGTTGAATCAGAGGTAAATTTTGATTCAAGTCCTCACGAATTTAAAAATGTAAGCTTCAAATACGATGAATTGAATTCGAGTTATAAAAATAACAAGAAGGAAGTCGTCAAATTTGAAAATATTTTCCAAAATCTTGTGAGACGACTAAATCATAATCCAAATCTGATAAGACTGAATCCATTAATTCTGATTTTATCAAGGAGGAGAAGGTAGAAGACTCTCGCTCTGAAAACGAGTCTGTTTCTGATAAAACTTCTATGTTAACAGAATCTGATTATCAGGTTGCTTTGACAAAAATTTCTTTTTTGGAAAAGCAAATTTCAATTCTCAATAGTCTTATTGATGAATTGGAAAATGCAAATGAAAATATTGGGATGGAATTAGACTCCAGTCTGATTAAAAACACATATTTGTAAAAAGATATCAGACACTTAGAATCCCAAATTTTTAATAATTCAAAAGACAAAGCAGACTGTACTGATTAGTTTTCTTAGTCTTCATTTATTTTAAATGCTAGTGCCAAACTTGATTCCAAACAGGTTGATCCAAAAACTCCTCAAATGAAAACATCTTTGAAGATTTTAAAATCTTCTGAAAAGGAGTCCGGTGTGTTTGAAAAAGGAGAATGTTCGGGATCCAAAGTTAATTCTGTTTCCCAAACATCCTCTACTTCTGAAACTTTCACTAATCCTTTCTTTGATCCTAATTTTGTTTGAGCTTCAGATAATAAAGTGAAAGATATGGTTTCTAAGAAGCAAAAGAAGAAGACAAAGGTGAAGAAGAAGAGAACTGTGACAGACAAATCAACATGTAATAGCATAGCCAAAAATGTTTGTAAAAACAGTTGTCAACTTTGTTCTAATAAATCAAAACTTCTTTCAAGATTTGAATTGTTGACACAAGCTAGTGCTATGTTGAGATGCTCCTACTGTCATGATAGTTCATTTTCTTTAAAACCCAAGTTTTCCAAAAAGAAGAAGCCATATCAATTTGTTTGGAGAAAAATCCCTAACCAATCCTCTGCTAAGCAAAAAGCTAAGATTTTCATAGTCAAAAAAAGAAAAATGATTTGTTAAAGGCAAGCAAATTAGTTGATGTGATATTTGTGTGGAAGTGGATTCCCAAAGATGAAATCAAAGCACAAATTTCAACGAAGGAGCTTAAATTTGAGTGGAGAATCAAAAGCTCATCAAATGATCTTAAGAAATTAAAGGCTACTAACGAAAAAGGACCCATATTCATATGGGTACCTAAAGTGAAATAGTTGTGAACTGAAGGACTGTTATATGTGGATCATAGATTCTGGAGCTTCAAGACACATGACAAGTTATAAGCATTCACTGCACGATTATATAGAACACTCTGCAGGTTCAGTAAGTTTTGGAAACAAGACAAGAGGCTACATTAGAGGGTATGGAGTGCTAACGAATGGCGTAATCTCGATATCTAAAGTACTCTATGTAGGCGGTCTTAGACACAACTTATTCTCCATCAGCCAATTCACTAAAAAGAAATGCAATTTCCATTTTGATGAAGACTACTGTTATGTCGATGATCAGAGTGGCCCAAATCTTTTCAAAGCAGGAAGAATGGGTTAGTTATATGCATGATATTTTCCAACCGCTGTGCTTGGTTTCAAAAGCTTCAACAAAGAAAATTTGGTTATGGCATCGCAAACTATCCCATCAAAACTTCTGTGACATCAATAGTCTGAGAACAAAGGATTTGGTCGTTGGTCTGCCCGAGCTAAAAATTGAGAAAGAATCTTTATGTCCCGCTTGCGAAATGGAAAAATGAAGAGGACTTCTCACAAGTCAAAGATGCTCTCAAGCTGTATAGCACCTCTTCAACTCATTCACATGGACTTACGCGGACCAATGTGGACACAGTCGATTAACGGGAAGAAGTACATTTTAGTGATGATTGATGAGTATTCTCGTTATACGTGGCTCGAATTTTTGAAACTAAAGTCCGACGCTCCAAAATTGATTACCAAGTTCATAAAAAGAATACAAGTTCTTCTTCAAAGGCCAGTACAACAACTGCGAAGTGACAACGACACCGAATTCAAAAATGAGACTCTTCAAAGTTTCTTGGAGTTCGTTGGCATTTCACACAATTTTTTTGCAACTATGACATCTCAACATAATGGGGTAGTCAAAATGAAAAATAGAACATTGGTGGAAGAAGGTCGAACGATGTTGGCTTATTCCAATCTACCTCCGTTTCTATGGGCCGAGGCAGTAGCAACCGCCTGTTTCACACAGAACAGACCATAATAAATAAGTGTTTAAATAAAAATTCTTACGAAATTATTAATGGTCGAAAACCAAACACTTAATTTTTACATGTGTTCAGAAAAAGGCTGATGAAGGGATCTTTATTGGATATTCACTCAAATCCAATGTGTATAGAGTCTACAACAAGAGAACACGAGAAGTCATCGAAAGCATAAATGTACACTTTGATGAATCTTCTGAACTAACTCCTGGAAAACTCAGTTCAAGACTCGCACCTCAAGGAGAAGTTTCCACTCAAAAAGGAGTAGAACCTGCTACAAAAAGAACTGAGATTTCTAACTCTTTGAAATTAACTGAATTATATCTTGATCTATTGTTCATAGATGCTTTCATGGATATGTTTGCAGATGAAAACAAACAAGACATTATAAGGAATGCTGACACACCTAGCACAAGTGCATACTTGTCTGGTCCTTCAGAAGGAGGTGGTGGTGCTTCAACAATTGAGGAACCAATTATCTCTAAGAATTTAACACTAGACAGTGCTTCTGATCCAGCTTCACCAACGGTTGAACTGGTATCAGACTCAACTGTTGCTGAAAATACATCAACAGAGATCACTGTTCTAAAAATTTCGCCGCACATGTGTCACGCCACGTTAATCTCATGGCACGCCATGGCCTAATGCGCAATTATCGTAAGGAGATATTTGATTTTTCTTTACGTTTTTAATGTCTTATTTGCAAATTTTAACATACAACCTAATTTAACTTGTTTATTACTATTGACTCATTGAGTAACACTACAAAATATACGTTTTTATATATAATATTTTATATGAATTAGAAATTTGAAGTCGTAAGTCACGCCTTGAAAACGCCATGGCTTCGCCGTGACTCCTAATGCTTGAGGTTTGGCCTCGCCGCCACGCCACGCCTCACGCCATTTAGAACCTTGACAGAGATACCATCACAAGAGGAATCCCATATCCCAAGTGCTAAAAGTTCAGAGGAGCATGTATCTGAACTACCTGCTGTAGTTGATGAGTTCTATGGGACGAATAATCAGACGGAAATTCAACATCTCCCAAGTACACACGGATGGACAAAGGCACACACCCGGAAAATATAATTGGTGACCCTTCTACAAATGTCAAATTCAGATTTGCGTCTGCAAATTACTGCCTATATGTAAACTTTCTCACCAGCATCGAACCAAAAAGCCGTCTGAAGCACTGAAAGATCTCGATTGGATAAATGCCATGCAGGATGAGCTCAATAAATTTAAAAAGAAACGAGGTGTGACGATTGGTACCTAGACCCAAAGATAAATCAATTGTCGGAACCAAATGGGTATTCAGAAATAAGAAGGATGAAGCAGGAATTATCATCAGGAACAAGGCAAGGCTGGTTGCAAAAGGCTACAATCAACAAGAAGAAATAGACTATAATGAGACTTATGCACTAGTCCCCCGGATAGAGGCAATCAGGATTTTTCTAGCATATGCAGCTCACAAGAACATCAAGGTATACCAGATGGACGTCAAATCGGCGTTTCTCAATGGTATTTTACATGAAGAGGTGTATCTTAGTCATCCTGAAGGCTTCACCGATCCAAAGCATTCAGATCACGTGTTCGTGCTTGACAAGGCTTTCCATGGACTGAAGCAAGCACCACGCGCTTGGTATGAGACCTTGACGGTATATCTTACTGAATTTGGATTTCAAAAAGGTACAATCGATACAACTATGTTTTTAAAGAAAAAAGGTGAGGATTTGATTTTAGTGCAAATATATGTAGATGACATTATTTTTGGTTCTACGAATCCTAGACTTTGTGATGTATTCCAAGACATCATGAAGAGTAGGTTTCAGATGTCAATGATGGGAGAGTTGAACTTTTTCTTGGGCAGACAAGTCAAACAAACTCCTGAGGGGATTTTCATAAATCAGTCAAGTATATAAAAGAAATGCTTAAGAAATTAAATTTGACTGATTCAACTCCCATGAATACTCCCATGTCCTCTAGAAGTCTTTTGGACATTGATATTTCTAGAAAATCAGTAGACCAAAAGACCTACAGAAGCATGATTGGATCTCTTCTGTATTTGACATTGAGTAGACCAAACATAATGTTCACTACATGTTTTTATGCTCGATATCAAGCGAATATAAAAGAGTCCCACCTTGCTGCTGTAAAAGGAATCCTTCGATACCTTAAAGGCATACCAAATCTGGGCCTTTCGTATCCGAAGGATTCTAGGTTTGAGCTAGCAGCGTATATAGATGTAGAACACGCTGGAAACAAGTTAGACCGGAAGAGCACTTCTGGAGCTTGCCAGTTTTTGGGAGATAAGTTGGTCAGCTGGTCTTCAAAGAAGCAAAATTGCGTCTCAACATCTATGACCGAAATGGAGTACGTAGCGGCTGTTAGTTGTTGTTCACAAGTCTTGTGGATGAAGACTCAGCTCAAAGACTACGGATATACACTGAACAAAGTTCCCATCTACTGCTACTCGAAGAGCGCGATTGCTATTACGGCTAACCCGATCCAACTTTCGAAAACAAAACATATTGACCTAAGGTACCATTTCATTAAAGATCACGTAGAAAAAGGGTCTATTTAAATGCATTTTATTTCAACAAATTTCGAGGTGGCTGATATTTTTACAAAACCTCTTGATGAGAAAAGGTTTAATTTTTTAGTCAGCAAACTCGGAATGCTAAATTTAACTGCATGACAATAGATTCCTTACTTTTGTTGAAGGGGAGCTTGATTTTTGTGTCATTTAAATGTGTATGTGTTTTTGGGTGAATGTTGTACTTTCTATAAGTCTGATACATCTAACAATGTGAACTCATGTTCAATGAGGACCAAAGAACTCATTCTGTGTTGCAGGATATTTCGGTGTATGTAATTTTGTATTTCTGGAAAATCCAAACTGAAAAAGGATTATGATTTCTAATCATATTTGATTAGGACTCATACTTCAAGGATATTGACTTGTGAGTACATCAGCTCAGGACTCTTACCTCAAAGTTGTGGATTGAATGCTTATATCTAGGGGGAGTGTAAGTATTTTTGTTCTATTCAAATCTGAAGTAAATTGTTGAAAGTGATACTCCTAACCGTAAGGACTCATGTTCATATGAGTAACTAGATATATCTGGTTTTGCAGGACTTAAAATGCATAATTCAAGGGGGTATCTGTAAGAGAAGTTTGTAAGTGTGTGTTCAAATATTTTTTTTTGAGAAATCTGAAGTTTTCAAAAGTGTGAAATCAATTTTTGAGCTTAAAGGACTAAAATTGCAAAGTTTCTATTTTTGGAAAGTGGAAAAAGTCAAAAAGTGCATTTTTGAAAAGTGTGAAAATTTGGCTAAGTCTAGTTTTCGCAAACAGTGGTCTGCGAAAAGTTACTTGCCGCAAGACTGTTGGATCAGTAATTGTATTCAAGATTAAATTCTAAAAGGGGTCTAGTTTGTAATAGTGTTTAATACCTTAGGGGGTGTTTTAAGCTGATGTCTAATAATGCCTAGGTCATGTTGACCTACATATAAAAGGCATTATGCTTCTAGTTTTCGGTAGATTGGTGAACAAGAGAAGGGAGTCGTATACTCTGTATTTACACACGAGGTATCTGTACACCAAGAACACACACACACGTATTCATCTGATTATCAAGAGATCTATGGTATATTGATTTGATTTATATTCATCTCTTGTTCTTATTGTGTTGTGTGATTGTTTATCAACTATTAATCTGGGTTTAACAAGTGGTATCAGACCCAAAGAATCAAGCTTTTGGATTGAAATTTTTTTTCTCGAAAACCTTCACTGTGTGAAGATCGATTTCATGGTTTACTGTGTTTTTGTGCATAAAACTGATTTGATTAGGTGTGTTTCATGTTATAGAACATAATCAGATTGCCTAATTGCTTTTAAAAACACAAATGGATTGGTATTTTGAAGATTTTTGAAGTTTTTGTTCATGAAACAGTCGAACATTGTTCCATCGGATTCTATGCATATGAGTTGTTTTTGATGATTTATATTGATTAGGGTATGTTCTAAATACATTGGTGAATTTATTGTGTGAGTTTTAAAGTGTATCTTAATCGTTTGTTATGTTTCTGGATTGAAAATCGAGCACAGGGACGAACCTGTGATGAACTCGCAAGTTCTGTGAAGAACTCGCAAAGCACTACTAAGTCTTGCAGGGTGCTAAATTAGCTTATGTACAAGTTTCGTATGTGTTTGAATAGCAAAACCTCAGGATTCGCTAGTTATATGTTTACGAAAGGTTAAGATTCGCAGGGTTCTTAATATTTGGAAATTTGTTTAAGTGTAAGTTTCGCAGACTCCCTGTCTGCGAATTCTGAAGAACTCGCAGATCTTTGGCTTGCGAATTCCCTAAGTTTCTCGAGTAGTGTTTGAGAATGCTTGTCCATCTTTAATCTAAAATTTTCTCCAAGTACAAAATTTGCAGGTTTGTTAAAAGTGTGTTTACCCTTTCAGGTTGCGAAATTTGGTTTACGAAAGTTTAAGATAAAAGTTCAAATTTTTTCTAAGTTCAGGATTCGTGAGTCTATAGTCTACGAATCCTTGCTTACGAAAGCTTTATCATTTGCGAATTCTTGTTTACGAAATCTTTGTTTTGCGAAAGTTGAGTACTCTTGAAGTCTTTCCAAGTATAAAACTCTCTAACCTATACACTGCGAATTCTACTTGTGAAAATATGTTTTCTAATTTTTCTCTAAGGACAGGATTCGCTAGGTACTACTTCGCGAATTGTCAAGGTTTCGCCGGTTGTGTGTTTGCGAATTCTAAGTTTCTCAATTCTCTAGTCTGGGAATTCTACTCCTTTCTGCTTGCGAATTTTGAAGTGTTTTCTCTCTTTTGCGAATTTCTTAGTGTTGATCCTTACTGTTTGCGAATTCTGCACTTGAGCTTTTTGGAAATTTATTTTTTCTGAAATTTTTGAGTGTAGATTTTTTCCAATTCTTGATTCAAAAGATCTTATTAGTTGATTCTCTTTGTACAGATAAGTTTTCTTTCTAATCATACAACTAAAGATGTCAAACCAACTTCTCTCCATGGGCTCTCAGTCCAAACCTCTTGTCCTCTTGGCAAATGAGTATCAACAATGGAAGAAAAGAATGATTCAGTTTCTGAACCACAAAAGCAGAGATTATATGGAATCAATCACTACTGGTCCAGTAAATCCAATGATCAGAGTTCCTTTTAAACTGAAACTGAAACTTCTCCTGAAATCCCTGACAGATATGTTCCCAAACCGTATGAATACTTCACAGAAAAGGAGAAAGATCTGTACAAGATAGATGAAGAGGCTCTCATTTACCTGACGATGGTCATCCCAAATGACATCTACAATCGGGTAGACAGTCGAAATTCAGCTAAGGAAGTCTGGGATGAACTAGCAAGACAGTTTGAGGGAAGTGAAGCTTCAATTCAAGCCAAGCAAAATATGTGCATTAATGCCTATGAGGGATTTCATGCAAGGGAAGGAGAGACACTGCAACTTTGCCATCAACCTTCAGATGTCAAAGAACATGGCTCTAGAGAACGTAACTGATATCTTCTCTACTCTTTCTCAGCATGAAGAAGAGGTGAGAACTATCAATAATGAGTCCAAGAATCTGAAGGACTCTGTGGCTCTCATAGCTAGCAAAGGAAAAATTTCAAGTTCTGGTCCTGTATCTTCTGCAAGGTCAAAGAAGAAAGTGTCTAAAGCTTTTCTTACGGAGATTACTGAGTCTGATTCTGCTTCGAGTGATGAGGAATTGGAGATTGATTCTGATGATGATATACAAAAGTTCTCTGAGAACTTGGCCCTGATTACACGTCAATTCAAGAAGAGCTTTGGCAAGAAGAAGTACTATTCAAAGCCAAAGTATGAAGGGTACAAGAAAGAGAAGTCTGAAATGAGATTCAAGCCAACGTATGGAAGGAGAGAGGAAAAACGAGAAGAGTGGAAATATGAAAGGAAGGAAGATAGAAGAGAAGAAAAGAGAGAGGAGAAGAAAGAAGAGAAAAAGGATGAACCTGGGAGATGCTATAATTGTGGAAAATTTGGACACTTTTCCAGAGAGTGTAAGTTCAAGAAAGTCAAGAACTCAGAATACTATGCAAGGAAGTCTCTAATTGCCAAGAAAGCAGAAGAGAGAAAGGTGCTTATGGCTGAAGAGGAAAACTGGTTGTTCCAAAGTTCTGATGAGGAGGAGCAGGCGCACTTCACTCAAGTCTCCTACATGGAAAAGCTTGATGGTGATGATGAAGCTTCTGAGGCTCATTCCGAAGATGACAACTCTGAGGTAAATGAAAATTCTGAAATTATTGAATCTATGATGGTCGAAATCCAGAATATGAAAGATGAGTTTGCATTGTTGAAAGGTAAACTTAGCTCCGCACATCAAACATCCTTGAGTTTTCGTGATGAAAACGCTTTGCTGAAAGTTGTTGTGGAAGAAAAGGAGAAATAGAAACAAAGTTTAAAAGATGAAAAAGAATCTTTAAAAGGAAAAATATCTGGTTTAGAAAAGGATCTTGTAAATCTTAATGCTGAAAAGGGTGATTTCAAAATCAAATTTGAAGTATGTTTTCCAGAAAGAAATGAAGCTTACACCAAGATTAAGCAATTGGAGGATATTAACATGAAACGAGGTCAGACTGAGCAGACATTAAATCTTTTGACCAATAAACTCCAAGATGAAAGATTTTTTAAAGTTAAACCAGGTTTGGGTTTGTCAATTAACGATGTTTTGAAAAAGGCACCGGAGCACTTGTATAATTTTGATAAACTTGGCTCCACAATCAGACCCATTCCTAACATTCGTGCAACTTTTGTTGAAGCAAGTACTTCTAAACCTTTTATAGAGACCAAAGGTAAAGAAGAAATGGGAGAGGACAAGTCTTGTGGCACTGATTCTCAAAATTATTTTAAATCAATTGGTTTCAAATATAGTGATTTGAACAAAAACTATGAGACTCGAAAGATCGAATTTGCTGAGTCTGAATCACTATTTACCACACCTTCAAAAGAATCAGTCAACAACAACACAGTTCCACCTGAGACTGAATGCAAATATGATGAGTATGAATCGGATGCCGATCCATCAAATATACCATCAGTCTCAAATCCCATTGCTCCAAAACCTTTCCTTGTTGAAAAGGTTGAAGAAGAAACTGTCTTCACGAATGGATCTTGTTTCAAAAATGACAAAATGGAGTTTATTGAGAACATGACTGAAGAAATGTTTTCTGAAATGATGAATGCTTCAGACTCTAATCCTTTTTCTATTTCAAAGGAGTCAAATTCTGTGAGTGATCATACATCTGAATTGATGAAACAAATTGATATGTTGCAACAGTCTCTTGATGCGATTGAAGATGAAAACTTTGATCTCAAATTTAAACTTGAAAAATCTTTGAAAGATAATCAAGAGCTTTGCACAGAGATCAATGATTTGAAAATAACTTTGTTTAAGAATGCTTCAAATGATAAACATATGTTTAATGATCAAAGCTGGAAGGTAAGATTTAATCCAGAATTTGATGCTCCTGCCCTTCAGTTATTTACTCTGATTGTCCTGAATATCAACCTAGTACTTTTGAGAAGGGTGAGACTTCAAGTATCTCAAGAAAAGAATTACCTTCTAAGAAAGAGACTAACAAGGTTCCTGTTTCTGTTTCAGATATGAATGGAAATGGATTTGGGAGGAGTAAGAAGAATAAAAATAATAGTTTGAATTTTTGTGAAACTTCTGTTGCAAACAGTTATACTACAGACAGTGATATTTTGAAATGTACTTCTTTTGATGGACATGAATGTCATATTTGTTTCGATAAGTCTAAATTTATGACATTTGCTCGAAAGAATTTATATTGCAAACACTGCTGGGATAATTCTTTCAAATACTACTCCACTCCTAAGTCCAAGAAGAGTAAAAGAAAAGTTAAACTTAATCTTAATTCCAATTTTTCCACACAACCCAAAGTGTTTCGTGCTGAGGTTACGCATCCTAGATCTAAAAAGCATTTTCAGGAATTAAATGTTAAAATGGTTTGGAAATGGGTTCCAAAACCCAGATATGAATGGAGAGTGAAAGTCAAACCTGCTGATATTCCTGAACAGCTTGAAGCTAACAGCGAAGGACCCATTTTGATATGGGTACCAAAGCAAAACTAATTGTTTCTTTTGCAGGCCTGTCGAGTGTGGGTGATAGATTCCGGTTGTTCACGCCACATGACAGGATTCAAGCACCTCCTACATAACTATGTGGAGGAGCCTGCTGAAGCAGTTCGGTTTGCAAATTCAGAAGTAGAAGGACATGTCAGAGGAGGATATGGAATGCTTGATAATGGAGTTGTGAAGATACAGAGGGTGCTATATGTTGAAGGTCTTGATCATAATCTGTTTAGCACCAGTCACTTCTATGACATGAAATACCAAGTTCGCTTCACAACATCTCATTGCTATCTAGAGGATCCAGATGGTTACGAAATCTTCAGAGCTGAACGCCATGGAAATTTATATTATGTAGATTTTCCGACACTATCCGCCATATGTCCCGTATGTCTATTAGCCAAAGCATCTAAAGCACAATCGTGGATGTGACATCGCCGCTTGTCTCATCAGAATTTTAGATCAATAGCTAAGCTACAGAGACAAGGTCTGGTCAAAGGTCTACCAGAAATGAGGTTTGAGAAAGACTCACTATGTTTTGCATGTGAGTTGGGTAAAATGAAGCGAAGCTCATTCAAGTCTAAATCTGAATCATCAACCTCATCTGCATTGGAGTTTATTCATATGGACCTTTGTGGCCCAATGAGAACAGCGTCTATCAACGGCAAGAAATACATCTTAGTAATGATAGATTACTATTCAAGATATACATGGCTCGACTTTCTTCGCAACAAGTCAGATGCGCCAGAACTGATTATCGCTTTTATTAAGCGTATTCAAGTACGTCTTCAATTGTCAGTCCGAACTCTTCACAGTGATAATGGCACGGAGTTCAAGAATGACACCTTGCAGAGTTACCTTATCTCTGTGGGAATTTCACACAACTTCTCCGCAGCCTACACTCTATAGCAGAATGGCATTGTTGAACGGAAGAACCGCACTCTTGTTGAAGTTGCTCGTACTGTGCTTGCCTATGCTGATCTACCCATGTATCTTTGGGCTTAGGCAGTCGCGAAAGCTTTCTTCACTCAGAATCGTACCATTGTGGTCAAACGCTTTGATAAAACAGCATATGAGTTGATCAATAATCGTAAACCTAATATCAAATTCCTTCGTGTTTTTGGTTGCAGGTGTTACATTCTATGAGAGCATCAAGGACTATCAAAATTCGATAAGAAAGTGGATGTAGGTTATCTTGTTGGATACTCGCTGACATCCAAAGCGTATCGAATTTACAATACTCGAACAAAGACGATTGTCGAAAGAATGAATGTATCCTTTGATGAGAATTCTACTCCGACTTCTGAACACAACTGTTCAGAACTCAGACTCAAGAACAAAGCTTCTATTCAATCCAGAATAAAACCAGCGTCTACTTCTTCTATAACTAACTTTATCTCATCTGAGTAAGATTTGTTGTTTATTGATGCCTTCGATGAAATTTGAGCAGACTTTGACAAAGGCATATCAATATCAACACCAAGCTCGGAGGTCCCCACTCTTTTTGAAGACATGTCTGGACCATCCGAAGAAGTCACTGAAACTGCATCTCCATCAGGTACAACTAAACCGTTAGTTTCTGACTCTACTAATGCTGAATTTGTCTCTGCAGATATTCCTTCTGGAAATGAAGTCACTAGTACTTCAGTTGCTATTCCAGAAGCTTCAGTATCACAAACTCATGTACAAGATGTCCCGAGCACATCTGTGGATCTACCTGTAGTTCATGATGAATACAATGCATCAAATACGCAATAAATAGTTGAATCCTTGCCAAGCACACACTGATGGACAAAGGATCATCCCCTGCATAACGTGATAGGTGATGTACAATCTGGTGTCACGACACGGTCTGCATCAGCAAATTTCTGCATGTTTTCAAGCTTCCTTAGTTCCCTAGAACCAAAGAAAGCATCAGAAGCTCTACGTTATCCCTTCTGGATTTCTGCTATGCAAGACGAGCTTCTGCAATTCGAACGGAACAAGGTTTGGCGCTTGATCCCACTACCTCAAGGTAAAACTGTTATTGGAATTAAGTGGGTATTCAGAAACAAGAAAGACGAGGCTGGAGTAATTGTGAGAAACAAAGCTCGATTGGTTGCAAAAGGGTACTGTCAACAGGAGGGCATTGATTATGACGAAACGTTCGCCCCTGTTGCGAGGATCGAAGCCATCAGAATCTTCTTAGCATATGCAGTGCATAAAAACTTTACAGTCTATCAAATGTACGTAAAGTCAGCTTTTCTAAATGGCGTTCTGCATGAGGAGGTCTATGTTGCACAACCTGAAGGCTTCGTTGATCCTCATCACCCTGATCATGTCTACGTACTATACAAAACACTGTATGGTCTCAAAAAAGCACCACGAGCCTGGTATGACACTCTTACTAAATTTCTCATTGCTTCTGGTTTCAAGAAAGGTATGGTTGACACTACCTTATTTCTCAAAAGGCAGGGTGAGGACTTGATTCTCTTTCAGATTTATGTTGACGACATAATATTTGGGTCGACAAATCAGAAATTCTGCAAGAACTTTTCTAAAATCATGGAAACAAAGTTTGAAATGTCGATGATGAGTGAATTAAATTTCTTTCTTGGTTTACAAGTAAAGCAATTACCCGAAGGCATTTTCATAAATCAATCCAAATACATAAAAGACATGTTAAGAAAGTTCAATATGTCAGATAGTTCAGTCATGAAAACACCAATGGCTACCGGTATACTCTTAGATACAGATTTATCTGGTAAACCTGCAGATCAAAAGGTGTATCGTAGCATGATTGGTTCTTTACTTTATCTAACTGCCAGTCGCCCAGATATAATGTTTGCCACATGTTTTTGTGAGAGATATAAATCTAATCCTAAAGAGTCGCACTTCAGTGTTGTTAAGCGAATTCTTAGATATCTCAAAGGCACTCCTAATTTAGGCCTTTGGTATCCAAAGGATTCTCGTTTTGATCTAACTGCCTTTACAGATGTTGACCATGCAGGATGTAAGCTCGACCGGAAAAGTACTTCTGGATCATGTCAATTTATAGGTGACAAACTTGTGAGTTGGACCTCAAAGAAACAAAATTGTGTTTCAACATCCACTGCTGAGGCAGAATATGTAGTTGTTGTTAGCTGCTGTTCACAAGTCCTTTGGATGAAAACTCAGTTAAGGGACTTTGGGTACAACTACAAGTGCGTGCCTATTTATTGCGGTTCCAAGAGCGCAATCGCCATAACAGCTAACCCGATTCAGCATTCAAAGACTAAGCATATAGATGTACGATATCACTTCATCAAAGATCATGTAGAAAAAGGTGACATTGAAATTCACTTTGTTCAAACTAACTTCCAGTTAGTTGACCTTTTCACCAAGCCGTTAGATGAAAAGAGGTTCCAGTTTCTAATCAGCAAACTTGGAATGTTGAACATGTCTTCTTAAGACCTTACTCATGATTCGAGGGGGAGTCTTATGATTCTTAATCTTGCGGTTTATATATTGATTCTCCAACTGTTGCTAACAATAAAGGAATCATTTTCACAAATGATTACCACAATTTCTTTTATGTGCAGGATAGTTCAAGTGACAATGGCTTCTAATCACCTCTGATTAGAACTCGTACTTCAATGATTTGTTTCTATTTATATTAAAAAAAAAGTTGTTAAGTTCAGGGGGAGCTTAATTGTCAACCACTTTTTGTTTTGAGGGAGAGAAGTGTATTGTCAAACACCTTACGTCTTTGATTTCTCCAAATCTTTATTCTTCATGTGTATTTGTGTTCCTCTGTGCTTTCATGTACAAAAGACTGTTGAACAGGACATTCTTTTAGGAAAATAGATGGGATTTGATGTGTGAGCTTAAATGAACTTCCATGGATTCACGATAACCAGTGTTTCCTACCCAGGAAGTATTCCCTAAGTGATTGACGGGAGAGGGGTCAAAAGATTTGAGTGTCGGTGTGTGAAGAAGTAAATGAAAAGGAGAGATTGGTTAGAAGTGAGATTTAATGTTTAAAAGAAAGAGGGTGAGAGATCAGAGTAAAAGAATATCAGACTCTGTACCAAACATCTTTCTGAGCCGGGCAGCCACATTATCTGTTGTTTCACATTTCTTCGTGAACGACATTGAAAAAGGCACCTAGCCCATGCCATCTCTTGCAAATACTCCACCAGCTACTCATTCTTTTCTCAAAAAGATAATGTTTCACATTTTTTGGGGACACAGAACATACGCTATTGGTTCTTCAATTGGAAGATACTAATATTGAAAAAGAAGGAAAGTTGCCCCACCTTCGAACCTTTCTCATGCACATTGAGTCCTTGTATAATTTGTTGTTGTCTCAACAAGTTTACATACTTTGAGCCTGTATTGAAAAGCAATCATCTGTGGTTATTTTTTTCATACACAAGCACACAAAAATATGTTTTCTGTCAAAACATTCATAGATAACCATGTGTTATTCGATGATTGAATGGAAGTCTTGGGGAGCCTACATCAAAACCAGCTCCTTATATAGTAACTTCGTGTTACTCAGTAACTGTGTGTTACTGACAGGCATTCCAAACTGAGTCATTTGTTGATTCAGGGTTACCACTCATCACTTATTTGAATCTGCAAAGATTGAAATAATCACTCGCTCTATCTAGGGGAGACTGCTCTTATTTCCACAAAGGAATATATACATGAAGACTGCGCTTAATTGTTGATTTGGGGGAGAAAATTCCTAGTTTATTTTGAAATGTTTTGATGATGCTGATTCTCACCACTCATCAAAAAGGGGGAGAATACAAGAATTTCAAGAGTTAGATATGATTTGTTTGTTTTCTCAAGAAAGTAAGATTGATTGAACACTGCTGAAGAATTCAAAGATAACAAAGTCTCTGAACCTATCTGATTAACCAAAAGAGCCTGACTGAAGATGATCGTCAGAAGGACACTTCATTTAAATTTTAAAGTTGTGAAGACTGTGTAAAGCCACAAGCTTTGAAGCTTTTAACGTCATATTTGTTACAATTTTCAAGAGAAGTGAAGACCCGAAGTTTTTGCCAAATTTTTTTTAATCTTGAATCCAAAGGGGGAGATTGTTGGATCAGTAATTGTATTCAAGATTAAATTGTAAAAGGGGTCTAGTTTGTAATAGTGTTTAATACCTTAGGGGATGTTTTAAGATAATATCTAATAATGCCTAGGTCATGTTGACCTACATATAAAAGGCATTATGCTTCTAGTTTTCGGCAGATTGGTGAACAAGAGAAGGAAGTCGTATACTCTGTATTTACACAAGAGGTATCTGTACACCAAGAACACACAAACACGTATTCATCTGATTATCAAGAGATCTATGGTATATTGATTTGATTTATATTCATCTCTTGTTCTTATTGTGTTGTGTGATTGTTTATCAACTATTAATCTGGGTTTAACAAAGACATTGTCTGCCGAAAGTGACAATTCGCATACCTTGGTTTGCGAAAAGTTTGCTTCTCGCAACCTTTGGTCTGCGGAAAGTCTCAATCTGTAACCTTTGGTCTGCGAAAAGTTACTTGCCGCAAGACATTGTCTGCCAAAAGTGAGAATTCGCATACATTGGTTTGCGAAAAGTTTACTTCTCGCAACCTTTGGTCTGCGAAAAGTCTCAATCCGCAACCTTTGGTCTGCGGAAAGTTCACTTCTCGCAACCTTTGGTCTGCGGAAAGTGAAAATCCGCATCCTTTGGTCTGCGGAAAGTATCAATCCGCGTCCTTTGGTTTGCGTATTCCTTCATTAGGCACACTTGTCGTGAATTGTGCCTTAGGACAAGTACACACACCTTGTCACTCTTAGCGAAAAGTTCCTTTTTCAGTTCATTGCGACAAGTGAGTGGTCCAATCTCTTCGTGCCACGTGTCAAGCCCACTCATAAGCCCTTTACGAATTTCTCACTTAGTATTTTTGTTCTCAAAATTTGTTCATACGAACCTTCACTTCCAGTTCATAAATCGATTCAGCGTAGGTTCTTTGTTACTTTTGATTGTTAATTTTTGTTCGATTCATACTTATTAACTATTATAATTCATCAAGTTTGAATCTTGTTCACAAAAGTTAGGGTTTTTCGATTAAGACTATTCATCTTCATAACCCATTCGAACTGAATTCTTGGAATTTTGAACTGTGGATTATTAATTTGGACAAATCAAAGCCTAAAGCTTGTTAAATGTTATGGGACATTGGTTTCGAACATAACCCTGAACTGTAATTTGGCCTTAATCGATATTTCATGAAAGGATTTGAATTTTCTAATTTTCGAACTCTAGAACTGAGTTCTTCGATTATTGGTCGAATTTTAATGAAATAAAATGGAACCAAAGACTGAAATATTGGTTAATTGATGATTTCGACCTAATCTGTAAAGGAAAGTTTTGGACTTAATCGAAATTTTGAATTTTGGAATATGGACTTCGATTTTTTAACAAGTTTGAAACTTGCGAGTTCTTACACTTGTTCAAATTCATATGCCAAGTTCAAACCTTCAAGGCTTCTGTGGATTCTTGAAAATTGTCATTTTTTTCTAAGTTTACTATTCACAACTCTTGGCCTGCGAAAAGTGTCTTACCCTTTGGCCTGGGAAAAGTACATGTTGTTCATGTAATATGCGAATTCTATCCTTGTGTGATGGAATTTTTCTATTCCTTTGGTCTGCGACTTCTGGACTTAGAAAAAACTTCTGAAAACTTTTTGAAAAACTAATTTTGAGCTTTAACTGACAAAATGGACACCGGTCCATAATTTTTCAACTTTCAGGTTTCCAATGGCGAATGATGATCAATCTGTTGAATAAAATGTTCAAATGGATGAAAACAATCCCCAAGTCTCTAGGGATGCACCGATGCCTTCATCCAGATCCAACTATCAATCATAAGCTGAAGAAAATTCTGACCTGTCATTGATTCATCCAAATGATTACAAGTTGTTGTACCAGAACAATCATCATGTTGATTTCGACCATCTCAACATTGATCCTATTGTGCTGGAAATCCTGAAGGGTCATCCACTATTATATGCACTAAGTGGCAAAACAACAGTTCCGGACATCTATCTGCAACAAGCCTGGAAGACAATCAAATTCATTCATCAGGATGATGAACCATTATTTCAGATTCAGAATGATCACTACACTTCAATTCTGAACTACAAAAGACTTAGATTCATTCTTGATTTACCAGAAGCTGATTCTAGAGAAGGCAGAAACACATTTGACGTTTATCCTACTGATTCTGAAGTGTTTGAAGGCATTCAAGAACTGTGATATGTTGGTACTTTTACTCAGATCAGTAGTTCAAGAAGAATAATCTGCCACGCTTCTGGTACACTTTATTTTTAGTCACCAATCGGTGCTTAACTGCCAAGAACACTGGAATTGACAATGCAAGCATGCATATTCTGAAGTTATTTCATGTCGTCGTGTACAATCTGCACGTCGATTATTCGTTCATATTCTTGAATGAAGTCTACGAACGGGTCCAAGCCAATCAAACTACAAAGGTACCAATCTTTGTACCGTATCAAAGATTTATGCAACTTATTGTTCGGAGCATGCTACGATCTAACACAGATATTCCGAGGCGACCACATCATGAGACAAGACCAGAGTTCCCAATGAGATGTCTTCAGAAGCAAAAGATACCGTTCAGTTACAGTATGCCAATTTTTGAGGCACTATTATCATACGTTGATCCAAACTCTGAGTGCGTTATATAATATAGAGTCTATGGGAGGGCCAGAGTCGGTTGCCCCTGCCCAAGGCTCAATCCCTAGGAGAGTGGAGTCTGTAAGGGTTCATGATACCACAAGGGTACTTGAACAGGGAGAGCAGAGAGAAAATTCCGAGAGGAGTTTAGTTGGGGATCAGACTTTTGGACCGGAGGCTGTAGAATCACAAGCTTTTGCCACACATCAAGTTGATTCCACATCTCAACCTAAAACGGCTATCATTCTACCATTGGGCCATCAGGAAGAGAACACCGAGGAAAGTCCAGATTCCGAAACTGAGTCGGATTGAGCGGCAACTGCTGATGAATCTGAAAGTGCTGATACAAATGAAAGTGATGAATCTGATGATGTTGTTCCAAATGATAATGTTCATGTTTCTGATGATGAAGATGATTCTGATAATGATGATGATGACAACAATGATCAAAATGATCATGCAGTTGCGATGGATATTGATACCACAATTCACAAAGTGGTTGGAGATATAAGGAGTAATGAGGGAGATATAGTCGAAAATGAAGAAAATGTGAGGTTGAGTGAAAGGAACGTAGAAGAACATGGTAAGCGTCTGTGTACCCAGACTTACCAATCCAAAAAGGCATCCACATCTACTACTAGAACTCATGTGTTGGGTTATAGTATTGAACATGACGTTAGTCGCCCACTAACGCAATTGCACACCTCAGCCTGCCATTCTACCACCTCACAACAGGTGATATCCTCACAAATGCAAGGGGAAATAGCACAACGACTATCTAGCTCTCACTCGGAGAGTGTAGATATTGAAACAAGAGAACACCAACCCTAGTTCTCGACTTCTTTGTGTGCACTATCGAGTCTAGAGCCAATTTCAATACCAATCATTATTCCTAGGTCACACTTATTTCCTACTGCTATCATCGGAAGTCTTAGTGACCCGATCGGAACACTTGGAGTAGATCCAATTTTTGGACTACGAGGACAAAGTGGAAGCCCTATCATTGCTAACGATATTCTAGTTTTGAACACAGACCACACGGTTGATTCATCAACTGTTGTGTCAATGGAACGCCTAAGTAGCTCCGGAGTTACTTTCCCATACTTTGTATCTAAGGAATATCTCGACGGCACCTTAGAGGTTGTTGAAACTCATTTGGTTGATCATGTTTATGAGAAAATTTTGGGAGTTAAAAGGATGATAAAAGAAAAGGATCTGGTAGTTGCAACTGAGCAACCTACTCCACCTCCACCTGTTCAACAAATCGACATGTCTGTGGATGAGCTCAAGTCCCTGTTGTTTGGTAAATTGCTTTCTCAAGCCTCAGCCGATCAAACAGATTCAGATCTTGTTGGTCTTCTTAGAACCCAGCAACCACAAGCAGTTCTAGTGGTTCCTCAAGTTCAATCTGAAAGTGTTCGTGCCTCGAAGTTCAATTCATTCAAACAAGTTGTTCTGGCTTCCTTACAGTTGATGCAACAACAAATTTCAGAGCTATCAAAGGTTGTCCAGTTATCTTGTCAAGCTCAAGCAGAAAGCTCAAGGAAAAGGCATGATCATGATTCAGATCATGACCATGAGGGGGATAGACAGAAAAGATAAAGAATTGTTGGGAGCTTTGAGCATATAAGTGGAACAGAGTTTGTATCTGAAGGGCTAGCTCAACTTGTTCAAAGTGGTGATCATGGAGAGATAAGTGGAATGAAGCTAGTACTTTATGTTGATCCTGAGATAGTACCAAGGGTTGAAAAGACTATGATAGCTACTAGAGAATAAATGTTATTACTAACTGGTGGTTCTTCATGTGATGTAATTGATATCAATTCTAATGGTGATGAAGAAGATAAATATGAAAAATTCTGGAATGTTAAGGAGGATGAAAAGGAAGATTTGATCACCTTCTCTGATGATGAAAATGAAGAGAATGTGTTAGATGGTTTGTTTGAAGATAGAGATTCAAATGTGCTACAAGGTGTATGGGCCAGAAACACCGGAAGATATCCAGATAAGCCCTATTCAAAATGAGATACCTGAGCCAAATCCGAATGAAGTGGCTAAAATTCCCAAGTTCCATGAAATTAACTTTCCTTGTCGGTCCACAATATATCAAGTTCTTATCAAAACAACAACAACAACTTATACGATTACCAACTTGTTTGATTAATAATCAATGGATTACAAGGTTGATGATTTATCTGTTTAAGCTCTCGATTTCTCTCTGTGAATAGTAAGTTCTTGGTTGTGTGTTGTGTAAGTTATGTTATCTGATCTAATCTAATATGAGATATCAAATCTCACCTAACATAAAGTAACATACATAATATCTAAACTAGATATTATAAACTAATAAACATAATATCCTAATATCTATTAATTAGATATTTAGGACTAATAATAAAATACAATAAAACAAACTTTGACTATTATTACAAACTTAACATTAGACTTATATTTAGAGTTGACTTTCCAGCATTAGCTTCAGATTGCAAACTTCAGATTGGATGATCTTGAATCCAATAGATCTGTGCGCTAACAATCTCCCCCTTTGGATCAAGATCATTACTAAAAAGATTTTAGCAATTAAGTATTCTTTTTCAGCTCAGAAGATGCAATCTCCTTCTTTGTCTTTCATATGTAATAATCTCCAGGTTTTAGCTCATAATGCTTTAGCAAAGTATCTTCAAAGAAAATTTCTCTAAAATCAGCATGTCTTCAGAATACCTTGATCTATCTCATTTCTTGGTTAGTTCTTCTCTTTTCCAATGTCTTTGGAATGTAATGGACATTTCTTCAAGCTTTAGGTTCTCCCCCTTTTTGATGAATAGAGAATCGACATCATCAAAACTTCTATCAAGAAATGTCTTCTCATTTGGAGCTACTGATCCGTCAATTCAAAAGATATTCATCCAGATCTTTTCAAATCCAGACAAAATAATCGTGTAACACCTGAATCAACAAATGAATCAGTTAAAATGTCTGTCAGTAACACTAAGTCACTGTGTGTAACAAATACACATTGGAAAGGAGCTTTTTGATGTTGACTCCCCCAGGGCTTCCATTCAATCATCGAAACACCACAAAGGCAATTTCTATGAACGTTATGACAAAGAAACAAATTCCTTGTGTGTTCGTGCATGTGATAGAAAGAATTCAGCACGGATGATTGCTTATAGGCTCAAAATTGTGTAAACCACTGAGACAATAGTAAGTTAAACACAGACTCAATATGCATGATTGAAGTGCGAAAGTGGGGCAGACTTCCTTCTTTTCAATATCCAGATTTTCCAAATGAAAATCCGATAGCAAATGTGCTGCTTCCCCTTTGAAAATGTGAAACACTTTCCTGTTAAGAAGAAAATTAGTAGTTGGTGAGGTTTGATCAAGAGTTGGCATGGGCTAGTTTCCTGTTTCAATAATGATCACCAAAGAATTGTGAAACATTAGAAATGTGGTTGCCCGGCTCAGAAAAAGTTGGTGCAGAGTTGTGATATTCTTTTAACTCTGTTCTCACACCCTCTTTCTTTTAAACATTTAACTTTCTCTAACCAAAATTTCTTTCTCTGTTTGACACACTCATTTCTTTTGACTTCTCACACTCAATCACTCCGGATTAACTTCGTGGGTAGAAATCACTGGTTAAGGCGATTCCATTGAAGTTGTGTTAAGTCCTAGCACAAAGAAATCATGTTTTCCTAGAAAGCATGTTGTTGCTCAAAATGGTTTAACTATTTCAGTTAAAGCACAAATAGATCTTGAAAATATTTAAAGTCACACTTCCAAATCATGAAATCAGAATAAGACTCGGGTAGTGGTTTGAACATTTAAGAACAATGTTTTCTATGATTGAAAGTTATCCTTCTTTCAACCATATATGAGATTAAGATAAAGGATTATATCTTTACGTGCGATCTTACATCTTATGAAGCTAAGCTTAAAGTCATAAACATATGATCTTGTAAACATCTCTCAAAAACTGCAAAAGTCTTATGTCATAGTCAAAACAAATTTATTCACTTAAAATAAAATGACAAAAAGCAAAAAAACAATGAAAGTACGAGTTATGATCAGAAATAATCAGAAGTCATATCCTAACTCCTTTGATTTGAAAAGCTCCCCCTAAAATCATGCATTACAAAAATTTGACATAAAAGGTAAATGCAGAGATTTTATGAGCTCCCCCTCAAAATAACAATGATTATCTTTGGAGTTCTTCTCACACTCCCCCTTTGATCATGAACATAATATTGAAGTACAGATATCTTGCGGAAATGAAGAAATGATGAAAAATTTACAATAAGAAACTTTAATAGGTAACCACCGATTAGGTCTTAAGATTTAGCATGCCAAGCTTAGAGACAAGAAAATTGAATCTCTTTTCGTCTAAGGGTTTGGTAAACAAATCTGCAAGTTGATAATCAGTTTTTACAAAGTAAAGTTCAATTGTTCCTTTTTCGACATGACCTTTTATAAAGTGATTCTTGACATTGATGTGTTTGGTATTTGTATGCTGAACAGGGTTAGTTGTTATCGCTATTGTGCTCTTCGAGTCACAGTATATCGGGATATGGTTGAAGTGAAAACCATAGTCTCGCAGTTGAGTTCTCATCCACAAGACCTGAGAACAGCAGCTAGCAGCAGCTACATATTATGCTTCAGCCGTTGAAGTTGAGACACATAATTGCTTCTTTGATGCCCAACTGACGAGTTTATCACCGATGAACTGTATATGACCTGATGTGCTCTTCCTGTCTAACATACAACCAGCATGATCTGCATCTGTATATGCTGTTAGTTCAAAGCTAGTATCTTTAGGATACCACAGACCAAGATCTGCAGTGACCTTCAGATACCTAAAAATGCGCTTAACGGCAGGCACATGGGATTCTTTAAGATTAGCCTGATATCTAGCACATAATCATGTTGAAAACATTATATCTGGCCTACTAGAAGTAAGATACATCAAAGAACCTATCATCCCTCTATAAGTCCTAACATCAACAGCCTTTCTAGAAGGATCGGTGCCAATCTTAGTACCTGGTGCCATTGGGGTACCAATCGGTTTAGAATTTTCCATTTTGAACTTCCGAAGATTATCAAGAATGTATTTTGATTGATTGATAAAAATCCCCGATGAAAATTGTTTGACTTGTAATCCGAGAAAGAAATTCATCTCTCCCATCATATTCATCTGAAATCTTGACACCATAAGGTTTGAAAAATTCTTACAGTACTTAGGATTTGTAGAGCCAAAAATAATATCATCCACATAGATTTGAATAAGAATGATATCGGCTTTTTTCTTTTGTAATAAACAAAGTGGTATCTACCGTACCTTTTGTAAAACCAGACTTGACTAAAAATTGAGATTGGATATCATACCAGGCGCGAGGAGCTTGTTTCAGTCCATAGAGTGCTTTGTCGAGAATGTAGACATGATTCGGTTTCTCTTGATTGACAAAGCCTTCTGGCTGAGAGACGTAGACTTCTTCCTTTAGAATGCCATTTAGAAAGGTGGTCTTCACGTCCATTTGAAAGATAGTGAAGTTCTTGTGAGCAGCGTAGGCTAGAAACATTCGAATTGCCTCTATACACACCACAGGAGCATAAGTCTAGTCGTAGTCTATTCCTTCCTCTTGACTATATCCCTTGGCTACAAGTCTTGCTTTGTTTTTGATAACGGTACCATCTTCATCTTTCTTGATCTTGAAAACCCATTTCGTACCTATAATGGTTTTACCTTGAGGTTTGGGTACGAGTCTCCAGACTTTAAGTGCGTCGAATTGATTCAGCTTTTCTTGCATTGTAGTCACCCAGTCTGAATCGGCAAGAGCCTCTGATACGCAAGTAGGATCGATCTTGCTCAGAAAGGACTCATGCATACACATATTCATTGACGTTGACCTAGTTTGCACCGATTTTCTTGGATCGCCAATGATCTGGCTTATCGGGTGCTCTTTGGTCCATTTGTGTTCATGAGGTAGTGGATTATATGAATATATATCAATATTATCATCTAAGAATCCACTGGTACCTTCTTCTTGTTGTTCAGGAGGAATTATGATTGCAGTTGAAGTAGTAGGTGCAGAAGTCTCAGTAGGTTCAGCTTGTTCAGCAACTTCTGTCTCTTCATTATTGACCACAGCTTCAACTGTTGGAGTCGGCATTTGAACTGGAATTTCTTGCTGAATCGAGGAGTTGGATTCAGTAGAGATATCTGAACTGGTTGGATGTGTAGTCGTTGAGTCTTCCATCCTGTCAACCACAACAGATTTCTTCACATTAGATCCAAGAAATTCATCATAAAACAATTCAAATAATAAATCTAAATCAGATAAATGATTAGTAGACGTTGATGCTTCATCTGATTTGATCTCTTGAGACGCAGGTTCTGGACTGATTTGCCTAGAAGCTAGTACTCCGGTTATCACAAGTTCTGAACTGTGCTGTTCAGAAGCCATTTCTTCATCAAACGTAGCGTTGACGCTTTGAATAACTGTCTTTGACTTCTTCAGATATACACGGTATTCAGTTGATGTAGATGAATAACCAATGAAGATGCCTTCATCCGCCTTGGCACTGAACTTGTTCAGACTCTCTCTATCGTTTAGAACAAAACACTTACACCCAAATATATGGAAATATTTGATTGTCGGTGTTCGGTTGTTGATCAACGCATAAGGAGTCTTCTTGAATCTGCGGTGTATCATGAAGCGATTCTGAGTGTAGCACGCAGTCGATATAGCTTCAGCCCACATAAATAGAGGTAAGTCAGATTGACTTAGCATAGTACGAGCAGCCTCGACTAGCGTATGATTTCTTCTTTAGACCACTCCATTTTGTTGAGGCGTACGAGCAGCAGAGTTTTGATGTCAAATCCCGACAGATTCGAGATATTCTTCAACCTTTTTGTTCTTGAACTCTGTGTCGTTGTCAGTTCGTAGAAGCTTGACCGGTTTCTGCAGATTTACCTGGGTCGTCTTCAGGAATGTAATGAGAACATCTGGTGTCTCATCTTTTGAACGTAGAAATTTGACCCAAGTGTATCGCGAGTAATCGTCTACGATAACTAGTATGTACTTATTTCCGCCTAGACTTTGCGTTCGCATCGGACCGCATAAGTCCATATGCAACAACTCTAACGGAGAGCTTGTACTCGGTTCAGGCTTTAGTTTATGTGGAGCTCTCTTCATATTTCCCTTTTCACATGCTGCACAAAGGTGTTCTTTTTCTTACTTCAGCTCTGGAAGTTCTTTAACTAACTTTCCACTGACTAGCTTGTTGATGTACCTAAAGTTGAGGTGAGAGAGTCGTCGATGCCATAGCCAGCTTTGCTGCATCGAGGCTTTAGAGAGTAGAAAAAATTGCTTGTCAGTCTGGACGTTTGACAAATTGATTGTGTAGAGGTCAGACTTTCGAGTGCCAACCAAGAGTTCCTCGTCTTCTTCAGTGCGAACAGAACACCTCTTGGCTTTGAAATTGACCTCTAAGCCTTTGTCACAGAACTGGCCTATACTGAACAGGTTGTGTCCTAAGCCTTCAACATAGCTCACCTTCTTGATCGTGACTTTGTCATGTACCATATCACCATAACCCAGTATTGGTGAAAACTGATCATTCCTAAATCTAACTGTTCCGCAGTACTTCTCTGTAAAGTTGGTCAACATACCTTTTTGTCCAGTCATATGCTTGGAACATCCGCTATCCAAGTACCACATATGACGGATCTGCACAAGAGAAATTACGAAACAAGAGATTTAGTTATCCATAAAACAAAATTGGAGTAAAAGACTTTTGAGCATTGAAGTGCGGGTCTTGAACTGTTGTATTCAAGAGCTACTGTTCTTTGAGGAAAGAGTCCTAGACTGTTTTGTCTAGAAGTCATACTTCGTTGAAGTACGGGTTCTAAGATGAATTGCTTAGAAGCCTCCATCTTGACATTTAAGTCCGGGTTTTGAACTGTTTTGTTCAAAAGCCTAAATTCTATGCTCCCTCTTAAACTTTGAGTTCCTGCAACACAGAGTTAGCTTTTGGTACCCACTGGTATTTGGGTCCAACTGTGTTAGCACATGATTTTGGTACCCATTGAAATTTGGGTCCGTTTTGCTTTTGAGAATCAAATGAAGAATTAGTATGATAAGAGTGAACATTATAAGTGTCATACCAAACATCAAAATCTTGACAAGAAGCATAAGCATGTTTATCATAATATGAAGACTTTCTAGCAAATAAAGATAACTCAAATAATTGCTTCATATAGTACTTCTTGCGATAAACGACAAGTTTTGGTTTCAAAATAGTAGCAACATTCGCATTCAAAACATCTTTACTAGGCATAGTCTTATTACAATCAACACTACAAAAAGATTTATCAGTCTTGTCAATCTCCTGTTTTGGTTGCCATTGAGATTTAACTCCTATCCTTTTCTTGCTCAGATCTGAAACATTTGAAACTTGTGAGTTAGACTTTTGAGCAAAAATTGAATGCATCTTCTTTGGGTTACCAGTAGTGATCGGTTTCTGTGAATGCTGAGATTTATTATTCATACCTTTTGCATTCTTAGTTTTCACAGAAACTGATTTATCAACTTTCGTTGATTTTGCACTTTTTACAAACATACTGGTTTTTCCCAAGGATTTCACAACAAAAGATGAATGATTAGGAAGTTTGGCATGAAAATCAAATTGATCAATACACTCATCTAAAACACCATCGGAGTTTAGAAAATCAAACCCTCCATTAGCTAAACCAAACAGATCATCAGATTCTGAAGCCTTTGATGATTTAGAAAGAACAGTACTCTTTAGCATAGTTGAAAAAACTTGTTGTTCAATATCAATCAAAAGTCTTTCATCTGTTAAAGAAGTCTCAAGTTCAGAAATTTTACTTTCCAAAACGAGAGGAGGGACATATAGTTTACCTTTAATAGGCTTCGCCTCCATTTCTTTGACAGAATAACTCTGAAAGAAGTCATTTGAAAGAGATTTCCTTTGATATATTGGATCATCATTATAACTATTATTCAACTTCACATAACGAAATGGAAGTTGAACATTAGATGTGTTCTTTCTTTTTTCTGTTTCCTTGGCTTCATCCTCTTTTGACAGTCCAGTCCAGAAAACTTTAAGCTTAGGGATTCGTCGAGCTAGTTTCATAAAAGTAAAATCATAAAGTGCAGGCACTTCATATTTAGCATTTTTAAGGTAATGAGGATTCTCGTAACTGAGTCCCCAACTCTCTATTTCCTCTTTGGGTTTGTTCAGATGAATGGTTTGTTCAGTTTGACCCATTTTGTATAACTTCTCTTCCAAAGCTTTTAATTTTGCAAGTAAAGATTCGTTTTCTTTGGTACGCGAAGAAAACATTTTCATAAGCTCTTTGAAATCAAACTCACTCTTTCTCAATTTAGAATTTGTTTCAGTTATTTCTTTGAGAATTATTGTCTTTTCTTTAGCGCAGTTATCAAAGTTTTTATGCATTGTCTCAATCAATACTTTCTTCTCAGCAATATCCTCGCTAAGTTTCTGTATTGATTGGTTTTTGTCATTGATAACACCTTTTTCTCGCTTAAGTTGTGACTCTAACTCTTCGAGTTTAGTCAACATGGCATGCATTTGATTTAAGAAGTCAGATTGAGTTAAATCACATACCTCGTCATTGTCATTGTCATCGTCATTGGAATCAGCTTCAGCTTCTGATTCCTGCTTGCCCATTAAGCACATGTGAGATGTTTCATCCTTCTCTTCATTCTCATCTTCTGATTGATCAATCCAGTACTCATCTTCTGCCATCAATGCCTTTCCAGCCTCCTGTTGCTTGGCTAGAAGCATTTTATTCTTGTAGTAGTCTGAGTTTCTGACTTTGGGTGTTCGGTAGTCTCTGGCAAAGTGACCTATTTTGCCACAGTTGTAGCACGTTGGAGGTTCTGACTGACTGGATCCTTCAGCTTGATACCTTCTCTCTTCCGACTTCCTTTCCTCTACTCTCTTTCCTTCAAATCTTTTTCCTTCAACCCTCTCCTTGTGAACATAATTGCTTGGACCAGAAGAATACCTCTAACTGTTTGAACTTGGCTTCTTGTAGAACTTTTTCTGAAAATCCGTTGTCAGCATAAGCATAGCCTACTTCAGTTGTTCACAGTCGTCCGAGTCAGAGTTCGCTTCAGTTTCAACCTCATCTGATTCAGACATAAGCATCTTCTTCTTCTTCTTTCTCACAACAAGAGCAGCTGAGTCAGCAACTATCTTCTCACCCTGTTTCTTTTCATCCAAGATTTCATCCACCTCTTCTTCATTTTGTTTGAAGGTTTCATACACCTCATGAAGTGGAATCTCGTTTAGATCCTTGATTTGCTTCATTTGTCTGGCAAACCTCTTCCATTCAGGCTGGAGAATGCTGAGGAATTTGACATTAAGATCTATCTGTGATTTAGTGACCTTATTCTTGCTTAATTCATTCAGCAATGTCACAAACCTGTCGTATGTTTCTTCTAGAGACTCTCCAACTCTGCCTTTGAATTCTTCATAGTTGTTTAGGCAGTTGGATATCTTGAGTTGGTTCCCAACCTTTGAACCTAGCATCATCTTCTCTAGCTGATCCCACATCTGTTTGCCTAAGGCCTTATAGCTGTCTATCTTCGCGTATATTTCATTTGGAATGCCTTGAAGAATATAAGACTTTGCTAGCCTATCACCTTTTGCTCTTCTTAGGTTATCACCTTCTAGTTCCTCATACTTTAGTTGAAACTCTGTTGCCACAGTTCCTTCCGTACGAGTATCATAAACTGGTGCCATAACTCCCTCTTCTATTGATTTCCTGATGAATACTCCCAAATCATGTCTTTCAATTAAATCCATGAACTGATCTTTCCACTGTTCATACTCTCCCCTGAAGAGTACTGGTGGCTTTGAGTCAGTTTTGATCGCTAGAGCTTCTCTTGAAGTCATTCTTTTTGAAAAAGACTAAGTCAAGATTCCGGCACAATTTGCGCTAATAGAAGGTGGCGCAAAAGTCAGGTTTGCGCTAGACGAAGGTGGCGCAAAACACAGCTTGCGCGATGAGAGGCTGGCGCAAAAGTAAGTTTGCGCTACTAGAAGTTGGCGCAAAAGTGACTTGTGATCTGAGGATTTTCGTGAAATATTTACGCGAGACAAAGGTGGCGCAAGCTGAGGTTTGCGTGAGATGAAGGTGGCGCGTTTATGACTTTGCGCGAGTAGCTGGTCGCGCGAAATTGAGTTTTGCGCGACGTGTTGATGGCGCAAAAGTCACTATGAACTGGCGCAAATTTGAACTTTGCGCGAGTTCGTCCCTGTTCTTCGAAAATTCGATCTGTTTGCTCAAATAACCTTGTTTGACAACGATTAGCAGTCCCAAATTCTAACAAATTGGCCACTAACAGGTTGAGAATAGATTACAACCCTTTGATCTCAATAAAAATCACTTTTCAAAGATTTGATCTATGGAACAGTGACGTGAGGTCGAATACTGTTTTGACACTAAAATCACAAAATGGAATTCAATTGATGTGTTATACTGAAATTAAACAACACCAAATCGATCTAGCACCCTAATCGATCACAACCTGATCGATTTCAAACCCAATAACACTCTAAAACTCGAAAATGAATTTGAAATGAAGAACACAGAGTCGTTTTTTTTAAAACTTGATTTGAATCTCGTTTAAGCTCTGATACCAATTGTCGGTCCATAATATATCAAGTTCTTATCAAAACAACAACAACATATATGATTACCAACCTGTTTGATTAAAAATCAATGGATTACAAGGTTGATGATTTCTCTGTTTAAGCTCTCGATGTTCTCTCTGTGAATAGTAAGTTCTTGGTTGTGTGTTGTGTAAGTTATGTTATCTGATCTAATCTAATATGAGATATCAAATCTCACCTAACATAAACTAACATACATAATATCTAAACTAGATATTATAAACTAATAAACATAATATCCTAATATCTATTAATTAGATATTTAGGACTAATAATAAAATACAATAAAACAAACTTTGACTATTATTACAAACTCAACATTAGAGTTATATTTAGAGTTGACTTTCCAGCATTAGCTTCAGATTGCAAACATCATATTGGATGATCTTGAATCCAATAGATCTGTGCGCTAACATTCCTGATTTACCTGAAGTTCCTGTCAGCCAATCAAGCCAACCAAGTCAACCTGGCTAATCAAGTCAACCTCCACCTACTCATACTCCTTCTATGCCAAACATTGATGAAGATGTCCATCTAATGTCAATGCACCTATCTCAGAATATGGTCCTACTGAAGCTGAACTTAGATAGATGAGGCATGCGCTCAGAGCTCCATTCCTAGAAGAAGAAACGAAGATATTTGTTCGTCGTATTCGAAAGCTTGATATCTATCTTGTAACGGGAATTAAAGACAAGTCGTTTGAGTTCCAGCAAGAATATGTTAGTATGATGAATTACTTGAGAAAGACTCAGAAGGAGGTGAAGTCAAAGTCAAAGATAGTCACTGTTAAGAAGGTCCGCTTGAAGAAGTTTATCAGACTTTGGTACCCAGTGTTTACAGTTCAAAGGAGAAACATGCTAGACTACACGTTTACTAAAGCTGACTTTCATAATTTGAACTTTGATGATCTTGAGCACATGTATCATTTGTTCAGAGAGATGACTATTCGTAAGGAGAACATCACATTTGCTTTAGAGTCAATCAAAAGATTTATTCGACGGCACATCTACTACACTTACTGCTATGACTTTCAATTGGGTTGGAGACCAATCAGAAGTGAGTCAACATGCTCAAGCTAGACATGACAATTCAAGACTTAGAAGACTATCCATTGTTTACTGTGCTTGAAAAGCCTGAGTTCGGGGTGGTCTACAAGAATGAAAAGAGATTTCTGAGATTCTCTGAAATTGCCAAATTTTCTAACGGGACGATCAAAGTGATGAAGCTTTAGCTTACCAGTCGACATGAGGAGAATGAAAGAGCTAAAGCAGTTGAAGGTAACTTTTTGCGTAGAAGAGAAAGGGTTGTAATGGAAAGAGCTATTGATGCCTTGGAGGATAGACTTCAGTTCAAAAGGTTAATGAGGCGGTTCGAGATTTATCTGGACATTCGAGACAACAGAACAAGACGTTGGACACGTTGATTCCAAAGGGGAAGATTGTTAAAGCATTTTAGTGATGGAATCAATGTCTTGTTATGTTGAGTCATTGTTTGTAAAAGTCAATGTATTTTCTTTCTAAGCTTGTTTTGTGGTCAAGGGTGTTTAACCATATAAATAGTGTTCCTTGCTTTGTAATCATGTAACTAGAGAGAACCTTTCATTGTGTAAGCTTGTAACTGTGTGAGACATATGACATCAATACACTTGTGACTTTCTCTCTCTACATTCTCTCTATATTCATATTAATTTGTGATCTTAATTGATTGTGATTGTAATTCATGTTAATTGCTTGAAATCTGGAACAACATTGTAGCCTCGGATAGATCGGGTGGGCTGCTGTTAATTTGGAACAAGAATACATTCCAATGTGAGTTTGTGGTAGAGGACGATATATTTTTTGGTCGTGGTGGGGAAGTGGGAAAATATAAAGGGTCTTGTTAGCTGTGTAAATGTATATGGACCACGGGATCAGAAAGAAAGGGTAAAAGTATAGGGCAAACTGGATCAAATTTGTGCAAAGGAAGAGGTAAGATGGGTCATCTTCAGAGATTTCAACGAGGTTCGGGGTGCGCATGAAATATTGGATTCAGAAAAAAACATCAAAGGTATAGAAGAGTTTAATGAGTTTATCCGGAGAAATAAACTAATAGAAGTGCGATTGGGGGACAAAACTTCACAAGGGTGAGCAACGATGGTAAAATTTTTACCAAACTAGATAGATTCTTGGTCACAAATGAATTCGGGTCTCTTTGGAAAAACATGGGGGAAAAATCTTTGGAAAGGAAATGGTTGGATCACGTGTCGATCATGCTTAGCGATAAGTGGGTTGACTTTGGGCCGACACCTTTTAAGTTCTTTGATGCATGGTTAAAAGACGATAACATAGCAGGAGCGGTAAAAGAGGCTTGGGCTAAGGATTTAACCTCATGGAGACAGAATTGTAGGTTCCGTGATAAACTTAAGAACGTCAAAATTGCATTGAGGGGATGGTGCAAAGAGAAATGGGGTAAGGTATTTAGAGATTTGGTGGCCAAGAGGGAAGAGGTGAAAAAATGGAAGTAGAAGTCGAGTCAAAGTTGTTTGGGGATGATGAGAGAAGGCGGTGGTTAGATACACGGAAGAAATGGTTAGATTTGGAGGAAAAAAGTTTGGCAATGGCCAAACAAAAGGCCAAGATTAAACGGGCCAAGGATGGGGACGAGAATTCCAAGTTTTTTCATGCGGTAATAAAAAGTAGAGAAAGGAAAAACACGATTCGTGGCCTAAACATAGACGCGATATGGACGGAGGAGCTGAAAAATATAAAGGATTATGTGTTTGATTTTTTTCAAAAACAAGTATGCTAGACAAAGGAACTGATCTCTAAAGTTGATGCGAAGAAACTTACGGTGGAGGAAGCCACCTTCTTAGAGAGAAGGGTGTTGGAAGAGGAAGTGTGGAGCGCGGTGAAAGAATGTGGTAACAACAAATCGCCAGGGCCGGACGGTTTTACTATGAGCTTTATAAATAGATTTTAGGGGGTCATAAAAGGCGATCTAATGGTGGTGGTAGATTGGTTTTGGGAAAAGGAGGAAATAAGTGAAAGATGCAACGCCTCATTTTTACTTTGATTCCAAAAAACTCAAATCCGATTGGTTTTAACGAATTAGACCAATTCGTCTCATTGGGGTGCTCTACAAAGTGGTCTCAAAAATTTTGGCGGAAAGGATGAAGACGGTAATGGGAAAGATCATTAGCAAGGAGAAAAACGCGTTTATGCGAGGTAGGTCTATCCTTGAAGGGGTTCTCATAGAAAATGAGACGGTGATTACTTGAGAAGAACGAAGAAGAAGGAATTAATTTTTAAAGTAGATTTCGAGAAGGCATACAATACGGTGGAATGGTCCTTTCTTTTGGACGGTTTGAAAGATATAGGGTTCGGGTTAAAATGGAGAAAGTGGGTAAAGGCATGTCTAAAGTCGGCAAAGATTTCAGTTTTGGTAAATGGGGCTCGAACTAACGAACTCCCAATGGAGAGGGGTTTAAGGCAAGGGGACCCTCTTGCCCCTTTTCTTTTTTTGGTAATTGCCGAAAGTCTTCACATCATGATGGAGGAAGCCACGGCAAAAGGATTGTTCGAAGGCATAATAGTGGATAAGGAAGAGATAATGATATCTCATCTTCAATATGCAGATGATGTTATCGTTTTTGGGGATTGGAAATCATCGAACATAAAAAATCTTACGCAAATCTTGAAGTGTTTCCATGTGGTCTCGGGATTAAAGTTGAACTTGAGTAATAGCAAACTATATGGTGTGGGTGTATCGGAAGAAGAAATACAATCATAGGCGAGAGGCTTGGGATGTGGAAGTGGCACCATGCCTTTCATGTATCTAGTACTTCCGGTGGGCTCGTCAATGAGAAGAATTTCTCATTGGAAACCGGTGATCGAAAAAAATGAAGAATAAGCTATCGGAGTGGAAAGCAAACGCAATCTCATTTGGAGGAAGATGGAAGTTGGTAAGGTCGGTTCTTGGTAGTGTTTCCTTATATTTCTTTTCGTTGTTTCGTACCCTGATAGGTGTGTTGAAAATGTTAGAGAGTGTGAGATGCCATTTGGGGGGGGGAGGAAGTGGTGAGGATGAGAATAGGGGGAAATGTTGAGCTTGGGTTAATTGGGAAAGGGCTTTGGGTTCCTTTGGTAGGGGTGGGTTGAATATTGGTGGGCTTAAGGAGGCTAATTAGGGGTTGCTTGGCAAATGGTGATGGAGATTCCGTAATGAAAACAGAGCTTTATGGGTTAAGGTAATAAAGAGTGTTTATGGATGGGATAGGGGGCTCATTAAGGGTGTGCCAAGGGAACCAGAGGGAACTCCATTTGGGAGAATATAATTAAGGTTGGGAAAGATATTGACAAGGAAGGTCTATTATTCTCGGAGTCCTTTGCAAAGCAAGTGGGGGATGGTTCGGCTAAACGGTTTTGGGAGGATAGATAGGTGACAAATGATAGACTTAAGGAGAGGTTCAATCGGCTTTTTCAACTCGAAACGGACAAAGAAGCGTCAGTTTGGGATAGAGGGGAGCAACAAGGTGAAGATTAGGTTTGGCAATGGGAGTGGAGAAGGGAATCGAGGGGAAGGGAACTTGGCGAGTTGGAGTAGTTACGGAATTTGAACATGGAACATGCACCAAAGGAAGGACTTGAGGATCGGGCATCATGGACATTAGATCCTCAAGGGGGATTCACGGTTAAAAAATTACGGGGCTTGCTAGAGGAAAAGCGATCATTGTTTGTCGGAAACGCAGCGGCAACTACTTGGATAAAATATATCCCGAAGAAAATTGGCATTTTTTTGTGGAAAGCAAAGCTTGGGAGAATCCCTTCACGATCGGTCTTGGACAAGATGGGTATTGATTTGGACTCCACCCTTTGTTCGAGATGCGGTAGGGAGGTCGAAATGGTAAATCATGCACTTGTCAATTGTGAAGTGGTGAAGATCCTATGGAAACTAATGGGGAGATGGTGGAATATCAACTTGGATTCGGTGAGCACTTTGAACGATCTACTCGGGGTCGGAGGTTAATTGAGCAATAATACAAAAGGTTTGAAGAGATGGACAATGGTGTTATGGTGTGTCCTTTATCTCATTTGGGCAAATCAGAACAAAGTTATCTTTGAAAAATGTAGTAGCTTCGTAGCAAATCTCTTCTTTGATTTCCAGTTAAAAACGTTCGAGTGGGTAACAAGGAGGGACATCGACTTAGCCATGGATTGGGTCTCGTGGTTGTCGAGTCCCTACGGTTCGTGAGGTTTGGCAGCGCACAAGTAAGGAGGCCGGAGGAGGATATGGTTTGTGGCTGTGTTCGGGCTGGAGTAGGCGCCTTGGCGCGAAGGACTATGTTGTTCGTTGTGGATTAACTCACACAACAGGGTTGATTGTGTTTGCTTCTCGCAAAAGTCTCTCTATCTCTATTTTTCTTGTTTTAAGCCTTGTTTGGATGTTGTTTTATTTTCGGTTAGTTTTTTTACTCTGTTCTTGTACTGATTCTTGGTATCATTTGGTAATAAAATTGGTTTGTTGCTGTTAAAAAAAAGTAGGCAAGTTTACGCAGAAAGTCTACGCGGAAATTTTTCTGCGTAAACTTTGTTTTTTTTACTCAAAAGATAAAAACAGTTTACACAGGAAAGGTTTCTGCCTAAACTTTCCACATGTGCAACCATCTGATCACATTTCATGTGTGAAAAGTTTACTCGGAAAAGTATACACAAAAGCCCTTTATACGTAAACTTTTTCCCTTTTTTTTTTGATTTTTTCAAGAAAGTTAAATTAAAAAAAAAAGTTTACGTAGAAATGTATTTCACATAAACTTTTCTACATAAATTTTTTATTTTCTGATTTTGGTTTTTTTTCAAAAAAATTTAATAATTACTTTTTTTCCAAAAAGTTTCTGCGTCAATTTATTTTAAACAAAAAGTTTTTGTGTAAATTTTATTATTTTTAAAGTTAATTTTTGAAGTATAAGGTTATTTTTTAAATGTAATTTTAAATTATAAAATTTATTATTAATTCGAAATTAAATTTAATATTTACAAAATACATTTTTAAGCTTCAAATTAAAGTCAACATCTTGTTATAACTAACAAAGATTACCATTAGATCAGTAATTGATTAAGAGATTTATAAAGAAAAAAAGGAAGAAACTTGGAGTGAATGAAATACTTATGCAAGTATATTGAAGTGTATTTTTACATTTACATAAGGGGGTATTTATACTACATAATCTCTTATTCATCAACATGGTTTATATAGGTAATTATTGAACAACTTGATTGTGAATTGGACATAAGAGTTGAAATTTGCATCCACAAGTTAAGCCCCATACTTTATAATATATTTAATATTTACAATACTTCCCCTTGGATGACAATTTCAAATTAGAGTTTAACCTTGAAGTACTGCATCATTAAAAACTTTGCTAAACAAAACCCAGTGGGAAAAAAAACTTTAGCTAAGGGAAAAAGAGTGCAGTTGGTAGTTGACTCCCCTGATGTTGGCATCCATGAATCATCACATGTTATGTGTGTGTCGCATACTGATATTATGAACGTGCTTTCTGAAAGTTGCAGTAGGTAGTGCCTTTGTGAAAAGATTTGCAGCGTTGTTGCTCGATTGAATATATTTCATTTCAATCTGATTATCTATATAAGATCTTGATTGTATGAGAAGAATGTTGGAGGGATATGTTTTGTCCTGTCACTTTTGATATATCCTTCTTTCATTTGTGTGACACATGCAGCGTTATCTTTATAGATTAAAGTTGGAATTTTGTCCTTCTCTATTCCGCACGGAGTCAAAATGAGTTGTGTCATTGATCTCAACCAAACACACTCTCTACTAGCTTCATGAAGTGCAATAACTTCGACATGATTTGGAGATGTGGCAACAAGTGTTTGTTTTTTAGAGCGCCAAGAAATAGTTGTACCTCCGTTCATGAACACGTATCCAGTTTGAGATCTAGCTTTATGGGGATCAGACAAATAACCTGCATTTGCATAACCAATCAAACATTCCTTTGAATTGTTAGAATAAAATAGACCTAAATCAACAGTTCCTCGAAGGTAACGGAATATGTGTTTGATTTCGTTCCAATGTCTCTTTGTGGGAGATAAACTGAATCTTGCTAACAAATTCAATGCAAAAGAAATGTCAGGTCTAGTACAGTTAGTAAGATACATAAGAGATCCTATTGCACTAAGGTATGGTACTTCTGGACCAAGAACCTCTTCATTTTCTTCACAAGGACGAAATGGATCACTGTCGATATTGAGTGATCTAACAACTATTGGAGTGCTTAAAGAATTTTCTTTGTCCATATTGAAACGTTTTAAGACCTTTTCAACATAATTTGATTGATGCACAAGTATTCTATTGTGCATGTGCTCAATCTGCTGTAAACCAAGACAATATTTGTTTTTTCAAAGATCTTTCATTTCAAATTCTTCCTTCAAAAGCACAATCACTTCACAAATCTCTTTATTTGTCCCAATGGTATCTAGATCATCAACATAGACAACTATTATTACATATCCATATATAGTTTTCTTAATAAAGACACATGGGCAAATAATATTATTTATATAACCTTTACTTATCAAGTAATCGCCTAAACGATTATACCACATGCGTCTAGATTGCTTTAGCCTATATAAAGATCTTTGTAACTTAATCGAATACATTTATTTGGGTTTTGTACTTAATGCTTCAGGCATTTTTAATCCTTCGGGAATTTTCATATAGATATCACTATCAAGTGATCCATACAAGTATGATGTAACAACATCTATAAGATGCATCTCTAAATTCTCAGAGACTACTAGGTTGACTAAATATATAAAAGTAATTGCATCCATAATAGAAGAATATGTTTCTTCATAATCAATTCTTGGTCGTTGAAAAAAAACCTTGAGCCACAAGTCTGGCTTTGTATCTTATAATTTCATTTTTCTCATTTCTTTTATGTACGAAAACCCGTCTGTTTCCGATAGATTTCACGGCTTCTGTCCTGAGAACGATAAGTCCAAAAACCTTTCTTTTATTGAGGGAATTTAATTCAACCTGAATAGCATCTTTCCATTTAACCCAATCCTGTCTATTTTGACATTCAATGATAGACATTGGTTTAGGGTCATCATTTCCAAAAAAATATCACATGCAACATCATAAGAAAATATATCATTGATATTTCTCATTTCATTTCTGTTCCATAACTTTTTCGTATACCCATAATTGATTGCAACCTCTTTATTGATATCATTCATTTATTTTTTTGGGGAATTTTGATATTTTGTATCTTTTCGGGAACACTTTGTACATTACCAATTGCATTTATGTTCCTTTTCTTTTTTGGGGATTTTTATCTTTAGAGCCCAATGGTCTTCCATGCTTCAGGCGTGCTATAGAATCTTCAATGACTTTATCATTTGTTTGTCCAACTGGGACTTCAATTCGAGCTGGAGCATTCACAACTGGTATATAAGATTTGGTCACTATTTTTGTATCAGTAAATGCATCAGGTAATTGATTTGCAGTTTCTTGTAATTGCATATTATCTTTTGCACTTATGTTTCACATTGTTTCGTACGAGGATCAAGATACAACAATGATAGTTCACACCATGAAACATCCTTTTCTGAATTTTATTTTCTCCCCTAATGCTGGGAACATTGTCTCGTTAAAATGGCAATCGGCAAAACATGTTGTAAAAACATCACCCCCTTAGTGGTTCAAGATATCTTATGATAGAATATGTCTCATATCTAACATATATTCCCAATCTTCTTTGAGGACCCATTTTTTTGCTTTGTGGTGGTGCAATAGGGACATATACTGCACACCCAAAAATTCTAAGGTGGAAAATATTTGGCTCTTGACCAAAAGCAAGTTGTATAGGAGTATATCTATTGTATGCACTCGGTCTCATGCGAACTAATGATGCAGCATGTAAAATTGCATGACCCCATATAGAAATTGGAAGTTTTGTTCTCATTATTAATGGTCTAGCTATTAGTTGGAGACTTTTAATTAATGATTCAGCTAAACCATTTTGTGTATTGGATGTTCAACAACAATTCCTACAGACATGAAATAGTCATTAAAGGCTTGAGATGTAAATTTACTGGCATTATGAAGTCTCACTTTTTTAATAGAATAATCTGGAAAATGTTCTCTTCATTTATTAATTTGATCAAGAAACTTTGCAAATGCCACATTACGAGTTGATAAGAGGCAAACATGAGACCATTTACTTGATGCATCTATCATGATCATGAAGTATCTTAATGGTCCACATGGTGGATGAATTGGTCCACATATATTACCTTGAATTCTTTCAAGAAACATAGGTGATTCTGTCGGTCCACAATACTATATCAAGTTCTATATCAAACAACACATTAACGATTACCAACCTGTATTGATTAATAACAAAGGTTACAAGGTTGATCGATTCAAGCTTTGAATGTGTTTTCTCTGTTTTCTCTCTTTTACACCTTAAGTGTGTGTTCTTGTGTGTATTCTCTAATCTAATCTAATTGTGAGAGTTGTTGAGATCTGATAATATCTAATCTCAGATCTCTCTTTAGCTTCTAACACACTCAAACTTACAACTTGCAATAATAAACTAATATAAACTAACTAATATCTAACATTTAGATATTATACCTAACTAATAACTAACAAACTAAACTAACCTAACTAATATCTAAATATCTATTTATAAGATATTTAGATAAAACATAAAATACAATAAACATTAATTACTTTGACATTTATTACAAACGACATAGACTTTAATATGGAGAGTCGACTTTCCGGCTTTAGCTTCAGATTGGATATTTAGATTGGATGATCTTGAATCCAATGAGACTGTGGTCTAACAATCTCCCCCTTTGGATCAAGATCATTACTAAAAAGATTTAGCAATTCAGTCTTCTTGTTCAGCTCAGAAGATGCAATCTCTTTCTCTAGCTCTGAAATCAGCATGTCTTCAGAATACTTGCTTTTGAAGAGTTCAATCTTGGACGTGATTCTTGAAACATGTGATCTTTGCCATTTCTTGTGTAGTCATTCTCCCCCTTTTTGATGATTAGTGCAACAACTTCATCAAAACTTTGAGTAAGAAATGTCAACCACTTGGAGTCTCTGATCCGTCAATTCAAAAGATATTCATCCAGATCTTTTCAAATCCAGACAAAATAGTCGTGTAACACCTGAATCAACTAATGAATCAGTTAACATGCCTGTCAGAAACACTAAGTCACTGTGTGTAACGAATACACATTGGTAAGGAGCTGTTTGATGTTGACTCCCCCAGGGCTTCCATTTAATCATCGAAACACCACAAAGGTAATTTCTATAAACGTTATGACAAAGAAACAAATTCCTTGTGTGTTCGTGCTTGTGATAGAAAGAATTAAGCACTTGATGATTGCTTATAGGCTCAAAATTGTGTAAACCACTGAGACAATAGTAAGTTAAACACAGACTCAATGTGCATGATTGAAGTGCGAAGGTGGGGCAGACTTCCTTCTTTTCAATATCCAGATTTTCCAAATGAAAATCAGATAGCAAATGTGCTGCATCCCCTTAGAAAATGTGAAACACTTTCTTGTTGAGAAGAAAATGAGTAGATAGTGAGGATTGATCAAGAGTTGGCATGGCCTAGTTGCCTGTTTCAATAATGTTCACCAAAGAATTGTGAAACACTAGTAATGTGGTTGCCCGGCTCAGAAAAAGTTGGTGTAGCGTTGTGATATTCTTTTAACTCTGTTCTCACATGCTCTTTCTTTTTAACATTTAGCTTACTCTATCCAAACACTCTTTTTCTGTTTTAACACACTCATTTCTTTTGACTTCTCACACTCAATCACTATGGATTAACTTCTTGGGTAGAAATCACTGGTTAACGTGATTCCATAGAAGTTTCTTGTAAGTCCTAGCATACTGATCCCGTATATCCTATAAAGAATATGTTGCTGAAACTAGTTTAGCTTATCATGTAAGCTCATGTAAAACATTTAAAGTACACTCTTAAAATATAAAATCTGATGAAAAAATCGGGAAGTGATTTGAACGTTTAAGAACTTGTTTTTCAATAGAATGAAAGTTGTCCGTCTTTCAACCATATATGAGATTAAGATAAAGGATTATACCTTTTCGTGCGATCTTATATCTCATGAAGCTAAGCTTAAAGTCATAGACATATGAACTTGTAAGCTTCTCTCAAAAATTCTGCAAAAGTCTTATGTCAAGTCAAAGTAAAATTTATTCACTTAAATTGAAAAGACAAAAAGCAGTAAAACTGTTAAAGTACGAGTTCTGATCCGAAATAATCAGAAGTCATATCCAAACTTCTTTGACTTGAAGAGCTCCCCCCTAAAATCTTGCATTACAAAAATTTGACATAAAAGGTAAATGCAGAAATCTTATGAGCTCCCCCTCAAAATAAGATTGACCTCTTGTCAATTTCTTCTCATACTCCCCCTTGGATCATGAACAGTATATAGAAGTGCAGATATCTTGCGGAAATGAAGAAATGATGAAAAAGTATACAATTAGAAAACTTTGATAGGTAACTACTGATTAAATATTTAGATTTAGCATACCAAGCTTAGAGACAAGAAAGTTAAACCTCTTTTCGTCTAAAGGTTTTGTAAACAAAGCGGCAAGCTGATAATCAGTTTTTACAAAGAAAAGTTCAATTGTTCCTTTTTTAACATGATCTTTAATAAAATGATACCTGACGTCTATGTGTTTGGTCTTGGTGTGCTAAACAGGATTCGCTGTTATTGCGATGGCGCTTTTAGAGTCACAATATATCGGGATTTTGTTGAAGTGGAAACCGTAGTCGTGCAATTGAGTTCTCATCCATAAGACCTGAGAACAGCAGCTAGCAGCAGCTACATATTCTGCTTCGGCCGTGGAAGTTGAAACAGAAAGTTGCTTCTTCGATGCCCAACTTACGAGCTTATCACCGAGGAACTGTACATGTCCTGACGTGCTCTTCCTGTCTAACATACAACCTGCATGATCTGCATCTGTATACGTTGTTAGTTCAAAACTCGTATCTTTAGGATACCACAGACCAAGATCTGCAGTGCCCTTCAGATACCTAAATATGCGCTTCACATCAGACATATGGATTTCTTTAGGATTGGCCTAATATCTTGCACATAAGCATGTTGATAACATTATATCTGGCCTACTAGAAGTAAGATACTGTGTGTCCCAATACGCAATCATTCAATCAAGTAAACAAATAATTAACACAATAATGCAAACTTGATATTGATTAATCAATTGATTCAACAGATTACAAGCTTGAAAAAATCGATCTATCTCTCTGCTTCTCTCTTCTGTTCACGGCGCACCAACAGCATCAACTCTCTCTCAATATTAATTTCTCTATTAATCTCCTTTTTAACCTAATTAACCTAAACAAAACTAATTTATACTTAGGCAAATTAAGCCTATTGGGCTTTGCAAGGCTTGGGCCCAAATTACAAAAAGAAACTAATAACTAAATTATAAACCAAATAAATAAAATACGAAAAACACACTTTTGACTATTTATTACAAAAGGACCCTAGACTATTTGTTGAGACGACTTTATCAGCTTTGACTTCAGATTTCCATCTTCAGATAATTATGATCTTGAATCCAATAAATATGTGCTTTAACAATCTCCCCCTTTGGATCAAGATCATTCTTTAAGCTCAGAAAATGTAATCTTCCTCTTTGTCTTTACAATGTAGCAATCTCCCCAATCGATGAGAATATCTTTTGGAAAGAAATTATCTCCAGTTTCAGCTCGGAATGCTTCAGCAAATCATCTTCAAAGAAAATGTCTTCATTTCAGCATATCTTCAGAATATCTTTCATTTCTTGATTGACGCCTCTCCCCCTTTTTGATGAAAAGAGCAAAGAGTTCATCAAAACATGTCTTCAAGAAATTTCTTCCACTATTGATCTTGCAAACAGAACCACTGATTATCCGTCAATTCATTAAGATGTTCATCCAGATCTTTGCAAATCTAGACAAATTAGAAAATGAAGTGTAACACCTGAATCAACAAATGAATCAGTTAAAACTGCCTGTCAGTAACACAAAGTCACTGTCTGTAACGAATACACAATATGAAGGAGCTTTTGTGATGTTCACTCCCTCAGGGCTTCCATTCAATCATCGAAACACCACAAAGGCAATTTCTATGAACGTTATGACAAAGAAACCAATTCTTTGTGTGTTCGTGCAAGTGATGGAATAAATTAAGCATAAGATGATTGCTTATAAGGCTCAAAAAGTGTAAACCACTGAGACAAGTAGTTAAACGCAGACTCAATGTGCATTAGTGACGTGTGAAGGTGGGGCAGACTTCCTTCTTTTCAATATCCAGATTTTCCAAATGAAAATCAGATAGCATATGTGTTGCGTCCCCTTTGAAAATGAAACATTTTCTTGTTAAGAAGAAAATGAGTAGCTGGTGGGATAATGTCAAGAGTTGGCATGGGTTAGTTGCCTGTTTCAATAATGTTCACCAAAGAAATGTGAAGCATTAGAAATGTGGTTGCCCGGCTCAGAAAGTAGTTGGTGCAGAGTTTGATATTCTTTTACTCTGATCTCTCACCCTCTTTCTTTTAATCTTTAAGCTCACAGCTAACCAAACTCTCTTTTACATTTTCTCTCATCACACATCCCACACTCATTTCTTTTTGAACTCCTCACATTCAATCACTAAAGGATTAACTTCTTGGGTAGGAAACACTGGTTAACGTGAATCCATAGAAGTTCAATTAAGTCCTAGCACACTGATCCCATGTTTTCCTATGAATCATATGATGCTCAGATGGTTTAACTTTATCAGTTAAAACTCAATGAAGAATCAGAAAACATTTAAAATCACACATCCAATTCAAGAAATCTGTTTGAGAATCGGGAAGTGGTTTGAACATTTAAGAACATGTTTTCTTATGATTGAAAGTTGTTCTTCTTTCAACCATGAATGAGATGAAGAAATGAAATTATACCTTTCGAGTACAGTCTCACATCTCGCGAAGTTAAGCTTAAAGTCATAATGATATGATCTTTGAAGCATCTCTCAACCTACAAAAGCCTTAAGGTCTAGTCAAAGTAACTTTATTCACAGAAATTAAAATGACAGAAAGCAGTAAAACACTTAGTGTACGAGTTCTGATCAGAAATAATCAGAAGTCATCACCATACTCCTTTGACTTGAACGCTCCCCCTAAAATCATGCATTACTAACAAATTGATCAGTAAGTACAATGCATTCAGTATTGCTCCCCCTCAAAATTGTCAGGATCTGAATTCTTAACAAGAATAAACACTCAGAAACAATATTAAAGGAGTTTGCGGAATAACACTTTAATATTCAAAGATCAATGAAACAGTGAATCAGAATAACAACTTGTAAACTTTTATTGAAAGATTGTAAAGCTACAAGATTCAACACTCAACCTCAATATTGATGAACAGGCTCACCAATACGAATTCTACTTCTCTAGAACTAGGACTATAAGCCTTGAGGTTGATTCTCTCTAAAATTGATATTCTAAACAATTCTGACTATGTCTATACTTATACAAAAGATAAAAGATAATTACAAATAATAAAAGATCTTCAGAATAATCTTCCATCTTTATCTCCAAGCCTTCCATGATTATCTTCAGTCTTGATGTGCACGAATCTTGATTATCTCTTAAGCAGCATTAAGTCTTCAGCAGCATTAATACTTTAAGCAGTATTAAGTTCAGCAGTACTAACTACTAGCAGTACTAAAATTGCTTAGCAGTAGTAATTTCTTCTAGCAGTATTAATCTTGACTAGCAACATTAACCTGTATCAGCAGCATTAACTTCAGAAGTAGTAACCAAGTTGTGCTAGCAGCATTAACTGTACTTAAGCAATTCTTTCAGTTCCCAACAATCTCCCCCTAACTTGACTTTTAGGAAGAGAAGTCAAGTTCTTCAGATGGTCTTTAAGATGCTCCCAAAACTTCATAGCTCATACACCTGTATTTGGATTCAACCCCAAACTCTGATTGATTGTCCTTTGAATCAAATACTTTGCCATTTCTGAATCTGGAACACATCTAAGTTTCTTGTTCAACATTGCATGCAGCTTCAATCTACTGTGGTTGTATACTCTATCCACTAGAAAGTATTCTATGTGATTTGAATCCATAGTCAAAGCATATACTCCACTAGTTTCATATAGAGTCCAGTTCGTGACTTTTTGAAACACATTTCTGATCACATGCTCCACTTTCTATGGTTTGAACATCATACACAGATACTCCATCACAAGTTTTGTGATTGAAATCTCTGAAGCTTTCAATTGATCTGCATACAACTTCATTCCTATTTCAAACATCTCTTCTAGATCGGACCTGGAACATGTTCTGACAATCTTGGCCCAAGTATTATACACTTCATACTTCTCATCTTTTCTTTTGAGCCTGATATACTCTTTGCCATCAACCTTCATTGTATCCCAGAGAATGACCTCAGGAGGCTTAACACCAACAGGTTCAGCTGTAATAGGTTTAGGCACTTTGTCCATCACTACCATGTACAGATTCACATCATCAGTACTTGATGGTTCTTTCTGTTCAACAGTCTTAGGTGCCCTTCTTCTTCAGCAACCTTCTCAGCTTCTTCTTTTTCCAATCTAGGCTTCTTGGCTGATTTTCTTCTTGCCATCATCTTAGTTCTTTTTAAAGTCCTCAGACTTTCATCTAGTGTGGCTTCTTTCTTTGGTGTTTGTTGCTCATCAGGGAAAGGTTTTTCTATAAAAAATCATTACTTTCTTTCATTCTCTTTTCCATTTCAACTCTTGTTGTTTCATTCCCTTGAAGCTTTGTCATCTCTGAATCATACAACTCTTTAATCTGTTCAAAAGTCATCTTTGAGAACATCTCCTTTCTGACTCCTACAGCACCTTTGAGAAAAGTAATCATTTTCTTTCTCTCTTGAGTACCAAGGAAAGTCTTTGAGGGTTGTCTCTTCTTTGCAGCCATTTTAACCAACACAGATTTCTTCAGAGTTGTAGCTTTCTTCTGTGCTATTTCAGTTGCCAAACTTTGTTGATAAGCTTCATTTAACTCTGCACCTAGAGCCTTAGCCATCTCCCTGTCTTTTTCCACTTGAACCCTTTCTTCTTGCTCAAGATCAGCCTGAATCTTCTTGGCCAATGCTTCATCTGACTCAACCAACTTTTGCTTATTGATTGGTTGATCATATTCCACCATTTTAACTTTGCCTTTGTCTTTGCATGATACCTTCTCAACACTTGCTTTCTTGATAGCCTCACCTCTTTCTTTGATGACAACTCCTTTGGCCTTTGAGGTGACCTTGGGAGTATCATGTTTAGCCTTGATCAAAGTTTCTGCTATCTCAAGATCTGTTAAAACCTCTTGTACTATTTCTGCTGCTTCATTCAATTCAGCAATATTAACAGTTTCTGCTGCTTTACTTGATTCAGCAGCATTAACTGTTACTGCTGCTTGTACAAAAATTGATTCTTTTTCTACTGCTTGCTCTTTTACTGCTGCTATGCTTGCTGTTTCTGCTGCTTGTACAAACTCTGTTTCAGTTTCTTGCTCCCCCTCAAAATCAACTTTCTCCCCCTTGTCTTTAGCATCTTCCATGTTTTCATCAGCTTCTGACTCCCCCTTTTTGGGAGCATCAGTTACTGGTTTCCTTCTTCTGAGCACAAACTGTTTCTTCTTCTTTTTCTGGACCAATCTCTTCACCACTTTCTTCAGGTTTGTAATATGTACTTGTTGAGACAAAATTATCAGTTTCAGCTCTTCTATTTCTTTTCCCTGCTTGATTACATCCATGTTGATGTTGCCCATTGTTTCCATCAATTCAAGATAGTCATATCTGTCCTCACCTTCTCCAGGAGTGTGACCCCCTTTTGAAGGATCATGGGATATTTTTGTAGTAGAGGTCTTCTGCCTAGCAGAAGCACCTGCTACCCCCATGGTTTCTTGGCACCTGGGACCTTTGGATGATTGCTCACCCAAAGTTGCCATGGGGAAGGTCTTATTGATGTTACCACTGACCTCCTCTGTGCTAGCAGGAGTAGTGGCAACCTTTGCACCCATATGCTCATTCATCTCCTCATTGAGCACCTCCTCGGGGTTGGGAGACACCCCTGTGGTTTCCCTGTAGATATTCTCTAATGGAGAATTTTCCATTAGAGGGCTTAAAGGCTATGTGGGTGAAGGTACAAGAAGGGAAGGAGCCTTCTTTACCTTTTTCCCGATGTATGTATTGGTTATTGGTGAAGTTGGTTTTTGAACAAGGGACTGAGGGATTGATATGGTGATTGAAGGTTGGGATAGGCTTTCAGTGGGATGGTCTAATGAGGGCCTTGACCCTGAAGCCATACCTTCTTCATTGTGGGACACCACCATCATTGTAGAGAACAATGGGGTGTCAACTCCTTCCGAGTCCAATGGAGATCTCTTCATATTTGAAAAGACCTTACCTTTGGGGATTTTGGGTACATATACCTCATCAAAGTGAGGCATATTCGTCAATTCATGGGTTATAACTACCTGTACAAATCTTGGGTACATATAAAAACTCTTTTTGCTTCCCAAGTTTGATACAAGATCATTGAAAATCATTTTAGAAAAATTCTACTTTTTGGCAGTGGCCAAGCAGACCAGAGCATAAGCAATGGTACTGCTGAACTCACTCCATCCAGTAGTCTTTTTGGAAATACAATGCATCAGGGTATGAACAAGAAAACGCCATTGGGTATAAAATTTAGCTTTTGAGAATTTGAAACCACCCAATTGGCCTCCATACCCCATTCTTGAAAGGTTTAAGAACAAGTCCTCATTAGGAATAGAAGTAATACCTGCAGCATCGTCTAGACGTAGACAGATGCGAATCACCTCTTCAGAAACTGACAAGGGTTTGTCACACACCTTTGTCTTGATTATCTGCACACCATTCTCTGTGACTACGGTGGCATTCGCCCAGAATTGTCTTTGATGCTCTATGTAGATTGTTAGCGATACTGTAAGAGCATGGGCAATGTGGCTGGACTTGAGAAAATCCACAATCTGATGGAAACCAGCAGCTTGTTTAGGCTTCTGTAGCATTGCAATCTCGTTGTGCTCATCAATGAATGCCATGGATTCCATTGAACTTGAGTGTTCTTGCCTGAAACTTACTAGGAGCTTTGAGAGAAAAAGGGTTAGAGAGCAGATGAATAGAAATCAAAGAGTCGTTATGAACTTTTAGGCGGGCAACAGGGTATTTATAAGATTCGGGACATAAGCAGTATTAACTAACTAGCAGTATTAACTAACTAGCAGTATTAACTAACTAGCAATATTAACTGAGATCAGTATTAACCACTAGCAGTATTAACTAACTAGCAGTATTAACTGAGAGCAGTATTAACCACTAGCAGTATTAACTAACTAGCAGCATTAACTAACTAGTAGTATTAACTAACTAGCAGTATTAACTGAGAGCAGTATTAACCACTAGCAGTATTAACAAACTAGAAGTATTAACTGAGAACAGTATTAACCACTAGCAGTATTAACTGTGCACTAGCAGTATTAAAATTGCACTGGCAGCATTAACTATACTTGCACTTATTGAAGCTTGAGGTACTCTGAGCAAGGTAATAACTTCCTGAGAAAGATGTTAGTAGCACCAAAGAATAAACCAATAACAGGTATGAACACACTTTTTAAGACATGAGCTCATTCAGAGTTGATCATGCCCACACTTGTGACCAAGAAAGTGAATCTACCTACATCAAAGGCTTTAGTGAATAGATCAGCAAACTGGTTGTCAGTATGAACTTTAGCAACTTGAATTAGCTTCTTTTCATTACAATCTCTAATAAAGTGATACCTGATCTCAATGTGCTTTGTTTTGGAGTGCTTGACTGGATTGTTAACAATGCTTATAGCACTGCTATTGTCAATGAAGATTGGAGTGTGAAGAAAGGTTGCCCCATAGTCCAGCATCTGATTCTGAATCCATAGAACCTGAGAGCAGCAACTTGCAGCAGCAATATACTCAACTTTTGTTGTTGATAAGGACAATGTGGTTTGCTTCTTACACTGCCAAGATACTAGTCTTGCACCCAAAAGTTGACATCCACCTGAAGTAGACTTTCTGTCCATGTTAGCACCTCCCAAGTCACTATCTGAATAAGCAATCAAGTCAAAGTTGGATTCATAAGGATACCAAAGACCTAATCTAGGTTGCCCTCTTAAGTATCTGAAAATCCTTTTAACAGCTTGAAGATGTGATTGCTTTGGCTTGACTTGGAATCTGGCACACAAACACACTGGAAACATGATGTCTGGTCTTGAGGCTGTGAGATACATGAGAGATCCAATCATTGATCTATATAGATGGACATCAACATCCTCCCCCTCAAGATCAGCAGTGATCTTTTTATGAGTCTCCATAGGTGTGCTTGCTGGCTTTGAGTCTGTTAAACCATACTTATCCAAGATGTCTTTCACATATTTTGATTGGCTTATGAAGATCCCATCTTTCTTCTTTTTCACTTGAAGCCCAAGGAAGAAGGTAAGTTCACCCATTGAACTCATTTTAAAGCTCTTGTGCATCAACTTTTCAAAGTCTCTACACATCTGATCTTTTGTGGATCCAAAGATGATATCATCCACATAAATCTGAACAAGTAGGATGTCCTTCTTACTTCTTTTAATGAAGAGGGTCTTGTCAATTATTCATCTTTCAAACCCATTCTCCAAGAGATAGGTAGACAGTGTATCATACCATGCTCTTGGGGCTTGATGAAGACCATAAAGTGCTTTCTTCAGTTTGTATACTCTGTCTGGATATGATGGATTTTCAAATCCAGGGGGCTGACAGACATATACTTCTTCATCAATTGTACCATAAAGAAAGGCACTATTCACATCCATTTGGTATACCTTGAACTTCATGTATGAGGCATAGGCTAGAAATAGCCTAATTGCCTCTACCCTTGCCACTGGAGCAAACACTTCTTCATAGTCTATGCCTTCTTCTTGAGTGTACCCTTGTGCCACAAGCCTTTCTTTGTTCCTGATCACAATTCCTCTCTCATCCTTTTTATTCCTGAAAATCCACTTGGTGCCAATAGCTCTATGACCTTTTAGAAGGTCCACCAAGTCCCAAACTTCTTGCAATTTGAACTACAGTAATTCTTCTTGCATAGCTTCTATCCAACTGTAATCTTTCATTGGATCATAGACCTTTTTAGGCTCAATCTGAGATAGAAAGCAAGAGAGTATTGTGTGTTGCTGATCCTGCAGCTCTTGAAGTCTGCTTTGATTCCTTGTTATCATAGGAGAAGAGATGTCTCCTATGACCAGCTCTGGAGGATGGTTCTTTTGAGTTCTAGTCTGATGACTAGGTTCTTCATTGATTCCCACATCAAGATTGGAATCATTTAAGTCAGCTGAGGGGATCTCATCAGCTGCTTCTGGCTCTTCATGCACTTGATTCTCCTCATCTCTTCCTTCTTCTTCACTCTGAATCAGTTCAGTCATAATTTCCTTTGCACAGACATCAACAGGCTCTATTGTAGGTATGGGAAAGATCACAGACTGAGGAATAATGTCTTGTACTTGTACTTGTTCATCCCCTGATCCTCCACTTCCTGAACCTGCATGATAATCACTACTGAAACCCAAAGAGTTAGTTAGTGAATCAATGTCAAATAACCACTGAGGACCAGACCCAATAGGATTTGGTGTGTTCTCATTGCATTTGACATTGTCACTTTCCTCAATTATTCTAGAAGAAGAATTAAAAACTCTGTAAGCCTTACTCTGAGATGAGTAACCAACAAGAAAACCATCATCTGTCTTGCTATCAAACTTTCCTAAGTGAATTTTGGTATTGAGAATGGTACAAGGACACCCAAAAGGTTTGAAAAATCCAATAAATGGTTTTTTGTTATTTAAAAGCTCATATGGTGTCTTGTTTTTAGGCTTGACTACTAGAACTCTGTTTTGGACATAGCAAGCAGTATTAACTGCTTCAGCCCAGAAAGTAATTGGTAGTTTGGAATCAGCTAACAGAGATCTAGCAGCCTCAATCAGTGTCCTATTCCTTCCCTCAGCAACACCATTTTGTTGTGGAGTCCTAGGAGCACTGTATTGCCTCTAAATTCCTTTTTCCTCACAAAAGGTGTTTAGGTCATGATTTTTAAATTCAGTACCATTGTCTAACCTAATGACTTTTACCTTTTGATTTGTTTGGTTTTCAATTCTTAGAATAAAGGATTTGATCAGTCCACTTGTCTCATCCTTAGTCCTTAGAAAATATACCCAAGTAAATCTAGAGTAATCATCAACAATGACTAGGCAGTATGATTTCTTACCTATACTCATAACATTTGTAGGACCAAACAGATCCATATGCAACAACTGAAGAGAATTAGAGATTGTATTCAACTCTTTGGACTTATGAGAAGTTTTGTGTTGTTTTCCTTTAAGACAGGCAACATAATGATCATCACATGAAAAGACTTTGGAAGGTAAACCTCTTACAAGGTTGTTTTTAACAAGTTTATTCATTGTTTTAAAGTTCATGTGACACATCCTTCTGTGCCAAAGTGATGATTCATCCAAAGAAGCTTTTGAAACAAGACAGTTTAGGGATGAATCAGTTGAAACACTTTCCATATCTAAGCAATATACATTATCTTTTCTGGGAGTTCTTAGTAGTATCATCTTTTCATCAACTACCTTGAATCCAGGAGCAAGGATAATGCATTCAGAATCAGTAAATAATATACTATGCTTTTTGTCACAAACCTGTGATACACTTAACAGGTTGTACCTTAACTGCTCAACATAGAATACATCTTCAAAGGGCATTTTACCTTTGGTTACATCCCCCTTACCACTTATCTTACCTCCATCTGAAGTATTACCAAAGGCAACATGCCCACCATCAATTTTCTTGAAATTTTTGAGGCATGACATGTTCCCTGTCATGTGCCTAGAGCAACCACTATCAACATGCCAGATGCTCTTCCCCTTGAGCTGCTGGTTGCCCTGCACATAAGATTAAACAATTAGTATTGATTGGGAACCCAAGCCAAAGTGGTCTTGGGTCTCCCTTTCTCATCAAAGTATTTACATTCCTTTTTGATGAGATTTTTGAAATCAGAGCACTCTTTATGGGAGTACTTTGTCAATATGATTGGTCTAGCAACACAAACACTAGGAGCAGTACTAACTTTAGAAGTACTAATAGAGTTAGCAGCACTAACAGGTTTAGCAGTACTAACCTTGTTAGAAGCACTAACAGAGTTAGCAGTATTAACATTTGAGGAAGTACTAACCATGTTAGTTTTAGCAGTACTAACATTGGTAGCAGTAGTATTGCTTCTAGCAGCACTATCATTATCAGCAGTACTATTTGGGGTAGCAGTACTAACAGTTTTAGTGCTTTTAGGAACCCACTTTTTGACACGTTCTTTAACAGTCTTTTTCTTCATGTGGCTTTTAGATTTAACAGATTTCTTAGCCACATGGTTCCTTTCCTTCTTCCTATAACCGAAGGATTTTTGCATAGATCTTTGAAAATTCATCCTTTGGTTTATAGGATTGAAATAACAGTATTTTGCTAGATGATTCAATTTGCCACAGATAAAACAAGGTTTTGGTCTATTGATTTTACTCAAATCAACCCCTTGTTTTTGTGCCCACTGATTATTCCAGTTTCTTTGATTTCCCCTCCTTTTATCATGTTTTAGGGGCTCAGATTTCTTGCATGCACACTGTTTGCAAGGAACTGGATTCACAACTGTGGTCTGTTTGTAATGGACCTTACCAGACTTTCCCTCTGTCTTCTCTATGTCCTTTGATTTGACCCAAATCTTTCCACACCCCTCATTGGTAATGATGTGATTCTCTAGGGGAATCTCACCACTCACATTGTTCTCCTTACTCTTACCAACCTCTTTCTCAGTCTTATCCTCAACAACTACCTTATCTAAGGGATCTATCTGAGTGGCTCCCTCAGGCAAGTCCTTCCTATCTTTGGTTTCTAGCAAATCTGAGGTAGGAGGAATGTAGTTGTTGTTGTATGGTGGTGGTGTGGTATTATACCCAATTCCTCTTCTCAATTTGTCATGAATCTGAGTTTGTAGTAAAGAGTCCATTGCTTTAGAAGCATTGGAAAACTTTTCCACATCAAGCTTAACCTTGGTTAGCTCCTCTCTCAACTTTTCACTCTCTTCTTTAGATTTGGTCAGTTGGAGTTCTAGATCCTTTTTCTCCCACTTCCAGTAATTGGTATCATATGAGTGTTGAAGTTTATTGGCTTGAAAACCTTTAATTTGTTCCTCAAACCTCTCAACAATTCTCACATAGTCTTTTATATCTTTTGCTAACCTCTTAAGGTCATCACTCATCTTCTGGTTGTGATCTTTGTACCTTTTAACAGTGTCTATGCAAGTTTTAGAACATAGATTAGAACTTACCTCAGTTGGGAGATCAGATACTTCTGCCATAAGAGCTTGATTTTGGATAGCCTCTTCTGCTTGATCACTCCAGTCAAACCCCATTCCTTGTTGAGAAACAAGGGCTTGAGCAGAGTTTCTGTTATGGTTGAGGTTTCCAGACTGTGCTTGTTGGTGGTTGTTGTTGTGAGATACTCCACTTCTGCATTCCTTGGCAAAGTGTCCCTTTAGATGACATTTATAGCACTCCACCTTTGATTTATCAAAGCCTGCTCCATCTTCTCTTCTTTGGGAGAAGTTGTTCCTCCCAGTTCTCTTGATGAACTTCTTCACCCTCATGGAAAGCATGGCCATCTGCCATTTAATATCCATCTCTTCAAGATCATCAGGATGAAGTTGTTCCAAATCATCATTTATTAAAGAGGAGTTTCCATGACTGGAAAGAAAGGCTTCAAACACATATTCAGTGCCTTTTTCTTGATTTGTTCCATTAGTAGCATTAACTGATTCAGGGTTAGCAGTAGAATCAATTGATGCTGATAGGAGTGCAGCATTATGAACATATCCAAAAGGCTTCTTCTTTGCCTCTACCTCAGCTTCAAATACTCTAAGATCATTGTACAGATCATCAAGTTCTTTCTCTTCCAATTGTTCATTTTGTCTGAATGAAACAGTGTACATGGTCCATTCATCTCCAAGGGACCTTAAGAACTTTCTGTTTACATCATCTTGATCAATTTGTACTCCCATAGTGGCTAGTTCACCAATTAGCTTGTTAAACCTGTCAAAAGTTTGAGTCATTGACTCATTCTTAGTTGACATAAAGTTTTCATACTGTTGCTTCAAAATTGCCTTCTGATTTCTCTTGGTACTTTTGGTACCATATAATCTCTTTTCTAGAGCATTCCAAAGCATCTGTGCATCAGTGCAATTACAGAATTGGTGTTGATACTCATTGGGAATGGCCAAGAGCAGTGTGCTCAAGGCTTTCATCTCTGTCTGCCTTGTCTTTCTTTCTGCATCCGTCTTTGGTGGGGTTCTTTTTCCATCTTCACCAATCTTTCTTGCATCAGATGGGCCATTCTCAATGATGTCCCACATGGAGTAATCGGTGAGGAGAATGTATTGCTTGATTCTAATCTTCCACATGTCAAATTTATTAGATCTGAGCATTGGAACCTTTAAGACTAGAGTACTGTTTGATTCAACTGTGTTTTCCATGATGAATAAGATTTCTGAGAATACTTGCTCTGATACCACTTGTCAGGATCTGAATTCTTAACAAGAATAAACACTCATAAACAATATTAAAGGAGTTTGCCGAATAACACTTTAATATTCAAAGATCAATGAAACAGTGAATCAGAATAACAACTTATAAACTTTTATTGAAAGATTGTAAAGCTACAAGATTCAACACTCAACCTCAATATTGATGAACAGGCTCACCAATACGAATTCTACTTCTCTAGAACTAGGACTATAAGCCTTGAGGTTGATTCTCTCTAAAATTGATATTCTAAACAATTCTGACTATGTCTATACTTATACAAAAGATAAAAGATAATTACAAATAATAAAAGATCTTCAGAATAATCTTCCATCTTTATCTCCAAGCCTTCCATGATTATCTTCAGTCTTGATGTGCACGAATCTTGATTATCTCTTAAGCAGCATTAAGTCTTCAGCAGCATTAATACTTTAAGCAGTATTAAGTTCAGCAGTACTAACTACTAGCAGTACTAAAATTGCTTAGCAGTAGTAATTTCTTCTAGCAGTATTAATCTTGACTAGCAACATTAACCTGTATCAGCAGCATTAACTTCAGAAGTAGTAACCAAGTTGTGCTAGCAGCATTAACTGTACTTAAGCAATTCTTTCAGTTCCCAACAAAAATAACATTGACCATCTATAAAATACTTCTCACACTCCCCCTGAGATCATGAACAAACTATTAACGAGCAGGTATCATGCGGAAATAATAAGAAAGAAATGATAAAGAGATACAATAAGAAACTTCTACATTATCTTTTATAAAATGATACCGGACATCTATGTGTTTGGTCTTAGTATGTTGAACAGGGTTAGCGGTAATCGCAATAGCGCTCTTCGAATCACAATAGATCGGGATTCTATTGAAATGAAATCCATAGTCTCGCAGTTGTGTTCTCATCCACAAGACCTGAGAACAGCAGCTAGCAGCAGCTATATATTCCGCTTCGGCCGTTGAGGTGGAGACACATAATTGCTTCTTCGACGCCCAACTGGCGAGTTTATCTCCGAGGAATTGTATATGACCCGAGGCGCTTTTCCTGTCTAACATGCAACCAGCATGATCTGCGTCTGAATAAGATGTTAGTTCAAAGCTTGTATCCTTAGGATACCACAGACCAAGATCTGCAGTCCCCTTCAGATACCTGAAGATCCGCTTTACAGCAGACAAATGGGATTCTTTAGGATTGGCCTGATATCTAGCACATAAGCATGTAGAAAACATTATATCCGGCCTACTAGAAGTAAGATACATTAAAGAACCTATCATCCCTCTATAAGTCCTAACATCAACAGCCTTTCCCGAAAGATCGGTGCCAATCTTAGTACCAGGTGCCAATGGGGTACCAATCGGTTTACAATTTTCCATTTTGAATTTCCGAAGAATATCCAGAATGTATTTAGATTGATTGATAAAAACCCCCGTTGAAAATTGTTTGACTTGCAATCCGAGAAAGAAGTTCATCTCTCCCATCATGCTCATCTGAAAACGTGACACCATGAGGTTTGCAAAGTTCTTACAGTACTTCGAATTTGTAGAACCAAAAATAATATCATCCACATATATTCTAATAAGAATGATATCGCCTTTATCCTTTTTAATAAAAAGAGTGGTATCGACCGTACCTTTAGTAAAACCTGACTTGACCAAGAATTGAGATAAGATATCATACCAGGCGCGAGGAGCTTGTTTCAGTCCATAAAGAGCTTTATCCAATATGTAGACATGGTTCGGCTTATCTGGATTTACAAACCCTTCTGGCTGTGAGACGTAGACTTCTTCCTTGAGTACTCCATTCAGAAAAGTTGTATTCACGTCCATTTGATAAACGGTGAAGTTCTTGTGGGTTGCATAGGCTAAGAACATCCGAATTGCCTCTATACGTGCCACTGGAGCATAAGTCTCATCGTAGTCTATTCCTTCCTCTTGCCTATATCCCTTGGCGACAAGTCGTGCTTTGTTTCGGATAACGGTTTTACCTTGCGGTTTGGGTACTAGTCTCCATACTTTCAGTGCTTCAAACTGATTCAGCTCATCTTGCATCGCAGTTACCCAATCTGAATCGGCAAGGGCCTCAGATACGCGAGTAGGCTCGATCTTGCTCAGAAAGGATTCATACATACATAGATTTGATGTGGCAGACCTAGTTTGCACCGGTGCAGATGGATCTCCAATAATTTGATGTACCGGGTGCTCTTTGGTCCACTTATGTTCATGAGGGAGTGGATTAGATGCATGTTGATCATTGTCAGCATCTAGGAATCCACTGTTATCGCCTTCAGATGGTTCAGAATCAACGGGGGTTTCAGTTGAAGGAGTCGTTGCAGAAGTGGCAGTAGGTACAGCTTGGGCAGTCTGTTGATCAGTCCTTATAGTACATCCTACAGAGTCAGCTACTTCTGTCTCAGCGTTGTTGATCACAACTTCAACTGTCGGAGTAGGCTTTTGAACTAGAACTTCTTGCCGAATCGGGGAATTTGATTCAGTAGAGATATCAGAAGTGGTCGGATGAGTAGTCATCGAGTCTTCTACCTTGTCAACCACAACAGAGTTAGGCAACTCAGATCCAAGAAATTCATCATAGAATAGTTCAAATAATAAATCCAAATCAGATAAATTAGAAGTAGACGACGAAGCGCTATCTGATTTGTTCTCTTGAGGTGCAGGTCCTGGAGTGGTTGGTCCAGAAGCTAGAACTCCGGTAATTACGGGTTCTGAACTGACGTGCTCAGAAGCCATTTCCTCATCGAATGTAACATTGACGCTCTCGATCACAGTCTTCGACTTTTTCAAGTAAACCCGATATGCAGTAGAGGTAGAGGAATAACCAACGAAGATGCCTTCATCCACCTTTGCACTGAACTTGTTAAGATTCTCTCTGTCGTTTAGAACAAAACACTTACAACCAAAAACATGAAAAGATTTAATGGTTGGTGTTCGATTGTTGATCAACGCATATGGAGTCTTCTGAAATCTGCGGTGTATCATGGAGCGATTCTGAATGTGACACGCATTCGATACAGCTTCAGCCCACAAAAATAAAGGTAAGTCAGATTGGCTGAGCATTGTTCGAGCGGCCTCGACAAGTGTACGATTTCGCCTTTCGACGACTCCGTTCTGTTGAGGCGTGCGAGCAGCAGAGTATTGATGTGATATCCCGACCGATTTGAGATATTCTTCGACTATCTTGTTCTTGAACTCTGTGCCGTTGTCAGTCCTGGAAATCTTTACTTGTTTTTGAAGATTGACTTGGGTCGTCTTCAGAAACGTAATGAGAACATCGGGAGTCTCATCTTTAGACCGTAGAAATTTAACCCAAGTGTATCGCGTATAGTCGTCCACGATAACTAGCACATACTTCTTTCCTCCTAAGCTTTGCGTTCGCATAGGACCGCATAAGTCCATATGCAACAACTCTAAAGGAGAGCTGGTACTAGGTTCAGGCTTTGGTTTGTGTGGGGCTCTCTTCATCTTTCCCTTTTCACACGCTGCACATAGATGTTCTCTTTCATATTTCAGCTCTGGAAGTCCTTTCACTAGCTTGCCACTGACCAGCTTGTTGATGTACTGAAAGTTGAGGTGAGAAAGTCATCGATGCCATAACCAGCTTTGTTGCATCGAGGACTTTGATAGTAGACAGACCTGATTGTCAGCCTGTACCTTTGACAAGTTGATGGTGTAGAGGTTTGACTTGCGAGTGCTGACCAAGAGTTCTTTTCCTTCTTCAGTGCGTACTGAACATGTCTTGGCCTTGAAATTAACCTCTAAGTCTTTGTCGCAGAATTGGCCAATGTTGAATAAGTTATGCCCTAAGCCTTCAACGTAACTCACCTACAACATCACCATATCCCAGAATAGGTGAAAACTGATCATTCCCAAAACGAACTGTGCCGCAGTATTTGTCCGTAAAATTAGACAACATACTCTTCTGCCCGGTCATATGCTTGGAACACCCGCTATCCAAGTACCACATATGACGGGTCTGCACAACACAAATCAAGAAAGAAGAGGTTTAGGAACCCATTTAAAAATGGGACCTCCACTGTTAGTACTTGATTTTGGCACCCACTTAAATTTGGGTCCGCTTTTTCTTTGAAAACCAGAAGCATGATAAGACGAATGATAATGATAAGATGAAACATTATATGAACCATACCAAACATCAAAATATTTACGAGAAGCATAATCACATTCACCATAATTTAAAAACTTTTTATTTGATGGTGCTAACTGGAATAATTGCTTTATAGAGTACTTCTTGCGAGAATCAACAAGATTAGATTTAAAAGTAGCAACATTCACAATCACATCATCTTTACTAGAAGTCTTTTTATTCAAAATAAAACTAGAACTAGATTTAGCTTTCTCGTCTATCTTCTATTTCGGTATCCATGCAGTCTTAACTCCAACCCTTTGCTTTCTCAAATCTGAAACATGTGAAACTTTGTGAAAGCTGAGATTTTTGTTTCTTACCTTTTGCTTTCTTTGATTTCACAGAAACTGATTTATCAACTTTCGTTGATGTTTCACCTTTTTCAAACACACTGGGTAATCCAAAAGAATTAACAACACAAGATGAATGATCAGGAAGTTTAGAAGTAAAATTAAATTGAGCAACACAATCATTCAAAATACCTTCAGAGTTTAAGAAATTAAGATCATTCTCAAGTGAACCAGACCTGTCATAAGAATTTAAAGCCTTGGAGAATTTAGGAAAAATAGTATTTTTGAACACTGTTGAAAATACAGTTTGTTCTAAGTCCATCAAAATTCTTTCTTCGGTAAGAGTATTGTCGAGTTCAGAAATTTTACTTTCCAAAACTAGAGGAGGTATGTAAAGCTTACCTTCGATGGGTTTAGCCTCCAACTCTTTTACAGAATAACTCTCAAAGTAATCACTTGAAAGAAATTTTGATTTATTACAACTATAACTGTTATTCAACTTCTCATAGCGAAATGGAAGTTGAACTTTAGTTGAGTTCTTTCTTTTATTATATTCCTTGGCTTTATCTTTTTCCGACAGACTAGTCCAAAAGGGTTTGAGTTCTTGATGTTGAGGAGCCAATAACATAAACCCAAAGTCATAAAGTGCAGGCACTTCAGATATACCCTTTTTGAGATGATGTGGGTTCTTGTAACCAAGTCCCCAAGTATCAGGTTTCTCTTTAGGTTTGTTCAAATGAATAGTGTGTTCAGTTTGACCTAAAGAATGTAATTTCTCTTCCAAAGCATTCACCTTGTCTATTAAAGAATTATTTTCTTTTGAAGTAGAAAAATACCTTTTAGAAATCTCTATAGACTTAAACTCACATTCTCTATACTTAGAAACAGTTTCAGACAACTCTTTATGAATTATAGTCTTTTCTTTAGCGCAGGTGTCTATATTTTTATGCAAAGTTTCAATTAATACATTTTTCTCAGCAATATCATTACTAAGTTTATGTATAGATTGATTTTTCTCATTTATGACACCTTTCTCACTCTTCAGTTTAGACTCTAATTCTTGGAGTTTAGACATCATGGCATGCATTTGGTTCAGAAAATCTGATTCAGTTAAGTTACATACCTCATCATTGTCTCCATCATCAGAATCAGCTTCAGCTTCTGACTGGTTCTTCCCCATCAAGCATAGATGTGCTGTCTCATTCTTCTCTCCTTCAGACTCTTGATCCGAATGGTCGAGCCAGTATTCATCCTCCGCCATTAATGCTTTTTCAGCCTCTTGTTGCTTGGCTAGAAGCATCTTATTCTTGTAATATTCGGAGTTACGGACTTTAGGTTTTCGGCAGTCCTTGGCAAAATGACCGAATCTGCCACAGTTGTAGCACTTCATCGGTTCTTCCTTCTTGAACTCATCAGCTCCATCCTTCTTCTTGTCTTCTGGTCTCTTTTCTTCAACTTTCTCCTTATGCTTGTAGTTATTCGGACCAGACGAGTACCTCTGACTGTTGGAATTTGGCTTTTTATAGAACTTCTTTTGTAAAGCCTTGGTTAACATTAGCATGGATTCCTTCAGTTGTTCACAATCGTCAGAGTCAGACTTTGCCTCGCTATCAGCTTCTACAGACTCAGATGCTATCACCTTCTTCTTCTTGGACTTTTTCTTGACAACAAGAGCAACTGGATCAGCAACTTCTTTGTCAGCCTTCTTCATCTCAGCCTTGATTTCATCCACCTCTTCCTCATTCTGTTTGAGGATTTCATAAACTTCATGAAGTGGAATGTCGTTCAGATCTTTCAACTGCCTCATCTGTCTGGTGAATCTTTTCCACTCTGGCTGAAGGTTGCTGAGAAATTTCACATTCGGCTCAACTTGAGATTTGTTGATCTTGTTCTTGCTGAGCTCATTCAGCAATGTGACAAATCTGTCATAAGTGGCTTCAAGTGATTCTCCAGCTTTGGCTTTGAATTCTTCATAGTTATTCAAGCAGTTGGAAACTTTAAGCTGATTGCCGACTTTTGATCCAATCATCATCTTCTCCAATTGATCCCACATTTGCTTGCCGGTAGCATTGTAGCTATCAATCTTGACATATATTTCGTTCGGTATGCCTTGGAGAATAAATGATCTTACCAGCTTGTCACCCTTGTGTCTCTTCAGCTGATCTTCCGTATATTCACCAATCGATAACTTATACTTTGTCTCTTCTTCTTCACCATTTTCTCCGGCTACAGTGAGAACCTTGGTTGGAGGTGTCATGATTCCTTCTTTCAGAGATTTTCTGATATAATCTCCCAAATCATGTCGATCGATGAAGTCCAAGAATCTGTCCTTCCATTGCTCGTACTCTCCTTTGAAGAGTACAGGTGGCTTCACATCTGTTCCAATAGCAAGAGCTTCCCAAGACATCTTTACTTATACGATTAGAAATCAAACTTATCTGATATTGAAACAATCAACTGGATGAGATCGTTAGAAGTCAAGATAAAAACACACAATACTGAAAATCTTAGAATGAAATTCAGAAAAATCTGATCACGAACAGAACTTTGTCCCCCTATTACAGTTTGCAAAAATCGACCGGGGATGTGCTTCGACCAGTATTGAGTCGACCGGTATTGAGTCGACCGGAGACTTGTAAAGACCGGTAGAGAGTTCGACCGGGAACTTGTAAAGACCGGTAGAGAGTTTGACCGGGAACTTGTTCGACCGGTAAGATGATACGGCCGGTACTTTGCTTCGACCGATAATATGTAAGACCGGTAGAGAGCTAAGACCGATATAATACAATGGACCGATAGTATGCTTAGACCGGAATAATGCAAAGGACCGATATAATGCTTAGACCGATAGAGGTCTTTGACCGGTAATGGTCTTCGACCGGTAAGAAAGACCGATAGAATGCGGTCGACCGATAAAACACAAAGACCGATATGCTCTTAGACCGGGGTGGACTGTGTGTGTACTGGTCGAATGCTATGGACCGATAAGAGGTATTCGACCGGAAATAATCAAAGACCGATAGAGGTCTTCGACCGGAAAAACACAAAGACCGATATTAACAAAGACCGATATGTTCTTGAAACAGTATCGACCCAGAAACCAGAAATCAGCCCAGAAAACACTCGAAACCTCGAATTAAACAACCAAATTGCTAAAACGATCAAATAACCAACTAGAACATATTCCAATCAATTAATTTCAATAAAAACCATCTATGAAGGATTCGATTGAAGACACAGTGTTAACTCCGTGAACGAACCCAGAACAGCAAATTCAACAAATTGATAATCAAAATCGATACAATAATCAAATCAAACAATACCCAATCACTATAATAGATAAAACAAACACAATCCAACCAATAATAACTTGAATGAACAATCACACAATAAAAATTATGAATCTTTGACAGAAAACAGAACCAAACAAAAAAAATATTCAATTCAATCTGTACTTGCTCTGATACCAATTGTGTGTCCCAATACGCAATCATTCAATCAAGTAAACAAATAATTAACACAATAATGCAAACCTGATATTGATTAATCAATTGATTCAACAGATTACAAGCTTGAAGAAATCGATCTATCTCTATGCTTCTCTCTTCTGTTCACGGCGCACCAACAGCATCAACTCTCTCTCAATATTAATTTCTCTATTAATCTCCTTTTTAACCTAATTAACCTAAACATAACTAATTTATACCTAGGCAAATTAAGCCTATTGGGATTTGCAAGGCTTGGGCCCAAATTACAAAAACAAACTAATAACTAAATTATAAACCAAATAAATAAAATACGAAAAACACACTTTTGACTATTTATTACAATAGGACCCTAGACTGTTTGTTGAGACGACTTTATCAGCTTTAACTTTAGATTTCCATCTTCAGATAATTATGATCTTGAATCCAATAAATATGTGCTTTAACAGATACATTAAAGAACCTATCATCCCTCGATAAGTCCTAACATCAACAGCCTTACCCGAAGGATCGGTGCCAATCTTAGTACCTGGTGTCATTGAGGTACCAATCGGTTTTGAATTTTCCATTTTGAACTTCCGAAGAATATCCATAATGTATTTTGATTGATTGATAAAAATCCCCGTAGAAAACTGTTTGGCTTGTAATCCGAGAAAGAAATTCATCTCTCCCATCAAATTCATCTGAAATCTAGACACCATAAGGTTTGAAAAATTCTTACAGTACTTAGGATTTGTAGAGCCAAAAATAATATCATCTACATAGATTTGAATTAAAATGATATCGGCTTTTTTCCTTTTTGATAAACAAAGTGGTATCTACCGTACCTTTTGAAAAACCAGACTTGACTAGAAATTTGGAAAGGACATCATACCAGGCTCGAGGAGCTTGTTTCAGACTGTAGAGTGCTTTGTCGAGAATGTAGATGTGATTTGGCTTCTCTTGATTGATAAAACCCTCTGGCTGAGAGACGTAGACTTCCTCCTTCAGAATGACATTCAGAAAGACAGTATTCACGTCCATTTGAAAGACCGTGAAGTTCTTGTGGGCTGCGTAGGCTAGAAACATTCTAATTGACTCTAATCGCGCCACAGGAGCATATGTCTCGGCGTAGTCGATTCCTTCCTCTTGTCTGTATCCTTTAGCTACAAGTCTTGCCTTGTTTCGGATAACGGTACCACATTCGTCTTTCTTGATCTTGAAAACCCATTTCGTACCTATAATGGTTTTACCTTTAGGTTTTGGTACGAGTCTCCAGACTTGAAGTGCATCGAACTGATTCAGCTCTTCTTGCATTGAGATCACCCATTCTGGATCAGCAAGTGCCTCTGATACGCGAGTTGGCTCGAACTTGCTCAGAAAGGAGTCATGCATGCACAAGTTTATTGATGTTGACCTAGTTTGCACCGATTTTGATGGATCGCCAATGATCTGGATTATCGGATTCTCTTTGGTCCATTTATGTTCATGAGGTAGTGGATTATATGAATGTATGTCAATTGTATCATCTATAAATCCACTTGTACCTTCTTCAGTTTGTTCAGGAGGAATGATGGTTGCAGTTGAAGTGATAGGTTCAGAAGGCTCAGCAGGTACAGCTTGTTCTGGCTGTAGATTGATCTGTACAGAACATCCTACTGATGCAGCTACTTCTTTCTCTTCATCATTTGTCACTTCTTCAACTGTTGGACTCGGCATTTGAATTGGAACTTCTTGTTGAAACGGGGTGTTGATTTCAATAGGGATATCTGATATGGTTGGATGAGTAGTCGTTAAGTCTTCATTCCTGTCAACCACAACAGATTTCTTTACATTAGATCCAAGAAATTCATCATAAAACAATTCAAATAATAAGTCTAAATCAGATAAATGATTAGTTGATGTTGATGCTTCATCTGATTTATTGAGACGCAGGTTCTGGACTGATTTGCCCAGAAGCTAGTACTCCGGTTATCACGGGTTCTGAACTGTGTTGTTCGGAAGCCATCTCTTCATCAAACGTGATGTTGATGCTTTCTATAACCGTCTTTGACTTCTTCAGATAGATACGGTATGCAGTTGATGTTGAGGAATAACCAATGAAGATGCCTTCGTCCGACTTGGCACTGAACTTTTTGAGACTCTCGTTATCGTTTAGAGCGAAACACTTACACCCAAATATATGGAAATATTTGATTGTCGGTGTTCGGTTGTTGATTAACGCATAAGGAGTCTTCTTGAATCTACGATGTATCATGGAACGATTCTGTGTATAACACGCAGTCGATACAGCTTCTGCCCACAAAAATAGAGGTAAGTCTGATTGACTTAACATAGTACGAGCAGCCTCGACTAGCGTACGATTTCTTCTTTCGACCACTCCATTTTGTTGATGCGTACGAGCAGCAGAGTATTGATGTGAAATCCCGACAGATTCGAGATATTCTTCAACCTTCTTGTTCTTGAACTCTGTGCCGTTGTCTGTTCTTAGAAGCTTGACCGGTTTCTGCAGATTCACCTGGGTCGTCTTTAGGAATGTGATGAGAACATCTGGTGTCTCATCTTTTGAACGAAGAAACTTGACCAATGTGTATCGCGAGTAATCGTCCACGATAACGAGTATGTACTTCTTTCCGCCTAGACTCTGAGTTCACATCGTACCGCATAAGTCCATATGCAATAACTCTAACGGAGCACTTGTTCTTGGTTCAGGCTTTGGTTTATGTGGAGCCCTCTTCATCTTCCCCTTTTCACATGATGCACAAAGATGTTCTCTTTCATATTTGAGCTCTGGAAGTCCTTTGACGATCTTTCCACTGACCAGATTGTTGATGTACCTGAAGTTCAGATGAGAAAGCCTTCGATGACATAACCAGCTTTGTTGCATCGAGGCTTTCGATAGTAGACAAACCTGCTTGTCAGTCTGGACATTTGACAAGTTAATTGTGTAGAGGTCTGATTCTCGAGTACCGACCAAGATTTCTTCGCCTTCTTCAGTGCGAACTGAACACGTCTTGGCTTTGAAGTTGACCTCTAAGTCTTTGTCACAGAACTGGCCTATACTGAACAAGTTGTGTTTTAAGTCTTCAACATAGCTCACCTTCTTGATCGTGACATTGTTGTGTACCATATCACCATAACCCATTATTGGTGAATGCTGGTCGTTGCCGAATTTAACTGTTCCGCAATATTTATCCTTAAAATTGGACAGCATCTCTTTTTGTCCAGTCATATGCTTGGAACATCCGTTATCCAAGTACCATAAATGACGGATCTGCACAAGAGAAATAATGAATTTAGATATTCATATGACAACATTGGAATAAACTCTTTGAGTATTAAAGAGCGGGTCTTGAACTGATGTGTTCAAAAGCCATATCCTCTTCTTAAGCACGGGTTCTGAACAGACGTGTTCAGAAACCATTGTTTTATCTTTGAAGTGCAGGTCTTGAACTGTTGTATTCAAGAACCTAGTTTCTTTGAGGAACGAGTCCTAGACTGTTTTGTCTAGAAGTCATATCTTCATAACTTCTTTTAAACTTTGTGTGCCTGCAACACAGATTTAGCCTTAGGTACCCACTGGAATTTGGGTCCTACTGTGTTAGCACAATATTTTGGTACCCATTTGAAATTGGGTCCTCTTTTCTTTTGAAAGTTATTTGAAGCATTATAATGAGATGAATGCACATGATAATTGCCAAACCAATCTTTAGAATCTTGACAAGAAGTAGAAACATGTTTATCATAAATAGAAGACTTTCTAGCAGATAAAGATAACTGAAATAATTGCTTCATTGTATATTGTTTACGAAAAACAACAAGTTTTGAGTTCAAAATAGCAACATCAGCAATTAAGACATCTTTACTAGGCGAAGTCTTACTACAATTAACACTACAAAAAGATTTAACGGTCTTGTCAAGCTTCTGTTTCGGTTGCCACTGAGATTTAACTTCTGGCCTTTGCTTGCTCAGATCTGAAACATGTGAAACTCATGAGTTAGACTAATGAGCAACAAACGAATTCTTCTTCTTCGGATGACCAGTAGTGTTCGGTTTCTGCGAATGCTTAGATACAATCTTACCTTTAGCATTTTTAGCTTTCACGGAGACTGAGTTATCAACTTTCGTTGATTTTGCACTGTTAACAGGCATACTGGTTTTTCCCAAAGATTTCTTAACAAAGGATGAATGGTTAGGAAGTTTTGCATTAAAGTCAAATGGTTCAAAACAACCACCCGAACCACCGTCAGAGTTCAGAAAATCAAACCCTTTATTTGATGAACCAAACATATCCTCAGAGTTTGAAGCCTTAGAAAGAACAACATTTTTCAGCACGGTTGAAAAAACTTTTTGTTCAATATTCATCAAAAGTCTTTCATCTGTTAAAAAATTCTCGAGCTCAGAAATTTTACGTTCTAAAACGAGAGGAGGGACATATAGTTTACCTTGAATAGGCTTCGCCTCCATTTCCTTTTCAGAATAACTTTGAAAGAAGTCATTTGAAAGAGATTTCTTCTTTTGATATATTGGATTTTCATTATAACTATTATTCATTTTCGCATAATAAAATGGAAGATGAACTTTAGATGATTTCAAACGTTTTTCAGTTTCGTCGGCTTCATCCTTTTCAGATAGTTTAGTCCATAAAGTTTTAAACTCAGGGATTCTTCGAGCTAATTTCAAAGAAAGATGATCATAAAGTGCAGGCACTTCAGATATTCCTTTTTGAAGACATTGAGGATTCTTATAACCGATTCCCCATTTTTCTATTTCCTCTTTGGGTTTGTTCAGATGAATAGTTTGTTCAGTTTGACCCATTTTGTATAACTTCTCTTCCAAACTTTTTAATTTAGCAATTAAAGTTTTGTTTTCTTCAGTACATGAAGAATGCATTTTCGTAAGCTCATAAAAATCAAGCTCACTTTTTCTCAGTTTAGACTTGAGTTCAGAATTCTCTTTAAGAATTATAGTCTTTTCTTTGGTGTTGGTGTCATTATTTGTATGTAAAACCTCAACCAATACTTTCTTCTCAGCAAATTCATTGCTAAGTTTCTGTATCAATTGGTTTTTGTCAGTTATAACACCATTTTCTCGCTTAAGCTTCGACTCTAACTCTTGTTGTTTTACATTCATGGCATTCATTTTATTCATGAAATCTGAATACGATAAATCACATACCTCATATTTTGCATCCTCTTCTGAATCTGCTTCAGCGTCTGATTCCTGCTTTCCCATCAAGTACATGTTGATTGCTTCATCTCTCTTTTCATCCTCGTCATCCTCGTCTGAATGATCAAGCCAGTACTCATCCTCTGCCATCAGTGCCTTACCAGCCTCCTGTTGCTTTGCAAGAAGCATCTTGTTCTTGTAATAATCGGAGTTTCTGACTTTTGGCCTTCGGCAGTCTCTGGCATAGTGACCTGTTTTGCCACAGTTGTAGCACGTTGGTGGTTCTGTCTGACTGGATCCTTCAGCTTTAAACTTTCTCTCTTCCGGTTTCCTCTCCTCTATTCTCTTTCCTTCAGACTGGTATCTTCTCACTTCCGGTTTCCTCTCTTCTGTTCTCTTCCCTTCATATCTATTTCCTTCAACCCTTTCCTTGTGGACATAGTTGTTAGGACCAGAAGAATACCTCTGACTGTTTGAACTTGGCTTCGTGTAGAACTTTTTCTGAAAAGCATTTGACAGCAGAAGCATTGCTTGCTTCAGTTGTTCATTTTCATCCGAGTCAGAGATGGCATAAGCTTCATTTTCTTCTGAATCATACACAATCGTCTTGTTCTTCTTATTCCTGACAACAAAAGCAACTGTGTCTTCAACTGTCTTTCCTTTCTGCCTCTTTTCATCTAGAATTTCATCCACCTCTTCTTCATTTTGTCTGAAGGTTTCATACACCTCATGAAGTGGAATCTCATTCATATCCTTGATCTGCTTCATATGCCTGGCAAATCTCTTCCATTCCGGCTGTAGAATACTCAGGAATTTGACGTTCAGCTCTATTTGAGATTTGTGGACCTTGTTCTTGCTTAGTTCGTTCAGCAAGGTCACAAACCTGTCATAGGTTTCTTCTAAAGTTTCTCCGACTCTGCCTCTAAATTCTTCATAATTATTTAGGCAGTTGGAGATTTTCAGCTGATTCCCAACCTTTGAACCCAGCATCATCTTCTCTAGCTGATCCCACATTTCTTTGCCAGATGCTTTGTAGTTGTCAATCTTTACATAGATTTCGTTTGGAATTCCTTGTAGAATGTATGAGTTAGCTAACTTATCACCTTTTGCTCTTCTGAGGTTATCATCTTCTAGCTCATGATACTTAAGTTCAACCTGTGTCGGCACAGTTCCAACCAAACGAGTCGTCATAACTGCTTTCATAACCCCTTCTTCTATCGACTGTCTGATGAAATCACCCAACTCATGTTTGTCAACAAAGTTCAGGAACCGATCTTTCCACTGTTCGTATTCTCCTTTAAAGAGAACTGGTGGCTTGGTGTCAGTTCCGATTGCAAGGGCTTCTCTAGATGTCATTCTGAATAAAAAGATTTTAGTCTTGTATTGGCACAAAGAGAGGTTTGTGCGAGAGGTTGCTTGCGCAAAGTGTGGTTTGCGCGAGTCGTTGGAAGCGCAAAGTTGAAGTTTGCGTGTTGAGAGGGTTGCGCAAAGTTGAAGTTTGCGTGTTTGAGAGAGTTGCGCAAAGTTGAAGTTTGCGTGACTAGAAGGTTGCGCAAACTGAGGTTTGCGTTTCAAGGGAGTTACGCAAACTGAGTCTTGCGCGAGACGTTCGTTGCGCAAAGTGAGCTTTGCGTTTCAAGTGGGTTACGCAAAGTTGACTTGAGCTTTTCGTGAGGAGTTGATCACGTGAACTGAGGTTTGCATTATGTGTTGGTTGCGAGAACCGAGTCTTGCGCGAGACGTTGGTTGCGCAAAGTAAGTTTTGCGTGATCAGTTGGTTGCGCAAAGTAAGCTTTGCGTTATACGTGGGAAGCGCAAAGTGGACTTTGCGTGATTCGTCTGATGCGCAAAGTGTGTCACGCAAAGTGAGCTTTGCGTGAGTTCTTCCCTGTGTTTGCGTGAGTTCGTCCTGTACTTCGAAAATTCGACTAAAAACCTGTATCAACGTCGATTAGCAGTACCAAACTCTACCAATATGTCTAAAATCACTTCTAGAACTGATTATGACTACCCGATCTCGATAAATATCACTTTTTGAAAATAAAATCGATGGCACAGTAACTTTTTGGACGTTAACTCAGACAACAAAATCACAAAATTGGAACTCGATTTAAGCTCTAAACTGAAATCAAACACTCACAACTCAATCTAGCATGTATATCGATCACAACCTGATCGATTTTAACACCTAAAACACTCTAAAACTCGAAATCAATTTTTCAAATGAAGAACACAGTGAACACAGAGTCGTTTTCTTAAAACTTGATTTTGATCTTTAATCAGGCTCTGATACCAATTGTCGGTCCACAATACTATATCAAGTTCTATATCAAACAACACATTAACGATTACCAACCTGTATTGATTAATAACAAAGGTTACAAGGTTGATCGATTCAAGCTTTGAATGTGTTTTCTCTGTTTTCTCTCTTTTACACCTTAAGTGTGTGTTCTTGTGTGTATTCTCTAATCTGATCTAATTGTGAGAGTTGTTGAGATCTGATAATATCTAATCTCATATCTCTCTTTAGCTTCTAACACACTCAAACTTACAACTTGCAATAATAAACTAATATAAACTAACTAATATCTAACATTTAGATATTATACCTAACTAATAACTAACAAACTAAACTAACCTAACTAATATCTAAATATCTATTTATAAGACATTTAGACAAAACATAAAATACAATAAACATTAATTACTTTGACATTTATTACAAACGACATAGACTTTAATATGGAGAGTCGACTTTCCGGCTTTAGCTTCAGATTGGATCTTCAGATTACATGATCTTGAATCCAATGAGACTGTGGTCTAACAGATTCCTTTTCAATTTTAGATGGTGAAGGTCTCACAATTAATTTTCCAGGTGAACAAGATGTATATGGAGTAACTTTACCTGTTTGAGGGAGCTTCTAGTCCTTCAATTGATGTTCATGTGTACTTCCAATTATCCTGTGCATCATTATTCGATCTTGGATAGCCTAACCTGTCATGCCATAAACTAAATATCGCATGATCACAATATTTTTCTTTAACTACCATATTTGTTTCCACCACATTTATATATGTATAATGTAAACCATAATGAAGTATTGGTAGTTTTTTTAGTTCTTATTAGTAATATACATATATTTCTCATTTCCTGAGGTCACCGTTCGAGTATCATATCCATTAAGATATACGTCATTGAATTTTAATATATTTCTTTTCAATTTGGAGAAAACAAATAATTGTTTATAAGGAACTTTGTACCATTTGGTAATAGGAAATGAGTTATTCCTATTCCTTCTATCATGTTTGCAGGACCTGATATAGTATGTATGGTTCCTTTTGTTGATTTTAATTTAGAAAAATATTTCTTAGTTTCCAGGATGGTGTGTGTGGTACCACAATCCGGTATACACTCCAACATTTGCATGATGTTGTGCTCCAATGGAATTTATATCAAACTTCAAATATGAAACAAACTATAAGTTTATGATGATAATAATAAGAATTGTAATAATAGGACAATGTTATTATAGAAATATTTTATATGAAAAAGGGGAATAGATAGTTATGAAAAATGGAATACATAGTTATTAGAATAAGAAGACCATCGAATTCATATAACATAAAAAAGGAATACATAGTTACGAAAATGGAAATACATATTTATAAAATGACCAACAACATTCATATAACTCCGAGGTCGATATCGTTAAGGAAATCAGAAACATTTAGGGGGCGTTTGGTTCGCAGAATGATTTCTGAGGGAATGAAATCTGTCTAAGGAATTGGAATCTAGAAGGAATTGGAATGGAATGTTATCAGGTTTGACCAAGTGTTTGGTTGGCAGGAATGGAATGTAATCAGTCAAATGAATTGGAATCTGTCTGTTTGGTTTGCAAAGGAACTCGAACGGAATTCTGAAAAATGACAAAAATACCCTTTCTTTTATTTATATTTTTTTAAATGCCGAGAGAGATAGAGAGAAGGGAGAGGAGAGAGAGAGAGGAGAGAAAGAGGAGAGAGAGAGAGGAGAGTGAGAGAGAGGAGAGAAAGAGGAGAGAGGGAGAGGAGAGAGAGAGAGAGGAGAGAGAGAAGAGAGAGAGAGAGGAAAGAGGAGAGAGAGGGGAGAGAGAGAGTAGATAGAGGAGAGAGAGGGAGGAGAGAGGAGAGAGAGAGAGAGGAGAGAGAGAGGGGTTAGGAGGGTATTTGTGTCATTTTGAGAAAATCTGATGGAATGAAATTCAATTCCATCCATTTTAAGAAGGAATGACCAAATCCATGATTAAAGGATTTCATGGAATTCAATTCCATTCCATTGGTAACCAACAGCAGGGCGGAATTTGGTTAATGGAATTGACCATTCCAATTCCATCAGATTCCGGCGGAATCCAGCGAACCAAACGCCCCCTTAGCTCAGTATTTGATAACTCCAAGTTATCCATAAGTTTTATTCCTTATTCTTTCCTTTGAGAGATTCTTTATAGAGCTGACAGAGATGTGTAGGTATGCGGCATATCCTTGACCAGTGGTCTGTGCTACCACATCTGTAACAAGAACCTTCAGGATTCTGAGAATGACTTGTTCCTGCATCATGTTTTGTCATTTTGAGCTTATTTTGTGGTTGGGTCTTATAGCCTTGTGGAGCATGATGATTATTTGCTCTTTCCCCACGACCACGATTAAAACTACGACCACGATCGCGAAGGTATCCTCGGCCAAAATTGTAGTTTCGACCATAAAAATGATTTTGACCAAAATGACCATAACCTCGTCCATGACCACGACTACGTCCATATCCCCGTCCACGAAAATTATTTCTAGGACTATCATTATTTATAGCATTTGCTTCGGGTGCTATTGAACCTGTCGGACGTGATTGATGGTTTTTCATCAAGAGCTCATTATTTTGTTTTGCAACAAGTAAACATGAATTAAGCTCAAAATATCTTGTGAATTTATGTTTTCGATATTGTTGTTGCAAAGTAATGTTTGATGCATGGAAAGTAGAGTAGGTTTTCTCCAACATATACGCATCAGTAACACTTTGTCCATAAAACCTAAGTTGCGAACATACTCTAAACAATGCAGAGTATAGTCATTCACTTTTTTTAAATCTTGAAACCTCAAAGTTCTCCACTCATATCTGGCAACTGAAAGTAAAACTTCTTTTGGTGATCAAACCTATCTTTAAGATCTTTCCACAAAATGCTTGGATCATTGGTATTGAGATATTCAAATTTTAACAAATCGTCAACATGTTTTTGAAGAAAAATGTTGGCCTTTGCTTTGTCTTGCGACGAGCATTGATTGTTTTCCTCTAAAGTGTCTAAAATGCCCATAGACTCATGGTGCACTTTGACATCCATAATCCAGGACATGTAGTTCTTTCCATTTAAATCAAGAGCCGCAAACTCAATCTTTGCAAGATTTGTCATATTGTAACTATTAAACAATGAGAAAAAAAAAACTAGAATCCATTTATGTCGATAAAATATTGCAATACAAAGAAGTGGGAGAACCATAAGTACAAACATGCTTAAGAAAAAATAAAACTCATCAGGTGATATAAGATATAATCAGTGATATAAAATAAATAAATAAATGTTATTATTTATTTTTTTGGAAGGCATAGCGGCATCGAACCAACGAACGACTACCACGAACACACGCACACACGTACGCACACCTCCCCGGCGGTATCGGGCATCCACGGGCAGCCCACTAATCCGCCGCTGTCCCGGCCCAACTTACGCTGAACCTAGAGCCCAACCACAGTCTAAGACTTGGCTGGGGGGGCAACCCAGTCAATGACTGGACCGGCCCAAGGACTAGTATTCCTCATGCCCTCAAATTGACTCCCCTGGATTCGAACCCGGGTAGATTGGGATACCATCCACAACCCCCCCCCCCCCAGGATGTTACCGCCCTTGGAAAAACCAACTGAGCTAGACATGATTTGTAAATAAATGTTATTATGTTTAGATAAAATTAGCAAGAGAACAAACATATGCATAAATAAATGTTGAAAGATTAGTATGACTATAAAATTAAGTTCGCATAAATAAATGTTGGTATAAACATGAAAACATAAATAAGATTAGTATATGCATAAATAAAGTTAGAATATTAGTAGTCATAATACCTATAATAAGAAGTCATCAACTTTCATATTGTTTATTTTGGTATTTTACCTTCTTAACATATAGTATTAAGGAAATACATACCTCGATTAGAACTCTCGTGCTAATAACATGTTATAAATAACCAAGATTGTCACTAGATTAGTAATAGATTAAGAGATTTATAGAGAAAGAAAAGAAGAAATTTGGAGAGATTGAAATACTTATGCACGTATATTGAAATGTATTTTTACATTCACATAAAGGGTATTTATACTACATAATCTCGTTATTCATCAACATGGTTCATATAGGTAATTATTGAACAACTTAATTGTGGATTAGACATGGGAGTTGAAATTTGCATCCACAAGTTAAGCCTCATACTTCACAATATATTTAATATTTACAATACATCTCATTCTTTTATTATTATTTTGTAATATTAAAATTTTATTTTTAAGTTTTAAATAAAACTTAAAAATTTATAAGATTTATTTTTAAATTTAACTTTTTTATAAATTCAATAGAATTGTTTTAAAGTAAAAAACTGAAAATGTACATTTAATTTATAAAATTTTAATTTAAAAATATATTTTATAATTTTTAAATTTAAACAGCTAAATTTACATTTAAAAAAGCACCTTATACTTAGAAAAATTAATCATATAAATAAAATTAAAACTTTAGCAAAAACTTTAAGAAAAACTAATTATTAATTTTTTTAGAAAAAATAAAAATGGGAAAAGTCTAAAAAAAACCCAACAAACTATCTACTTTTGAATGGTTAAGTCCTTAAACTTTTTTTTGAATGTTAAAACCCTTAAACTTTTTAAAACCGGTTAATTACATCCTTGCAACCTGTAAAACAGGTTAATGTGATCAAAAATTTAAGAAAAGTCTAAAAAAAACAACAAACTATTTGATTTTGAATAATTAAGTCCTTGAATTTTTTTAACAAATAAATCTTTAAATTTTTCATAATTTTTTTTTACCAAATAAATTCATGAACTCTTTTGGAACAAATAAATCTTAAACTTTTTTTAAGAAACAAAATCATGAACTTAATTTTAAACAAATAAACCTGAAACTCTTTAAACAAAATAATGAACAATAAAATATATACTATTTCCTCATCGACAACAAAGTAAAATAAACAAATTAAACAGATAAAATAATACCATTTCCATTACTAATTCCAAAACATTTAAAAGTTATGACTAAAGCATAAATTTACTCATACAAACATACAAAAGTTATACTCTACCCTTCACAAAATATACCAAAAAACGCTCATCCTTTTTCACAAAATATACCAAAAAAACATCTATCCCTTCACAAAATGTACCAAAAAAAACGCACATCCCTTCACAAGTATACCAAAAAAGCGTCCATCTCTTCACAAATATACCAAAAAAATGCCTAAAAGATATGTTCATCCGCTAACAAGATATGTTCATCAACCGTTTGATTTTCATCTACACCATCAACCTCACCTTCATCACCAATAACCGGATCTTCTTGAGCTTCATGACCAAATTGGTCCCCCAAACTTGAAATTGAATGTGGAAGGATATCATTTGGCCATGCTGGTCGTGGACCTGATGATGTCTATAATAAATATGAAGTGTAAGTAATAGTTCACTATGAATAGGTTGTCAATTTAATTATGAATACTAAATAATAACTTACCCCAATCATTTCTTCTTCGGTGATTGGATCATAAAAAACATCCGAATATGCTTACGTCGGTATCCTACCACTTCCGGTCCCTCTTCCACCTCTATTGCCTCTTCCCCCTCTAGAGCTTCTTCTTGTTGTAGTCGGCATTGGAATGTTCAGTCTCGGCCTACCTTTCGGCTTAACAAGTTTAGGTGGTGGGTCTTTCTTCTCATTTTTACAAGTCCTAGCATTGTGCCCTTTTTCCAAGCAATTTCCACATGTCATCGTCTTTCTAGACTTGGTTACTCTTGTACCTTGGCTCTCAGATTCCGATCTCTTCCTCTTGATAGATGGTCTGCCAGGCATTCTCCTCTCTTTAGGTGGGTTTGGTTTGGTGAAAGGCATTCTCCTCTCGTAGGCCATTATGAAAAGATCTTTTTTAAACCATTCACTCACATAATCTTCTGGATCCTTGTTGATGAAGTGTATGGTAGCTATGGAATGCACACAAGGAATGCCTGATATGTCCCATAATCTGCAACTGCAACTTTTAGCATCTAGATCCACTACCATTGATTCATAAATATTTCTTGTTTCAAACACATTTCCACCGCTAGGGATAACAGACCAATATCTATATAAGACAAAAGAATACATTAGCATACATAATCATATTACCATTATAGATAAACATATACTTGTGATTTTCTCCCCACTTCTTTAACTTTTTTCTTTTGGCCGAACATACAACTGATTCCCATTGTTGTGCTTTCTTTAACATTTGATAATTCCTCTCCATAACAAATATTTGTATCTCTTCTAACATTGTGATTATGGGTTTTCTTCTAGCATCAATAATAACCGAATTAAATGACTCACATATCCCATTTTCTACAGCCTTACAAGCCCTGTCTGGTTGAAAAAATGCCCTACACCACGTATTAGGGTCTCTTTCAATCAAATGATTGTATGCATCAAGGTCTAGTGTTTTAATCTTTTCCATGTGGGACCTGAAATCTGCTTCAAAAGTGGATGTAGTTGCTACCCAAAAGATGTTTCTGTACTCAACACCATTAAACCTTTTATGGAAATTAGCATATATGTGTCTTGCACATTGCCTATGCTCTGCATATGGTGCCAATTCTTTTACCGCTTCAACAATTCCCTAATACATATTTTATATATATATATATATATATATATATATATATATATATTAATCGATTCATATGATACAAAAAGTAAGTCAAATATTGTGACACCCTAAAATGGGTAAATAAATTAATATGAAAAAAAAAGGGGAAAAGAAAATTAAAATAAATGGGGCTTTATTTAATTGATCGATAATGTGAAGAGATAAAAAAACGTGAAAATGGTGTCAATTATGCCATTTAATGAAGGTAAGAAGTGAATAAAAGTGATTATATGCAATAGGACTAAATTGGAAAGAAAATCTCTAGATTGAGGGTTAAAAACGTAAATTTGGGCAAATTATTGAAGCAAGGGGGCGAAATGTGATTTCTGAAAGTTTAGGGGCTGTGTCAGTCATTAATTGGTTCAAACCATAGGGCCTGTTATGTAAATAGGACAATTTCTGAAATTGAAAGCAACAAGTCGATGGTTGTACTTTGAAGCTTTCTATTGGCTTGCTATGTCAATGAAAAATGCCAAAAATTCCAGATTTAAGTAGACAAGACAACCGGTTACATTTTTCGTTCAAGTGGATTCAAGAAAAAAGAAGAAACAGGAGAGAAATCGGAGCTCAAAGTTCCTACCCAAAATTTCGGTTTATCAACGATTGGAGGTAAAATACTCAACCAAATTTCGAGTTCTTTATATGGATAGCTTCGTTTTTAAGTCCTTTATCGAACCTTAGTAACCTTATGTCTTGGATTTTAGTTTTGGAGGTCCGATTTTGAGTTTTTCTACTGATTTTCGAGTGGTTATAAAACCCAATTTTTAAATGGGTAAATGGGACTCAATACTTGATGGTTTTCGTTGATTCTTGTTCCTATAGTTGAGGAAAATGATTTTCTAGAGTTTTTGCAAAAAAAATCATCGAAAACGGTCGAAAAATGAGGCCAAACGGTGTTAAAATCGAACAGCCATGAGTTGGTCAGTTGACCGGAGAAAGAGGCCGGAAGTTTGGCCGGCTGCAAGCTGGGCCTAACCCTTCTTCATTCCGGGCCATGTTTGGTTCTTGGGTTTGATATGTGGACTATTATTTTGGATTTTTTATGGACCAACAACTAACTTGTTTGGGCTAATCTAGCTAAGTTTGGTAATTAGAATTTTTGGCCTTTTTTAAATTAATTAGGTTCAAGATTTTATTTTATATAGGTTATATTAATTAATTACTTACATTTCTAGAGATATTAATTATTAATATATTACCCCATTAATATTATTAATGTATTTTAGAAATTTTATATTAATTAATTATTCTTTTTTCTAAGTGATTTATTAAATTATTTAGAGGACGCATAATATGAAACAAATGTTTCCTTTAGTTGCTAAAAGAAGCAATCGACGTTAAAATCGTTCTTAAGCGTAGATCTTAGAGGTTCATTAAATTATTTTGATGGTTTAAAACGTTGTATTTTGAGTTAAGTGTTTATTGTGACGTTTTATTTTGGAGAGATGAATTTTTAAGATTTTAAAATGATTATTTTGACGTTTTGGAACGTCGTTGAGTTTTAGTTTTGGGGTTTGTCTAAAGTTACTCGAGGTTGACCGAGTTGACAGAGAGTTGACTTTTACCTCGTTTGACCCATAAAGATTTTAACGATAAGATCAAATGGATATATTTGAGTCACTAAGAGACCCAATTTTGGAGTTTGACTTTAGGTCGAGTCAGGTTGACCATGGTTGACTTTTGTTGACTTTTGGAGAAAATAAGCCATTAATTGGGTATGGTGGTATGAAATGTATAGGTTTTCAGTCAAGAGCTATCAATAGTCGATCTACACGGAATCAGGTGAGTCTTCATGAGACTTACACTGGGATGCTTACATACGTACAAGTTTATTTTCAGCATTATATGATTTATATGGTGATGCGTATTTATGCATGATGTTTCAGTTTACATACATGATGCAATATATTTTATATGTGTGTTATTTATGATCAGTTGCATGTTATGTGTTTATTTTGCTTTCAAATAACTCTAGCATGCTATTTCATACGCAAGTTTTACGGACGATTTCAATAGGTGGGCATTTGACTATTAAGTCACGGACAAGTGGCACGACCCAGTCAAGTGGGTGATCGGACAGAATAGAAAGTTTAACCCAGGGCGTGTCAGTGACAAAATGATCCATACCCGACGAGGCAGTTTATGATATCTCTTTTCTTTCAGCGCTGCATGTTTTCAGAAAATGCATATTATTTGATACAATGTTTTGAAGTTGATATGCATTATGTGAAATGATTTTATTCACGCAAACCATGAACTCACTGAGCTTTATAAGCTGACTATAGTTTGCATCTCAGGGACAAGAAGTTTCAGGTTGGACAGAGGAAAAAAGCACACGTAGAGACTTGCCTAGCCCGTCTAAGTTCAATATTCATGTCCAGACATCTATCATAGATGAATTTGTAACGCAATCCGGTATGGGACGGATTAGCATTTAAGTTACATATTTAATTTTTTTAAAGTCTTCCGCTGTAAACGGTTTTAATTTAGCCAAAATATTGGAGTATTTTTAGAGGAATTTTTCAGATTACGTAACACTTTTCAAGGAGAAAATATGGGTATTACAAGTTGGTATCAGAGCCGTAGTTCAAGAGAAATGGGTTATAATCTATAGCCTATGCTTGAACCGTTAGTTGTAAGAATGATACTTTAGCTTCAGGTGCAAATCAATATCAATATCGTGCACTGATCAATATGAGTATAACACATATTGGACACATCATAATTCAACGTAAGTACAATATAACATTGTTGCAGCAATACAATAAATTTAAGAGAAGTTATAATTGGCCAAGTTTCTTTTTCTTAGAGTTGATTGACGTTAAGAATGCACGTAAGGTGCTGAGAAGTAAGCTTTTGCAGAGTATGACAGAGAGTATGACAGAACAATTAGCATTAGCTTAGATCCTAAAGTTAGTCATGTAAGTGTTCAGATTTAGAAGCGTCGAAAAAAAATCTGGTAATGCATGTTAAATTGGGTGCGTAGGGGTCACGTATCGGGGTATCAGTAAATCAGGCAGGGCACTGTAAAGATGCATAAATGATACATGTACCGTGAGGGTGCCTCTGTACCTATGTTTATTCAGTTAAGTTGAGTAACTAACTCATATTGTGGTCGATGCACATGGATGGTTCAGATATGTAGATGACCCCGTCACTATGCCAAGATTGTCAAAATCTCAAAACTGTCTAGTTTTGTATGTTGTTTAAATACAAATTGTTCAGAGTTTTTAGACACTAGATATATTGTTTCAGATGTTATTAAATGTTACTACTTTAAAGTAGCTTTTGCCCATATAATTTTTATGTTTAAAATCATGGGCTTCGAGCGATGTCATCTAGGTTGAGAAACGCAACAGTGGCGTTATGGACATAATGAATGTAGAGCGTGGACCATACTTAGAGAACTTGTTATAGTCGTTAATCGCAATGAGGTCATTCATTTGAGAAATAAAGTTACACATATATAACAATAAAAGTTGGTCTCACAACCACTAAAGGAGATAAGTCGTAAGAAAAAGAAAATTTTCTTATGAACTTTAGATGCAAAGTGTCAGCTCTCTTGGTAATATGGTTGACAAGAAAGACATCTAAGTAAAAAGGAAACAAACTAAGAGCCGGTGTCAGATTTAAAGCAGCCAAGATTAGTAACCAATATATAAGTTTACTTTGGGTTACTAGATTATCGTCAGAGATTCATTCAGGGTTCTCAAATTTGTATTTTGTAATGTTAAAATTGGCCGATAAATACAGTAAGTTGGATTGAGGTCAGAAAGAACAAGTCTTTCAGTTATTGAAAGCAGTGATAAAGTTATGTATAAATTTGATGGTTGCTAGAAATACTAGAAACTTGGTGGTTTTCAGTTATATCTCGATGTCCAAATTAGACTTAATAATGATGTATCGAGGCAAGTTTTTCACCTATGCATCAATCCAATTGTAAGAAAATGAGAAGGCTAACCCAATACTTGATAAAGAGTTAGCAACGTGATAATTGCACTTTAGTTTTCTATACATTACCAAGAGACTCAAAGTGTATTATATACACATGTCACGATAGCTAAAAAAAAACTTATTGTTCAATTGGGAAATGATAAAATATGAGCCATAGATGTTGATTAGCATCGTTGAAGAATTATGATGGTGAAGTCCAATGTCATCCAGATAGGAAAAGAAGGATCATAGTTAATCAGATGGTGAGCTATTATGATAAACATCATATTGAGTTCGAGCGATCAGACTCAATTAGTTCAGTAAAAGACTCTTCGATAGAAGAATCATAAGAAATAAAGAACAATTAACCACCTTGAGTTTCTATTAATAGACTCAAATGAAATCTAGTAGATTTTTTGAACAAAATATGGGTTCCAACATGGAATGTATGAGAAATACAATGTTAGAAGGATTATGTAAATCTTTGTGCCTGGACACACCAATAGTAATAAGATATGCAAGAATTTGAAACAGTGTTTTAGAATGTGTAAGAAAGAAAAAAAAAACGTTGAGACGTCAAGTCAGTGACAGTAAGTCGGGACAAACTTATAGTCTCAGTAAGGTTAGCATATGCCTGAGGGCCTATGTACAAATTCAGATAAATAACAATCATTGATCTGAGATCCTTCAAGCGAAAGGTAAGTAAGCGATGCAACACATGTTCCCTACTATATAGGGAGTTGGTCAAGCGGGTTAGTGTATGCACTATAAGTTTTACCCAATGCCTCAAGCACTTTTAGTATGAATGTTAAGTAAGCATTAGTGACTCAATTAGTTTCACTATATGCATTGAGTATGCATAAGAGTAACAACAATAACATTGGTATTATGCATCACTTTCGATAGAGTATTCCTAGTGGTGCACATTTATCTTAGGTATGATGAGCGTTCCGAACAATGTTCATGTTAACGCACGCCACATAAATCATTGGGTTTCAACCATGAGGTGTGTTGCATAGCTTATGTTGAAATACATTATGTGCAAGAAGTTGTCAAATATATGCATAAAAGTGCAGTAGTCAGATGTATTACTAGTATAAGCTGGTTAACGATGTGAGAAAAATAAGTATACATAGTACAGCGAGATTTATGCTAATGAGCAACATAAACCGCTAGAGTTCGGGGAGAAGATAGAATGATGTTAAAGACATCGCTTTGAAAAGGCATAGACATATACGACGAGTAAAATAAATAAAGTTCAAAGTATGATGAATCAAAGAGTTAGTTTCAAAATTGATAGAGTAGTCTATTAACCAAGTTGGCCACTAAGTTATGAGTTAAATTCTTGACACTTTTTCATGTGTCAAATTCAAGGAAACGTTTAGCTGATGATTCAATTGTTGTAAAATTTGAAGGGTATCAAGCTTTGGCGACAAGCTTGATTATGTAGAAGGGACCCTTGAAGAGTTGGTCAAGAACACGAAGGGATAAAAGGAACAAAAGTACGTCCTTGGTACTTGTGATGGTATTGATGAAATGAGAATTTTGAGTTTCAGAAATGACATGATAGAAAGAGAATAGATAAGGACTGGAAAAAAAATCCTCATCAGTCTAGCCAGTATAATTCCGAGGACGGAATTTCTTAAAGGAGGGTAGATTTGTGACACCCTAAAATGGGTAAATAAATTAATATGAAAAAAGGGAAAAAGAAAATTAAAATAAAAGAGGCTTTATTTAATTGATCGATAATGTGAAGAGATAAAAAAAAACGTGATAATGGTGTCAATTATGCCGTTTAATGAAGGTAAGAAGTGAATAAAAATGTTTATATGCAATAGGACTAAATTGGAAAGAAAATCTCTAGATTGAGGGTTAAAAACGTAAATTTGGGCAAACTATTGAAGAAGGGGGCGAAATGTGATTTCTGAAAGTTTAGGGGCTGTGTCAGTCGTTAATTGGTTCAAACCATAGGGCTTGTTATGTAAATAGGACAATTTCAGAAATTGAAAGCAACAAGTCGATGGTTGTACTTTGAAGCTTTCTATTGGCTTGCTATGTCAACGAAAAATGCCAAAAATTCCAGATTTAAGTAGACAAGACAACTGGTTACATTTTTCGTTCAAGTGGATTCAAGAAAAACGAAGAAACGGGAGAGAAATCGGAGCTCAAAGTTCCTACCCAAAATTTCGGTTTATCAACGATTGGAGGTAAAATACTCAACCAAATTTCGAGTTCTTTATATGGATAGCTTCGTTTTTAAGTCCTTTATCGAACCTTAGTAACCTTATGTCTTGGATCTTAGTTTCGGAGGTCCGATTTTGAGTTTTTCTACTGATTTTCGAGTGGTTATAAAACCCAATTTTTAAATGGGTAAATGGGACTCAATACTTGATGGTTTTCGTTGATTCTTGTTCCTATAGTTGAGGAAAATGATTTTCTAGAGTTTTTGCAAAAAAAATCATCGAAAACGTGTTGGGAAATTCAGAATTTGACAAGTATAATTAATATTGCTACAAGAACTTGGTTAATACTTCTGAAGATTACTACTTCTGTAGTTAATGCTGCTGAACAAGATTAATGCTGCTAAGTCAAGGTTAATACTGCTAGAGGAGATTACTGCTGCTAAGCAATTTTAGTACTGCTAGTAGTTAGTACTGTTGAATGTTAATACTGCTCAAAGTATTAATACTGCTGAAGACTTAGTGCTGCTTATGAGATAATCAAGATTCGTGCAGATCAAGATTGAAGATTAAGGAAAGCTTGAAGATAAAGATAGAAGATTATTTTGAAGATCTTTTATTATTTGTAATTATCTTTTATCTTTAGTATATATAGAATAGTTTAGAATTGATAGAAATAAACTTTTAATAACTTTAGCATTCTGAGTTTTTGTTTTTGATAGAGAGAATCAACCTCAAGGTTTGTAATCCTAATTCTAGAGAAGTAGAATTCGTATTGGTGAGCCTGTTCATCAATATTGAGGTTGTGTGTTGAATCTTGTAACTTTATAATCATTCAATAAAGTTTGCAAGTCCTTATTTTGATTTACTGTGTTCCATTAATTATTGAATATCAAAGTGTTATTCCGCAAACTCCTTTGCTATTGTTTCTAAGTGTTTATTCTTGTTAACAATTAAGATCCTAACAAGTGGTATCAGAGCAAGTATTCTCAGAAATCTCATTCATCATGGAAAACAAAGTTGAATCCAACAGTACTCTGGTCTCAAAGGTACCAATGCTCAGATCCAATGAATTTGACATGTGGAAGATCAGAATCAAGCAATATATTCTCCTCACAGATTACTCTATGTGGTACATCATTGAGACTGGCCCATCTGATGCAGGAAAGATTGGTGAAGATGGCAAAAGAACCCCTCCAAAGACGGATGCAGACAGAAAGACAAGGCAAACAGAGATGAAAGCCTTGAGCACTCTGCTCTTGGCCATTCCAAATGAATATCAGCACCAATTCTGCAATTGCACTGATGCACAGATGCTCTGGAATGCTCTAGAGAAGAGATTCTATGGTACCAAAAGTACCAAGATAAATCAAAAGGCAATCCTGAAACAACAGTATGAAAACTTTATGTCAACCAAGAATGAGTCCATGACTCAAACTTTTGACAGGTTTAACAAACTGATTGGTGAACTAGATACTATGGGAGTACAGATTGATCAAGATGATGTAAACAGAAAATTCTTAAGGTCCCTTGGAGATGAGTGGACCATGTACACTGTTTCATTCAGACAGAATGATCAGTTGGAAGAGAAAGAACTTGATGATCTGTACAATGATCTTAGAGTATTTGAAGCTGAGGTGGAGGCAAAGAAGAAGCCTTCTGGATATATTCATAATGCTGCACTCCTATCAGCATCCATTGATTCTACTGCTAACCCTGAATCAGTGAATGCTGCTAATGGAGCAAATCAAGAAAAAGGCATTGATTCTGTGTTTGAAGCCTTTCTTGCCAGTCATGGGAATTCCTCCTTAATCAATGATGATTTGGAACAACTTCATCCTGATGATCTGGAAGAGATGTATATTAAATGGCAGATGGCCATGCTTTCCATGAGGGTAAAGAAGTTCATAAAGAGGACTGGGAGGAACAACTTCTCCCAAAGAAAAGAAGATGGAGCGGGATTTGATAAATCAAAGGTGGAATGCTACAAATGCCATCTGAAGGGACACTTTGCAAGGGAGTGCAGAAGTGGAGTGTCTCACAACAACAACCACCAACAAGCTCAATCTGGAAGCTTCAATAACAACAGAAACTCTGCTCAAGCCCTTGTTTCTCAACAAGGAATGGGGTTTGATTGGAGTGATCAAGCAGAAGAGGCTATCCAGAATCAAGCTCTTATGGCTGAAGTATCTGATCTCCCATCTGAGGTAAATTCTAAACTCTGTTCTAAAACTTGCATAGACACTGTTAAAAGGTACAGGGATCACAATCAGAAGATGAGTGATGACCTTAAGAGATTAGAAAAGGATATCAAAGATTATGTGAGAATTGTTGAGAGGTTTGAGGAACAGATTAAAGGTTTTCAGGCCAATAAACTCCAACACTCATATGACACCAATTATTGGAAGTGGGAGAAAAAGGATCTAGAGCTTAAATTGACCAAATCTAAAGAGGAGGGTGAGAAATTGAAAGATGAACTAACCAAGGTCAAGCTTGATGTAGAAAAGTTTTTCAATGCTTCTAAAGCAATGGACTCTTTACTACAAACTCAGATTCATGATAAGCTAAGAAGAGGAATTGGATACAATGCCACACCTCCACCATATAACAACAATTACATCCCTCCTACTTCAGACCTATTAGACACCAAAGATAGGAAGGACTTGCCTGAGGGATCCACTGAAGTAGATCCCTTAGATGAGGTAGTTGTTGAGGATAAGACTGAGAAAGAGGTTGGCAAGAGTAAGGAGAACAAGGTGAGTAGTGAGATTCCTCTAGAGAATAACATTATCACCAATGAGGACTGTGGAAGGGCTTGGATCAAATCTAAGGACATAGAGAAGACAGAGGGAAAGTCTGGTAAGGTCTATTACAAACAAACCACAGTTGTAAATCCAGGTCCTTGCAAACAGTGTGCATGTAAGAAGAATGAGCCCCTAAAACATGATAAAAAGAGGGGAAATCAAAGAAACTGGAATAATCAGTGGGCACAAAAACAAGGGGTTGATCTGAGTAAAATCAATAGACCAAAACCTTGTTTTATCTGTGGCAAATTGAATCATCTTGCCAAATACTGTTATTTCAATCCTATGAACCAAAGAATGAATTTTCAAAGATCCATGCAAAAACCCTTTGGTTATGGGAAGATTGAAAAGAACCATGTGGCTAAGAAATCTGTTAAAACTAAAAGCCACATGAAGAAAAAGTCTGTTAAAGAAAGTGTCAATATGTGGGTTCCTAAATGCACTAAAAATGATAGTGCTGCTAACAATGTTAGTACTGCTGACATTGTTAGTACTTCTTCAAAAGTTAATACTGCTAACTCTGTTAGTGCTGCTAACAAGGTTAGTACTGCTAACTCTGTTAGTACTGCTAAGGTTTGTACTGCTTCTAGTGTTTGTGCTGCTAAGCCAATCATATTGACAAAGTACTCTAATAAAGAGTGCTCTGAGTTTAAAAACCTCATCAAAAAGGAATGTAAATACTTTGATGAGAAAGGGAGACCCAAGACCACTTTGGCTTGGGTCCCCAATCAATACTAATTGTTTAATCTTATGTGCAGGGCAACCAGCAGCTCAAGGGGAAGAGCATCTGGCATGTTGATAGTGGTTGCTCTAGGCACATGACAGGGAATATGTCATGCCTCAAGAATTTCAAGAAAATTGATGGTGGACATGTTGCCTTTGGTAATACTCCAGATGGAGGTAAGATAAGTGGTAAGGGGGATGTTTCCAAAGGTAAAATGACTTTTGAAGATGTATTCTATGTTGAGCAGTTAAGGTACAACCTGTTAAGTGTATCACAGGTGGGTGACAAGCAACATAGTATATTATTTACAAATTCTGAATGTATTATCCTTGCTCCTGGATTCAAGGTAGTTGATGAAAAGATGATACTACTAAGAACTCCCAGAAAGGATAATGTTTATTGCTTAGACATAGAAAGTGTTTCAACTGATTCATCCCTAAACTGTCTTGTGTCAAAAGCCTCTTTGGATGAATCGTCACTTTGGCACAGAAGGATGTGTCACATGAACTTTAAAACAATGAATAAACTTGTTAAAAACAACCTTGTAAGAGGTTTACCTTCCAAAGTCTTTTCATGTGATGATCATTGTGTTGCTTGTCTCAAAGGCAAACAACACAAAACTTCTCATAAGACCAAAGAGTTGAACACAATCTCTAATTCTCTTCAGTTGATGCATTTGGATCTGTTTGGTCCTACAAATGTTATGAGTATTGGTAAGAAATCATACTGCCTAGTTATTGTTGATGATTACTCTAGATTTACTTGGATATATTTTCTAAGAACTAAGGATGAGACAAGTGGACTGATCAAATCCTTTATTCTAAAAATTTAAAACCAAACTAATCAAAAGGTAAAAGTCATTAGGTCAGACAATGGTACTGAATTTAAAAATCATGACCTAAAAACCTTTTGTGAGGAAAAAGGAATTGAGAGGCAATACAGTGCTCCTAGGACTCCACAACAAAATGGTGTTGCTGAGAGAAGGAATAGGACACTGATTGAAGCTGCTAGATCTCTGTTGGCAGATTCAAAACTTCCAATTACTTTCTGGGTTGAAGTAGTTAATACTGCTTGCTATGTCCAAAACAAAGTTTTAGTAGTTAAGCCTAAAAACAAGACACCCTATGAGATTTTAAATAATAGAAAACCTTTTATAGGATTTTTCAAACCATTTGGGTGTCCTTGTACCATACTCAATACCAAAACTCACTTAGGAAAGTTTGATAGCAAGGCAGAAGATGGTTTTCTAGTTGGGTACTCATCTCAGAGTAAGGCTTACAGAGTTTTTAATACTTCTTCTAGAATAATTGAGGAAAGTGACAATGTCAAGTGCAATGAGAACACACCAAATCCTATTGGGTCTGGTCCTCAGTGGTTATTTGACATTGATTCACTAACTAACTCTTTGGGTTTCAGTAGTGATTACAATGCAGGTTCAGGAAGTGGAGGATCAGGAGATGAACAAGTACAAGTACAAGATATTATTCCTCAGTCTGTGATCTTTCCCAGTCCTACAATAGAGCCTGTTGATGTATATGAAAAAGAGACTGCTGCTGAACCAATTCAGAGTGAAGAAGAAGGAAGAGATGAGGAGACTCATGTGCATGATGAACCAGAAGCAGCTGATGAGATTCCCTCAGCTGACTTAAATGATTCCAATCTGGATGTGGGAATCACTAAAGAACCTAGTCATCAGACTAGAACTCAAAAGAATCATCCTCCAGAGCTGGTCATAGGAGACATCTCTTCTCCTATGATAACAAGGAATCAAAGCAGACTTCAAGAACTGCAGGATCAGCAACACACAGTACTCTCATGCTTTCTATCTCAAATTGAGCCTAAGAAGGTTTTAGAGTCAATGAAAGATTCCAGTTGGATAGAAGCTATGCAAGAAGAGTTACTGCAGTTCAAATTACAAGAAGTTTGGGACTTGGTGGACCTTCCAAAAGGTCATAGAGCTATAGGCACCAAGTGGATTTTCAGGAACAAAAAGGATGAGAGAGGCATTGTGATAAGAAACAAAGCAAGACTGGTGGCACAAGGGTACACTCAAGAAGAAGGCATTGACTATGAAGAAGTGTTTGCTCCAGTGGCAAGGGTAGAGGAAATTAGGCTATTTCTAGCCTATGCCTCATACATGAAGTTCAAGGTATACCAAATGGATGTGAAGAGTGCCTTTCTTTATGGTACAATTGATGAAGAAGTATATGTCTGTCAGCCCCCTGGATTTGAAAATCCATCATATCCAGACAGAGTATACAAACTGAAGAAAGCACTGTATGGTCTTCATCAAGCCCCAAGAGCATGGTATGATACTCTGTCTACCTATCTCTTGGAGAATGAGTTTGAAAGAGGTATAATTGACAAGACCCTCTTCATTAAAAGAAGTGAGAAGGACATCCTATTGGTTCAGATTTATGTGGATGATATCATCTTTGGATCCACAAAAGATCAAATGTGTAGAGACTTTGAAAAGTTGATGCACAAGAGCTTTAAAATGAGTTCAATGGGTGAACTAACCTTCTTCCTTGGGCTTCAAGTGAAACAAAAGAAAGATGGGATCTTCATAAGACAATCAAAATATGTGAAATACATCCTGGACAAATATGGTTTATCAGACTCAAAGCCAGCAAGCACACCTATGGAGACTCATAAACAGATCACTGCTGATCTTGAGGGGGAGGATGTTGATGTCCATATATACAGATCAATGATTGGATCACTCATGTATCTCACAGCCTCAAGACCAGACATCATGTTTCATGTGTGTCTGTGTGCCAGATTCCAAGTCAAGCCAAAGCAATCACATCTGCAAGCTGTTAAAAGGATTTTCAGATACTTAAGAGGGCAACCTAGATTAGGTCTTTGGTATCCGTATGAATCCAACTTTGACTTGATTGCTTATTCAGATAGTGACTTGGGTGGTGCTAACATGGACAGAAAGTCTACTTCAGGTGGATGTCAACTTTTGGGTGTAAGACTAGTATCTTGGCAGTGTAAGAAACAAACCACAGTGTCCTTATCAACAACATAAGTTGAGTATATTGCTGCTGCAAGTTGCTTTTCTCAGGTTCTATGGATTCAAAATCAGAAGCTGGACTATGGGGTAACCTTTCTTCACACTCCAATCTTCATTGACAATAACAGTGCTATAAGCATTGTTAACAATCCAGTCAAGCACTCCAAAACTAAGCACATTGAGATCAGGTATCACTTTATCAGAGATTGCAATGAAAAGAAGCTAATTCAAGTTGCTAAAGTTCATACTGACAATCAGTTTGCTGATCTATTCACTAAAGATTTTGATGTGGGTAGATTCACTTTCTTGGTCACAAGTGTGGGCATGATCAACTCTGAATAAGCTCATTTGGTTTAAAAAGTGTTTTCATACCTGTTATTGGTTTATTTTTTGGTACTACTAACATCTTTTCCAGGAAGCTATTACCTTGCATAGAGTACCACAAAGCTTCACAAAGTGTAAGTATAGTTAATGCTGCCATTGCAGTTTTAATACTGCCAGTGCACAGTTAATACTGCTAGTAGTTAATACTGCTCTCAGTTAATACTGCTAGTTAGTAAATACTGCTAATGGTTAATACTGCTCTCAGTTAATACTGCTAGTTAGTTAATACTGCTAGTGGTTAATACTGCTCTCAGTTAATACTGCTAGTTAGTTAATACTACTAGTGGTTAATACTGCTCTCAGTTAATACTGCTAGTTAGTTAATACTGCTAGATGTTAATACTGCTTATGTTCCGAATCGTATAAATACCCTGTTTGCCCGCCCAAAAGTCCATAACAACTCTTTGATTTCGATTCATCTGCTCTCTAACCCTTTTCTTTCAAAGCACCTAGTGATTTTCAGTCCAGAATATTCAAGCTCAATGGCGTCTATGGCATTTATTGACGAACACAATGAAATCGCGATGCTACAAAATCCAAAGCAAGCTGCAGGATTTCATCAGATAGTGGATTTTCTGAAGTTTAGCCATATCGCCTATGCTCTGATAGTGTCTCCATCAATCTATATCGAGCACCAACAACAATTTTGGGCTAATGCCACCATTGTTACTGAGAATGGTGTGCAAGTGATCAAGACAAGGGTGTGTGGCAAACCCTTGACAATTACTGAAGAGGTAATTCGCATCAGTCTACGTCTAGACGATGCCTCTGGTATCTCATCTATCTCTAATGATGAACTGTTTTCCACTCTTACAAGAATGGGGTATGGAGGCCCATTGGGTGTTTTCAAGTTTTCAAAAGCTAAATTTTCACCCCAATGGCGTTTCCTTGTACATACCCTTATGCATTGTATTTCCAAAAAGACTACTGGCTGGAGTGAGTTCAGTAGCACCATTGCTTATGCTTTGGTGTGCTTGGCCACTGCCAGAAAGTACAATTTTTCTAAAATGATTTTTAGTGATCTTGTATCAAACTTGGGAAGCAAAAAGAGTTTTTACATGTACCCCAAGTTTGTTCAGGAAGTTATAACCTATGAATTGACGGATACGCCTCACTTTGATGAGGTATATGTACCAAAAATCCCCAAAGGTAAGGTCTTTTCAAACATGAAAAGATCTCCATTGGACTCGGAAGGAGTTGACACCCCATTGTTCTCTACAATGATGGTGGTGTCCCACAATGAAGAAGGTATGGCAGCAGGGTCAAGGCCCTCATTAGACCATCCCACTGCTAGCCAATCCCAACCTTCACCCTCCATATCAATCCCTCAGTCCCTACTTCAAAAGCCAAATTCTCCAATCACCCAAACTTACATAAGGAAAAAGGTACAGAAGGTTCCTTCCCTTCTTGTACCTTCACCCACAGAGCCTCTAAGCCCTCTAATGGAGAATTCTCCATTAGAGAATATCAACAGGGAAACCACAGGGGTGTCTCCCAACCCCAAGGAGGTGCTCAACAAGGAGATGAATGAGCATATGGGTGCTAAGGCTGCCACTACTCCTGCTAGCACAGAGGAGGTCAGTGGTAACATAAATAAGACCTTCCCCATGGCAACTTTGAATGAGAAATCATTCAAAGGTCCCAGGTGCCAAGAACCCAAGGGGGTAGCAGGTGCTTCTGCTAGGCAGAAGACCTCTACTACAAAAAGATCCCATGATCCTTCAACAGAGGGTAATACTTCTGGAGAAGGTAAGGACAGATATAACTATTTTGAATTGATGGAAACCATGGGAAACATCAACATGGATGTGATCAAACAGGGCAAAGAAATATAAGAGCTGAAACTGATAGTTTTGTCTCAACAAGAACAGATTGTCAACTTGAAGCAAATGGTGAAGAAATTGATTCTACAAAAGAAGAAGAAACAATTTGTGCTCAGAAGGAGGAAACCAGTAACTGATACTCCCAAAAAGGGGGAGTCAGAAGCTGATGCCAAAGCTAAGGGGGAGAAAGAGAAAGTGGATGTTGAGGGGGAGCAACAAGCTGTGGAAACTGAGTTTGTACAAGCAGCAGAAAAAGAGAAAGAAGCAGTAACAGAACAAGAAGCAGTAGCAGTTAATGCTGCTGAGTCAAGCCAAGCAGCAGAAACTGTTAATACTGCTGATCTGAAAGAAGAAGCAGAAATAGTACAAGAGGTACTAACAGATCTTGAAATTGCTGAAACTCTAATCAAAGCCAAGCATGATACTCCCAAGGTCACCTCAAAGGCCAAAGGAGTTGTCATCAAAGAAAGAGTTGAGGCTGCAAAGAAATCAAGCATTGAGAAGGTGATGAGCAAAGATAAAGGCAAATCTAAGCTAGTGGAATCTGATCAACCTATCAAAAAGCAAAAGTTGGTTGAGTCAGATGAAGCTTTGGCCAGGAAGATGCAAGACGATCTTGAGCAAGAAGAGAGGGTTCAAGTAGACAAAGATAGGGAGATGGCAAAGGCTTTAGCTGCAGAACTGAATAAAGCTTATCAACAAAGCTTAGCAACTGAAATGGCTCAAAAGAAAGCTGAAACTCTTAAGAAATCTATGATGATCAAGAAGGCTGCAAAGAAGAGACAACCCTCAAAGACATTCCTAGGTAACCAAGAGAGAAACAAGATGATCACATTTCTCAAAGGTGTTGTAGGAGTCAGAAAGGAGATGTTCTCAACAATGCCATTTGAACATATTAAAGAGTTGTATGATTCAGAAATGCTCAAGCTTCAAGGGAATGAAACTGCAAGAGTGGAAATGGAGAAGAGAATGAAAGAAAGCAATGATTTCATGATAGAAAAACCTTTTCCAGATGAGCAAGAAACACCACCAAAGAAAGAAGCAACTCTTGGTGAAAGTCTAAAGACTCTAAAAAGAACCAAGATGGTGGCAAGAAGAAAATCAATCAAGAAGCTTAGAATAGCTGCAGAAGAAGTTGAGAAGGTTGCTAAAGAAGAAGAGGCACCTAAGCCATCTGAACAGAAAGAATCATCAAGATCTGATGATGTAAATCTATACATGGTAGTGATGGACAAAGTGCCTGAACCAATTTCTGCTGAACCTGTTGGTGTGAAGCCTCCTGAAGTCATCTTCTGGGATATACTGAAAGTTGATGGTAAAGAGTACATCAGGCTCAAGAGGAAGGATGAAAAGTATGAAGTACACAATACTTGGGCAAAGATTGTAAGAACATGCTCCAGGTCAGATCTTGAAGAAATGTTTGAAATAGGAATGAATTTGTATGCAGATCAACTGAAAGCTCTAGAGATTTCACTTACAAATTTAGTGATGGAGTATCTGTGTATGATGTTCAAGCCTGAAGAGGTGGAGCATGTCATCAGAAATGTGTTCAAAACTGTCAACAAGTGGACTCTATATGAAACTAGTGGAGTATATGCACTAACTATGGACTTAAATCACATAGAGTACTTCCTAGTGGATAGAGTGTACAATCACAGCAGACTGAAGCTTCATGCTATGCTGAAGAAGAAGCTAGGATGTGTTTCAAGTTCAGAAATGGCTAAGTATCTGATCCAAAGAACTATAAATCAGAGTTTGGGGTTGGATGTAAATACAGGAGTATAAGACTTGATGAAGTTTTGGGAGCATCTTAAAGATTATCTGAAGAACTTGACTTCTCTTCCTAAAAAGTCAAGTTAAGGGGAGATTGTTGGGAAATTCAGAATTTGACAAGTATAATTAATACTGCTAGAAGAACTTGGTTAATACTTCTGAAGATTACTACTTCTGAAGTTAATGCTGCTGAACAAGATTAATGCTGCTAAGTCAAGGTTAATACTGCTAGAGGAGATTACTACTGCTAAGCAATTTTAGTACTGCTAGTAGTTAATACTGCTGAATGTTAATACTGCTCAAAGTATTAATACTGCTGAAGACTTAGTGCTGCTTATGAGATAATCAAGATTCGTGCATATCAAGATTGAAGATTAAGGAAAGCTTGAAGATAAAGATAGAAGATTATTTTGAAGATCTTTTATTATTTGTAATTATCTTTTATCTTCAGTATATATAGAATAGTTTAGAATTGATAGAAATAAACTTTTAATAACTTTAGCATTCTGAGTTTTTGTTTTTGATAGAGAGAATCAACCTCAAGGTTTGTAATCCTAATTCTAGAGAAGTAGAATTCGTATTGGTGAGTCTGTTCATCAATATTGAGGTTGTGTGTTGAATCTTGTAACTTTATAATCATTCAATAAAGTTTGCAAGTCCTTATTCTGATTTACTGTGTTCCATTAATTATTGAATATCAAAGTGTTATTCCGCAAACCCCTTTGATATTGTTTCTGAGTGTTTATTCTTGTTAAGAATTAAGATCTTGACAAAACGGTCGAAAAATGAGGCCAAACGGTGTTAAAATCAAACAGCCATGAGTTGGTCAGTTGACCGGAGAAAGAGGTCGGAAGTTTGGCCGGCTGCAAGCTGGGCCTAGCCCTTCTCCATTCCGGGCCATGTTTGGTTCTTGGGTTTGATATGTGGACTATTATTTTGGATTTTTTTATGGACCAACAACTAACTTGTTCGGGCTAATCTAGCTAAGTTTGGTAATTAGAATTTTAGGCCTTTTTTAAATTAATTAGGTTCAAGATTTTATTTTATATAGGTTATATTAATTAATTAATTAATTTCTAGAGATATTAATTATTAATATATTACCCCATTAATATATTAATGTATTTGTTGGGAACTGAAGAATTCATCAAGTATGGTTAATGCTGTTGGTTCAAAGTTACTACTGCTAGAAGACTTAAAGGTTAATACTGCTGAGTGTTACTACTGCTAGTACTATTAATACTGCTAGTCATAGTTAGTGCTGCTTGAACAAAGTTAGTACTGCTTAGCTAGTTAGTACTGCTAGTAGTTAGTGCTGCTTAGTAGTTAATGCTGCTAGAAGAAGTTAATGCTGCTGATCATGGTTAGTGCTGCTAAAGAGATTCGGATGGAAAGAATGACAGCTGGATAATCTGAAGATTATGGAAGCTTAGAGATATACATGGAAGATATACATGGAAGATATACTGAAGATATTTTATTTATTGTAATTATCTTTGTATTCAGTATATATATTGTATAGTTTAGAATAATGAGTTAACTTTTTGTTTTTCATTCTATTAGAGAAAAAATCAACCTCAAGGCATAGATCCTAATTCTAGAGAAGTAGAATTCGTATTGGTGAGCCTGTTCATCAATATTGAGGTTGAGTGAGTAATCTTGTAACTTCAAAGCATTCAATACAAGTTTACAGTTTGTTCTTCATATTTACTGTGTTGATTTACTGTTTCATTGAATATCAAAGTGTTATTCCGCAAACTTCTTTGATATTGTTTCTGAGAATTAATTCTTGTTGAGAATTCGATCCTGACAAGTGGTATCAGAGCTAGTATTCTCAGAAACCTGCAATCATCATTCTTCCTTGAAATCAGAAATCATCAATGGCTAAAGTTTCAGATTCTTCAAACACAGAAATCCCCACAGAGGTAATGTCTAATCTTTGCTCTAAAACTTGTATGGAAACTGTTAAAAGGTACAGGGATCACAACCAAACAATGAGTGATGACCTTAAAAGATTAGAGAGAGATATAAAAGACTATATAAGAATTGTTGAGAGTTTTGAGGAACAGATCAAAGTTTTCCAAGCCAATGAACTTCAACATTCTTATGATACAAATTACTGGAAGTGGGAGAAGAATGACCTAGAACTTCAGCTGAAAAAGTCTAAAGAGGAGAATGAGAAGATAAAGAGTGAGTTTGAGAAAGCCAAGCTGGATATTGAGAAATTTTCCAATGCTTCTAAAGCAATGGACTCTTTGCTCTAAACTCAAATCCATGACAAACTTAGAAGAGGAATAGGCTATAACACCACACCACCACCATACAACAACAATTACATTCCTCCTATATCAAACTTACTAGAGACCAAGGATAGGAAGGAATTGCCTGTTGGAGCCACTAAGGTAGATCCTTTAGACAAAGTGGTGGTTGAAACAGACTCTGAAGAAGAGAACTCTAGTGAAAAGAGTAATGAGAACACTGTGAGTGGTGAGATTCCTCTAGAAAATAACATTATCACCAATGAGGGATGTGGAAAGGCTTGGATCAAGTCTAAGGACATAGAAAAGACTGAGGGAAAGTCTGAGAAGGTCCATTATAAGCAAACCACAGTTGTGAATCCTGTCCCTTGTAAACAGTGTTCTTGCAATAAATCTGAGCCCCAAAAACATGATAAACCAAGGGGAAATCAGAGAAACTGGAATAATCAGTGGGCACAAAAACAAGGGGTTGATTTGAGTAAAATCAATAGACCAAAACCTTGTTTTATCTGTGGCAAATTGAATCATCTTGCCAAATACTGTTATTTCAATCCTATAAACCAAAGAGTAAATTTTCAAAGACAAACTCAAAACTCCTTTGGCTATAGGAAGCAAGGAAGGAATCAAATGGCTGAGAACAGAGCACCTAAAAAGTCTCATGTTCAAAAAAAGTTTGCTAAAACTAAGAAAAATACTTCAAATAAACAAAGGAGTAACTTAAAGACAAAGAAAGCAAACAACCTTGTTCAAGTTTGGGTTCCAATTGCAAAGAAACCTGTTAGTACTGCTATCCCAGATAGTACTGCTAACAAGAATAGTGCTGCTAACTTGATTAGTACTGCTAACCAAGTTAGTGCTGCTAACAAGGCTAGTGCTGCTTCTAGTAGTAATGCAGCCAAACCTATAATCTTGACAAAGTATTCCAGTCATGAGATTCCTAAACATCTCATCCAGACTAAACTAACAGATTATATTGATAAGAAAGGACAACCCAAGACCACTTTGGCTTGGGTTCCCACCAAGACTAACTGATTTATCAAGTGTGCAGGGCAATCAAAAGCTCAAGAGGAAGAGCATTCGGAATGAAGAAAATGGTTGCTCTTGGCTCATAACAAGGAACATGGACTGCCTTCAAATTCCTTAAAAGATTTGATGAAGGACATGTTACTTTTGATCCAGCAGAAGGTTGAAGTTAGAAATACTCCAGAGGGAATAATGATCATGAAGGATCAAGAAGAAAAGGATCAGGGGATGAACAAAGTAGTAAGAGAAAAAGGATGGTGTCAAAAAGTGTAAGAGTAGTTAATACTGCTTTCAGTTATACTGCTAGTAGTTAATACTGCTAGTAGTTAATACTGCTAGTAGTTAATACTGCTAGTTAGTTAATACTGCTAGTAGTTAATACTGCTCTAGGTTGATACTGCTTTCAGTTAATACTGCTAGTGGTTAATACTGCTTTCAGTTAATACTGCTAGTGGTTAATATTGCTTTCAGTTAATACTGCTAGTGGTTAATACTGCTTTCAGTTAATACTGCTAGTAGTTAATACTGCTAGTAGTTAATAATGCTAGTTAGTTAATACTGCTAGTAGTTAATACTGCTCTAGGTTAATACTGCTTATGTTCCGAATACTATAAATACTCTTTGCCCGCCTAAAAGTTCATAACGACTCTTTGCATACTGTTCTCTTGTGCTCTAAACCTTTTCTTTCTCAAGTTCGAAGTCTTCGGCAAGCTTTTCACTAAGATCAATGGCATCAATGACTTTCATTGACGAGCACAATGAGATTGCGATGCTACAAAAACCAAAGCAAGCTGCAGGATTTCATCAGATTGTGGATTTCCTCAAGTCAAGCCACATTGCTCATGCTCTTATTGTATCCCCTACAATCTATATCGAGCATCAAAGGCAGTTCTGGGCTAATGCAACCATTGTTGTTGAGAATGGTGTGCAGATGATCAAGACAAGAATCTGTGATCAATCACTAACGGTTACTGAAGAGGTTATTCGCATCAGTCTACGTCTAGACGATGCCTCAGGTATAACCTCTATCCCAAACGATGAACTATTTTCAAATCTTACAAGAATGGGGTATGGAGGCCCATTGGGAGTTTTCAAATTCTCTAAAGCAAAATTTTCACCCCAATGGCGTTTCTTTGTCCATACTCTTATGCATTGTATCTCCAAAAAGACTACTGGATGGAGTGAGTTCAGCAGCACTATTGCTTATGCTTTGGTGTGCTTGGCCACTGCCAGAAAGTATAATTTTTCTAAAATGATTTTCAGTGATCTTGTCTCAAACATGGGAAACAAAAAGAGCTTCTTTATGTATCCCAGGTTTGTTCAAGAAGTTATTACTCATGAATTGACGGATATACCTCAACCTGTTGGGGTATATGTACCTAAACCCCCCAAAGGCAAGGTTTTCTCAAATATGAGAAGATCTGCTGGGGACTCTGAAGGAGTTGACACCCCATTGTTCTCTACAATGATGGTGGTGTCCCAAACCAATGAAGGTATGGCAGCAGGGTCAAGGCCCCCATTAGACCAACCCACTGCTAGCCAAGCCCAACCTTCCCTCTCAAAATCTATTCCCCAGTCCCTTCTTGAAAAACCAAACTCTCCTATCACCCAAACTTACAAGAGGAAACAGGTAAAGAAGGCTCCTTCCCTTCTTGTACCATCATCCCCCAAGCCTTTAAGCCCTCTATTGGAGCATTCTCCAGTAGAGAATATTCAAAGGGAATCCACAAGGGTGTCTCCCAATCCAAAGGAGGTGCTCTCTGAGGAGGAGGTAGAGCATATGGGTGATGAGGCTGCCACTACTCCTGCTAGCACAGAGGAGGAAAGTGGTAACATCAATAAGACCTCCCCCATGGCAACTTTGAATGAGCAATCATTTGAAGGTCCCTGGTGCCAAGAAACCACAGGGGTGGATAGTGCTTCTGCTAGGCAGAAGACTTCCACTACTAAAAGATCCAATGATCCTTCAATAGGGGGTAACACTCCTGGAGAAGGTGAGGACAGATATAACTATGATGAATTGATGGAGGCAATGGGTAACATCAACCTAGATGTTCTGAAACAAGGAAAAGAAATAGAGGAGATGAAGCTGGTGATCCTGTCACAACAAGTCCAGATTGAAAAATTGAAGAAGATGGTGACCAGGCTGGTTCAAAAGAAAAGAAGGAAACAGTTTGTACTCAAAAAGAGGGACAAAGTTCAAGATTCTTTCAACAAGGGGGAGAAGCATGAAGGGGAAACTGTTGAAAAGAAAGCTGAAGTTGAGGGGGAGACAGAGGAAGAGATGGAAACAGAAACAGTTACTGCTGCTGAAGTAAAAGTAGCAGCAGAAACTGAAGCAGCAGAAATAGGGCTCTCTGTGGAAGAAATGGAGATAGCAGAGACTTTAGTAAAAGCAAAGAATGACACTCCTAAGGCTACTCAAAAGGCCAAAGGAGTGGTCATCAATGAAGGAGAACCTCAAAAGAAGAAAATGAAGGAGGATATAAAAGGAAAAGGAAAGATGATTGAACCTGAACAACCTTCAAAGAAGAGGAGTCAGATTGAAATGGATGAGGAGATGGCAAAGCAGCTTCAAGAGCAAATGGAAAAAGAGGAGCAATTTCAAACAGAAACTGATAGAGAGCTTGCAAGGATAATGGCCAAGAAGTTAAATGCAGAATACCAAAAGAGTTTGAAAGAAGCAGCTCAGACAGCAACTCAGGTCAAGAAACTCCAAGTTAAGAAGATGCCAATTCAGAAACAAAAGCAGAAAAGACAACCCTCCAAGACATTTTTGGCCAATCAGGAAAGAAGAAAAATGATAAACTTCCTGAAAGGTGCAATTGGTGTTAAGGGGGAGATGTTTACCCACATGGCATTCTCTCAGATTGAAGAGTTGTATAACAAGGAAATGGCCAAGCTTCAAGGGGATTCAGCACAAAGGGAGGAGGCTGAGAGAAGGATGAAAGAGAGACATGATCTAAACATCCAACAACCATTCCCTGAGGAAACCACCCCTTCCAAAGAAGAAGCAGAAGAGAAGAAGGAAGAACCTGGAAATGTTGGTATAGAAGCCAAGTCTGGAAAAAGAGTGAAATCAATTGATCCAAAAAGGCAGTTGAAAAGGCCTAGGGTGGAAGAAACTGAAAAGGAAGCAGAACCTTCAGTCACATCCCCAACAGAGCCAGTACAGAGTCCAGAGCAGGTCACTAAGCAAACAGATGAAAGTATGGATCCGTACATGACAATAGTGGAACCTTTGAAAGCTGTTCCAATCTCTATGCAAGCTCCAGAGATCATCTTCTGGGATATTCTGAGAGACAATGGAAAGAATTTCTTCAGAATCAAGAGAGCTGATGGTTCATTTGAAGCTTATTCAACATGGGGGAAAGTCATCAGAAGTTGTTCAAGAGCTGATATGGAAGAACTATATAAAGTTGGGATGAAACTTTATGAACCTGTGTTGAAAGGTACTGAAGAGAATCTTCTCAAAGTGACATTGGAATACTTGTGCATGATGTTTGAGCCTGAAAGAGTGCACCATAGGATTAAAGATCATATGCATGAGTTCATATTCAAGAAGATTGACAAATGGATACTGTTTGAAAACTGTGGAGTATACATGATTACTATTGACAATTGTTATCATGAATACTACCTGGTGGACAAAATCTATGAGCATAGCAAGGAGAAGTTAGAAGGGATGCTTAAAGCTACACTGGTTTGTACAAAGGATTCAGAGATGGCCAAGATTGTGGTGAGAAGAACTGTAAATCAAAGCTTGGGCCTAGATCCAAATTTGGGAAATTGAATCAGAGGTGTTGAAAGCATCTTGAAGATTAATTCTGAAGAACTTGACTTCTCTTCCTAAAAGTCAAGTTAGGGGGAGATTGTTGGGAACTGAAGAATTCATCAAGTATGGTTAATGCTGTTGGTTCAAAGTTACTACTGCTAGAAGACTTAAAGGTTAATACTGCTGAGTGTTACTACTACTAGTACTATTAATACTGCTAGTCATAGTTAGTGCTGCTTGAACAAAGTTAGTACTGCTTAGCTAGTTAGTACTGCTAGTAGTTAGTGCTGCTTAGTAGTTAATGCTGCTAGAAGAAGTTAATGCTGCTGATCATGGTTAGTGCTGCTAAAGAGATTCGGATGGAAAGAATGACAGCTGGATAATCTGAAGATTATGGAAGCTTAGAGATATACATGGAAGATATACTGAAGATATTTTATTTATTGTAATTATCTTTGTATTCAGTATATATATTGTATAGTTTAGAATAATGAGTTAACTTTTTGTTTTTCATTCTATTAGAGAGAAAATCAACCTCAAGGCATAGATCCTAATTCTAGAGAAGTAGAATTCGTATTGGTGAGCCTGTTCATCAATATTGAGGTTGAGTGAGTAATCTTGTAACTTCAAAGCATTCAATACAAGTTTACAGTTTGTTCTTCATATTTACCGTGTTGATTTACTGTTTCATTGAATATCAAAGTGTTATTCCGCAAACTTCTTTGATATTGTTTCTGAGAATTAATTCTTGTTGAGAATTCGATCCTGACAGTATTTTAGAAATTTTATATTAATTAATTATTCTTTTTTCTAAGTGATTTATTAAATTATTTAGAGGACGCATAATATGAAACAAATGTTTCCTTTAGTTGCTAAAAGAAGCAATCGACGTTAAGAATCGTTCTTAAGCGTAGATCTTAGAGGTTCATTAAATTATTTTGATGGTTTAAAACGTTGTATTTTGAGTTAAGTGTTTATTGTGACGTTTTATTTTGGAGAGATGAATTTTTAAGATTTTAAAATGATTATTTTGACGTTTTGGAACGTCGTTGAGTTTTAGTTTTGGGGTTTGTCTAAAGTTACTCGAGGTTGACCGAGTTGATAGAGAGTTGACTTTTACCTCGTTTGACCCATAAAGATTTTAACGATAAGATCAAATGGATATATTTGAGTCACTAAGAGACCCAATTTTGGAGTTTGACTTTAGGTCGAGTCAGGTTGACCATGGTTGACTTTTGTTGACTTTTGTTGACTTTTGGAGAAAATAAGCCATTAATTAGGTATGGTGGTATGAAATGTATAGGTTTTCAGTCAAGAGCTATCAATAGTCGACCTACACGGAATCAGGTGAGTCTTCATGAGACTTACACTGGGATGCATACATACGTACAAGTTTATTTTCAGCATTATATGATTTATATGGTGATGCGTATTTATGCATGATGTTTCAGTTTACATACATGATGCAATATATTTTATATGTGTGTTATTTATGATCAGTTGCATGTTATGTGTTTATTTTGCTTTCAAATAACTCTAGCATGCTATTTCATACGCAAGTTTTACGGACGGTTTCAATGGGTGGGCATTTGACTATTAAGTCACGGACAAGTGGCACGACCCAGTCAAGTGGGTGATCGGACAGAATAGAAAGTTTAACCCAGGGCGTGTCAGTGACAAAATGACCCATACCCGACGAGGCAGTTTATGATATCTCTTTTCTTTCAGCGCTGCATGTTTTCAGAAAATGCATATTATTTGATACAATGTTTTGAAGTTGATATGCATTATGTGAAATGATTTTATTCACGCAAACCATGAACTCACTGAGCTTTATAAGCTGACTATAGTATGCATCTCAGGGACAAGAAGTTTCAGGTTGGACAGAGGAAAAAGGCACACGTAGAGACTTGCCTAGCCCGTCTAAGTTCAATATTCATGTCCAAACATCTATCATAGATGAATTTGTAACGCAATCCGGTATGGGACGGATTAGCATTTAAGTTACATATTTAATTTTTTTAAAGTCTTCCGCTGTAAACGATTTTAATTTAGCCAAAATATTGAAGTATTTTTAGAGGAATTTTTCAGATTACGTAACACTTTTCAAGGAGAAAATATGAGTGTTACAAATATAATGTATAAAGCTACCCTATGTTGATCAGACATGATAGTAAGCCCTGCTCCTTCACTAACACCAATATCTTCTATTAGTAGTTCAATAAACCATTTCCAGTTCTCCTTGTTCTCCACATCCACCACAGCCCAAGCTATATAAACATTTAACATCGTAAGTGATTAAACCAATAATAAGTATATAGAAATAGTATAATAACCATAGTTTGAATATACATACCTATAGGGTAAATTTGATTATTTCCATCTCGGCCGATTGCTGATAATAACTCTCCTTTGCACATGACTTTTAAAAAACAACCATCTAGTCCTATAACCTTCCGACATCCTGTAATCCACCCATCTCTTAGTGCTTTGAAGCATACATAAAACCTCCGAAATTCATTGCTTCCATCTGCCATTAAATTTACGTCCATCTTGACTGTTGATCCCGAATTGGTCCTCCTAATTTCATGTGCATAATCCCAAAGCTTTCCATAGTGTTCTGTCAAAGAACCCTCAATTTCAAGTAATGCCCTAGACTTCGCCCGGATGCATTGGCCCTGCTAACTTTAACCAATAGCTTCTTATAAATATCCTCTTGCATATCCTTCATTTTTATGAATGGTCTTTCAATTAGTTGCCTAACATAATGCTTTGTAATCCAATTTGGTGTCACTAAGGATCCGGAACTATAGTTTCTACTGCATATGTGGCTAATATTGATGTTTTTAATCTGAAATGACCTCTCTTCTCGCATCCAAGATGCCCATAATCTAAAAGGACGTGCGATTTTTCTCACCTTTTCCACATGTAACAAGTAGTCTCTTTGAATCATTTTTAATATACTCTAATTGGTAGCCATTTGCAACCGAATAGTTTATCAAACACTGCTTTAATTGACAAGGATTCTCATACCTCTCACCAAGTCGTGGCTTCATCAATTTCCAATGAACATTAGGATCATGTATCGGATATTGCACTCCTTTTTATATAACCTGCTCTCCAACATTATCATCCCCTTCGTCCACATTCAACTCAACATCGGAATCAACCTCATCACCAACTTGATTACAAAGTTTATATAAAAATGGATCATCACTTGTTTTCTTTAGATTGATTATATCATCCTCGTTTTCAAGATCTAGGGATAAAGAATCTGACATATATTCACTTGAATCATCACCTACCTCATACGAAGAGTCATCACTACAATCGGACGCCATCCTATAAACAAAAATAGCAATGAGATCATCATAATTTTCAAATGAAAACGAAACGTAATTAAGAAAAATCACATTGTAAACAACAAGTGGAAGTTACCATGTACGAAGCAAGTGTATTTAATACTTGAGCAATTAAAGCAAATGGAAAGAAATTATAAATTTATCATGTTAGATATGTTTACAAGTTGAACTAAATGGAAACAATCAAATATGAAAATCGAATATGAACTTTGTTACGATACAAATCTGAAAACAAACCATGTCAAATCGAATAAGAGGGCTGCAATTATAAGCAAGTAGATCACATTAGCAATTAATCAAGGATTTAGAAAAAGATTACAAGTCTCTCAGCACGTAAAAACACAAGCACCATGAGAATACTTGTAGACCATGAGAATACTTGCAAACACAAGCACCATGAGAATACAAGTCTCTCAGCACGTAAAAACATAAGTCTCTCAGCACGTAAACATGTGCATATTAAGAACAAATCAATGATCATACATACTTTAACACACTCCATGTCAAATCGACAGCTACATGTAAAACCTGTTGCTAAGAATCGAACTACCCAACTTCAACTAATCGAACTTGTTGTGAGTAAAACCTATTGCTAAGAATCACTAATCGAACTTGATGCTCTGTTATGAGTTTGCGACGGCAAGGGTGAGAGGCGAGTGGCAGGTGGCGCCGGTGGCTGGCGACAACGGTGGTTGGAGGCGATGGTGGTTGGAGGCGATGGTGGCCGCTGGCGGAGGGATGGTGGCGGTGGTTGTGGCAGAGGGTGTAGCGACTGGATTGGAAGGGACGATTTGGATTAGGGTTTAGGATTAGGATTTTTTTTTTAATTCTATAATTACCTACTAAACATGTAATAGGTTAACATTAATGATAAAAATGATGTAATTAATAGGTTTTAAAAAGTTTAAGGGTTTTAACATTCAAAAAAAAAAGTTTAAAGACTTAACCATTCAAAAGTGAATAGTTTGTTGGGTTTTTTTTTTTACTTTTCCCAATAAAAATTTACATAGAAAAGTCTTCTTCATAAATTTTTCTAGTTAAACTTTTCACACGTGACATGTGAATGTTAAAAGTTTACACGGAAAATTTACAGTTAAGTCTTTTTAGCATAAACTTTTTTTTCAAATTTTTTCTTTGAGTAAAAACTAAAGTTTACTCAAAAAAGTGTTTTACGTAAGACTTTCTACCAAATTTTTACTATTTATAGAAATGCATTAAAAAATGGCTAAGAGATAAAGACGCTTAAAGCATCTCCAACAACATTGCTATAATTTCTTTAAAATAGAGAACCAAAAATGAAAATCTCTAAAGAATATTACATTCATCTCCAACAGATTTGCTATTTTAGATTTTAAAACAAATTATATTATTATAATATTTTATAATTTATCATTCCAATACATTTTAAAAAAAAATCTTAATATAAAATAATAAAAATTGAATTTCATTGGTGGAATTGAATAAAATAATCATTTATTTCTCCTACCATCAAGTTTTAGATAATTCTCTAAACTTGGAAAATTTTCAACTTTTCTCTATTATAACAAACAAGATAGCAAAGCTGTTGGAGAGGTTTAGAGAACAAAAACCTATTTTTTTCTATTTTAGCAATGCTGTTAGAGATGCTCTTATAAAATTTGTGGTCCCGATCCGACCCCAATACTGGCATGTCCCATCACTTGGGAAAGAGCAAGCGGGTCTACATTTGTGAAGCGATTTCTTGGTTAAAATTAGGTAAAAATAAAAAAATGGGCTAGAAAGTAAAATGGGCGATATGAAATGGTTGTTTTAGACGATAATTCTTCAGGGTGCATTTTGATATTCGAATTGGATATGACAAAATAGGACAGGACATAATAATTGTTTAATTTTTTGTAAGATAGAACTGGATAAGATAAAATGGATAAAATGACAAATTTATCTTAACGAGTTATTATATATTTTGATTTATTTATGTAATTTACTAAATTATAATAAAATAAATATTCTTTTGTAACAAAATATAACTTATTAGAAATTTTTCGTCAGTACGATTAAAATAATCAAAATAAAAAGTTTATGTGGTTTAAATTTTTAATTTTTAATTTATACATTTTTTATATTTTATATTTTTTTTTCAGGAAAGGTGTCCTAGGTTAAACCTAGACTAATCTATTGATAAATTATGACTGTAAGACATCAGCCCTGATTAAACCTTAGTGACCACACTTGTTGTGTATGCCTAAATTCGAGCCCTGAGCAGATGGGATATTCTACCACATCCCCCAGGCCTTAACAGTACGATCCAACCCTTGTGATTTATTATTTTATTATTATATTTAATAAATTACATAAGTTATCAAAATATAAAAAAAGCGTATAAAAATAGTATTTTGAGGACACTAAAGTAAGTTTAAAAAGCATAAAATACAATAAATAAAATTTAAAAAATGAATACAATATATATATATATATATATAGAGAGAGAGAGAGAGAGAGGAAGATGTATTTGATGTTTTAGAAAAGAATTAACTTTTATTTTGAGGTTATATTGGTAAAATAAAAGTATGTTCCACCTTGTTCAATGGGGTGGGGTGCCTGTTCTGTTTATTCTACATAAAAGTCAATGCTAAATATGAAGTAGTGATTTCTGTTATGTTCTATTATATTATATCCAATCCAGTATATATACCAAAGGCGCTCTTAAAGAATTAGTTTGGAAATGCTCTATAAGTTAAATTTACCATAGATGGTGAACTATATTTTTCTTGAGAGGAAGTTTGGTGAATTATTAAGGGGGCGTTTGGTTCGCAGATTCTGATGGAATCTGATGGAATTGGAATGTTGAATTTCGTTGACCAGATTCCATTACATCGTTTGGTTCATTCTTTTTAAGGAATTGAAATGTTGAATTCCAATGAATTCCACAAATGAAGGAATTCAACATTCCTTTGGGGGGAGGTGGTGTTTTATTGGAATGGAATGTCATATTTTTTTTTGGACAAAATTGCCCCTCATCCTAATATGCGCCACCTCCTCCGGCCACCACCTCCGGCCACCGCCACCGGCCACCATTGACCACCACCTCCGGCAACCAACACCGGTCACCATCTCCGGCCACCATCGACCACCTCCGGCCACCACCACCACCTCCGGCCACCGCCATCGACCACCACCGCCACTGGTAACCACCACCACTGGCCACCACTACCGTTCAACATTATTAGCAGACACCAACTCTCTCTCTCTCCTATCTCTCTCTCCCTCTCTCTCCTCTCTCTCTCCTCTCTCTCTCTCTCTTCTCTCTCTCTACTCTCTCAATCTATCCTCTCTCTACTCTCTCCCTTTTTCTCATCTCTCCCTTTCTCTCTCTCCCTCTCACTCTCCTCTCTCCCTCTCCTCTCTCTCTCAATCTCTCATCTCTCTCCTCTCTCTCCTCTCCTCTCTCTCTCTTCTCTCTCTCTTTCCCTCTCTCTCCTCTCTCTCTCCCTCTCTCTATCCTCTCTCTACTCCCTCTCTCTCAATCTATCCTCTCTCTCCTCTCTCTCTCCTCTCTCTTTCATCTCTCTCCTCTCTTTCTCTCTCCTCTCCTCTCTCACTCCTCTCTCTCTCCCTCTCCCTCTCTCCTCTCTCTCTCCTCTCCTCTCTCTCTCCTCTTTATCTCTCTCTCTCCCTCTCTCTCTCTCATCATCATTCGTTTGCTAAAATAATCAAAGCAATTTTAGTTAAAAATTAAACTATTTAATGACTATTTCATTAAAGTAATTTTTGTTTTAAAAAATTAAAATAAACAAAAAGGGTATTTTGGTCATTTACCAAAATTTCATTCCAATTTTAAAGCTACAATTTGTGAACCAAACAGAAAAGTTCCAATTCATTTAACAGATTTCATTCTAATTCTGTCAACCAAACAGGTGGTCAAACCTGACAACATTCCATTCTAATTCCTTCAAAGTCAAATTTCTTTGACAGATTTCATTTCATCCAAAAACATTCTGCGAACCAAACGCCCCCTTATTCTAACTATGTTATCCTTAACTCCATTAAGTCAAGGGTGTATTGGTAATTTGACATTTTTTTCATTTTCAATTAAAAATTCAATATTATATTATATATAATTATATAGGGAGGATTATATATTTATTTATGGGAAATTCTACTCCTACCCTCGTGCAAATTTTCTACAAAACCATACCCCCCTTCCCCCTCACAATTGTACTTTTTTGTTTTTTTTTAGAGTAAACTTCACTGTTGGTCCTTAAGGTTTCGTATTTTCTTTGAAAGGAGGACCTATACTTCAATATCTCAAATAGTGGTCCCTGAGGTTTGATTTTTGCTCTAAAAGGAGGACCTCCTCACTAACCCCGTTAAAAAACTCAGTTAGATCTAGGGGCATTTTCGTCCAATCACTTTTTTCTCTTAAATCAACCAAACAAGCCCACCGGTTATCTTCTCCCGTGGACTTCCGGTCACCTTCTCCGGCAACCTCACCGGAAAATCTCACTTTTGGATGAAAATTCAAATTGTAATTTCGGATGAGAGGCAACCCACATACATACATATATATACATATATATGTATACACACACATAATAAAACCCACATATATATATATCATCATCATCATTATCCCTGTGAGAAACCCACATACATATATCAATGGAGGGTTCACTGTGTATATATATAAAGAAATACAGAAAAGACACATACACACACAGTCGAAATTTATCACAGTTGCCAATCGAGATATATATATATATATATATATATATATATATATATATATATATAGAGAGAGAGAGAGAGATTGTTGGGGGGTGTTCTGCGGAGTTTCAGCGCGAGGGGGGGGGGTCTGCCGGATGATTTCTTATAGAAACAGTTGCCAATCGAGATAGAGAGAGGTTGCGGGAGGTTTATGCGGAGTTTCACTGGGGGTGGGGTGTTCGCCGGAGAATCGGCCTTGTGTTCGTCGGTGATGACAAGGGGGTGATGACAATGGTCCCTGTATTCATTGGAGAGAGAGAGAGATAAGAGAGAAGAGAGAGATCGAGAGAAATCGCCGGAGGCTCGCCGAAAAAGACAACCTCACCGGAGGCTCACTATATATATATATATATATATATATATATATGTACTCTCACACACACATATATATATACACACATATATGAATAATAGTATTAATATAAATTAAATGAAATTACAATTATGTCCTTGATGTTTTAAGGTTTAAAAAAAAGTTGAAAAAAGAAAAAAAATATATGATTTGACCAAAATACCCCTCCCACTAACTGAGTTTTTTAACGAGGTTAGTGAGGAGGTCCTCCTTTCAAAGCAAATACCAAATCTCAGGGACCACTATTTGAGATACAGTAGTATAGGTCCTTCTTTCAAAAAAAATACGAAACCTTAAGGACCAACAGTGAAGTTTAATCTTTTTTTTAAATTCATAATTACAATTTTGGTCCCTGAACTAATTTGATTGATTTACTTTATACCTTTTGATTTTACATTTTACATTTTATATTTTTATTACATTAACACATATAAACGTATATTAGCTAAAATAAGTTAAAAAGTAATTTTTAATTTTAACAAGTTACACCATTATAATCGTCTCGTCAATACCTTCGAAATGAGCCCAATATTGAATATTTTTTTATTTAATTATATTATTATATGTAATATATATTCTTGGTTAATCGATTTTTATTATTATTCCTTTAAATCAACATAGTCACGAGTTTTTTTTACGAGTTTTTTTTTAAACGTATTTTAGTTAATATACGATGAATATGGTTAAACGTATTTTACTAATGACAATATTTTTCATTTGCAACTTTTGAAACGTATGAATATGTTTGTTCGTTTTTTTATACCCAAATTGTTACAACAATTGTTCCTCAATCTAATTTACCACTTTCTAATTATTATATCTGGTTTAGTTTTAATATCATTATTATTCTAAAAACTTTTAGATATGACTTGAAATCCACAATTTCCATCGCCCATAGAGAGAGGGGGAGAGAGTTTGAAATGAAATCCCGAAATGAATCGTTCGTTTTGAAATGAAACTGTATCGTTTTAGAAGGTGCAACCGTATTATTTTAGAAGTGCAACCGTACCTCGTAATCAACCAAAAAACCAAAAAAAAACTTTTAAATCAACCAAAAAACCTGAAAATGTCTCTTGAAATCAACTAAAAATACCGAAAAAATCTCTTGAAATCGATAAAAAAAACTTAAAATCCTTCGAAAAACTTTAAAAGTCCTTCAAAACGGCGGAATTAGGCTAATAACACATCGGACGATATTGAATGTTGGTAAAAAAAATGAAGGCACGTCGAAAAAGTCCCTGCGTCCGTCCCTGGTTGAACCAAACCACACCGAACAAACACATGTTTTTTGGTTATCGGATTTTTCGTTTATCGCTTTTTAGAAGGTGCAACCATATTATTTTAGAATTGCAACCGTACCTCGTAATCAACCAAAAAACCAAAAAAAAACTTTTAAATCAACCAAAAAATACCGAAAAAATCTCTCAAAATCGATAAAAAAAACTTAAAATCCCTCGAAAAACTTTAAAAGTCCTTCAAAACGGCGGAATTAGGCTAATAACACATCGGACGATATTGAATGTTGGTAAAAAAAATGAAGGCATGTCGATAAAACCCATATAAAAAACTATGGTGCCACCGTATGAAAAAGTCCCTGTGTCCGTCCCTGGTTGAACCGAACCGCACCGAACGGTTATCGGATTTTTCGGTTTCAGATTAAACGGTTCGTCTCGTTTTTTTGGTTATCCGGTTTTTTTGAACACCCCTAACAAACACATGTTTTGCAAAATGACTTGGAACCCTGTCGAGTGAAAAAATGAAATTGCAATGCAAATAACGTTGAACCATGTCGAGTGAAAAATGTAATTGCAATATAATTCATACCAAAACGTATTTTTAAACGTATTTTTTGACATATTTTAATATATAATAAAATAATTAAATTAAAAAATATTCAATATTGGGCTCATTTCGAAAGTATCGAAGAGAAAATTATAATGGTGTAATTTGTTAAAATTAAAAGTATTTTTTTAAACATATTTTAGTTAATATACGATTATATGTGTTAATATGATGATGGTGTAAAATGAAAATTAGAAAAGTAAAATGTATAAAGTAAATTAATCAAAAAAGTTTAAGGACCAAAACTGTAACTATTAATTAAAAAAAAAAAAAAAGATGATGATGTAAGGAGGTATGGGGGGTGTGAGAGAGAGTGATGTAAGGCGTAGCCTTAGCAACACTCTTATTTATTTGTACATTCTTCCTCCTCCAAGTTCCTTCCCCACTAAGAAGTTTCTTGTTGGTTCAGTTCCCCCACCACAATGGTAGCTTCATCAAAGCAATTTTTTTAAGGGTTTTTTAGGTTCAAACTACCAAATAAAATCACGATGGAAGATTATCTGCATAAACCATTGAAAAAGAAATCAAGGAAAGTTTGTTTGCATAAACCGAGATGGAAGACGATATGATATTCATTTTTCGATCCAGGTTTTTGGTGAACCTAAACCAAACTTAGGTTTGTCGATTTTGTTCTTCTTCGTCATATGACCGGTGGGGAGAAGACTATTTCGATATCGATTTCGAGTGTGTTCTTTACTGCCATGACTAGTGTCTAGTGGGTTTTTCGGTTTCGATTTCGGTTGTGTTCTTTCACCGGAAGAGGGACGTTTCCGCCACCACCATTGGAACCCCCGTAGCAAAAGCAACAAAAGAAGCATATCCAAATCCACCAATAAATGGTTTTCTATTTCATTTTCTCTGCAAAATTCACAAAGAAAAGGTAAGAGGGACGTTGTTGTTTCATTACGTAAGAGGATGAAGTTTAAATCGAATCTGTTTTATGTATAAATCAGATGTGCTTTATTCAAAGTGGTACGATGTCGGAGACGGTGACGGATGTTCAATGGAGATGTTCGATAATTGTGGTGAGGAAGGAGAAGGAGGGGAGAGGGAGAAGATCGACGTTGGTTTAAGTGGCCGGAAAGGGGACGATGAGTAGCCTGTAAGAATGGAGGACGGAGACAGTTGGTGGTTCTTGTGTGTTGGGTTCCGTTCTTATATATCTAAACATAACAGGTGTTATTTAAAAAAAACATAACAGGTGTTATTTTTTTAATAAATGAAAAATAATAAAGACTATAGTACCCCTGATATAACGGATGCTAAATTAATGTTATTAGGGCAATGGACCTAATCCATAACAAATTTGAAACCACAATGTGAGGTATGTAATTAATTCATTTGGGGGACCCAATCCAAATTATCAAGAAACCACAGGGACTAAATCTGTAATTTACTCTCTCTCTCTATATATATATAGAGAGAGAGAGAGAGAGGGGGTGTGAAGAGAATGGTTGGTGGAGAGGGAAGAAGCAGGTTTATCTACAAAGATGTATTACCATTTGCAGCAATGGTGATGGTGGAGTTGATGGTTGTTGGTGGTAACACCCTCTACAAATCAGCAAGTACTCAAGGTTCAATCAACTCTTATGTCTTCACCTTCTATGTCTTCCTTATTGGCTTCTTCTTCCTCTTGCCTTGCCCTTTCATCCTCTACAGGTACCTACCTACTAACTCATCATCATCATCATCATATATATATATACATATATATATATATATATATTTTTTTGTACGGCAACTTGGGTTACGCCCACACACCCGCACCCGCGGTATCCGGGCATCCAATTGGGCAGCACCGACTAATCCGCGGCGACCCGGCTCAGCCAAATCGACTGGACCCGCCCAGGTACGACTAAGCTCGGTCAAGACCGAACTCGCATACCCATAGACTGGTATGCCCGTAAACCTGGACCCGAACCGACCCGAAGGCCGACCCAAGGTCTGGGTATCGCCGAAGTGCATCCCCTAGAATTCGAAACCTGGTAGATAGGCATACCATGCACTATCCCCCAGGGCCTTACCACTAGGCTAGCACCTCTTTAATATATATATATCTCATACATCTTAATTATGTTCCATTAATGGGGATCTTTTATATATATATATATATATATATATATTGCAGAAGAACAAGCATTCCACCCATCGAATTCTCATTTGTTGTCAAAATATTTCTCCTTAGCGTGCTCATGTAAGCTGCTTTAATTTGCTTTCAATATTTCTGTTTCATTAATTTTTCGATGATTAATTAATCTTGTAATTAATGGTTTTGTTAATTCCTTTTAATTTTAGCATTTCTTTTACTAATTAATTAAAAAATAAATTATGTTTTAATTTCTTTAGTCGTGATAATGAGGTTATTTAACAAGGAAAAACATGTCTTTTCTAGGGGATGTTTGAAATTACGTTTGTAAAGGGTTTATTAATTTATTACCATGTGGTACCGGTAATAAGTAGTTTTTTTGTGTTTGGATGGAAAAAAATGCTTATACGGTTGAGCACGGGTAATAAGAAGTTTTTGATAAGTTACTCTCTTCTAACTTATTAAGTTATTACGGTGTGGTATTGCCATAAGTTACTCTCTTCTAACTTATTTGTTTATTTGTCAAACATTAAAAAACAATTTACAAGCTTATTATGTTTTGGTAACGCCATAAACTAATTCAAACACTTTTTATAACACTCTGGTTTGATAAACACTTTTGTTAAAAAAACATAAGTTGTTTTAAATAAGCAATCCCAAACACTCCCTAGGTAAAGTTTTAAAAAAAGTATGGGTGTTTACGATTCGGTTCAATCCGTTTAGTAGGCAAAATGTGAAGCGAAGCGCATGAGCTGACTACCCAAATCGAAACCAACCCGTAGATTGAACAAAACCACACCAAACAGAACTGGACCGAAATAAGGCGGTTACCCATGGTTCGGTTCATAGTTACATATAATATAAAAAATGATACCGAAATATAATATTTAAAACAATTAAACAACAACTAAATAAAAAATAATTCAAGCACTATATATTAAATAAGGTTAATTGTTTAAAAACATCTATTTTTCTCGGTTGATGCATGTCGACTACTTCAGGAATTCATAATGATCAACTGTAATGTTTAGACTTCAAATCATAAACACTTTTACTCATTTAACTTTGAATTAATAAATAAATAATAAAATAAATACATAATATTAAATATTATATAGTTAACTACATTATTTACCTATAATTCGAAACTGAAACCGACCGTGAATATCCTGTTCTTTTTGGGGTTTTTTTGATTTTCGGTTTTTCCGATTTCGGATCAGACGGTTCGGCTTGATTTCTCGGTTTTCCGGTTTTTTAAACACCCCTGAAAAAAAGACCAAGAACTTTGTTTAACATTAGGGAAATTGGCCCAAATAGCCATATTCCTCTAAGGCTTTCACCTCCTAGCCATTTCTCTACCAACTTTACGGATTTGACCCTATGTCCGCAATGGAGGACAACTAAAAGTCAAAAAAAAGTCGCGGATTGCGGCAGGTCCGCAATTGGTCAGGTCACCCAGGTCTGCAATCCGCAATATCCCGACATGTGTCATCTCCATATCAAACATTAATGCAAATCCACAATCAGACCTAGGTCCTTCATTGCGGACTTAGGGCTAAATTCGTAAAGTTGGTAGAGAAATGACTAGGAGGTGAAATTGGAGTTGTAATATGGCTATTTGTGCCAATTTCCCTTTTAACATTATTACATAGATGACCTAGATGATAATCATCTTCTTCTTTTGCAATCAAGTCCATGAAGTTGTGATTAGCTTAGACATAAAACAAAAGAAGATGGTTTTCTAAAGTTAACATATAATAACAATGCTACAATTTAATCATTGTGATATATGACAGGTACTTGTCACAAATATTTGGATATATCGGTCTAAAGTATAGTTCTCCAACTCTATCGTCGATCATGAGTAACCTTTCGCCTGCTTTTACTTTCATGCTTGCATTCTTCTTCAGGTTCTTTTCTTATGCATTAATTAATTTTCTTTTAACCATTATGTTACTTTAATCATGGAATGGAAGAAGATGATCGTATGTTATTTTATTTGCATTTTGTAAGGATGGAAATATTAGATTTCCGAAGCTATACAACTCGAGCAAAAGTTATAGGAACGATAGTATCAATAGCAGGTGCACTTATAGCAACGCTTTATAATGGTCCAACACTTTTAGCGTACTCGGTGAGCCTAAATTGGCTTATTGGAGGCATTTTCCTCGCAAGTCAATACTTTTTGCTCGCCTTCGCTCTCGTTGCTCAGGTATCAAATTTGCATCATTTACCGTTTGAAAAGAAAGACAATGTGGCATTAGAAAAAGTGAGAATGACTAAAATCTTCGCAGGCAAAAATAATGTTGTCGTATCCGTTAGACATCATGGTAGTGTTCGTATTCAGCCTAAGTGGATTGTTTGTAGCCGGACTTGCAGGGTTAGTCATGGCAAGAGATTTAGATGCTTGGAAACTCAAACTCGATTTCATTTTGGCCACTACGCTATACATGGTAAAACATGTTATCGTCGTATTAATTTTCTTGTGACTTGCTTAACCTTAAATGTCAAATTACGCAACCACAAGGGTTGTGGCGTACTGGTTAAGACCCTAGGGTAGGGGATGTGGTGGAATATCCCATCTGCCTAGGGTTCGAATCCAGACGTACACAACAATTGTGGCCACTGAGGTTTAATCACGACCGATGTCTTACTGTCATAATTTGCCAAGGGATTAGTCTAGGCATAGTCTAGGACACCCTTTCCAAAAAAAAATGTAAAATTACGCCTCCTTAAAATAAGTTAACACAAGGTGTATATTATGATCCCTTTGACTAGAGAGTTTGTCTACTTATATATATACAGGGGTTTTCTTCTGGATTCTTGAATGTTGTAATACAAATTTGGACGTTACGCAAGAAAGGCCCTGTCTATGTAGCCATGTTCAAGCCATTAACAATTGTGATAGCGATCATTATGGGCGTCTTGTTTCTCGGTGATTCACTACATTTTGGAAGGTTATCAATCTCTCACTCTCATTCTCTCACGTGCACATCAACAAACAACAAATCGTGTTTTCAGTATGTTTTATGGAGCGTGTTTATTAGAGGTCGAACATGTATAAATATATCAATGTTCCAAAAACGTGCCTTGACACCATGACGCTGAGGCGTGACTTTACAGCCAAGTTTTTCTCCTTAGCGTCGATGTAGGCATGGAGCACGCCATGGCCCGCCATGGTGCGTTATATATATATAATAGCAAAATTGCTATAAGAAAACATATAGGAATGTTACTATATTTTAATTGCATACTTAACTAAAATTATTTGAGTGATATATTTATTTGGGCAGGTTCAAACGAGAAACTAAATATTTTACGAGAAGGCGATAAGTGTGATATCATATATGATACACAAGCTTAATCATATATAATTAAACACATATTACATTGAAAATATATAGACACTTAGGCCTATTCGTTTGTGGCTTAATGGTCTGTATGGAAGATATGGCTGATTCGCACAGCCATATCTGGATGTTCGGAATCGGCTTATTCTGTAAATATTGTTAGTATCATCTGAGACTTCTTGCCTTAATGTCTCCGTTGCCGATAATGATATGGTAATTATGTGATAGTGGTGTGATAATGATCTAATAATGATGTGATAATGATCTAATAATGATGTGATATAGTGATGTGATAATGATCTAATTTGCCGTGATAATAACGTGATAATGCTTTGATAAATTGAAAATTTCTTAGAGCATCTCCAACAACTTCTCCAAAATGTAGAAATGGAGATTTTGAGCATTTTTTTGCTCCAGCAGATTCTCCAAACCTTTCTCCAAAATGGAGAAAGTAGGAGAAGATGGTAATTTTCTCCAAATTTGGAGAACTCTCTAAAAATGATTACCGTGAGAGAGAAATTGTTTTTTTTTTTTTTTTTTATCATATTCCACCAATAAAAAATCTTGAAATAAAATGTGTAGGAAAGAAAAATAATATTTTATTAGATATATAAAATATTTTAATAATAAAAGTAATGATATCATCTCTAAAATGGAGAATCTGTTGTAGTTGAATGCAATTTTTACTAGAGATTTTGGACTTTGGTTCTCCATTTTAGAATTTTTAGAGAATCTGTTGGAGATGCTCTTATGATGTGATTTTGCTATTATAATGATATGATAATTATGTGATTTTGTTGTGATAACGATGTGATAATGTTGTGACAATTGAAGGCCGGTGATCATTACCTCTACAATCATCGCTTTGTCTGTTCATTATGTGATTTTGCTGCAACAATAACGTGATAATGATTTCATACATTGTAATCGGTGCATATATTATCTTTACATGAATTTAGAGATAAAAAAGTCACCAATATTACAGATAAATACAAAATCACATGATTATCCTTAATTAATTACTTTTTCTTTTAATTTTAATTATGAGTTAAATAATTTAAAGGCATAAATGTTCTCCCATTATCGTAAAACGAGAATGTTCTCGTTTGAACCTCCACCTATTTAATATATATATATATATATATATATATATATATATATATATATATATATATATATAAGGTCAGATTCAGGGGAAAACCTCAAAAAAATTGAAAACTGAATAACATTCTGGTAGTCTTTCATCTGGACGGTATGCAATTGTACATACAAGTAATTTGTAACGTGCATATGTACAAGTGCATAATGCACTTGTACATAAAAACCAAAAAAACAACATAATTTATTTGTATGCACAAGTGCATACCGTCCAAATGAAGAGATATAACAATGTTCTTCAATTTTCCGTTTTTTGAGGTTTTTTCTTCCCTCTCTCTCTCTCTCTCTCTCTCTCTATATATATATATATAATGTTAATATACTTCAAATTAAACTCATGCATATTCCTTAGATTTTGTAACTTTTGAATCTTTAACCTTTAGAAAAGTAGGTCACCGGATAATGTTACATCAATAATATTAAGTCATGTATGAATAAAGTTGCTATTTGAATTAATCTGTCTTTATAGATTGAGAAAGTTTTTGTTTGGAAGAATCTTTTCATAGATGAAAGAAACGTGTTTCTTTTAATGAGAGGGACACGTTTCGAGAAAACTTGTTTTTCTGTATAAATCTCTCTACTATAAACTTATTGAATAAGTCATTTTCTATATTATTAAGTCACTACCAAGTAACATATATAAATTTGAGTCCAATTTAACTAATTGAGTTATTAACAAATAGACCCCAACTCTTGAATTATATAATAATAATAATAATATTATTATAATGAATATATTATTGGCAATTCCAAAATTATTTCTCTGATGGTGTTGTTTGATGCAGTGTTGCAGGTGGCATTATAATAACAATAGGGTTTTATGGAGTGGTGTGGGGTAAAGCCAAAGAGGAAAGTGACCCATCGGCTCAGACCACCGTCCCTCTCCTCCAACCACATCATGATCATGCTATTGAACATGGTGGTTCACTCACTTTATGATTTTTATTTTATTTATTTTTTATTTTTAGATGTTACTAAATTAACAAATTTTCAGTTAAATAAAAATTCATATTACTATATTAGAGTAACCTACGTTTTTCGTTCCTAAGATTTGTTGAAAACGAGGTTGGATTAATGTCCGCGCGTTGCAGCGGATGAAAAGAAATATTAAGACCATAAATTTGAGCATCACCAATTATGAGAACAAAACATTTTGTGTCTGTTAGCAGCATCACTATAATTTACAAAATGCCCTATGAGGATGATGTGTGTGTATGATAGGAAGCGAAAATAAATTGGCAAATGGTACATTACATGATTAAACTTAAAAAAAGTTACATTGTTATTAAACCTAAATTAAATTATAATAAAAATATGAATTAAACAAATTTTACATAGGTTTTGGGTTGGAGAAGACACAGTCGTTGAGATGCGATGCATGTTAAGGGATCTTTATTTTATGCTTATATAATAAAAATAATTTTTATAATATAACTTTTATTTATTTAAATTAGAAAATGAAAAAGTTATAAATGATCGAAATGTCATTTACTTAACGGTCAGGAGCTAACAACTTTTAGTTTCGAGGACCAAAACGTTACGCAAATACAAAATCGAAAGTCTATTTTGGAATCAACAAATTATAGGGACTAAATCCAAAAGGAAAATAAAACTATAGGAACCAAATCTGTAACTCTACAAACATAGAAAAGAAAAAAGAAGATAAAAGCTCAAGGACCAAATCTGTAATTTACTAAAAACCTGAAGGACCAAATATGTAAGTTAGTGAAATTTCTTCCTGACAAATGTTATTACTTATAATTGCTTTACATTTTTCTGTTTCTAAACTTATGATTTTTGTTTTTATAATTTACAATACTGTTATTTTTGTTTCTATAATTTACGATTGATTTATTGTTGTTTTTGTCTTTCGATCTCATTTAATGATAAACCATTAATATAATTCACTTCAAAGACTAAAATAACAATAAGTAGTAAATTGTAGAGACTGAAACTGTTATTTTGAAAACATAAGAATGTAATTTTTAACAAATCATATAGAAAAAACATATTTTACTCCATATTTAAAAAATAAAAAAGGAAGATGGATGTTGATATTATATAAATATAAAAATAAGAGTAAATTATATTTTTGGTTTTTATTATCGTCACTCGTTATCAAGTTTGGTGCTTATAATTTTGGTCATTGTAGTTACCGTTTTGTTTCAATTTTTGTCTCTTTTACTAACTATAGTTAGAAATGTTAGTTAAATAAAAAGTATTTTGGTCCTTTTTACTTTTTTGGTCTTTTTCCTTTTCTGTTTTAGTATATTATAGACCACCTTAAGGCATTGTTTGGCAAAAAAAACTAGCTTATAAGCAAGTTTTTTTCTTTGGTACATGTTTAGATGACCAAAAGCTAACTTATTAAAAAGCTACTCAAAGTTAGCGTTTTGAAAAACTAGCTTATCAACTACCATCTAGCTTATAAGCTAGCTTGCCGAACATAGCCTAATATTTTGTTTGTCTTTTTCCTTTCTAGTCTTTCCCATTTTTTAATTTTTAATTTTATACTCTTATTATATTATTTAATTAAGGGAAAAGTTAAAAAAAAACCCAATAAACTAGGCGAATTATATCGCTACCCCGTGCAAAAAAATTTAAAAAGTATACCCCTCGTCTCTCACATTCGATTTCTTTATTTTATTTTTAATTCATAGTTACAGTTTTTGTCTCTGAACTCATTTGATAGACTTACTTTATATGTTTTAGTTTTACATTTTATATTTTACATTTTCATTATATTAACACATATAAGCGTATATTAACTAAAATACATTAAAAAATAATTTTTAATTTTAACAAGTTACACAATTATAATCGTCTCGTCGATACCTTCGAAATGAGCCAAATATTGAATATTTTTTTATTTAACTATATTATTATATGTCATATATTATACCTTGGTTAATCAATTTTTTTTTTTGAAAAAAGAGAATGCATTATATCGAACGTAAGTTTTTAACATCAAGATAATAAACATAATAAATATATTGCGTATTTTTTTTATTCCTACAGATTCCAACTTTGATTATTCATTTAAATCAACATATTCACGAGTACGAGTACGCTCTATATATTCTTCATACACATCTAATCTACGTTTGTATGGGATAATCCACGACATTGCATCTGGAAGTGCATGACGTGTCCAATGGTGTATGAATGTGGGCATTGGGTAATCTCCTTTTAATACCACATTTATGTAATGATTACCATTAACATGCACTATTGCAATTGACTCGTCTTGGGATGATGACGGCGGTTGTGTCCTGAATGGAAAGTATGTCGCACTGCCTTCCATACTGAGAACATGTAGTATGATATTGAACCTTGAAGCAGTTAGAATTCCCATTTCAGGCATAGTGATCCAATGTCTAGGTGGTGCAAAGATGCATTTCTCGACTTTATAAACATCTCCATTTGTCTTAGTCTTTGATCTTTTGGTAATAACAACGACACCAACCGAATGTCCCACATTACGCACCCAGTCAGTTATTTCTTCTTAATAATTGAACACCTGAAATTATTATATTTTGTTATAACTTTCACTTGTACCCGTAAGTTAAATTTAACATAAATGTTAGTTATCATAATATTGTACCTGATTGGTGACAAATTCTGATATTGGTGTCAAATCTTCTCCCATGTTTGTCATCTGCAACTTTGATATATATATATATATATAGAGAGAGAGAGAGAGAGAGACGAATTGGGAGAGAGTTATATATATCGAATGAAAACGAATAAATCATTCGTTCGATATAATATATATCGAATTATTTTAACTTTATTTCAAATCATATTTTATATATATATATATATGTATATATCGAATGATTATGTTTTTTAGAGCATAAAGAGTTGAAATAAAAGACTAATTTTACGTTCGTTTGTTTGTTTATGTTTTTTTTTTTGAAAAATCCAATTTTACAAATATCATATTGGTGTTTACAGCATAAAATTTTAAATAAAAATGTTTAATAAAATATGTTTTAGAAATGCATGTCGTTTACAATACGTTTTTTTCCTTTACAAAGTTATAGTAATAGAGTTTCTAATTAACCAAATCAAAGTATAATAAAATAATTAAATAAAAAAATATTCAATATTTGGCTCATTTCGAAGGTATCGAAGAGACGATTATAATGGTGTAACTTGTTAAAATTAAAAATTATTTTTTAACGTATTTTAGTTAATATATGTTTATATGTTTTAATATAATGAAAATGTAAAATGTAAAACTAAATGGTATAAAGTAAATCTATTAAAAGAGTTCAGGTACCAAAACTGTAACTTTAATATTTGAAAATCAACTTTTTCGATGTCATGTGAGGAGAATAGGGGTGTAGAGGGGGTATGCATGATCATAGAGGGGGTAGCCTTAACATCACCCATAAATTATCCCATTTTGAATGATGAAGTCCCTAAAATAGTTTTTTGAATGAAAAAATCATTAAAACTTTTTCATTTTAAATGATTAAGTACCTCAACTATTTTTTCGAATGAAAAAACCATATAAACTTTCTAATTTTGAATGATTAAGTCATTAAACATTTTTTTTTTTGAATAAATAAACCATCAAACTTCTAAAAATTGGTTACCTTTTTCTTAAATGTATCTGGAACTGACTAAGAAAGTTTTAAATTAAAAACAAATCTAAATCAGCTTTATCGTTCTTAAACTCTACGTCATTAAAACCCCTCACAAACAATCGTATCGTTCCGTCTCACCATTCCCCGTTGCCAGAACGTTGTTCGTTCTCCATATTGTCCAACACGTTGTTGCCCCTGCCATCGATCTCCCTCTTTTTAATCTATTTTTTATCTATCAAAAAAAGAAGAAACAAAAGATAACCGGTTACAGCTAGTTTTGTTAGGACTGAAAGTCCTGTGCATTGAAAGTTGTATAAAACATTTATAAGGGGTCGAATTGTAATTGTTTGATAGTTGGTTGTAAATGGGCCTAAAGCCCATTAGGCCTTTGTCGACACATATATAATGTGTTGTTTATTCAGAATTAGGTTTAGAGGAGGTTTAGACGTCATAATTCTAGTCGATAAGTTTACATTTGCTTATCAGAAATTCTCTCTGTAAACCTAAACCTTTATTGAGTATTAATCATATGACTAGAAGTTGTGGCTCATTCATTGCTCTTCATTGATTACTATTGTTCGTGATTGCACTATATCTGGGATCTACAAGTTTTTTTTGGGTTAAAATGATGTAAGTAACCAATTTTTAAAAGTTTCGATGATTTAATTTATTTAAAAAAAATGTTCAGGGACTTAATCATTCAAAATAGGAAAATTAATGGTTTTTTCATTCAAAATGAGAAATTTTAATTTGTTTTTCATTCAAAAAAATAGTTAAGGGACTTGATCAATCAAAATGAAAAAATTTAATGGTTTTTTCATTCAAAAAATTAGTTCAGGAACTTAACCATTCAAAATAGAATAGTTTGTTGGGTTTTTATGAACTTTTCTCTTTAATTAATTATAAGTTTAACTAAAATTACATTAAAAATACATATTTTGTTTTGTAAATTACACCACTAGAAAAGTTTTTTGTTAGTACCTTTAAAATGAGAGAATCATTAAATATTGTTAAATTTTATGCAATTTATACGTCATATATATATATATATATACAAATTCGTCTACATAAATATAAAAAGGTATTTTCTATCTTAAGTTGGGTTTATAATATCGTTTTTTTAATCATGTAAAATAAAAGTAAAAATTTATTTACGTTTATTCATTAAAAATTGTATTGTTTTTAGATATTTCATTTAATAAAATGTTTTTTACATAAATTTTTTTTAATATAATAATTATTTTTTTTCCAAAATATAAACTAAAATTTATCGTAATGAAAAAGTAAATAACCAATTAACAACCATAAATTTTATTGTTTTATATTTAAAATGTTTATCTACATTTCTTTATTTTTTAAAATATGTTGTTTTGAAGTTTAATTATTAAACTATTTTTGAAATAATGAGATTAATATACTTTATTTTTTAAACTATATATTAACTAAATTATTGAAATATATAGTTTATAGATTAAGTATAAAACAATAAACATGAGTGGTTGTTAATTGGTAATTTATTTTTTATTAACGATAAATTTAAGTTTATATTTGAAAAAAATAATAATTATATTATAAAGTTTTTTATTTGATGCATATTTAAAAAAACATTTAATTAAATGAAATATCTAAAAATGATACATTTTTTTTATTAATAAACATAGATAAATTTTGATTTTTATCTTACATAAATAAGAAAAACTGATAAGTTTTATATTCGCAACTTAAAATAGAAAATGTAGATCCATACTCTCTCAGTGATTTGATGATGACATTATCGATGAGTATGTTCAGTGATCTTAAGATAAGTTCTATCTTTATGATGTTCAGCAACTGAGTCTGTTCAGTGATCAATGAGTTGGTATTGTACTTAATATACATAGAACTTACATTTTTCCAGTAAGACAAACTCACATCAAAGGAACTTCAACGATGTCGAAGAAGTAGCTGAAGATAAAGATAGTCTAATCGTGATCTGAAGCGGTATTCAGTGATACCATACTATCTGAAAGAAATGTGAACTTAAACCAGGATATCAACAAGACTTGAAGCATCCCTCAGCGACTACTTCAGTGTTGGATCATGTTGATCCAGCCTCTCTCAGTGATTTTATGATCTTTTGATAAATTACTTAGAACTGTTGTATTCATAAGTTTCAGTTTCAACGGTCAAATGCTGAGCCTGTTCGGTGATTACTGAATAATTAAATGTAAACAATTAACTTAAGTAATCCCTGAATACAAGTTTCACGCTGAAAGAAACTCTCAACTAAAGTCGAAGACCAAGATGATGAAAAAGATAAGTCTACTCATGATCTAAAACGGTATTCAGTGAAACCAAGACAAGTCTACAGAGTGTGACAAATCAGATCAAGACTTAGCGATCGCTGAAGATGCTCCTCAACGATAGCTGATAAAGAGTCTTGCTATACAAGACTTGTTTGTCTTATCCTCTTGCATAAAAAGTACAAAGGTACAAAAGCAAACGGTGCTCTTATCTATGTCCGTACAAACCACTTTCTGCTCCACTGTTCATAAACGGCTAAGGGCATGGTTTGATCAAAAATCAAATGCATGCTTCCAATACCTTTTTGACACGTGCAACGTACCTTATGACTTGCATTATGTTGATCCAAACTCTCTTAGTGATTGGATGATGACCCTTTGAAAACACTTAGTGAAAATTACATTTAATATTTGTATGTATTAGTGTTTCACCATCAACGATTATATACTGAGTCTGTTCAGTATCGCTGATGATCTATGATGTATTTGTTAAATGTAATCCCTGAAGATAAGTTTCGCGAACAATGACGTTCATCGCTGACATCGAAGACAAAGGTGATGAACAAGTGACAAGTCTACTCATGATCTGATGCGGATATCAGTGAAACCAAGACAAGTCCACTCACGCGACGAATCAAGAAGAGAAGCTTCAACGATAGCTGACTTTTATTCAGACTCTCTGATAGAAGACTTCATCAGCGATCACTGATCATGAAGCTTACACTCCAAGGTTCGTTTGTCTTATCCTTTGCACAAATAGTACGATTTGTCAGAAGAGGGATGCTTTTTGTCCAAGATCGTACAACAACTCTGAAGACTTCATTGTTCACCATACGACTAGGAGCATGTCACAAAAAGTCAGAAGCATGTCACAAAAAGGCTGGGCCGGGTCGCAATGGATTAGTGGGATTGCCCGTAATGGAGGCTCGATACCGCTGGAACGTGTGTGTGCGTTAACTTGCCGCTCAAAAAAAAAGTCAGAAGCATGCACCCAATCAAGTGATGACACGTGTAAAGTACCCCTGCCATGCATTAAATGCATAGGGTATAAATAGAAGGGTTTTATTTCATTTTGAAGTGTTGCCTTCTATCTTCTTATCTCTCAGTGAATCATATAGAAACCCTTTCTTTCTATAAGTTCCTCAACCTCTCTCTCTTGTTCTAGTGCAACCCACTTAGTGTTTCTCAAGTTTTTGTAGATTAGGTTTACTTAATCTTATTCCGCAACAAACTGTAAATTGTAATTTTTTTTTGAACGACAAGTAACCATACGCACACGTTCCCGGGGTATCCAGGCTCCCACTTAAGGGTGTCACCCGACTAATCCCCGTCGACACGACCCAACTTTGATTTATCAATAAACAATTTATTAAACTTAAAAATTTGTGTTTGTATTCAACATCCCCTTCTACAAACTTGTATATCACATTCGGGACCAACAAGTGGTATCAGAGCATATTTTTTAATCCATAAACAAGATCTTGCTTAATTCTCTTCCTTGCTATTCTTTAAAATGACACTAAACACAAACTCAAACTATTATGATAATGGCTTTCTCTAAACCTCCTCGATTCAGCAGAGTCAAATTTTCTCTCTAGAAGAATCGAATGATGTTATTTCTAGAAGGTGTAGATCTCACTATACCTGAACATGTTGTAAATGGATCTTATGAACCATTTGTTATCATAGCTGCAGTCCCTGCCACTGCAACTACTGCCGATGTCCCTGAAAGAATCGCTACCAAAGAAATAAGGCAATGGAGTGATGAGGACAAGAAGAAAGTGGGAGTTGATGCAAAGGCTAAAACCATTATCTCTATGGCTTTGCCTGATGAGGCTTTCCATTCCATCATGCATCTAAAAACCTCCAAAGAAATGTGGGACACAATCTGTGTTCAATATGAAGGTACCACTGAGATCCAAGAAACACGAAAGATCAATCTGGTAATACAGAATGAAAGTTTCATTTATGGTAAGAATGAATCTTTATCTGATGTTAACCAGTGATTTAATTGCTTAATCATTGATCTAAGGACTGTTGGTAGGACGTATTCTAACTCTGAGGTCCTTACTAAATTCCTGGAATGTCTTCTCGAAAGTTGGGACAGTTATTCAATGTATCTCAAGCTGACCAAAGACTTAAATCACCTTTCTCTCAGTACTCTTTATGGGAACTTACTCAATTATGAGCAATCAAATCAACTGAAGAAGAATCTTGTTAAAGATTCCAAAGACTCTAAAAGCACACATGTTGCTTTAGTCTCTTCAAAGATTATCCTATCTCAACGATCTTCTACTCTCACTATCACTGAGCTAGATTCTGACTTAGAAGATCCATCAGACACTTATCTTTCAGAGTTTGATGAATCTCTGGCACTCTTGACAAACTCTTTTAAGAGATTTGCAAGAAAGAGCAATTTCAGAAGAAATAAGCCTCTCTCCTTATTTGACAAGCCTAAATCAACACCTGTTGATAAGGTAACTGCTACTTGTTATAACTGCGAAAAAGTTGGATATTTTGCCAACGAATACAGGTCAAAGAAAGTCTTCAAAACTTCTTCATCCAGAAAATCAAGCGATAACAAATACCTAAAGCTGAAAGAAAAATATCAGAAGTTGAAAGGCTTCAAACGAAAAGGTAAAGGTCTGATCGCTGAAGAACACGACTCGGCTGAATTAGAATAATCAAGTTCTGATGAAGAAGATGTTGCTAATCTCTATCTAATGGCTGAGATTAAAGAAGAAGTGGAAGAACCATCTGGGACATCCACAAGCTCTATCACCTCTCAGGTATCAATCTTTACTGACCCAACTCTTACTGAAGTTGAGAGACGTTATGTTGTTGACGTGCTGACAATTGATTTGTACAATGCCCTGAATGGCAAAACATAAGCTGAAAACAAAAATATTGATTTATTAGAGCAACTTGAAAAATGTCATCTAAAGATCAAAGAACTGACTCATTTAGAGGAAAGTTTAAAAGATCAGGTTATTGTAAATGAAATTATCAGCATTGAACGCGAACAAGCTACAGTTAAAGAATGGTGTAAATCTTCAGCTAAGATCACTAAGATCATAAGTGCTCAAATACCTGCTCATGATAAAACCAGTCTTGGTTATAAATCTGATAAGGATGAATCTAGCAGAGATTGTTCCATGCTTAAGTTTGGAATGTTTGTCTCTTCTATTCACGATACTTCTTCTTCTCTGTGCTCCTGTTCTTCTATTCTTATCCTTGAGGGTTTATCAAAGAGCTCTAAACTCGCTGATAAAGGGAAATCTATTTTCCATCACCCTCAGAAGGTTACAAAAGTAGCAAAGCTGAAGAAGGTTCCTTCCAAACCTTGGATCTATGATCATTGGTAATACTCATAGATCTACTCCAAAGCTGAAGATTGACATTATGCCTAAGAAATCTGAAGAACTAAAAGTTCCTCCGAGATCGAACGCAAAGGGCATTCTTGGAGCTGGCCCGACTCATCTAAAGTTTTCTAATGCAAATGCTCATGGTCTTAAAGCTACTTTCATCTATAGAAAATACTACCACTGTGAACTTACTGACCACATTGCCAGTAAATGTCCCAATGCCACCAAAGCTGAAAAGTCAGCTAAAGTGAAGATGAATGCCTCTAAGACAAAGAAGGTCACCAAAGCTGAGAAATCTACCAAGGTGAAAAATGCCACTGAAGTTAAGAAATTAACTAAGGTGAAAGTTACCACTGACGCTGAATCTTCAGATGTTGTAAAGATTGTTGATCTGTACCACCCCGATTTTTAGGAAGGTATAATTTCAAGTTAATACAGAAATGGGCGTCTTAGAGAAAAAGAAGAGTACTTGAATCCTAGATTTTATAGTCTTGTTGGATGAAGGGTTCAATTACGAGTCCAGCGGTTCTTTCCGGAACAAAATCTGAGCTAAAACGAAGAAGTTATGACCAAAACAGTGATCGACCAAGAAAATGAAGAAAATCGGGCAGGCAGTGTTCCGCACGGATCGATCAGTGCCGGCATCCGCGCGGAGCCACTGTGTGTAATAAAACGGAAAAATCTGGCCCTAAACCCCATTTTTCACCCTGAACCTAATTCTTCTCCCCATATCTCTCCCAAATCAACCCCCAACCTCCAAATCGAACCCTAACTCATTTTTGGGGGTTTTCCTCCTAAAACCATGTGATTCTCCTTCATCTAGAAAGTTGGGAACAAGAACCACAATGCTTTCATCTTCATCTTCTTCACCAAATTTTCTAGGGTTTCACCCAACCCTTTTTCACCCAGGGCCGTGCCTGGGGGAGGGCGGGCTAGGCGCACGCCCAGGGCCCACAAGAAATAGGGGCCCAATTTTTTTTGTATATACTATATACTATATATAGTAGTAGTTAAAAAAATTAGTAAATTAAATAGACACAATTTTTTTGAAGTATCTAATAGGTCACCAAAAAGAATTTAACATTATATTGAGGGCCTAAACATGTATTAGTTAATTAAATTGGAGAATAAAATATGTAAAAGTTCATTGATCGTTCATTTTATAGTATTGCTTATTTGCTTATTGTTTCTCTAAGTTTTTTTATTCAGTATTAATATATAAAACTACTTTGTCCAACAAACCTTGCTATATTTTCCATCATTCATCTTTTACTAACTCTTTTAAGGTAGTGGGGGCATCTTTAAGGTAGATTAAAGACCCACAAAATCGTTTGATATGTCTTTAGCCTAATTCCACGATTTCGAGCGATTTTTTTAAAGTTTTTTTTTATTGATTTCTAGGGACTTTTTAGTATTTTTTTTTTATCGATTTCGAGGGACTTTTTCGGTTGATTTCAAGGGATTTTTTACTATTTTTTATCGATTTCAAGAGACTTTTTCGGTTGATTTCAAGAGAATTTTTTGGTTGGTGGGGGCACAGACGAAAAACTATTGGGAGAAACTATGATAGGAAATTAAAAAAAATGATTTTTAACCTAGAAAAAAATATTTTTTTAATGGGGGCTCTTCCCCCCACATTTTACATGCTACATCCGCCCTTGCATTTGCATGAATTCTATTTTTGTACCATAATATAGTAGATTTCTTGTTATTAACTGAGAAAACTTATACATTTTGAAATTTTTTTACCAACAAAATGAGACGATCCAACTTATATATATAAATTTCAAAACTACCCTTGTTTTTCATACAATATTGACTCATATCTCTAAAACAAGAATAAGCTCTCAAACTATTACCAACATGGACTTTAGATTCTTAGATTGATAGTTAATAAAAAGTTTGTTTTAACCCTAAATTAAATTTTAATTGGTGATGAAAACATTAACATGAAGTGACATGGAAAACCAACTTGATTTACATTGATTAACCTAATGTGTAACTTTTGAATAGTCAAAACTCTAACCCAAAATGATGTCAATCTATATATTAAAGGTATATCATATGATGTGTTCGGTGGTAGAACAAATTTACAGTGCTATGTAAAAATGATATGATAAATAATATTAATCTAGAAATAATTTTTGATTACGTCTAGGAATACTTGGAAAACGGTTTTATATGAAATATTAGTATTTTCTAAATTCGTTGTTAATCTAATAATAAAAACAACTATTGAAATTTTTATCGTACTTATCGAGGGCCCACTCTCACATGTCGCCCAGGGCCTATAGAATGTCAGGAACGGGCCTGTTTTCACCATTTTTGAAGATTGGAAGCTTGGGGCTCATCTTGGTGACCTAGATGTATCTTGGTTGGTGGATTTAAGTTATGGTTAAGGTAATCCTCTATTTTTCAGCTATGAAAGTTATGGTTTTGGTATCAGTTGAGGTTTTCATGTGTAATGTTTGGGAAACGATTTTTATATGGTTGAATATAAATATTTATGGTCGGAATGTGTTGATCTAGGTTTTGGAGGTCTTGGCTTTGAGGATTAAAGTTTCTTCAAGGAAGCTCAAGTTGGGGTAAAATCTAGATTTAGCATAAATCTAGCAAGGTGAGTTTAAGTTGATTTGTGAAAACGTTGTACATGCCAAAATGTCCATTTTAAAGTATTTATGTGTTTTACATGAAATTGTCAATTGTTGAGTTATTTGGTAACTTTTGATTATTTGACGTGTTTAGCTTATTAAAATTTTTAAAACACCCACATTTGGGATTTTTGGGCATTTTAATAAATGTGTCATAAATGAAAGTGTTTTTATGTTTTATTGCAAATATAGATATTTAGTCAAAAATGCACTTTTAGTGTTTGTCGGGTTTTATGCATCATTCATGAAATGGGATGTTTTGAAAGCACGAATGTGTGAGACCTTTGATTTTGGTCATTCCCGACCTAGGGAACATCTTAGAAATGGTAAACCTTTTTAGTTTTGGGCCGAAGGTCAAATGTGATTTGAGAGACAAAGATTTTTGGGAAAAGATGTATTTTGGTTTATGTAACCTTATTGGCTCACGTATTTTAGTCAAACGTTCATTATGCCGTTTGGGGCACGGTTTACACTCAGATGAGTCTTTGGAACATTTGTTCAGTTTTGGTAGCTCGTTAAGGAGCCTTGGACATATGGTGTACATAGTTGCATCTTATTTGAGAGTTACATGTTTTGAATGTGTTAGTTCATTCGTTTGAGTCATGTATCATTTTAGACTGTAATGCATTGGATCCATAGGCATATGAGTCAGTCAATTGGTTTAGTTGGGGACTATATCCCTGTTTTGGGACTGGAAATTATTTATGGCTAGCGGGAGCTCGAGGTATAGATCGTGGGTGGTTGAACTCGATAACCGTGTAACCTTTAGTGAAGGGCTCGAGGTATATATCGTGGGTGGTTGAACTCAATGTCCGTTTGTAATCCAGTCTGGTTACTCATCGTAGAATTTAGTGTCCGCGTTTGAAGTCTAGTGAGTGGTCCCTAAGTCATGTTTTACGGAAGCTTGCGGTGGTGCTCTGTAGAGCCGTATACGGAGCTAAGTCTTGCGGTGGTTCCCATGGTGGGCCGGATACGGTGACTTGTGGCTTTTATGGTGACATTCATCTAGAGGTCGAGTAGACACTAGGGTCATTTGGGTATCTTGCGATGGTAGCTCGACTGGGAGCCGTATACGAGGATCCATGGCCTTATGTGAATCTCGAGAACGTTGATATGTGGATTAACTTTGTGTGCTCACTGCATTCAATGGAATTCGGGTCTCCCCCGTCACCGAAAGGTGTTTGTTTTGGGTATTGAGTTTTAGTATCCATGTTTTCGGTGACGTTTTATGTGTATGGGTTTTATCCATGATTTATGTGTTCAGTGTCATGTTCCACCCGTGTTTTGGGTGTTTCGGGAAATAAAGGTTTTTCCGTGTTTTTATAAATTAGGACTTCAATTTCTATTCACGTTTTGAGTGAGTCTTGGGTTGAATTTACTTTACGAAGGAATGTTTTACATTGGGGTAATCGTCTTTAAAATGTGCACTATTGGAAAATGAGTCATCTCATATTTAATGTAAATCATTTTGGAGATTCATGATTTAAATGGCTTTCTTTCCCTTGACAATATGTATTTATTTATATTAAAAACTCTTGAACTCATTAGGCGTTAGCCTAACCTTTTTATTTGTCGGCATGTGCATCAGGTCCCGGTTGGGTATGGTACTAGCGACACTATGAAGAGAGGAGTACTAGTTGTATGCTCGAGGGTGAGTAGTTTGGTGAAGTCTTTCGCCTTGTCTTGGAAATATCAACTTGTATTTGGGCTTTAGTAACACCCGACCTCTAATCAGCTGAAGCTGAAAAGGATGATTCATTTACAAAACTTAGGGGGAGAATGTTAGAACATAAATGTTCTATTTAGAAGTTTTGTAAAGTAATCTTGTATTTTGTGTTTGGGCCTTGTACTTTGGGTTTGGGCTTAAAATGTAAACAAGAGTATTGGGGTATAAATAGGGATTGTTTGTATGTGTTTTGGAAGAAAGTAAGTCAAAATGTAGTCGTACGATTTGTTTATGTTTTCTAGAGAGAGAAAGCTTGTATCTCTCTCTAGACCTTGTGAATAAACAAACAGATTCCCTCCCAATCTCTTGTTAATCCTTTTCTCAATCAATCAAACCTTGATCACTGGAACACACAAGTGGTATCAGAGCCAAACGAAGAAATTTTTCTACGGAACGATCGAGATCATGGTTTGATTGCAGGAACAGTTCACTGTCGCACTTTCAGGGTATGTGAAGTTCGAATTTTGTTAAATTGATGTGAATTTGATCGATCTTTGATGATAAACTGATTCATAGGACATAGACGATCTACATTGAATCAATTACAAGTTGCAATTTCAATCTAGGAGGACAAATTGATCGATTTTGAGATTTTTTGTTCGAAATAAATTTGTTATTGTGTTGAGATCGAATGGTGTTACAGAGATGTTTTTAGACAAGATCATCAACTAAGAAGTTATTCAGATGTTAATTTTGAACCTGCTCACAAAATCTTATCTCAAAATTCGAAGTATTAAAGCTTAATTTGAAGATTTTTGGGAAATCAATCGCAGATCCAAAGAATTCGCATGATTTGTGAAGAATTCGCATGATTTGTGAAGAACTCGCATGAAGGAATTCGCATGATGAAAATTGTTAGTGTATAAAAAGTGTTGGAAAGTAAATAGCATTTAAATAGTTTTGTAAATTGTATTTGTAAAGGGATTAATTGTAAAGGGCTTGTGCTTAATGATGTAATTAGGTGGTAGGTAGGTTATGTTGGACTATAAATAGGAGTGTTAAGCTTGTAATTCATTTCATAATTCAATATTACAAATTGTAGTTCCTAAAGTTCTCTCTCTCTCTAGATTAGTTTTATATTTTCTCTCAATAAATAATAAAGTCCTATCCTATTCTACCTAATAAATCTCAAACATGAATGTCTAGATCTCGGACCTAACAAGTGGTATAAGAGCCGAACGATGAAAATTTTCTCGTAACGATTATCGATCTCGACATTTCGTATTTATTAGCCCGATATACAAGTAAGTTGTTCCAAAACTCAATTCCTCTTGAAGATTTGTTCTTGATGAGATTACAGATCTAGTACAATTTTTGGATTTGAATTTCGTTGAGTTTTGAGATTTTTCGAAGTCTTCGTTCGAAATTTTCGGTATTCTTCGCGTCAAATTTTTCGATCCGAATTTTTCTTGCATGAGTCTATCTAATGAGCATAGATTTGTTCGTTATCGAATTTCGAGCATTCTACAACTTTTAGATTCAAATTTCGTCGAAAAACGAGATACGAGCTTCGAAAGTTCATTCGCTGGAAAATCTAGATCTGGCCGGAATCTCGCCGGAATTTGAGGTTTGAGCTTAGATACTGTCATATCTCATTCTAGATCTGTTCTACATGTCAATCTCAAGTGTTTGATGTATTTTTGAGCAACAAATTCGAGAAATTTTGATCCGAGAACCCACCTCACCGGAAAAACGTTTTCGCCGGAAAACGCATTGTTCATCGCCGGATTTTCGAGGTTAAAGTTGTGATATTGTCAAATTTATGTTACAGATATGTTCTACAAAGTTTATCTAAGCTCTTTGATTGATTTTAAGCATAAAAATCGAGATCTATGGTCTGTTAAAACACTCCTCGCCAGAAAAACGTTTTCACCGGAAAAGTAACTGTTTTCGCCGGAAAGTTGCTGTAATTTCGGTCCAGATCTGCTTGTGATGTTATGTTGATTATTTGGCACGTGAATGGCAAAGGTTCTAGCAAGAAAATCGAAGTTTAGAGTTGTTGGATGAGTTCGCCGGAAAATCTTCTGTTTCGCCGGAGTTTGCTGCATCTCGATCCAGATATGTTTAATTCATCATATTGATCAGGTTGCAAGTCATTTGAGCATAAAATAGATGATTTTGAGCTGTTGGAAAAGAAAAAGTGAATAGTAAGTGGGTTTTATTGTGAAGAAGACAATGAATAGTGATTTAACGGGTTTTCATTAGTCCCGTTAATTTTCTAACATTTTTGGTCCAAAATCCGTTAAATTTGGCCAAAATTGTTCCTCATTCCCTACATTATAGTGTGTGACTTATTGTTCCTCCTTCGAGCATCTCGTTTATGACTCTCAAGCCGAACTCCTATTCGACTCGCGGTTAACGACGGTTTCGTTGTTAAAAACTATGGATGCACTCGGTTTGTCATGTCAAATTCACTCGTTTTATTTCTTGTGCGCTTATCGGAACGAGTTGGATTTCAACTTTTTTTGATGTTTCATCGTGCACTTAGTCGATCTTACGGTGTACATCGGATCCGGTTTTTAAAGTCGAAAACGAAGAATGAGAGCAACTTTCAAGGGGGAGCCGAGCCTACAATTGTTAATGCATGCACTAAAGTTTTTCAAGCAAATCATGGGGGAGAAGAGATTAGAGCTTGAAGATGATTTACAATTGTCAATTTTTTTTTAAATCTTGAATACAAAGGGGGAGAATGTTAGTGTATAATTGTATCCAAGATTTAAGTGTAGAAAAGTCAAAGTCTGTAAAGTCAAAGTCAAGTCAAATCTATGTAGAAGTCAAAGTTAATGTTGTTTTAGCATTGTGAGTGTTTCAAGTCTATGAGAGTTTTGCTTCATATATAAATAGTTTGTAATGTTGTGAGAGAAAAAAGGTCAATCATTGTAAGTGTAAAACTTGTGATTTGGTGAAATATACGACTATAGTTTCTCTCTCTACATACTCTCTCTCTCTAAGATCTTACATTGTCAAATCTTGATCTTGATTGAATTGCTTGATTTTGGGAATCATACATTTACATTTGGTATCAGAGCCTACCCAAATCATTCAGAGAAGGATTTCATCACTTGTTTGGATCGATTTCTTGATTTTTTTTCAAGAACACGCAGAAACGTATCCTACTGTCACTGTTTGATCGAATTGATTTTAGTTAGTTGATTTTTGGGATTAAAAATGGTTCCATAGGATTCGTGTATTGAAATAGAATAGTTCTTATTCAATTTGTTTCACGAATTAATCACTAGAACAGATTCAATTTTGGATTTTAGAAGTTTTCTTAAAAAACCATACAAACACTGTAATCTTGCGAATTGCACTGTATTTTGATGTTTTTTTAGTCATGTTTGTTGATTAGAAAGTGTTAGATATCAATTTCGATCATTGTGGTACAATTCTTGAAAGATAATTGCAGGTTTATTGGTTTTTGGATCGAATCCGTGAGCATAAGTGAAAAACGCGCAAGATCCAGACTTCACGCAACATTCATCTGAAGAACACGCACGTCACTAAACGCACAAAGCAACGAAGAACACACACGTAGTTGTCTGCGCGAAGTGGAAACGTGCACGAGCCTACTTGCGCGAAGTGATTGCAACAGTAATATGCGAGTTCTATCGGTTTGCGAGAATGCATTTTGCGCGAAGTAATATTTCGAAAAGTTTCTAAGTATAGAACGCGCAAAGGCATCAAAATACGTACGAATTAGCTTGCGAGAAGCTCAAAACGTGCACATCGTTGTCTACGCGAACCTGAAAGGCACACGTAATGTTCTGCGCGAAGTTGAAACACGCATAAGCCTGCTTGTGAGAAGTAGTGTCCACAGTGTTTTGCAAGTTTCTTTGGTCTGCGAATTTGTGCCTTAGAAAAATTTTCAAGTGTTGTTCAAGTTTGATTTTCAAGTCAAATTTTATCTGAATATTTTGGGAACGATCATTTCAAGCATACATTCAATATGTCAGAAAAAATTTTCTCTAGGGGCGCTGCCCCTCGACCCCGCAAGGGCGTTGTCCCTTGACCACACCCGCTAACCGGGTAGTGGGACCCCCCGTGCTAAGTCTGCGGAGGGGGACATATTTCTGATAGTGATCATAATTTTCTGACCTTTGACGATCATTTTGAAGTAAATATTTTTCAAACATTTTAAGATGTCTACTGTATTATCTGGGAGAGATTGTGCTATAATGTACATGTCTGAGATACCTATGATAGAAGTTGAACGAGATAAACAGAAAGATCAGAATTCAGATATTCTAAAACAGATTCAAGAGTTTAAATATAAATTGTTAAATTCTGATAAAACTTCTGATTGTACTAAATGTATTGATCATTCTAAATCTGATTTTACAGGTATCATCAAGGCAAGAGAGAAATAAATTAAAGAGAAGGAGAAAGAAATTAATATGAAAGAAGATTTGATTGTGACTATTGAGAAAGAAATCAAACTGAAAGAGAGAAAGATAACTAATCTTTAAAGCAAGCTGAAGACAACTGAAAAACATACATCATAATTTAAAGCTGAATCAGTTGATCTGCATATCAAGTTTAAAGCTTTTGAAGAAAAGATATCTGCTTTGGAGACAAAGAATGTTGATCTAATGAAAAGACTTCAAACAGATAAAGACAAATCAAATCTGGAGAAAGCTTCTACTCAAAAGCTATCTAATCATTCTAAGAAAGCTATCCAAGAGAAAAAGGATCTGGAGCTAAGATGCATTAAACTCTCCAAGCAAGTGTCAGAGTTTGAAAAGATCTTAATTACTGAAAGAGACACATTTGCAAAAGAGAGAAGTTCTTGAAGATAAAGTTACTGAATTTCCCAAACAAATTTCTGTTTTACAAGACTTAATTGAGCAAGAAAGACAAATTTTTCAGGAAAAGAAAAAGACTTTTGAATCTGAAAAGAAAAATTCTGAAAAGAGAAATGTTGGGATCTTCAAGGAAATATCTGAAAAGAACAAGAACTTGGAGAAAGATTTTGAGCAAGAACGTTTAAACTTTGAATCCGAAATATCTAAGCTCACATCCAAGATATTTGTTCTATCCTCAGACATTCAGAAAGAATAGATGGCTAAAACTGATTTGAAGAAGAAGTTTGACACACTTTCTGATGAAAGAAACATTTTATCTAAAAAGATAAAGGACTTGGAAACTATAAATGTTGAATTGTCAGATAAGATTTCAGCTGATGTGATTAGTCAATCACCTTATGACAATTCATCTGAATCAGTTTGTTCTTTTAAAACAGCTTCAAGTTCCATTCATGAAAATGTTTTCAAAAAGAACTGTGTCAAACCAAACATTGTCAAATCAAATCTGATTCGTCCATCTAATCTATTTTATGACAAGTCTGTTGATAGTCCAGCGAGCTTCTATGTCAAATCTCTTGGAAATCATTCAAAGAAAGGACAGATGGTCTGGAGAGTGAAGAGTTCTCCTAATGATGAGAAGAAGAATGACAGATCATTCAAATCCACATCAAATGCCAAGAAGAACAGTGCTCATAAAGGTAAATCTTTTGGTAATTCTGATATGTTTTATTCTACTAATCATTTGATCAGTATTGCTTAGAAGAAAATCTGTTGTTCTTACTGTGGAGAGAATGATTTTGTTCAAAAAGAATCTGCTCATAACTGGTACGGATCTTATAGAATAACTTCTCAGAAAAGTAATTTTAAAAGATTTAAATCTATTTGAGAAATAGATTCCTAAATCTAACTTACCAGGACCCAAATACCAGTAGGTACCAAAACCTGTCAAATCTATTTTGCAGGTACCACAGGTGTAGTGGGAGCAAGATGTTTGACTTCTAGATAAAACAATCTAGGATTCGTACCTCAAAGAACTGTGGCTCTTGAATAATTCAGTTCAAGACCTGCACTTCAATGTTAAAGGACTATGACTTCTAGATAAAACAGTCTAGGACTCGGTCTTTAATGTTTAAAGATAAAGATATTTTAAAAATATCCAGGGGGAGCTTATCTGACCTAAATCATTATATCATAATTTGAGGGGGAGCTAAAATGTAAGTATCTTCTGATCTAAATCTCTGATTGTTTGAAAGAAGAACAACTTTCAAGCATGAAAAATATTTTCTTAAATGTTCAAACCACTTCTGGTTCTTAAAAGATTTCATGAATTTAGAAGTGTGATTTTTAAATGTTAAAAATTATTGAGCTTTAAAGTTTAACTGACCGTGTATTTTCAAAGATCAATACTTGTGTATTATCTTATCTTTATACTGCCAAGTATTCATACACACCGGTTCAGTACTTCATATTGATTTTGTTATTACCATGTCTCATAAAGAAACAATCTTTCGATGGTAATACCCTCGCTTGTAATTCAATGTTTTTGAGCATAAATCATCATTTCAATCTTTGAGCATTCATTGTTAAATTGTTTATATTCATTCATATAAACAAACTATCAAGTTCTTTGATACCCCAACCATTTCAAGTTCATATTTCGTGATATTTGATCTGCTTGATACATTGTCAGATTCTCAAAACAATTCTCTTGATTTCATTTCATTCATTCAATTTTCTTGTTTTGAAAGATCTTCAAAGTTCAAATGCTCAAATATCATTCATATATTTGATGAGCATACATTTTGACAATGTTATCATATTTTAATCTTAACTGTTCAAACTAAATTGTTGAGCTAACACATTTTTTAGGACAAAAATACATGGGATTCAATGTGTGAGTTTAAATGACTTCCATGGATTCACGATAACCAGTGTTTCCTACCCCGGAAGTAATCTTTTGAGTGATTGAGGGGAGAGGGGTCAAATGATTGAGTATTGGTGTGTGATGAGGTAAAATAGAAACGAGAGATTGGTTAGAAGTGAGCCTAAAAGATTAAAAGGACGAGGGTGTGAGATCAGAGTAAAAGAATATCAGACCCTGCACCAAAATCTTTCTGAGTCGGGCAGCCACACTACTGTTGGTTCACATTTCTTCGTGACCTTCATTGAAATAGGCAACTAGCCCATGACAACTCTTGTATACAACCCCACCAGCTACTCATTCTTTTCTTAAAAAAGAATGTTTCACATTTTATGGGGAAGCAGAACATACTCTATTAGTTCTTCACTCGGAAGATACTGATATTGAAAAAGAAGGAAAGTTGCACCTTCGACCCTTTCTCATGCACATTGAGTCTATGTATAACTATTGTTGTGTCAATGGTTTACATAATTTTGAGCCTAAACAACAATCATTGTGCTAATTCTTTCATAACACAAGCACGAGCACACACAAAATCTGTTTTTCTGTCAGAACATTCATAGAAAATACCTTGTGTTTTTCAGTGATTGAATGGAAGTCCTGGGGAGTGAATGTCATCTCAAGCTCCTTCCATTGTACATTCGTTGTACACAGTAACTTTGTGTTACTGACAAGCATTCCTAACTGTTTCATCGTTTGATTCAGGGTTACAACTCATAATTTGTCTGAATTTGAAAAGATCCGGGTAAATACATTCATGAATTGACGGCTCATTATCAGACTAGTTGGGGGAAATGTTCATACTTTACCAAAAGAAATCATGAAGAATGTACTAAATTGATTAATTGGGGGAGAAGTTTCAAAGACCAAGCTTACTTTGAAATAAGTTTTGATGATTTTGATTCTCACAATCATCAAAAACGGGGAGAAATTCTAAAAGTTCAATTTCAAAGTCATAATTTCAAAGCCATAAAGAGTTGTCAAAGTGGAAAAGACTTGTGGAGAATTTTTGAAAGTTCAATTCAATCAAGTCTGATGAAAAGAAATTATTCAGAGATGATTCAAAGATAAATCAAGATGACTCGAGAAAGTTTATTTTCCGAAAACAGTACAGAGATTACAGAGATGAAGATACAAGTTTTGAAAGATTCCTCAAAATTCAAAGATCCTGATGTTTCATAGATCAAAGAAGTTTCAAGGTTTCAAATTTGTTGATCAAGACTTGATGACTGTTCAAAGACATTGTGAATGATTTTTCAAAAGATGAAAGATTGAAGATTGCCAGAGCTTCAATGTCTAAAGCTGTCAGAGATGAAAGTTTGAAGAATCAAGAGCTGAAGACGATTGTCAATTTTTTTTAAATCTTGAATACAAAGGGGGAGAATGTTAGTGTATAATTGTATCCAAGATTTAAGTGTAGAAAAGTCAAAGTCTGTAAAGTCAAAGTCAAGTCAAGTCTATGTAAAAGTCAAAGTTAATGTTGTTTTAGCATTGTGAGTGTTTCAAGTCTATGAGAGTTTTGCTTCATATATAAATAGTTTGTAATGTTGTGAGATAAAAAAGGTCAATCATTGTAAGTGTAATACTTGTGACTTGGTGAAATATATGACTACAGTTTCTCTCTCTACATACTCTCTCTCTAAGATCTTACATTGTCAAATCTTGATCTTGATTGAATTGCTTAATTTTGGGAATCATACATTTACAAAAATGATGAGGAATTCGCATGAAATGTATTTGAACACATATTCTTTTCTAAGTCTGGAATTCGCTTGACAGTGATGTGCGAAATGTTCAGAATTCGCATCAATACGAATTCTTTGAGGCGAACATAAATTCTAAGTACATAATTCGTATGGAGTCGTATGCGAAATGTAAGAATTCACTTGTAGAAGGATGCGAACTGCGAGGAATTCGCACATAGGCATATGCGAGAAACAGGAATTCACATACAAGCCTATGAGAATTGTGAGGATTTCGGCTAAGCCTCATGCGAATTGTGTTTTGAATGAATAGTGATATGCGAATTGAGAAGGTTATGCGAAAAGTTTTGGACTCTATGCGAAAAGTGACTGTTCTGAACCCATTTTGCTGCAGGTTTGCCCTGTTCGTGATATTTTCCGCGTAATGCATATGTGACATCATTCCTATCTTCCGTTGGTCACATATTTTGAGCAACTGATCTAAATTTTCAAGAGTGCTCATACTTGTCAATATTTTCAGATACTGGATGTTTGGATTTAGTCTCTGATTGGATTGGATTAGCAGCCTGAGAATCTACAATCATCAGTCTGGAGTACTTCTCTACGTTGTTAGACCGTTGAGTGCTCTTAATCATTCTTCTGACCTGATCAATTAGAAGTGTGAGTGACTGAAATCATTGTTCTGATGCTTTGGTTGTGATTCAGAATCTTGAGTGCTTATAATCATCCAGCTGATTCATGAAGAAAGGAGTTCTGAGTTCGTTCGTTCAGTGTTCTGAAAGCAGTTTGAAAATGAGCGTCTTTCATCAGTTGTTGAACAATTATCAGAATTATCTTTTAACCCTTGCATTGTGGTGTTTGCTACAAGATGCTTCCTCCTGCAAGCTGATAAGAATAAGTTCTTAAGCTGAATTCTTATTCAACTCGTGGTTCAAAAACAAATCCGGTGTTATAAACTGAAGATGCACTTTGGTTGTCATGCCATAATTCACGCATTTCTTTCTTGTGGGCATAACGAATGTGTTGGATATACAAGAGTTAAAAGTTGTCTTTATGTGCACTCAGTCGAGGTTATTGTCTACATCAGATCTGGTATTGAAGTTGAAATTTCAAGGATAAGAGCTACTTTCAAAGGGGAGTCAGAGATGCTTTGATGTTTAAGCAACACTAAGTTTTTTTAAAGAAATTAAGCGGGAGAAGAGCTGAAGCTGAAAAGGATGATTCCTTTACAAAACTTAGGGGGAGAATGTTAGAACATAAATGTTCTATTTAGAATTTTTGTAAAGTAATATTGTATTTTGTGTTTGGGCCTTGTACTTTGGGTTTGGGCTTAAAATGTAAACAAGAGTATTGGGGTATAAATAGGGATTGTTTGTATGTGTTTTGTAAGAAGGTAAGTCAAAATGTAGCCGTACGGTTTGTTTGTGTTTTCTAGAGAGAGAAAGCTTGTAACTCTCTCTAGACCTTGTGAATAAACAAACAGATTCCCTCCCAATCTCTTGTTAATCCTTTTCGCAATCAATCAAACCTTGATCACTGGAACACATAGTGTAAGACTTTATTTACCTTTGTTGATGGTTATACCTAGTTTAATATTTCAAGTATGAACTTGTTGTAAGTGATGTTATCTATTTTTGAGGCATTATTGAAAATTTTAATTTAGTTGCTCCTTCCAGATTTGAGGGTGTTACAAGTTGGTATCAGAGCTTAAATTTGAGAGAATTAGGTGTTGATTTGGAACGCCTAGACTCAAGCTAGTATTCTTTTAAGTGATTGAGAGAGAGAATTTCACTAATAGGCACTTTAAGATAAGATGTTTTAAGACTAATTGAGCCACTAGGAATAGGAATCACGTCGAGAGTAGCAAGGATGATCATGTACATTACGTTTATAATTGCACCTGGCTAGTGTTATGGTGAACCTACGAGTTACATGTGTATACTTGAACTACTGGGATGTGACGACCGTTGGGGTAGTGAAGGAGTTTCTAAGTGTGTAACCATTGGCAGAAGTTGATGACTTTAACATTCGTCACTTGGGGTGTCAATAAGCATGAGAATTGTATTAAGTGAACCATTTTGAGTCGGGATGATTGGTTGGATTAGAACCATAGGCTTGTGGAACCGACATTATTGAAAGAGAAGTTGTAAGGTGAACCTATGAAATCCTTGATTATTGTCTTAAGATGTTTGAGCATCGGGATAACGATAGTGCGACTAAGAAATTGGGGAGCGTGGTTTTGAGATGTTGAGTGCCGATCAACTTCACAAACATAATCTATTTCTAAAATAAATTGCATCAATTATTTCTCATGTTTTCAAATCATCATGTGGATCATATTACAAATCTTGGATCAATGTTTTAGCACACACAAGGTTTTAAACCATGATTTTGAGCATGGACAAAATTGTTTTATGGCATGAGGTTGCAAACTTTGTTGAGGATTTTCTTTATTCTCATTGTTGTCCAACGTTATTTCGGGTTTTGCGATGTGCGTATTTTGATGTTGTTTAGGATATTGGACAAAAAAAAGGTTTAATGGCGGGGACCCATGGCCCCGTGGCCCACTTTTGTGGACCCTCCACATATGTTAAGGTTTTGGACAAAGTGTTATCTTCCATTATTTTGGTGTTTGAGTTTTATTGATAATTTTAATCCATGCGATTTTGTGGATTTAATGTGGTGATTTTAATGGCAACCAGTGGTATTGTTTTCTTTGAGCTTTGTGTGAGTTGTTTGGTTGCATTTAGTATGCATACATGTTATTTGGAACCTCCGTCATAGTGTTTTAACTAACGTTTTAGAACGATGAGAGCATATCATTATTTGGCTTTGAACTTGAAACCGACATAGACTATTTCATGTTTTTAACCAGAGCGCGTACACATATCACTTTACTAGTCTTGTGAAACAACCCGTCTCATGCAAGTTTTGTTGTGGGATCTTATTCCGAGCCGTGTTGAGGGCTAAAAGAGAGAAAACTTTGATAGTTTGATATCATGAAAATTCTGTTTTGGGTTTTACAAGCATTTTATCGGTACGGCCTAAAGTTTGGAATCAAACTATATTATTCTTACGTTTGATCAAATCGCATGCATCTGTCTTTTACTAAGTTTTTGGGAATAAACTGATGTATGCGAGTCACGTTGGGAAATTTTATTATATGACATTATATGATTAATGCGAAAATTTCTAGAATTTGATTTCATGAATTTCCACTTCTGTAGTTTTGTACAAACGCCTTGTTATACACTGTTTTAGTACATAAAACTATTTTTCATTCATGGAGTAAATTTATGCATGTTAGGACCATAGTAGTCCATTCGAAAAACTTGTTGTATATCCTTGTTCGTCGTCATTATTAGCTTGAATAATAATCAGATAGTTTTCGAAATGATTTTATATATGTGACCTTGGTGACCACTTTGTACACCTACCGAGTAAACGGTAGTAGATTTTATTCGTATGACTAATCGTTATAAATCTTTTACATTTAGAGGTTTTATAAAAGTTAAATTGGCATAGTAGTTTGAAAAACCTTGAACTCATTAGAGCTATAGATGTAAGCCCCCTTGTGATAGAGGTCGTGATTAAGGACTGAAGGAATCCTCAGAGTTTGAAGTGTCGGAGGACCTGACTTATGGTCAGTTTTGAACTTTGGATCTCAGCTTTGTGAACTGGTTCACGCATGGATAATTGGAATATTAGATTTATGCATTCTTTCGGGTATTCAAGTGGTGATCCTTCTGCTTTGGTAAAACCAGAGGTTAAAGCATTGGTGGTTGCTTGCCTATGGTCGGTTATGAATTGATGGGTTGACTTTCAACATCATGTATAGGTCGGATGTGTGCCATCCAGAAGAGTTTTCAGGAATAAGGAAAATATGGTGATTCGTTTGTTTGAGTTTTAGTGCCATGATAGGTGTCAACATTAATTCTTCAATGCAAGTCTGGAATGAAATATGTGGTGGTATACCCACGTTTGCAGCATAGTTGTTTTGAGAATAGGTGTCGACCCTCGATTCGGAGGACAGTGACCGTTGAGGTGCTTCAGTGCACTCTCGTTGAAATTAGGTATGTCTGCAAGTTAAGTGGCAACCATAAGGATATTAGATGCTAGCAACTAGGGACCGATCATTGGTAATTCTGTAATCAACAAGGTTTTGTTGGTTCGTCAATCGATGCTTGAATGCACTATGGGATTTGAGTAACCGTGGAGTTGGGGTAATCCTTTTTCTACTGATGCTGTGCCGTGTCAGTTGAGGAACGGATCGAATGTTGTGATTGGATCGAACCTAACTAGTGTTAGGAAATGTCGTCAAGGGAGGGACGATGAATCTTTTATAGTATGGATTATTAGTGAATTGGGTTAGAATGTCGAGGTAAACCTTAAGTAGAAATCGACTATTGAGGAGACCTTGATGTGTCGGAATTAGAAGTATCTAAGGGAAAAGTTTGCTTTGGGGTATTCTTGGTGGAACTACTCTTGAGGAGATATGTGCAACCTAAGGTTGGGAGACAACCGAGATCTTAAGGATAAGAAAGTGATTTGATAAGGACTCGGTGTTCACCCCGTCATCGGTAAGATACGCCGACCTGAGATTAAGTTTGTGCGGCTCGTTCTGAGAAATACAGTGCCAACCTCTACAGGGATGTAATCGGATTTGTATATGAGGCAAGGTATTGTGAAAGTATCCCTGTTGGTTGGAGAGCCAATTTATCTCGCTAAATGCGATGTTGGGTGTTTGGTTGGGGTTAGATTTCGAGGAAGAAATCTCTTTTAAGGTTGGGAGGATTGTAATACCCCGATTTTTAGGAAGGTATAATTTCAAGTTAATACATAAATGGGTGTCTTAGAGAAAAATAAGAATTAGTATTATGGACTTGAATCCTATATTTTATAGTCTTGTTGGATGAAGGGTTCAATTACGAGTCCAACGGTTCTTTCTGGAGCAAAATCGGAGTTAAAACGAAGAAGTTATGACCAAAACAGTGATCGGGCAAGAAAATGAAGAAAATCGGGCAGGCAGTGTTCCGCGCGGTTCGATCAGCGCCAACATCCGCGCGGAGCCACTGTGTGCAATAAAACGAGAAAATCCGGTCCCAAACCCCATATTTCACCCTAAACCTAATTCTTCTCCCCATTTCTCCCCCAAATCAACCCTAACCTCCAAATCGAACCGTAACTCATTTTTGGGGGTTTTCCTCCTAAAACCATGTGATTCTCCTTCATCTATCAAGTTGGGAACAAGAACCACAATGCTTTCATCTTCATCTTCTTCACCAAATTTTCTAGGGTTTCACCCAACCCTTTTTCACCATTTTTGAAGATTGAAAGCTTGGGGCTCATCTTGGTGACATAGAGGTATCTTGGTTGGTGGATTCAAATTATGGTTAAGGTAATCCTCTATTTTTCAGCTATGGAAGTTAGGGTTTTGGTATCAGTTGAGGTTTTCATGTGTAATGTTTGGGAAGCGATTTTTATATGGTTGAATATAAATATTTATGGTCGGAATGTGTGGATCTAGGTTTTGGAGGTCTTGGCTTTGAGGATTCAAGTTTCATCAAGGAAGCTCAAGTTTGGGTAAAATCTAGATTTTGCCTAAATCTAGCAAGGTGAGTTCAAGTTGATTTGTGAAAACATTGTACATGACAAAATGTCCATTTTAAAGTATTTATGTGTTTTACATGAAATTGTCAACTGTTGAGTTATTTGGTAACTTTTGATTATTTGATGTTTTTAGCTTATTAAAATTTGTAAAACACCCACATTTGGGATTTTTGGGCATTTTAATAAATGTGTCATAAATATATGTGTTTTGATGATTTATTGCAAAAATAGATATTTAGTCAAAAATGCACTTTTAGTGTTTGTCGGGTTTTATGCATCATTCATGAAATGGGATGTTTTGAAAGCACGAATGTGTGAGTCCTTTGATTTTGGTTATTCCCGACCTGGGGAACATCTTAGAAATGGTAAACCTTTTTAGTTTTGTGTCGAAGGTCAAATGTGATTTGAGAGACAAAGATTTTTGGGAAAAGATGTATTTTGGTTTATGTAACCTTATTGGCCAACGTATTTTAGTCAAACGTTCATTATGCCGTTTGGGGCACAGTTTACACTCAGATAAGTCTTTGGACCATTTGTTCAGTTTTGGTAGCTCGTTAAGGAGCCTTGGACATATGGTGTACATAGTTGCATCTTATTTGAGAGTTACATGTTTTGAATGTGTTAGTTCATTCGTTTGTGTCATGTAACATTTTAGACTGTAATGCATTGGATCCATAGGCATATAAGTCAGTCAATTGGTTTAGTTGGGGACTATATCCCTGTTTTGGGACTGGAAATTATTTATGGCTAGCGGGAGCTCAAGGTATAGATCGTGGGTGGTTGAACTCGATAACCGTGTAACCTTTAGTGAAGGGCTCGAGGTATATATCAAGGGTGGTTGAACTCGATGTCCGTTTGTAATCCAGTCTGGCTACTCATCGTGGAATTTAGTGTCCGCGTTTGAAATCTAGTGAGTGGTCCCTAATTCATGTTTTATGGAAGCTTGCGGTGGTGCTCTACAGAGCCGTATACGGAGCTAAGTCTTGCGGTGGTGCCCATGGTGAGCCGAATACGGAGACTTGTGGCTTTTGTGGTGACACTCATCTAGAGGTCGAGTAGACACTAGGGTCATTTAGGTATCTTGCGGTGGTAGCTCGGTTGGAGCCGTATATATGGATCCATCGCCTTATGTGTATCTCGAGAACGTTGATATGTGGCTTAACTTTGTGTGCTCGCCGCATTTAATGGAATTCAGGTCTCCCCCATCACCGAAAGATGTTGTTTTGGGTATTGAGTTTTAGTATCCATGTTTTCGGTGACGTTTTATGTGTATAGGTTTTATCCATGATTTATGTGTTTAGTATCATGTTCCACCCGTGTTTTGGGTGTTTCGGGAATTAAGGTTTATCCGTGTTTTTATAAATTGGGACTTCAATTTCTATTCACGTTTTGAGTGAGTTTTGGGTTGAATTTACTTTACGAAGGAACGTTTTACGTTGGGGTAATCATCTTTAAAATGTGCACTATTGAAAAATGAGTCGTCTCATATTTAAAGTAAATCATTTTGGAGATTCATGATTTAAATTGTTAGATATGGATTGTATTCAAGATTAAAATAGAGGGTCTATTGTGTAATTGTTGTATAGTTTGAGGGTTTGTGTTTTAAAATCAACTTTAGTTGACTTAGTATAAATAGTTGTTTCCTTTGTAATCTTGAAGTCACACACACTAATTCAGAGAGAACACAGAGAATTCGTATACATCAAGTGACATATTTGACACCATAGACTTGTGATTTCATTGTAATCTTGTGACTTGATCAATAAAGATTGTTTGATAATTCTGTGTGTTGATTAATTGCTAGTATACTGGGATCACATAAATGGCTTTCTTTCCCTTGACAATATGTATTTATTTATATTGAAAACTCTTGAACTCACTAGGCGTTAGCCTAACTTTTTTATTTGTCGGCATATGCATCAGGTCCCGATTAGGGGTATGGTACTAGCGACATTATGAAGAGAGGAGTACTAGTTGTATGCTCGAGGGTGAGTAGTTTGGTGAAGTCTTTCACCTTGTATTGGGAATAGCAACTTGTATTTGGATTTTAGTAACACCCGACCTCTAATCAGTCTTTGTGTAAGACTTTATTACCTTTGTTGATGGTTAGACCTAGTTTAATATTTCAAGTATGAACTTGTTGTAAGTGATCTTATCTATTTTTGAGGCATTATTGAAAATTTTAATTTAGTTGCTATTTCCATATTTGAGGGTGTTACATGAACCTTCCATCTCCACTAACTCCTCTGGACCCATTAAAAAGTGGGTACCAATCAAAAATTTGATCTTCCTTATGTTTGCAGGTCTCAAAGGGTATCTGGTGTCTAGATAGTGGATGCTCTCGACATATGACTGACCAAAAGGACCTGCTCACTGAATACAAGGAAGAGAAGGGATCAGTGACCTTTGGTGGAAATGGGAAATGCTATACCAGAGGGTTTGATGTACTCAGCAATGGTACAACCACCTTCCAAAGAGCCGCTTACGTAGATTGACTAAATCATAATCTCCTCAGCATCAATCAGCTATGTGATAAAGACTTTAAAGTATGCTTACTAAGAAAGCATGTTCAGTGTTGGACAAAGATGGAAAAGCTCTCAGCGGTTATCATTTGGAAAATGTTTACGTTATAAACATGGACTCAACAACCACTGAAAGTATCTGTTTTCTGTCCAAAGCCTCATCAGATGTCAACTGGCTACGACATAAGAGGCTCTCTCATCTCAACTTCAAGACGCTGAACACTCTATCCTCTAAAGAACTAGTTTCCGGTCTACCTCAACATTGTATGCCAAGGAATCTCTTTGCTCAGCTTGTGAAAAGGGAAAGCAAACTAAAGTTAGTTTTAAATCAAAGCAAGTATCATCAGTGACAAGTCCTCTTCAACTCTTGCATATAGATTTACACTACAAAAATCCTCCCTATCAGTGACGGAAAATTTCGTTGCTAATCCGTCACTGAAAGTAAATTCCGTCGCTAATCCGTCACAGAAAGTCCGTCGGTAAAAAGGTGGTGGGTGATACTATCAGTGACGGATATCAACGATGGATTAGCGACGGTCAAGATTAGCGACAAATTAAAGACAGATCGGCTACAATCTTGTTTAGTGACAGATCAGCGACGAACTTTTTTAGCGACGTATCTGTTTTTGTGATAGACTAGCGACAAATTTTTTTTTGTGACGGATTAGCGACGGACTTTTAGCAACGGATTTCCGTCACTAATTTGTCACTAATTTTTACTAATTAAATTTTTTTTAGAAATAAATAGATTTTTATTAATTTTCTAGTTTATTATATCATATATATATATATATACACTAGTTGTGTACCCGCACAATGAGGCGGGAGCCATGAACGTAAAGGATATTGAAGTTCGGTGGTTTTGTTAGATCTGCTTATCATATGCTCCTGATCATACCACAATAACACCATAAGACACTTTGAATATCAACCACTATTCAAAGTTTACTGAATACAACCAAGGAAATGCAATGCGTTTCTCAACTTATCGTACGATGAAGGAAAAAATAAACATTGAATGAATACATTGAAGAAATAAATACATTATATAACTTATGAAATCAACATGGTATATTACATGTATGGTGAATTGAAACTAAATGCATTTGCATGTACATGAATTCAACCCACTAAGATATTCACTATGTATAACAAAAGGTCGGGTCTTTTTTAGTAAGTGCAATGTGTCGGGATAAAGCACATACTGAGATGTAGCAACATAGCTTTTGATTCTACAATTGATGAATTGCGATGTTTGGCCAAGGTGGCTCCAAATGTAGTAACCTACAAAAGTTCTCGGTGGTTCTGAAGTACAACAATATCTCTACTATAAGAAGAAAAAAATGGTACTTGATAGAAGAAATGAACTATATATCCTCCTAATTATCAATTATTATAGCATTTTTCTTACAAAGTTTGGGCCAAGTTGGTGAAATAGTGATGACACCACGGTAGCAGTTCATCTGTTATGTACATACATTTGCTGTAAAATGTGGATTTATTTGCTTTATCCAGATCTAACTATTTCTTCCAAGTTACAAAAGATGTGAAAAACAACATAAAAAAAGTAGCCAAATCTGTTTTATTCATCTTCGTATTGTGTTACAAATGCACAAATTATACTCAACTTAATATATATATATATATATATGTATATACATATACAGTGGAAGGCCTATCGAACTCAATGGAGATAATGTATTTTATACCTAATTGTTTGGTAGTGAAAAGCTATGGAATCGGAATGAGGTTTCACCTGTTGTGTCTCTATCTTGTTTGAACTCTGATCCAATGCGGTGGGAGCCATGAACGTAAAGGATTTTGAAGTTTCGGTGGTTTTGTTATATCTGCTTATCATATGCTCCTAATCATACCACAATAACACCATAAGACACTTTGAATATCAACCACTATTCAAAGTTTACTGAATACAACCATGGAAATGCAATGCGTTCCTCAACTTATCGTACGATGAAGGAAAAAATAAACATTAAATGAATACATTGAAGAAAGAAATACATTATATAACTTATGAAATCAACATGGTATATTACATGTATGGTGAATTTAAACTAAATGCATTTGCATGTACATGAATTCAACCCACTAAGATATTCACTATGTATAACAAAAGGTCGGGTCTTTTTTAGTAAGTGCAATGTGTAGGGATAAAGCACATACTGAGATGTAGCAACATAGCTTTTGATTCTACAATTGATGAATTGCGATGTTTGGCCAAGGTGGCTCCAAATATAGTAACCTACAAAAGTTCTCGGTGGTTCTGAAGTACAACAATATCTCTACTATAAGAAGAAGAAAAATGGTACTTGATAGAAGAAATGAACTATATATCCTCCTAATTCTCAATTATTATAGCCTTTTTTCTTACAAAGTTTGGGACAAGTTGGTGAAATAGTGATGACACCACGGTAGCAGTTCATCTGTTATGTATATACATTTCCTGTAAAATGTGGATTAATTTGCTTTATCCAGATCTAACTATTTCTTCCAAGTTACAAAAGATGTGAAAAACAACATAAAAAAAAGTAGCCAAATCTGTTTTATTCATCTTCGTATTGTGTTACAAATGCACAAATTATACTCAACTTAATATATATATATATATATATATATATATATATATACAGTGGAAGGCCTATCGAACTCAATGGAGATAATGTATTTTATACCTAATTGTTTGGTAGTGAAAAGCTATGGAATCGGAATGAGGTTTCACCTGCTGTGTCTCTATCTTGTCTGAACTCTGATCCACTGGATGGTTGAAAGATTTTTGAGATCATCTAGTAGACCCACACAATGTCCACCCTGTCACCAAACTCCCCTACCAGATTTTTACCCGCTATTAGTTCAAGAAGTATGACTCCAAAACTTTATACATCACACTTTTCCTCCACTTTCAGTGTGTATGCATATCCTGTGTCATAAACAACGTTATTTAGAAGTTTTTGAGGAATGTACAACTGTTGATGTATAATCTACTTGACCTTATGCATAAAGTGCAACTATTGATGCACAATCTAAATAATGGGTATAGAAGAAACACTATGGTTTGAGATTACTTTGGTCCAAATATAATCGATTTCAACCTACACTCCGTAAAATAGTTGACGACTTCAAGCATTATTTCGTTTCGGCTATAGAAGAAACACTACGGTTTGCCGAGTGAAGCTAAGAATTTTTTCACATATTTAAATTTTTACATGGTAAAACAATATATTGAAAACTAAACTAAATATTAAGTATCTTGTAATGAGAAACCAACAAACACATTTAACTGATGGGAGGTATCGTCACTTAGAAGGCAGCAAATAGGGATCAAAAAGTAGAAAACAAGGATAAAAAAGTTCTACATGTATTCGTATCAAGTTGCAAAAAAGAAAATAAAACAAAATCAAGGTTGCAATTCAATTGGATTAATATCCGTCAAAAAGATTACGCGGTTTACAGTTAAATAAACAACAATATCATGTCAAAATACCATTATAAAGTAGAAGTGTCTAAAATCACCAGAAAACCCCCAATGTGTCTTTGAAATTCCCCATGAGATCATGAATCACTTAACTAGTTTCAAATTCGTGGATAAAAAACATAACAACATAATATTTTCATACGTCAAATTCCCATTTCTATCGTAAGTAAAGTAAACAAAGTTGGACATGATGCTCACTGACTTGTAGAGGGAGACATCCGTTTCTACAAGATCTTCCAAGAGACGAATGAGAGACGAAAGGAAGAGCAAAAATTGGGCGCTGTCATGGAAAGAGAGACGAACGAAGTGTGAGGATTTCAAGCATCTGCCATGGTGGATTTGACGGTGGCGGAGATGATTTCCGATAAGGAGGTGAAGGTAAGATCTGGTAGGATTTACGTGGAGAGATTGAGGTGGAGAGAATGAGACGTTGAACAATTTGGGGGAAGAAGTAGACGAGGATTCGTCAATCTCTTGGACACCAACCTCCCTTTGAATCAACCTCCAACGAAGAAGTAGACGAGGACGACCGATCTTCACTCTTGACACAACCACCAAACAACATAATCGAAGGATCTTTTCCATCCGATCTTCACTCTTTGTTAGAACATAAATATGTTATATTTTAGAAGTTTAGTAAAGTAATCCATGTATTTTGTATTGGGCCTTGTTCTTGGGTTTGGGCTTAATGTGTACAAGGGTGTTGGGCATATAAATAGAGTTTGTTTAGTTAGTTTAGTTTGTAACTTTCATTTTAGCAATGTAAATCATACGAATTCTCGTGTACTCTGTAGTTTAGATTTCTGTCTTTAATAAAACAACTATAGATTCATCCCAATTATCCTTGTTAATCTTTATCATTCAATCAATCTTTGATCTCAATGGACCTAACAAGTGGTATCAGAGCCTAACGAAGAATCATTCTTTGGACGATCGAGATCAAATTTATTGAAGGAACAGTCATCGTGAAGAAATTTCGAATTATGGAAATTGATGTTAATTTGAATAATCTTTGATGATAAATTGATTCTGTGGTTATAGTCGAATAATTTGGAATCAGTTACACTGTTTAATTTCATCAATTTGAGCGAATTGGATCATTTTTTGAGTATTTTTGTTCGAAGCATTTCAGTCACTGTGGTTGAGATCGATTGGGCTTTAGAGAATTCTTATCTGTCAGGATCGAATTCTTAACAAGAATTAATACTCAGAAACTAATATCAAAGAAGTTGCGGAAAAACACTTTGATATTTAATAAAACAGTAATCAAACACAGTATATAATGATCAAACAGTAAACTTGTATTGAATGCTTAAAGCTACAAGGTTACACACTCAACCTCAATATTGATGAACAGGCTCACCAATACGAATTCTACTTCTCTAGAATTAGGATCTATGCCTTGAGGTTGATTTCTCTCTCGAAAAAAAACAATTATCAAAAGTCCTTATTATATATTCTAAACATTCTATACATATACTAATAAAAAGATAATTACAAAGAATAAACAAATCTTCAGTATATCTTCCATGTATATCTTCTAAGTATATCTTCAGTATATCCAGCTGTATTACTTTCCATCCGGATCTCTTTAGCAGCACTAATAATGCTCAGCAGCATTAACTTCATATAGCAGCATTAACTGCAAGCAGTACTAACCACTAGCAGTACTAACTAGCTAAGCAGTACTAACTTTGTTCAAGCAGTACTAACTTTGACTAGCAGTGTTAATTAACACTAGCAGTAGTAACACTCAGCAGTATTAATCTTCAACTTGTTCTGGCAGTAGTAACTACATTTGTACTAGCAGTAGTAACTACACTTAGTAAAATCTTCAGTTCCCAACAGAGACGTTTTTGGACGAGATCATCAACAACAAGTGTGCTCCAATGTTGTTTTCGAACCTGCTTACAAAGTTTCAACTCAAAATTCGAAATATTGAGGTTGAATTCGAAGAAAATATGGAAAAACATTCGAGATCCACAGAATTCGCATGATCAATGAAGAACTCGCATAGAAGAATTCGCATAATGAAATTTTTGAAGGAATTCGCATGAAAGAATTCTCACGGTGAAGGACTTTGAAGATGAAATTTTTGGAGTATAGAATTCGCATACTAGAGAGTTGCGAAAAGTGCAGAATTCGCATGCTAGTCTTATGCGAAATGTTAGATACGAATTCTATGAGGTCAAAGAAAATTCTAAGTTTAGAATTCGCATGAAGAGTTATGCGACAAGTAAAGATTTCGCATGTTAGAGTGATGCGAATAGAAAGAATTCGCATGTGAGAGATATGCGAGAAGTGAGGATTTCGCAAATAGGCGTGTGCGAAAAGCTAGCATTCGCACGCAAGCCTATGCGAATTTTGAGGTGTTCGGCTAAGCCTCATGCGAATTGTGCCTTCATGAATAGTCATCTGCGAATTGCTAGAGTTATGCAAAAAGTTTTGTGATTTTTGAGAAAAATGATTGTTCTGAACCCAGTTTGATACAAGTTTGCCCTGTTCCCGAGCTTTTTACGCGTAATGCATATGTGACATCACTCTTATCATATGTTGGTCACATATCCTTAGCAACTGATCTAATTTTCACGAGTGCTCATGTATGTCAAGATTTTTAGACACTGGATTTGAGGATTTAGTCTCTGATTGGATTGACTTAGCTGCCTGAGTATCTGCAATCATCATTCTGGAGAGCTTCTTTTGTTGTTAGATCGTTGAGTGCTCTTTATCATTCTTCTGACCTGATCAAGCAGTAGTGTGAGCGACTGCAATCATTGTTCTGATGCTTGAATTGTGATTCAGAATCCTGAGTGCTTATAATCATCCAGCTGATTCGTGAAGAAAGGTGTTCTGAGTTTAATTGTTCAGTATTATGGAAAGCAGCTAGAAAATGAGCGTCTTTCATCAGTTGTTGAACAGTAATCGCCTTCTAACCCTTGCCTTCTAGTGTTGCTACCAGATGCTACCTCCTGTAAGCTGATCAGATTAAGTTCTTAAGCTGAATTCTTATTTCAACTCGAGGTTCAAAGACAGATCAGATGTTATACACCGAAGATGCACTTGGTTGTCATTCCATAATTCAACACATATCATTCTTGTGGGCGTAAGGAATGTGTTGGATTTACAAGAGTCAAAAGTTGTCTTTATGTGCACTCAGTCGAGGTTATGGTCTACATCAGATCTGATATTAAAGTTGAAAACTTCAAGGATAAGAGCTACTTTCAAGGGGAAGCTAGAGGAGCTTTGAAGTTTATGCAACGCTAAGTTTTATAAAGAAATCAAGGGGGAGAGGAGCTGAAGCTGAGCTGAAAAGAGGATGATTACTTTACAAAACTTAGGGGGAGAATGCTAGAACATAAATATGTTCTATTTTAGAAGTTTAGTAAAGTAATCCATATATTTTGTATTGGGCCTTGTACTTGGGTTTGGGCTTAATGTGTACAAGGGTGTTGGGCATATAAATAGAGTTTGTTTAGTTAGTTTAGTTTGTAACTTTCATTTTAGCAATGTAGATCATACGAATTCTCGTGTACTCTGTAGTTTAGATTTCTGTCTTTAATAAAACAACTACAGATTCATCCCAATTATCCTTGTTAATCTTTATAATTCAATCAATCTTTGATCTCAATGGACCTAACACTCTTGATGCATATATGGATAAAAGGAACAGATCTATTAAGAAGAGAGGGAAAGGGATGTGCGGTTGTTTGTTGAATTTGATTAGGGTTTATTTGGGATAAGTGTTTGATAAAAAGAGAGGGAAAGGAAAACCAGAGGAGGGAAATGTGAAAAGTATAGAGGGAAAAAAATCAAAAGTAAAAGAATTGTTCTTTTTTTTATATTATCTAGTTAGGCTTAGACCTTTTTTTTACGATACTAACTTTTAAATATTAAATATATCACTTTACATAAAAATAATAAACTTTAAAAGATAAATATATTATTTTAAATAATAAATAATAACTATTAAATTTATTAAAGTTTTAACTTAATATATTTACGTGTCCATAAAATTAGTATACTCACGTGTATACACACACACACACACACACACACATATATATATATATATATATATTTGTGTATACAATTGTAAATGTATTAATTATGTTTAAATAAAATAAAACTGCATGTGTGTAGACTTTTGTATGTATGTATTGGACATTCGTGGGCCTTAGTGGTACTTAATGAACTTGATTGGCCCTTTATGGGTTTTAACGACTCTTTATGAACTCTAATAGGTCGTATTAGACTCGGTTGTTGTTATTGAACTCTATTGGGCTTTCATGTGTTTCAATGGCTGTTAATGAACTATATTATACCTTGATCAGCTTCGATGACACTTAATGAACTATAATGGTCTTGGTGGATCATATTTGGCTTATTGACTCTTTATGAAACCCTTTAATGCCTAATGAAACCTTTTAAAGCCTAATGGACCTATTTAAAGCTCGATTGATCCATTCAAGTTGAACAAACCCTTTAAAGCCCAATAGAACCCTTTAAAACCCGATAGATCCATTAAGGCCCAATGAAACCCTTTAAAGCTCGATAGATCCATTAAGACCCAATGAAACCCTTTAAAGCTCAATAGAACCCTTTAAAGCCCGACAGATCCATTAAGGCCCAATAAAACCCTTTAAAGCCCGATAGATCCATTAATGCCCAATGAAATCCTTTAAAGCCTGATAGATCCATTAATGCCCAATGAAACCCTTTAAAGCCCAATAGAACCCTTTAAAGCCCGACAGATCCATTAAGGCCCAATGAACCCTTTAAAGCCCAATAGAACCCTTTAAAGGCCGACAGATCCATTAAGGCCCAATGCAACCCTTTAATGCCTAATGAAACCCTTTAAATCCCAATATACCATTTAATGCCCGATAGATCCATTAAGGCCCAATTAAACCCTTTAAATCCTAATAGAACACTTTAAAGCCTGATAGATCCATTAACGCTTAATGAAACCCTTTAAAACCCGATAGATCCATTAAGACCTAATGAAACCCTTTAATAGAACCCTAAGGCCTAATAGAACCCTTTAAAGCCCAATATAACCGATTCAAGTCAAATATGACCATTTATGACTTATTACATGTTTGTATGCAAGTGTGTACTACATATATGCATGTGATGTCTATTAGGGTTGATAAGACTACTAAGACCCACTATAGGTCAATAAAACCCATTGAGATCCATTAAAGCTCAATAAAACCGAATAAAGCCCTATAGATCCATTAAAGCCCAGTGAAACCCTTTAAAGCCAAATAAAACCCATTAAGATCCATTATAGTCCAATAAGACACTTTATGACTTATTAAGGTACAATAACAACACACACATGCACTATCTATACATTAACATATACACATGCATATATACATATATGCATCATAGGTTATTACCAAACAATACACTTTATCTATACCTTCATATCAACATACATACATATATACAACAATATACATATATCCATCGCAATTTAGCAAACAACACATGTATAAATAACACATATAACACATACGTGCGGTTACATATAACACATACACATACATATAACACATAAACATGAAAAACAAAATAAAATAAAAAATTCTGTCACTAATCCGTCACTAATTAGCGATGGATTAGTGACGGAATCGTGAAACCCGTCGCTAATTAGTGACGAACATGTGGATTTTCATTTTTATTTATTTTTTAAATGAAAATCCACGTGTCTGTCGCTAATCCGTCACTAATTAGCGACGGATTAGTGACAGAACTCATTAATTTCTATTTGAAAAATAAATAAAAAAGAAAATCCACGTGTTCGTCACTAATCCGTCGCTAATTAGTGACGGATTAGCGACGAACATGTGGATTTTCTTTTTTATTTGGTTTTTAAATAGATTTCGTCGCTAATCCGTCACTAATTAGTGACAGAAGTTTCCGTCACTAATTAGTGACAGAAGTTTCCGTCACTAATACCCCTTTTTCCAGCTGTCAATATACAATCCATAGCTGAAAAGAAATATATTCTTGTCATGGTAGATGAATACTCTCGCTATACCTGGGTCATGTGTCTCTGTTCAAAGAGTGACACCCCAGATGAAATCATCTATTTTGTCAGAAAGATGGAAGTACTAAAATAACATGACAGTTCGCTCAATAAGGAGTGATCATGGAACTGAATTCAAAAGCAGTTCTATGGATAACTTCTTTGAGAATAAGGGAATTTCTCATAATTTCTCAATTGTGAGAACTCCTCAGCAAAATGGAGTCGCTGAAAGAAGAAACAGAACGATCATCGAAGCTGCTCGATCAATGTTCAACGATTCTCATCTTCCAACTCAATTCTGGGCAGAAGCTGTCAATATGGCTTGTTTTACTCAAAACAGGTCACTGATTGTCAAAAGATTCAACAAGACTTCCTATGAACTTTTCTATGGGAGAAAGCCCTCTATCAACTTTCTTTACATATTTGGTTGTCAATGCTTCATTTTAAACAACAGAGATGCCCTTGGAAAGTTTGATCCAAAGGCTGATGATGGAATATTTCTCAGATACTCCTCAGTATCTAAGGCCTACAGAGTCTTCAACAAAAGAAGACAAACAGTAGAAGAAACCATTTATGTCACATTTTTTTAGGATCAAACGCTTACCACTACGCCAAAAGCAATTACTGATGGAGAAGGCGCAACTTTATTTCCTTATAGCGTAGCAGCCAGCGCCACGTTTCGTTTTAGGAAGATGTTGGTGAATGACCCAACAATCCCCCCCCAGTATCTGCCAGCACTAACAAGATCTTCGCTAGAATCCAATGGCTGCAAAGCATGCCTTTGGCATTTAAATGCAATCCATGGGATTCACACCCGTGGCCTGCTCTGATACCATATGTTGTTCCAGTTTCTAACTCACTATCAACACAAAACATATAAGAAATGATTTGTTATTGATTTAGCAACTATTACATCAATTCTTTTAGCCACAAGTCTTGGTGTCACAGATCTCACTTGGTGGAATAATTTTCTCTCTAGATATGGGAACTCTGTGTGTGTTGTGACCCGTATCACTTTTCTAACACTAAGACAAACTATATATATGGTCAACATGACCCATTGATATTACTACAATTACAAACCAAACACTCAACCTTTACAAACAATTACACTTTAGACCCTCTTTTAATCTTGAATACAATTTAACTCTAACAATCTCCCCCTTTGGATTCAAGATTAAAAAAAATTGAAACTAATATTCAAGTCTTCATTCTTTAGAAAAGTCTTCAACAAATAATCTTTCACAACTTTTACATCTTCAAATCTTTGACACTTTGATTGATCTTTGACAACGCTTTAAGTAAATCTCCCCCTTTGGATTTCTTAAACACTTTTAGCAATCTTCGCAAAACGTTGAAACATTCTTCAAAACTTTGACATTCTCTTCAATCTCCCTTTGATTACAAAATTCAATAATCTCTTTCATAAAATCTCTTTAACACAACAATCTTTGAAGTACAATCATATTCAGCTTTTCAACTTTCTTGAATCATTACTTTGACAACAATATGACTTTATTTTCTTCTTTAAAATTAATCTGACTTTGAAATCTTGACATATCTCACCCTTTTTGATGAATTATGAGAATCAGAATCATCAAAACATTTCAATGTCAGCTCTGTCTTTGAAATTATCTCCCCCAAATAGCAATGTAAGCACAGTCTTCATGAACAATCTCCCCCAACGAGAATATAATATCCATCTGATCTGATATTCCGCCATCAATTCATGAAATGTATTCATTCGAATCTTTTCAAAATCAGACAAATTAGGAGTGGTAACCCTGAATCAACATATGAAACAGTTAATCTGCCTGTCAGTAGCACGGAGCCACTGTGTAACGAATACACATGGGAAAGGAGCTTTTATAATGTTCACTCCCCCAGGGCTTCCATTCAATCATTGAAAAACCACAAAGAAATTTTCTATGAATGTTATGACAAGAAAACTTATTCCTTGTGTGCTCGTGTAAATGTAGCAATGATTGAAGCATTTAAAGCTTAAACAAGCTCAAAGTATGTAAACCATTGAGACAACAATAGATATTACATAGACGCAATGTGCATGAGAAAGGGTCGAAGGTGGGGCAACTTTCCTTCTTTTTCAATATCTGAATCATCCGAATGAAGATCAGATAGATAATGTGTTGCTTCCCCTTGAAAATTGAAACATTCTTTTGTTAAGAAAAGAATGAGTAGCATGTGGGGTTTTATGCAAGAGTTGGCATGGGCTAGTTGCCTTTTTCAATGAAGTTCATGAAAAATTGTGAAACAACAGATTATGCGGTTGTCCGGCTCAGAAAAAGTTTGGTGCAGAGTTTGATATATTTTTACTCTGATCTCTCACCCTCTTTCTTTTAAACATTTGAGCTCACTTCTAACCAATCTCTCTTTTACATTTTACCTCAGCACACTCCCACTCTCAATCTTTTGACCCCTCTCCCCTTAATCACTCAAGGATTACTTTCGGGGTAGGAAACACTGGTTAACGTGAATCCATGGAAGTCTTTTAAGCACTCACACTGAATCCCAAGTAAATTGTCCTAAAAAGAATAGTTGCTCAACAATTTAACTTGACATTTAAGCACAAGATATCATTATCAAAAAATGTATGCTCATTAAAGATAAGAATGAAATTTGAGCTATTGAACATTTAAGATCTCTCAAAACAATGAAATTGAATGAATGAAATGAATTCAAGCGAAGTGTTTTGAGAATCTGACAATGATTCGATCAGATCAAATATCATGAAGAATAATAATTTGGGATATCAAAGAACGAATATTTGTTTATATGAAAAAGATACAAAAAATTTGACAATGAAAGCACAATTATAAAGAAATGATGTATGATGCTCACTCAACATTGAATTTCAAACAGGGGTATTACCATCGAAAGATTTATCTTTTTGAGACATGGTAATAACAAAGTCAATAAAAATGTACTGAACCCAGTGTGTGTAAGAATGCTTGACAGTATATAGACAAGATAATACACAAGTATTTATCTTTGAGAAACACACAGTCAGATAAACGTTAAAGTACCGATATGAATAACATTTAAAATCACACTTCGAAATTCATAAAAGATTTGAGAACACGAAGTGGTTTGAACGTTTAAGAAAACATGTTTTTCACATTTGAAAGTCGTTTTTCTTTCAAAATATGGTAGAGTTTGAGATTTAGAAAGATATACCTGTAGTATAGAAAACTCAACCCCCCCCCCCTAAAATGAATATTATCTTTTAAGAATCCTTGACAAAAACTTCAGATACTCCCCCTCGGTATCTGTAAAAAGTCAACTCATCAGAAAAATATGACAGTGAAAGTGTAATTTTCTTTTCTCTTCTCCCCCTTAAAAATATAACAGTTAAGATTTCATAAACACTCCCTCAAACCAACAGTAAAAACTCCTTAGAAAGATGTTATCTTTTCAGCATCCTAAGAAGAAAAACACTTAAGATCGGGTTCTGAACAGAAGTATCCAAAAGCCATCATCACATAATCTCCAGTGAGAATAGTAACTCTCCATCTTTACCATTGAAGACCGGGTCTTGAACTGTTTTGTTCAAAAGCCATTGCTGTTAAACATTGAAGACCGGGTTCTGATCTGGTGTAATCAGAAACCAACATTCGTTGAAGTACGAGTTCTGAATTGTTGTATTCAAAAGTCTACTTTGATATTTTAGATACGGGTTCTAAACTGTAGTGTTTAGAAGCCATTGTTCTTTAACATGGAGGATTGAGTCCTAAGCTACTTTACTTAGAAGTCATTTTTCTTTGACATTGAGGATTAAGTCCTAAGCTGACTTACTTAGAAGTCATCTTTCTCCCCTTAGTCTTTAGGTACCTGGAACACAGATTTAGATTTTGGTACCCACTGGTATTTAGGTCCTGGTTTGTTAGTTGCAGTTCTATTAGAAGAGATGTAGTAAGAACCATACCAGTAATTCATATAATCTTTGCTAACAAAATCATTTGTACCACAGTAAGAACAATTAATTTTCTTCTATGCTAACCTGATAAATTGATTAACAGTATAAACAAGATCAGGTTTGCCAAATGTTTTACCTTTAGGAGCATTGTTCCTTTTAGCATTGGATGCATGCACAAATGATTTATGTTCCTTTTTCTCATCTGAGGATCCTTTCACTCTCCAAATCCACTTTTCTTTGCCATTTGTCCTTTTATGTTTACCTGAACCATCAACAAGTTTATTATAGAAAAGGTTAGAAGGACGAATCTGATCTTTATGTTTAGAAGTATGATTATCATCTGAATCAAATAAAGGATTATTAGAAACATTCACAAAATGTGAACTTGCAGTTGTTTTGAATGAACATTCTGATGCAGCTGGATCATCTCTCGGTGATTGAATAATTGATTCTAACGTCTTTTGCTCAGTTAACTTCACCTTGAACATGATATCTTCATGTTCTTTGATCTTTGATGATAAACTGTTTCTTTCCTTTGAAAGTAGATCAAACTTCTTATGCAATTCAGACTTCGCATTCTTCTCCTTTAGAATAGTAGTTGACAGTTCAGATAGTTTATTTGAAAGCTTGGAAATCTCAGTCTCAAAAACTTTCATTTCTTCTTCAAAGTCTTTCTCCACAAATATCCTTTTATCAGATATTTCTTTAAAGACTCCAACATTCTTTTGTTCAGCTTTCTTTTTCTCTTTTTCAAATTTTGTGACCCAGAAATACTAGCATACAATTACAACACAGATTAACAACACATTATTATTAGATCAAATCACATTATTTCATTTAGTCACAGATCTAACTCGTAATTACAAATCTTACATTCACTGTGTGTTACTGTGTGTTCTTACCAAATCCTCTCTGAAGTCTGATGTGTGTGCGTACTTACATTCTTACAACAAGAAACTAAAACTATTTATACTAAGTCAACTTATGTTGACTTTACAACAAAACCCTCAAACTATTACACAAATACAAACTAGACCCTCACTTTTAATCTTGAATACAATATCAATCTAACAATCTCCCCCTTTGGATTCAAGATTAATATTTTTTTTACAATAATCTTCAGGTCTTCTTATCTTCAGAAAAAAATCTTCAGCTCTGAATCTTTTTCAGCTTTGACATTTTGAAAGCTTTAACATCTTCAATAATCTTTGAAACTTTAAACTCTTGAAACCTTTGACAGCTTTAGCAGAATCTTCATTTTCCCCCTTTGTTTACAACAAACTTTGACAAAATCTTCTTAATCAATCAAGTCTTCAAACAATGACTAACTTTGACTTTGAAACCACTTGATTTAAACAACCATTAACTTCAATATCCCCCTTTATAACAATCATTGCTTTAGCTTTCAACTTGACTTTGAAAATCATCTGTCACTCTTTGTTGATACAAATTTTAATCATTTGATCTTGAACTCTGATTTATCTCCCCAATTCTGATATAAAGTTTTCATCTGAACTTGAACTTTGATAGATCTCCCCCTTTTTGATGAATTGTGAGAATCAAAATCATCAAAACTCATCAAGTTTAGAGCTGTCTTTGGAACATCTCCCCCAAATGAACAAGTAAGCACAATCTTCACGATATCTCCCTTTGACAATAAATGAACAATCTCCATCTCTGATCTGAATAAGCCATCAATTCATGAATGTAATCATCTGAATCTTATCAAATTCAAACAAATTATGAGTTGTAACCCTGAATCAACATATGAAACAGTTAGAAATGCTTGTCAGTAGCATAAAGCCACTGTGTACAATGAATGTACAAGTTAAGGAGCTTGAGTGATGTTCACTCCCCAGGACTTCCATCCAATCATCGAAAAACACAAGGTATTTTCTATGAATGTTCTGACAGAAAAACAAATTTTCTGTGTGCTCGTGCTTGTGTATGAAAGAATTAAGCACAATGATTGCGTTTCATAAGGCTCAAAGTATGTAAACCATTGAGACAACAATGATTATACATAGACTCAAGTGCATGATAAAGGGTCGAAGGTGGGGCAACTTTCCTTCTATTTTAATATCAGTATCTTCCGAGTGAAGAACCAATAGAGTATGTGTTGCTTCCCCAGAAAATGTGAAACATTCTCTTTTTGAGAAAAGAATGAGTAGCTAGTGGGGTTGTATGCAAGAGATGGCATGGGCTAGGTGCCTTTTTCAATGTTGTTCACGAAGAATTGTGAAACAGCAGTTTATGCGGCTGCCCTGCTCAGAAAGAAATTTGGTGCAGAGTTTAATATTCTTTTACTCTGTTCTCACACCCTCTTTCTTTTAATCTTTTAAGCTCACTTCTAACCAATCTCTCATTTCCATTTTACCTCTTCACACACCACTCTCAATATTTTTACCCCTCTCCCCTCAATCACTCAGGGAATACTTCCTGGGTAGGAAACACTGGTTATCGTGAATCCATGGAAGTTCTGTTAAGTTCTCACACTGAATCCCATGTATATTTTCCTAAAAGCATGGATTGCCTCAATGATTTTCTAAAGCACAAGAAATCATTTGTCAGTGTATGTATGCTCATAAAGATAAGAATGAAATTTGAGCATTTTAAGCATTTAAGATTTCTCAAAACTTTGTATGAATGAATAATCATGAAAGAATAGAAATGTTTTGAGAATCTGGCAGTGATTAAGATCAAATCAAATTATCATGAAGAAAAATAATAAGGGAAATCAAAGACGTAACATGTTTATATGAACAAAATATAAACATGTTATCAATGAAAGCACATAAAATGATAAAATGACGTTTGATTCAAACAACATTGAATAGCAAACGGGAGTATTACCATAGAAAGACTAAACATTTAATACATGGTAATAACAAGTTCAAGAAAAATGTACTGAACCGATGTGTGTATGAATACTTGACAGTATATAGATATGACAATTACACAAGTATTTTTCATTAGAAACACACGGTCAGATAGTCATGAAAGTATCCAAAATAAAATCAGTTTAAAGTCACACTTCTCAATTCAGGAAAACATTTTAAGAATGTGAAGTGGTTTGAACATTTAAGAAACCATTTTTCACAAGTGAAAGTTGTTCTTCTTTCAGCAAGTGATAGAGTGTAAGGATTAGAAATATATACCTGTAAATCAGAATCCTTAACTCCCCCTGAAATGAATATTTTCAGTTAAGTATCCTTGACAAAAATTCAGATATCCTCCCCCTCGATACCTGTAAAAATTCAAGTTATTAGAAAAATATAACAATAAAAGTACATTTAGCTCATATCTCCTCTAACTAAACGATATAGCATTTAACTCCCCCGAAAATCAAAAACTTCAAGAAAATATGTTATCATTTAAGCATCCTATAAAAAAAAACATTTGAGTACGGGTTTAGAACTTAAATATTCAAAAGGCCATGATTACTTATTCTCCGGTGAGAATAGTAATGTTCAGTTTTACCAATGAAGCACGGGTTCTGATCTGATGTAATCAGAAGCCATTGTCACAATAATGATAACCTGCAAGATAAAAGATTTTGGTAATCATTTAAAAATGATTCCGCCTTTGACAGTAGATGATAAAAAATAGACACTGTTCATAATGTCCAAGTCATAAACCATTAAAGCACAAAGCAATATATACTCCCCCTTGAATCATGTAGTGGCATTTAACATACCTAGTTTGCTGACTAGAAAGGTAAACCTTTTTTCATCCAACGGCTTGGTGAACAGGTCAGCTAACTGGTAGTCAGTTTGCACGAAGTGTATCTCTATATCACTCTTCTCCACATGATCCTTGATGAAATGATATCTCACATCGATATGTTTTGTCTTTGAGTGTTGCACTAGATTAACTGTTATAGATATCGCGCTCTTTGAATCGCAATAGATAGGAACTCGTTGGTAGGAATATCCAAAATCCTTTAATTGTGTCCGTATCCAAAGGACTTGTGAACAGCAGCTCGCAACAACTACATATTTAGCATCGGCGGTAGAAGTGGATACACAATTATATTTCTTTGATGTCCAACTTACCAACTTGTCACCTAAAAATTGACACAACCCATAGGTGCTCTTACGATCCAGCTTACACCCTGCATGATCAGCATTTGTGTATGCAGTTAGATCAAAACTCGAACCCTTAGGATACCAAAGGCCTAACTTAGGAGTGCCTTTGAGGTACCTAAGTATTCGTTTCACAGGGACTAGGTGTGATTCCTTCGGGTTAGCCTGATACCTAGCGCAGAAACATGTGGCAAACATAATATCTGGTCTACTTGCTGTTAAGTACAGTAATGAACCAATTATGCTACGGTACATCTTTTGATCTACTGATTTACCAGATAAATCAACATCTAATAGTGTACCCATTGCCATTGGTGTTTTCATGACTGAACTGTCAGACATGTTAAACTTTTTCAGGATATCTCGGATATATTTTGACTGATTAATGAAAATGCCGCCGGGTAACTGTTTCACTTGAAGACCAAGAAAGAAAGTCAGTTCTCCCATCATCGACATTTCAAATCGAGATTCCATTATTCTTGAAAGGTTTTTACAAAATTTAGGATTTGTAGAACCGAAAATAATGTCATCCATATAGATCTGAATTAGGATCATATCCACATAGATCTGAATTACAAAGTTTATCTCTCTCAATGATGATGACTTTCGCAAAATCTGACACTTGTTGAGAAAGTTTAACACATTTCAGTTCAATGGATTTCTTTTCTTCAAATGACTTTCTTGAGAAATCAGAAAACTTTTGAGCGAAAGCTTTTCTTTCCTTTTCAAATCCTTCTCTTTCTTTCTTAACCATCTTTACACCTTTAGAAAACTTTTCTCTCATATCTGTAATCTTTCTTTGAAGTTCAGCATTTTCCTTTTCAATCTTGTTTATCTTTTTTTGAACTTCTTTGTTATCGTTCTCTTATGAGGCTTTCTCTTTCAACATGTTTATCTCAACCTCAAGACTAAACACTTTATCTTTCAATTTGTCTCTTTCAGAGAAAAGATCAGTATTCATCTTTCTAAGCGCATCACGTGTTTCACCATCAATGTTTGCTCTTCTTCTGAGATCATCAAGCTCTTTTTGCATTAATTCTTTCTTTGACCATGTAGAATTTGCATTAAGACCTTCAAACTTATTCAGCTTGATTTGAAGATTTGAAATATTCTTTTCTTTTGACTCAATGATCCCTGCAAAATTGATTTTAGAATTAGAAATGCAATCTGAGCAAATATAATTTTTCTCTAAAACTGTAGAATTCTCTTTCAATTTATTAATCTGATCAAGAAGGGATGAATTCTGAATTTTCAGATTCTTATTTTCAGCTTCAAGGATTGGAATCTCTGGCATATAAGCCATATCATAGTCTCTCTTGGTCAAAACAGTATTTCCTTTCTCATCAATGTATGGCATCTTGAAATCTGTTTAAAATGAGATAGAATTGATCGTTAGTTCGACAAAGGAATCAACAGTTACAACACTTCAAAAATTTTAGAAAAGAAATTTCCCAAAAATTTCTAAGTACAGAATCCTTACACAACTGAGTTAAACACAATTCGCACAAAAAGACAATCACCAAAATTCGCAGAATCAAAGGAATTCACACTTACAAGATTAGAATTCACAAATTACACACAATTCGCATGCAGGAGTTATACGAACCTACACAATTCGCATGCAACTATATGCGAAATCTTAACAATTCGCACAAGAGAGTTATGCGAATTCTTGACTTAGAGAAAATTTTGAACAATCAAGCTTTTCGCATGAGCTTTTCGTATCACAAGGAGATGCGAATTCTTTACTTAGAAAATTTTCAAATAATCATGCGAAATGATCAAGAATTCGTATGGAAAATTTATGCGAATCCTTAGAAATTCTGTTAGTGCACAAATATGTTGGATACAAGATCATGAAGACTGAAGATTGAAAGTCGAAGTCAAAAGCTCAAGTCAAAGACCTTCAAGCAGAAAGTCAAAGTCTTTGTAATAAAGTCAAAGTCAAGTCAAGTATTGTAAGTGTTTTAGTTGTGTGAGTGTTTTGTATAAGTTGGTTTTCTAAATAGGGATATGACAAGAAGAGAACATAGTGTGCGCCTATCAGATTGTAGAGAGAAAAAGTATTGAGAGAGTTTCCTGTGTAATCAAAATCTGAGTTTGTAATAAAATGGAAATTGATTGAATTGTGATTGTCATCTTGATTTGCACTGATTGTGGGACACACAATTGGTATCAGAGCAAACAGAAATTCAGAAATTGTGATTTAGTTCAAAGATTCTTGGTCGACATTTGAAGAACTCGCAAGTCGAACTGTGCCAATTCGATTTTTGAATTTCAGTGTTGTTTTGGGATTAGAATTGGTTGTTTTAGATTCGTTTTAGCATCTAGAACACATTTAGGTTGGATTGTAGTGTCTAATTCACATCTGTTTAATGTGAATTTTGATTTTTGTATTAGTTTCAGTTCGAGTCTGTGTTCATTCTGTTCTAAGATCAAATTTGTAATTTTGTTGTCTTAGAGTGTAATCAATTGTTTGTAATACGTTCGAGTGATGGATTAGGAGATTTCTGCAAATTTACAGAGGGTTTGGTGAAGTTTTGAATTGAAATCAGTTGAAAAGTTGAGTTTTTGGAACGAACAGAGGAAGAACACGCTAGATCTCTAAAACGCGCAAATGAAGAACACGCATGACAAAGAACTCGCTAAGGTGAAGAACTCGCAAAGAGTGAAGTGCGAGAAGTAGAAACACGCAAGCTCCTTTGTACAAGTTTCTACTGTTCCTACTCTTTGTCTTGCGCGAAGTAGGTCATCTGCGAGAAGTTGTTCTTTGTGCGTGAAGTGGATTGCTTGCACGAAGTGGAAAATCGAAATTTTTCTAAGTGTCAAACACGCAACGGCATTGCGCGAAGTGACTTTCCATAGAACTCGCAAGTAGGTCTCTGCGTGAAGCTGAAACTCGCAAGGTTCATCGTGCTCGAACCCAAAACTCGCACATCCCTTTGTGCGAGAATCAAGATCTCTCATCCTTCGACGTGCGCGAAGATCAAACGCACACATCATAGTTTGCGCGAAGTTGATTCTTTGTTTCTTTGCGAGTTTTATACTTCGATTTTTTTTCTGAGTTTTTAGTGCATTGATCAAGTTTGACTTTTTGAAGTCCAATTTGTTTCTGAATTTCTGAAGATCAATTTATCTCAGTGCTTGTAAAAGATGACTTCCAGAGAAGCTCTTGCGATCGGTACGGATGTAAAGCCACCAGTGCTCTTTAAAGGCGAATACGAACAATGGAAAGTTAGGTTCCTCGATTTTATAGACCGCAATGACTTAGGAGACTATATCAGATTATCTCTCTAGGAAGGAGTGATGAAACCTCCGACAAAGATTTTGTCTACTGAAGGAGAAAATGGTGAGGAAGTAGTCAACAAGGAGTACCCATTGCCACTTGAAGAATACACTGATGAACAGAGGAAAAGAGTTAAAGCTGACAGCTTGGCGAGATCATTTATTCTGCAAGGTATTCCTAACGAGATATATGTAAAGATTGATAGCTACAATGCCAAGGGCAAAGAAATGTGGGATTAGCTTGAGAAGATGATGCTCGGATCAAAGATTAGTAACCAACTTAAAGTGTCAATCTGCCTGAACAATTACGAAGAATTCAAGGCTAAGGAGGGTGAATCTCTTGAACCAACCTATGATAGATTTGTGACACTTCTGAATGAACTCAACAAGAACAGAGTCAAGAAGTCTCAAATAGAGTTGAATGTCAAGTTTCTGAGCATTCTACAACCCGAGTGGAAGAGGTTCAGAAGGCAAATGAAGCAAATGAAAGATTTGAATGAGATACCACTTTACGAGGTATATGAGACTCTCAGGCAGAATGAAGAAGAGGTTGATGAGATTAAGGATGAGAAAAGGAAAGTTGAGAAAAGATTATTAAAGATCAGTTATCTTAACAAAGGGGGAGATTTCAATGCATATCTTTTTGAAGATGATCTTGATCCAAAGAGGGAGATTGTTAGTGCACAAGTATGTTGGATACAAGATCATGAAGAGTGAAGACTGAAAGTCAAAGTCAAAAGCTCAAGTCAAAGCCCTTCAAGCAGAAAGTCAAAGTCTTTGTAATAAAGTCAAAGTCAAGTCAAGTATTGTAAGTGTTTTAGTTGTGTGAGTGTTTTGTATAAGTTGGTTTTCTAAATAGGGATATGACAAGAAGAGAACATAGTGTGCGTGTATCAGATTGTAGAGAGAGAATGTATTGAGAGAGTTTCCTGTGAAATCAAAATCTGAGTTTGTAATAAAATGGAAATTGATTGAATTGTGATTGTCATCTTGATTTGCACTGATTGTGGCACAAACAAATTCGTATTTCTCTGTTATGCGAATTCTACACTTTTCGTATACAAGCTTATACGAATTTTGTCCTTAAATATTTTTCAATTAGCTTTTCGTATGTGAGTGTTATGCGAATTTAGACTTTTCGTACGAAGGCATATGCGAGTTCTTAGGATTTCTCTTACAACACTCATGGGAGTTCAACACTTAAGAAATTTTAAACAAGGATCTATGCGAATTCTAAGAACTATGCGAGTTCTTCATATGAAATCTGTGAATCTTGCGAGTTCTTCGTATATTCGGTCCAAAAACACTAAAATCAGTCCAAATTCCTAACAAATCTTCGAATTAGGAGCTGTAACTTCATCAATTCAATCAAGATTAGTGTTAGAACCAAATACAATCAATGAATTTCAATAAACTTGACTTAAACACAATAATCCATGATAATACAGTGCGTGAACTCGTGCGACTCAAAAACTCACAAAAATTCAAATTAAGTGCTCAATTTCAGTTCAAAAGTGAAATTTATGTTCACATAATCAATCCATTACGCAAATCGAACACTATCAAATCAAGAATTTGATTAAAAACACTTCAAAATCAAGAATCAAACAAAAACTCTAAAACTCAGTGTGCGTAGCCATATTTCTGTTGAAATCAATCGAATTAAGCTCTGATACCAAATGTTGTTCCAGATTCTAACTCACTATCAACACACAAACATATAAGAAATGATTTCTTATTGATTTAGCAACTATTACATCAATTCTTTTAGCCACAAGTCATGGTGTCACAGATCTCACTTGGTGGAATAATTCTCTCTCTAGATATGCGAACTTTGTGTATGTGTGTTGTGATCCGTCTCACTTTTCTAACACTAAGACAAACTATATATATGGTCAACATGACCCATTGACATTACAACAATTACAAACCAAACACTCAACCTTTACAAACAATTACACTTTAGACCCTCTTTTAATCTTGAATAGAATTTAACTCTAACACCTTTGATGAATCCAGATCAGAGAACTCGAAGCCTATCATTGATAATGATGAACTTAATGCCTGGATGTTCTCCTACTATGGAGAAGCTGAACCTTTCTTCAACACACACCATCATGCAAATCCTCCTAATCTTGATGATGATCCAGTCATTGTTACGTCTAACACTGAATCCACTTCATGGGTTTCAGTTGTTCCCTTAAACACTTTACCACCCACTGAAATTCCAACCTCTAAATTACTTATCATCTCTGAAGACCTCTCACTGAATGACGTTCAACCTGAACCTCAACAGTTGATTGCTGATGTACCTCAGGCTGAAGCTTCTTCCTCGGTAAACATTCCCATTGCTGATCCAATATCAGACATGGATGCTCATGCCCCCGCTCAGAGATGGATTAAGAATCACCCAATTTATCAAATCCTTGGTGATCCAGATGCAGGTATTCAGACTCGACGAAGTTCAGGTAACATCTATCTCTTTGTAAACTTTCTCTCTCTTCTCGAGCCAAAGAAGACCGATGATGCCCTCAGAGATCCAAACTGGGTCAACGCTATGCAAGAAGATCTGATTGAGTTTGAAAGAAACAAAGTTTGAAATCTCGTTCCCCGACCATCTGACAAAACCGTAATATGCACCAAATTGGTATATCGAAACAAGTTATATGAAAATGGGACTGTGACCCGTAACAAAGCTAGGTTAGTTGCTCAGGGATACAGACAAGAGGAAGGCATAGACTATGATGAAACCTTTGCCCCTATGGCTAGGCTCGAAGCAATTCGACTATTATTAGCCTATGCAGTTCACAAAGACTTTAAAGTATATCAAATGGATTTCAAATCAACATTCCTAAATGGAAAACTGAGTGAAGAAGTCTATGTTGAACAACCCCAGGGTTCTCTGACCCTAAACATCCACAATTTTTATATATGTTGGATAAGGCTCTCTATGGGTTTAAACAAGCCCCTCGTGCTTGGTATGATACTCTTTCCTCTTTTATAATCTCTGAAAAATTTGAACGTGGAAAAATTGACAATATTCTATTTTTCAGAAAGATTAAAGGTCACATCATTCTTGTTCAAATATATGTTGATGACATTATTTTTGGTTCTACTAACCCATCTTTATGTACTTGATTCGCTGAACGAATGAAGAAAGAATATAAAATGAGTATGATGGGTGAGCTAGCTTACTTCCTTGGACTTCAGATCAAACAATCTGATAAAGGCAAGTTTATTCATCAAGGTAAGTGTGTTAAAGATATGCCGAAAAAGTTTGATATTAGTCAAACAATGAAAGTTCCAGTTCCAAGCTCACATGAAATGCACACTGATCAAGTAGAAATCATTCTTTCATATATTGAATCATAATTACAATGATTTCTTTGTGTCATATGTCTCACAGTGCCACAAGTCTCACATGTACAAAATTCTCTCTCTAGAATTTCTCTTGTGCGTATGTGTATGTATCAGTATGTGTCTCTCAAATCTATTTGATAAAATACATTGACCTTCCTATTTATACTTGGTCAACACAATTGACCATACAACTTAATTAACAAAACAACTACCTTACACTTTGACCCCTCATTTAATCTTGAATACAATATTGACCTAACAATCCCCCCTTTGGATTCAAGATTAATTTTTTTTTGACAATAATCTTCAGGTCATCTTCTTGTTGCAAAAACTTCAAAATAGAATCTTTAACAACTTTGAATCTTGAATAAACTTTCACTTTGAAACTCTTTTCAACACAAATTTGAAATCATCAGAACTTTGATAATCTCTTCAACATGAATACTTTGACATTCTTCACAAACTTGAAAACTTCTTCAAAACTTGAACTCTTTAAAATCTCCCCTTTTGGTAGATAACACTTGAAATCTCTTTCAAACTTTGAAATTCTCACTTTGACTTTCACTTTGAATTCTCTCCACTTTACAATTTTCACTTGACTTGATTTTCTTCTGAAATTGAACTTTGAAAACTTCTCCCCTTTCTGATAAGATCAACTTTAATCTGAATTTGAAATCTTGAAATATCTCCCCCTTTTTTATGAATAATGAGAAATCAGAATCATCAAAACATTTCAACATCGGCTTTGGCTTTGAAATATCTCCCCCAAATATCAAGATAAGCACAGTCTTCATGAGATAGAGACATTCTACCCCTTTTAAGAAAATATACAATCTCCCCCAAAGAGAAAATGATCTCCGTCTGATCTGATATTAAAAATTATGTCGTCAATTCATAAGATGTATTCATCCGAATCTTTTCAAATTCAAACAAAATATGATTGGTAACCCTGAATCAACAGATGAATCAGTTAACATGTCTGTTAGTAGCACAAAGCTACTATGTACAACGAATGTACATGGGAAAGGAGATTTTTTATGTTTACTCCCCCAGGGCTTCCATTCAATCATTGAAAAACCACAAAGGAATTTTCTATGAATGTTATGACAAGAAAACTTATTCCTTGTGTGCTCGTGCAAGTGTAGCAATGATTGAAGCAATTAAAGCTTAAACAGGCTCAAAGTATGTAAACCGTTGAGACAACAAAAAATATTACATAGACTCAATGTGCATGAAAAAGGGTCGAAGGTGGGCCAACTTTCCTTCTTTTTTAATATCAACATCTTCCGAATGAAAATCTGAAAGATGATGTGCTGCTTCCCCTTTAAAATTTGAAACATTCTTTTGTTGAGAAAAGAATGAGTAGCTGGTGGGGTTTTATGCAAGAATTGACATGGGCTAGTTGCCTTTTTCAATGAAGTTCATGAAAAATTGTGAAACAACAGATAATGTGGCTGCCCGGTTCAGAAAAAGTTGGTGCAGAGTTTGATATTCGTTTACTCTGATCGCTCACCCTCTTTCTTTTAATTATTTGAGCTCGCTTCTAACCAACCTCTCTTTTCCATTTTACCTCAGCACACACCCACACTCTATTCTTTTGAGCCCTCTCCTCTCAATCACTCATAGGATAACTTATTGGGTAGGAAATACAGGTTAACGTAAATCCATAGAAGTTCTTATAAGCTCTCACACTGAACCCATGAATTTGTCCTAAAAGTAATGTTGCTCAACAATTTATCTTGACAGATAAACACAAGATATCATTATCAGAAAATGTATGCTCATCAAAAATAAGAATGAGATTTGAGCATGTTGAACATTTAAGATCTCTCAAAACATTGAAATTGAATGAATGAAACTAATTCAAGTGAAATGTTTTGAGAATATGACAATGATTCGATTAGATTAAATATCATGAAGAAAAATATATTGGGATATCAAAGAACGAATATTTGTTTATATGATCAAGATATAAACATATTTACAATGAAAGCACAATTATTAAGAAATGACATCTGATTTCAAATAATTGAGAATACAAGCAGGAGTATTACCATCGAAAGATTTATCTTTTGAGACATGGTAATAACAAAGTCAATAAAAATGTATTGAACCAATGTGTGTAAGAATACTTGACAGTATATGAAAAGATAATACACAAGTATTTATCTTTGAGAAACACACGGTCAGTTAATCATGAAAGTATCGATATGAAAAACATTTAAAATCACACTTCTCAATTCATGAAAACATTTTAAGAATAAGAAGTAGTTTGAACATTTAAGAAACCATTTTTCATATCCGAAAGTCTTTCTTCTTTCAAGATATGTAAGAGATTAAAACTTAGAATGATATACCTTCAATGTAGAAATCTTAACTCCCCCTAAAATAAATATTTATCTTTTAAGCTCCCTTTGACAAAAACCTCAGATACTCTCCCTCTGTATCTGTAAAAAAATCAAAGCATTAGCAATTCATAACAATTAACATCAATTCTCTATTTTCCCTCTGAAAAATATAACAATGAAAATTTTAACAAACTCCCCCTCAAATAGACAACAAAAACTTCTTGAAAAAGATGTATCTTTTCAGCATCCTTAAGAAGAAAAACATTTAAGTCCGGGTTCTGAACAGAATTATCCAGAAGTCATCGTCACAATCTTATAAGCAAATGTTCTAACTCCCCTAGATATATGCGAACATTAAGATCTACTCCCCATAGAATCATGCAAGCATTGGTAACAAACTTAAAGAAGACATGTTAAGCATACCTAGTTTGCTGATTAGAAACTTAAAGTGTTTCTCATCTAAAGGCTTACTAAACAAATCAGCTAAATGGTGATCTGTCTGTACAAAAAGCATTTCGATATCACCTTTATCCACATGATCCTTAATGAAGTGGTAACGCACATCTATATGCTTCGTCTTGGAGTGTTGACCGGGATTAGCAGTTACAACTATGGCGCTCTTGGAATCGCAATAGATAGGGACTCTCTTGTAGGTGTATCCAAAATCTTTTAATTGCGTCTTCATCCACAAGACTTGAGAACAGCAGCTCGCGGCAGCAACATACTCAGGCTCAACAGTGGATGTGGACACACAGTTTTGCTTTTTGGATGTCCAACTTACAAGTTTATCACCTAAAAATTGTCATGATCCAGATGTGCTCTTCCGATCAAGCTTATAACCTGCATGGTCAGCAACTGTAAACGCAGTTAAGCCAAATACGAAATCATTTGGATACCAAAGGCCTAATTCAGGAGTGCCTTTTAGATATCTAAGGATCCATTTCACGGCTACAAGATGAGATTCCTTCGGATTAGCTTGATATCTCGCGCAGAAACAAGTAGCAAACATAATATCAGGTCTACTTGTCGTGAAATACAATAATGATCCAATCTTACTACGGTACGTCTTCTGATCAACATATTTACCGGTTAAATCTGCATCCAGAAGCGTGCCAGTAGCCATGGGCGTTTTCATTACTGCACTCTTGGTCATGTTAAACTTTTTCACAATATCGCAAATGTATTTGGACTGGTTGATAAAGATACCATCTGGGGACTATTTCACTTGAAGACCAAGGAAAAATGTTAGTTCGCCCATCATACTCATTTCAAACCTAGTCTCCATAATCTTTGAATTTTTTTACAGAATTTAGGATTTGTAGACCCAAATATTATATCATCTACGTATATCTGTATTAAGATCAAGTCCTCACCTTGTTTCTTTAGGAATAAGGTAGTATCAATCGTACCTTTTTTGAATCCTGGGGCAAGAAGGAATTACGTTAAAGTTTCGTACCATGCTCTTGGGGCTTGTTTGAGACCATATAGTGCTTTATCAAGAACATAGATGTGGTCAGGGTGTTGTGGATCTACGAAGCCTTCGGGTTATGCAACGTACACTTCTTCATCGAGTATGCCATTTAAAACTGCTGATTTCACGTCCATTTGATAGACTGTGAAATTCTTATGAGTTGCGTATGAAAGAAATATCTGAATTGCCTCGATCCTTGCAACAGGGGAAAAAGTTTCATCGTAATCGATGCCTTCCTGCTGACAATAACCCTTAGCGACCAATCTTGCTCTGTTTCGCACTACAATTCCCGCCTCATCCTTCTTATTCCTAAATACCTACTTTGTGCCAATCACATATTTATCTTTTGGTCGTGGGATCAGCTGCCAGACCTTGTTCCGTTCAAACTAGAGTAGCTCATCTTGCATATCAAGTATCCAATCAGGATCTTGAAGAGCCTTCGAGACCTTTTTTGGCTCTATGGAACTTAGGAAACTGGTGTATAGACAGAAATTGGCAGACGTTGCACGGGTCTTAACTCCACTATTTACGTCACCGATTATGTTGTGAAGGGGGTGATCTCTAGTCCATCTAGTGGTACTAGGAAGAGGTTGAACAATTTCTCTGTTATTCAACTCATTATACTCATCAACTATTGCAGGAACAACTTCAGACGTTGTTTGAACTTCATTCACAGGTGATTATGACTGTTGTATTTATGGAGCAACATAATAAGTACTCGGGACTTCTTGACCAGAACTGGTATTTGCAGAAACAGAACCATGATTAGTTTGATCAGAATCATTAGGCATCGTCGTACCTGATAAAGTTGTTGTTGTGACGGGTTCAGAAGGTCCAGATATATCTTTAGTTATTATAGGAACCTCTGATGTTGATGCGGCCGTGCTTGATTTATCAAAATCTGCACAAATGTCCATGAATGCATCAAAAAATAAAAAATCTAACTCAGATGTAGAAATCGAAGAGTTAGAAGACTTATTCTCTTTAGACACAGGTTCTATTCTGTCATGAATAAAATTCTTCCCTTTCAGCTTGAGTCCTGAACTGTGTTGTTCAGAAGTCAATGTCGAATTTTCATCAAATGACACATGAATGCTTTCCATAACAGTCTTGGTTCGGCGATTGTAGATACGATAGGCTTTTGACATCAAGGAATATCCAAAGAAGTAGCCTTTGTCTGCCTTCTTATCAAATTTGCCAAGATTGTCACGGTCATTTAAGATAAAGCACCTCCAACCAAAAACACGAAGGAATTTAATATTAGGTTTTCTTTTGTTTATAATTTCATACGTTGTCTTATTCAAACGCTTGTTGATTATCATCCGATTATGAGTAAAGCATGCAGTGGCAACGGCTTCAGCCCACAGATATAATGGAAGACCAGAATATGCCAACATAGTCCTTCCAGCTTCGACTAAAGTTCTGTTCTTGCGTTCAACAATGCCATTCTGTTGTGGTGTGGGAGCGAGCGTCCGAAAAATTATGAGAAATTCCAACTGATTGTAGATAACTTTGAAGAATCTCATTCTTGAATTCAGTGTCGTTATCGCTTCGCAACTCCTCAATTGTAACGGAACTTGCACTTTCTTGATGAAGGCAATAATTAACTCTGGCGCATCTGATTTGGCTCTTAGAAACTCCAACCATGTATATCTGGAATACTCATCAATCATAACCAAGATATACTTTTTATCATTGATTGATTGAGTACGCATCGGGCCACAAAGATCTATGTGTATCATTTCAAGCAACGATTTACAAGAAGATTCTATTTTAGCTTTATGAGAACTTTATTTCATCTTTCCCATTTCGCATGCAGAACATAAAGAATCCTTCTCAAATCGCAACTCTGGTAGACCTTTGACCATGCCTTTACTCACCAATGTGTTTATAGCCTTAAAGTTTTGGTGAGAAAGACGACGATGCCAAATCCAACTTTCTTCCTTTGAAGCTTTAGCAATCAAGCAAACTGATCTAGTTGTTGAAAGTGTTGGAAAATTAACCGCATATAAATTTCCATATCTTTCTGCTTTGAATACCTTAGAACCGTCTGGGTCTTCAATATGACAGTGTGTAAAAGGAAACCTAACTTGGTAAAGGTTGTCACAAAATTAACTCGTACTGAACAGGTTGTGATCTAGCCCTTCCACATAGAGAACCTTCTGAATGATCACATAATTGTTTTTAAGCATTCCGTATCCTTTGATGTAACCTTTAATCTCAGAATTTGCGAATCCAACTGTTCCAGCAGGTTGTTCAACATAATCATGTAATAAGTCCTTGAACCCCGTCATGTGCCTTGAGCATCCAGAATCTATAAACCATAGATGACGGGTCTACAAAAGAAACAGACTTACTTTTGTTTAGGTACCCATATCCAGATGGGTCCTTTCTTGTTAGCATCTTTCATCTTTTGAAAATCGTCAACCTTGCCTTTAACTCTCCATTCAAATCGAGGCTTAGGTAACCATTTCCAAACCATATTCACATTTAAATCATGAAAACCTTTCTTCTTTGAGAAATTATTTGACTTAGCCTTGAAGATATGAATTTGTTGTGTCGAGGCTTTAGAAAAGGATTTGACTTTAGAAAAGCTTTTAACATTCTTAGAATTAGGAGGAATAGAGTGAAACGAAAAAGAATTGCTACCACAGTGATTACATATAAAGTTCTTGCGAGCAAATGTCATGATTTTCGATTTATCAAATGTTTTACAATTATTGACACAAAATTGACATTTATTGATCGTAGAACTATTACATGAAGAACTATCATCACTAGTAGAAACAACACCATCTTTTACACATTTTTCAGAAGCAAATTCACAATCTTTCTTTTCACAAACTTTCCTCCTCCATTCTCCTTTCACTTTTCCACTCAGATCTGAAAATCCAAAAGAAACTTTGTTAGTCGGTTTCTTAAAGAGTGAATTCTTTGTCTTAATTCCAGAAGTTTATCCTTTCTCAAATACACTCGACTGTTTTTCAAAACATGAAGAATAAACAACTGTTGGCTTAGCAAGTGTCACAAACTCCAGGTTTGATCTAACATTCCACTTTTTGTCATCAAACTCCTTTTGTTCAGATAAATTCTTTTTAAACAAATCATTTTTCAAATCATTAGTTTGTTTACAAAGATCTTTATTTTCTTCCAAAGATTTATCAAGTTTGAACCGAAGATCACAATTTTCGTCTTCCACTTCTTCAAGAGCCTTTTGTAAACCAGAGATTTGTTTTTCAAAATCAGATGTTTGGTGAACCACGGTGTCAGACTCAAGCTTTTTCAAAATCGGGACAGGATCTGAAGAATTCATCATCTCTTCAAAAACTTCTTCAGACATGTTCTTAATACCTTCGCCACAACGTTCGATAACTATAATTTCCGTCGACTCTAAGACCAACCAATCTTAGAAATTCTACCCAAGCTCACGAATTAATGCTTAACATACTCAGTCTAAGTCTAGACATCTTACATTCATGCCTAGATCACTTAAACTAGAGCTCTGATACCAACTTGTCACACCCTAAAAACTAGAGTGAATTTAAAACGCGGAATCTGGACAAATAACCACCAACACTTGGTATAAATATCCCAAAAAGGGGAATGTACTAAACCTTTACAAAACCTGAATACGGATATGGAATTCAACAACAAACTAATCTAAACATAACCTATCTAGATTACATCAGTTGTTAATCCAATATCGCCAAAAGAATGGGACTTAAACAATTGCCCAACATCAATACTAGTCATCTCAAAATCCCCGAGACCAAGCTCGTCACTCAAGCCTTTAGCAACCCACCGCTAACGGGAACCTGTTATACACATCATTTGAGAAAAAGTGTTAGGCTTAAAGCCTAGTGAGAACATATAGTTTATAAATTTTCAAGAGATATAAACTATTGTATCATAAGGAAATCTTTTCAATAAGGTTTAATTTTCAAATGAAACCTTTGCCACAACCGGGCCTTATAATGTAAACTCATCATACGATGACAAAGATAACCAGTTTTACCAAGGATTGTAGCGTAACACAAAGTAGGTCACAATCCGAGTTATGAGTCGAAACACTTGGAATCCATGGCCACGAACTACAAAGGTCCGTACTACGATGTGAGGGAGGGCCCCCGAGGAAACCAAATCAAAACTCGTTCACTAGGACTACACTATGACCCATGGCTAGTAACCGGTCTCACATAACCGTACCAAATGGCCCCCGAGGATCACATGCATCCATAGCTACAATTTAGGGAAAATATGATCCATGGCTAGTAACCGGTCTCACATAACCGTACCAAATGGCCCCCGAGGATCATATACATCCATTTTCAAAAAGGGGAAAAGACATCCCAAATATAAGTCGACTCAATACCTAGGGATCCACTAGTAATGGTATACACTCGTCACAACAACATATGTGACCAACCATAGATAGTCATATGGTATAAAATAACATTTATAAACAAAAATGCATTTTCAAGTTTAACTTCTGGTAAGAATGAAAATCATCAAAAATGAACTTTAAACATTCTTTCAAGTAACCCACATAAATGTGCAAGTAAAACATCCTTTTACTTCAAATAAGATGGAACCCATCATTTTAATTGAAAATGATCTGGAACCCTAAAATCTCCCAAAACTCAAGTTATATCAAAATGTAGTAACTTAGATTTGAAATCATGGAGATATATAGAAGTTCAAAATGTAAGTTTTGACATGTATAAAGTTTAGAAAAGGTAGTAGGAACTCACCAAATAGGTTTTAGACAAAAACCCGAAAAACCAGATATCGACCACCGAGGGAAGACGAAGCTTTCTATACCGAACCCTTGCTAGATGCACTTAATGCTAGCAACAAACGTCAACCGAAGAAACCAAACACGGAAACCAAGAAAGAGAGAGACTTGAGAGAGAGAGAGAGAGAGAGAGAAATGAGAGAGAGTTTGAGATCTAAACCAAATGAAGATATTTGTTGGCTGAAAAGCCTTAAGTCAGCCAGGCAACTACGCGGGTTATGCCGCGACTTCAACTCGCGGCATAACTCGCCCGTGTCCCTCAAACCCAAAACATCCAGTGGGTTTCGCGGGTTGTGCCACGACCTCAAGTCGCGGTGCAACTCGCGTAGCTCCATAAAACCCAAACAAACAGAGGGTTACGCGGGTTGTGCCGCAACCTCAAGTCGCGGTGCAACTCACGTGGTTCACTGTGGTTAATCCAAAACCATCAAAATCCAAACTCAAACTCCAAACTAAACGTGGTGCTAACGACAACGCTTAAACACAAGAGTAACAAGATTACATAACGGAAATCCGGGGTGTTACAATCCTCCCCAACTTGGGAATGATTTCGTCCCCGAAATCCAACTACTCGAAAAGATGAGGATATTTTCGCTTCATATCCTCCTCAGCTTCCCACGTCACGTTGGCTCCCCGATGATGCTTCCATTGCACCTTGACCATAGTGACCTCTTTGTGACGCAACTTCTTTGACTTTCTCTCTAAGATAGCGCCAGGTTCTTCTACACAACGGTTACCCTTGTCCACTCTTAACTCTGAGAGGGGAATGACGCTTTCTTCCTCCGCCAAACACTTCCGAAGGTAACAAATGTGGAACGTGTTGTGGATTCTGCTCAACTCCAGTGGCAGTTTCAATTGGTAGGCTTGCAAACCTACCCGTTTAAGCACTTTAAAGGGTCCAAGGAAACGGGGACTCAACTTCCCACGTTTTCCGAACCTGATAATGCCCTTCCATGGTGATACCTTAAGCAACACACGGTCGCCCACTTAGAACTCCATCGGCCGCCTTTTCTTATCGGCATAGCTCTTCTGACGATCCTGAGCCGCTTTCAACCTTTCACGAATGCATTTGACCTTATCGGCCGTCTCTTGCACGATTTCAGGTCCGACGAATTGCTTCTCTCCCGCTTCAAGCCAACACACGGGAGTTCGGCACTTCCGCTCGTACAATGCCTCAAAAGGTGCCATTCCAATACTCGAGTGGTAGCTATTGTTGTAAGCAAACTCCACCAAAGGTAGGTGAGAGTCCCAACTACCCCCGAAATCGATGACACAAGACCTGAACATGTCTTCCAACGTTTGGATCGTTCTCTCGCTTTGCCCGTCGGTCTGTGGATGGTAAGAAGTACTCAACTTAACTCGTGTACCAAGCTCTTTCTGAAACCCATCCCAAAAGTTCGAAGTGAACCGACTGTCGCGATCCAACACGATCGACAAGGGTATTCCATGACTCGAGACCACTTCATCGATGTAAAGCTTCGCTAACTTGTCCATCGGTAAAGTCTCGTGCATAGCCAAGAAGTGAGCGCTCTTAGTCAATCTATCGACTATTACCCAGATGGTATCGTGACCTCGAAGAGTTTTAAGCAACTTCGTCACGAAGTCCATGGTAATATGTTCCCACTTCCACTCGGGAATTTCTAAGGACTGAAGACTCCCATACGACGGACGTTGATGTTCGGCCTTAACTTGCGAGCACGTTACACAACGCTCCACATAACGCGCCACATCAAGCTTCATTACTCGCCACCAATAATGCAACTTCAAGTCCCTGTACATCTTTGTACTTCCCAGATGAATGGAATACTTGGACTTGTAAGCATCCTCAAGCAATAGATCACGGTTACCCCCAACTTTGGGCACCCACACACGACCGCTGAACAGTTTTACCCCACGGCTATCTTCCGTTAAAAGCAAACGTTGTTTCGTCATGACTTCCTCCTTGAGGTTTTCTTCCAACAAAGCTTCACCCTGCAATGTCTTGATCTTCTCAACAAGACTAGACACTAACTCGATTCTCAAAAGTGTAGCCCGAATACTTCCGCTATAGTCCTTCCGACTTAACGCATCGGCTACAACGTTAGCCTTACCGGGATGGTAAAGCAATTCACAATCGTAATCCTTGAGCAACTCGAGCCACCGCCTTTGCCTCATGTTCAACTCCTTTTGATCAAAGACGTACTTCAAACTCTTATGATCTGTATAGAGCGTACACTTCGTTCCATAAAGGTAATGTCGCCAAAGCTTCAAGGCGAACACCACCGCTGCTAACTCCAAATCGTGGGTAGGATAGTTCTTCTCGTGTATCTTAAGTTGCCTCGAGGCGTATGCGATTACCTTTCCTCTTTGCATCAACATACATCCTAATCCCATCTTCGAAGCGTCGCTATAGACCACGAAGTCTTTTGACCCTTCTGGCAACGACAAGATTGGAGCTTCACACAACTTCTTCTGCAGAATACGGAACGCCTTCTCTTGCATTTCGGTCCAATCGAACTTCACATTCTTCCGAGTTAAAACTGTCAAGGAAGAAGCGATCTTCGAAAAGTCTTGAATGAACTCCGGTAGTACCCCGCCAGACCCAAGAAACTGCGGATCTCAGATGGACTCTTGGGAGGCTCCAAATTCATCATAGCTTCAATCTTGGAGGGATCCACTTTCACTCTATCTCGAGTGACAACGTGACCCAAGAATTGCACTTCTTCAAGCCAAAAGTCACATTTGGAAAACTTGGCGTACAATCTTTCTTTTCTCAACACATCAAGAACTTCGTGTAGTTGTTGCTCGTGCTCTAACTCGCTCTAAGAGTACACGAGTATGTCAACAATGAATACGATGACCGACTTGTCGAGGAAAGGTCGGTACACCCTATTCACCAAGTCCATAAATACCGCTGGTGCGTTCGTTAGGCCAAAAGGCATTACAAGAAACTCATAATGGCCGTAACGCGTTCTGAAAGTTGTCTTCGGAACGTCTTCTTCTCTTACCTTCACTTGGTGGTAACCCGAACGTAAGTCGATCTTGGAAAAACACCCCGCTCCTTGGAGTTGATCGAACAAGTAGTCAATCCTGGGAAGCGAATACTTGTTCTTTACTGTAGCTTTGTTCAACTCACCATAATCGATGCACATTCTCATTGTGCCATCCTTCTTCTTGACGAACAAGACCGGAGCTCCCCACGGCGACGAGCTCGGTCTTACGAATCCCTTATCCAAAAGTTCTTGGAGTTAGGCCATCATCTCTTGCATCTCCGCTGGCACTAACCGATAAGGGGCTCTAGCAACAGGAGTCGCTCCCGGTATGAGATCAATCCGAAATTCCACTTGACGATCGGGTGGTAACCCGGGCAAGTCGTCCGGAAAGACGTCTGGAAACTCACGCACAATCTTCACATCTTCAAGCTTTAACTTCTCTAGCTTGGCGTCGATCACGTAGGCTAGTAAAGACGAGCATCCTTTCACCAAACACTTGCGTGCTTTAGTCATGGTGATTATTGCCACATCTCCCTTCCTCTTTTCACCATAAATTACAACAACTTCGCCACTGGGATCGGGAAGTCGAATTAATTTCTTGGAACATACAAACTCGGCATGATTGTTCGCTAACCAATCCATGTCGACCACAACATCAAAACCCCCGATTAACATCGGCAACAAATCGATTGGGAAATCTCTCCCTTTGATTCCTAGAATACACTTCTTCAGAACATCGCGGATCAGAACTTGACTACCATTTGCTATCTCAACTACTAACGCATCCTCAAGACTAGTAGTGGGCATAGCAATCTTTGGACGGAACAACTCAGATATAAAAGAGAAACTGGCACCCGTATCAAATAAAACACGAGCAGGTACTGAGTTTACAAGAAATGTACCCGATACCACATCAGCTGATGCCTTTGCCTCATCGGTCGACATCTGAAACGCTCGGCCCGGAACCTTAGATGGATTCTCTTTCTTCACTGGCGCGCTACCCGACATGAGTTTCGGGCAATCTCTCCTCATGTGCCCCGATGCCTTGCACTCGAAACAGACATTCCCTCTGATCGGGCAATCCCTGGCGAGGTGATCAGCTTTCCCACACTTGAAACAAGTTTGGGAAGAGGTGTTACAGTTACCGTGGTGCTTGATTCTGCACTTCTGGCACCACCTAGCTTCTTGATAACTGCTGAAGCTTCGGTTTCCGACAGAAGGTCGGGTTCTCTTGGGAGGTACTGAACTGCTGTCCCATTTCCTCTTCTCAACAACTGCCACAGCCTTCTCCGGTTTACCTCTCGCGTAAACCTCTTCCATAAACTGTGCCTCCTCAATAGTCTCTCGAAGGTTAGAAGCCTTCGAGTTTCGGACCATAGTCATCATGTCCGACGGTAGACCCTTCAGATAGGCCTTAATCTTCTCCTTCTCAGTTGAGGCCACATGCCTCACTAACCCCAGCTTTTCCATGAACTGACGGGTATACTCTCTCACTGTCAAATTCCCTTTCTCCAGCGCTCGGAACTCTGCCTCGATCCGGTCCATAGCCCTCTCATTGCAGTATTCTTCCAATAGCTTTACCTTGAATTCGCCCCAAGTCAGTTGGGCCAAAACAGTAGAAGAGAGGATGGACTGGATAACATTCCACCACGTCAGCGCCGTATCCCTGAGCAGTTGAGTACCGAATCTTACCCTCTGGTCATCACCACACTCGGATGAACCGAAGGCTTGTTCGACCGCTCGGATCCACTTAACACACGCAACTGGGTCTTCGGAACCAGAGAACTCTGGTGGTCCGCAACCCAAAAAAGACTTGTAGGAACAACTCTTCCCACTTTTCGGAGCACCGACCACTCTGTGCTCCTCAGATCTGATCATGTTCCCGGTGCCCCCAGAGCCAACCAACACATTCTCCTCCACTGCCTCATGCCTCCTGAGGCTCATGTCCCGGTCCTCCAACATTTTCTGAAAAACCTCTTGTTGTTTCTCCATGGCCGACGTCACCATCTGCATGACACTGGCCATCATATCAACTTGAGGGTTTGCCACTTGAACAACGGGGCTGGTGGATGCCAAATCTACTCTTGGCCCCAACTCTACCTCCCCAGTAAATATCGGTGGCATGCCCGGAGGAACAACTGCTGACACCCTAACCACAGGATTCAGCTCACGTGAACTAACATCGCGAAGATCTCTGCCGCCTGACGGACGACCACGTGTGTTCACCATACCTAAATAATGGTTGCCACACAAGCACGAATAGAATAAGAGACAGATCAACAGAACGAACACGAAAGAACGAATACCACATTACCAATTGTCATAGTAACGGTACATTAAGTACAATCACGTATAAATATTCTCATAATAACATTAGCTAAGTGAAATTATGAACATATAATACATAAAGGTTCTTAATACCTTCGCCACAACGTTCGATAACTATAATTTCCGTCCACTCTAAAACCAACCAATCTTAGAAATTCTACCCAAGCTCACGAATCAATGCTTAACATACTTAGTCTAAGTCTAGACATCTTACATTCATGCCTAGATCACTTAAACTAGAGCTCTGATACCAACTTGTCACACCCTAAAAACCAGAGTGAATTTAAAATGCGGAATCTGGACAAATAACCACCAACACTTGGTATAAATCTCCCAAAAAGGGGAATGTACTAAACCTTTACAAAACCTGAATACGGATATGGAATTCAACAACAAACTAATCTAAACATAACCTATCTAGATTACATCATTTGTTAATCCAATATCGCCAAAAGAATGGGACTTAAACAATTGCCCAACATCAATACTAGTCATCTCAAAATCCCCGAGACCAAGCTCGTCACTCAAGCCCTTAGCAACCCACCGCTAACGGGAACCTGTTATACACATCATTTGAGAAAAAGTGTTAGGCTTAAAGTCTAGTGAGAACATATAGTTTATAAATTTTCAAGAGATATAAACTATTGTATCATAAGGAAATCTTTTCAATAAGGTTTAATTTTCAAATGAAACCTTTGCCACAACCGGGCCTAATAAATGTAAACTCATCATACGATGACAAAGATAACTAGTTTTACCAGGGATTGTAGCGTAACACAAAGTAGGTCACAATCCGAGTTATGAGTCGAAACACTTAGAATCCATGGCCACGAACTACAAAGGTCTGTACTACGATGTGAGGGAGGGCCCCCGAGGAAACCAAATCAAAACCCGTTCACTAGGACTACACTATGACCCATGGCTAGTAACCGGTCTCACATAACCGTACCAAATAGCCCCCGAGGATCACATGTATCCATAGCTACAATTTAGGGAAAATATGATCCATGGCTAGTAACCGGTCTCACATAACCGTACCAAACGGTCCCCGAGGATCATATACATCCATTTTCAAAGAGGGGAAAAGACATCCCAAATATAAGTCGACTCAATACCTAGGGATCCACTAGTAATGGTACAGGCTCGTCACAACAACATATGTGACCAACCATAGATAGTCATATGGTATAAAATAACATTTATAAACAAAAATGCATTTTCAAGTTTAACTTCTGGTAAGAATGAAAATCATCAAAAATGAACTTTAAACATTCTTTCAAGTAACCCACATAAATGTGCAAGTAAAACATCCTTTTACTTCAAATAAGATGGAACCCATCATTTTAATCGAAAATGATTTGGAACCCTAAAATCTCCCAAAACTCAAGTTATATCAAAATGTAGTAAACTTAGATCTGAAACCATTGAGATATATAGAAGTTCAAAATGTAAGTTTTGACATGTATAAAGTTTAGAAAAGGTAGTAGGAACTCACCAAATAGGTTTTAGACAAAAACCCGAAAAACCAGATATCAACCACCAAGGGAAAACGAAGCTTTCTATACCGAACCCTTGCTAGATGCACTTAATGCTAGCAACAAACGGCAACCAAAGAAACCAAACACGGAAACCAAGAAAGAGAGAGACTTGAGAAAGAGAGAGAAATGAGAGAGAGTTTGAGATCTAAACCAAATGAAGATATTTGTTGGCTAAAAAGCCTTAAGTTGGCCAGGCAACTACGCGGGTTATGCCACGACTTCAACTCGCGGCATAAATCGCCCGTGTCCCTCAAACCCAAAACATCCAGTGCGTTTCGCGGGTTATGCCGCGACCTCAAGTCGCGGTGCAACTCGCATAGCTCCATAAACCCAAACAAACAGAGGGTTACGCGGGTTGTGCCGCGACCTCAAGTCGCGTGGTTCACTGTGGTTAATCCAAAACCATCAAAATCCAAACTCAAACTCCAAACTAAATGCGGTGCTAACGACAACGCTTAAACACAAGAGTAACAAGATTACATAACGGAAATCCGGGGTGTTACACATCATTTTCTGACAAACCTAACCCCTGTTTTGGATTATAAAAACGAACATCCTGGAGTTTGTTTAGTCTGTCCTCTTTTCAAACTTATATCCTCCAGTTGCTTAATCTTACAATACGCCTCGTTTCTTTCTTGAAAAAAAACATCAAACTTTATTTTGTATTCACCCTTTTTAGAATTCAGATTAACTAAGTTCTTTTCGAGTTCAGTGATCTTAGTTTTCAAATCAACTTTTTCCTTTTTCAAATCATCCTTTTCCTTTTCTTTGTCCTCAATCACAACTTTCAACAATGCATTTTCATCAGGAAAATTCATCATTGACTGTCGTTTAAGGCTTAGTTTACTTTTCAACACTTCAACTTCATATTCCATATGTTTAATTTGAGCAAGTAAAGAATGAACCATATCAGAATCATCACTTACCTCAGAGTCACCATCAGAATGTTCAGAAACAGGTTCAGCATCTTCCTTAACTTTTGCCATCATGCAAACTTGGGTAAAATGAGCTTCCTCATCTTCAGAACTTTGGCACAACCAATTCTCTTCTTGTGCCATAAGCACTTTCCCTTCCTCCTGTTTCTTTGCAAGCGATGATTTCTTTGCATAGTACTCTAAGAGCTTTACCCGCTTGAACTTGCAGTCCTTGGAGAAATGTCCAAACTTGCCACAGTTAAAGCATATTCCGCTTTGCAGATCTATCTTCTCTTCTTTCTTATCTTCCTTCCTCTCTTCTTTTTTCTCTTCTTTCTTTCCATATCGGGTCTTGTACTTCTCAGATTTATCTTTCTTGTAACCTTCATACTTTGGCTTGGAAAAGTATTTCTTCTTACCAAAACTCTTTTTAAACAGCTTGGTTATGAAGGCCAGATTTTCAGCAAACCTTTGAATATCATCATCAGAATTCACCTCAATCTCTTCCACCGATGATTCAGAACTAGACTTTGGAAGCTCAGACAAATAGGCTTTAGGCAGCTTTGACTTGGATTTTGAACCGGAACTAGAACCAGACTTACCCATTTTCTTTTCAGCAAGCAGAGCTAACGACTATTTCACCATTTTCTTCTCTTCACTCAGTATCTTTACTTTATGTTCATGCTGTGACAAAGTTGTAAAGATAACATTCACATCTTCAAGATCCATGTCTTTTGACATCTGAAGATTGATGGCGTAACTCTTCCATTATGGGTTAAGGTTTGTTGATCCAAACTCTCTCAGTGATTTGATAACGACCCTCTTTTATACTTAGTGAAAATTACGTTATTATATGTATTAGTGTTTCATCATCAGCGATCAGACTGAGTCTGTTCAGTTATCGCTGATGACCTTTCTGTAAACATTTAATATGTATTAGTGTTTCACTTTCAGCGATCAAACTGAGTCTGTTCAGTTATCACTGATAGTTTCCTATGTAACACAGTTAACGTAATCCCTGAAGACAAGTCTCGCGTCAACATAGTTCATAGCTGAATCGAAGACGAAGCCACTGAACAATAGATAAGTCTACTAGTGACCTGATGCGGATATCAGCGAAGACCAGACAAATCTACTTACGCGAAGAAGCCTGAGGAAAAGCTTCAGCGATAGCTGAACTTCTTTATCTCTGGAAGAAGAGATACTCAGCGATCAACGATCACAAAGCTTATGCCTCAAGTTTTCTTTTGTCTTACCTTGCACAACCAGTACGATGTGTCAGAACGGACAAATCTCTGCCACAAATCGTACACCAACTCTGTCAACTACACTGTTCATAAAGTGGCCAAAAGCATGTCTCCAAAAGTGAGACTACCAAAGCCAATCTATGAATGCCACGTGTAAAGTACCCTGCCATGCATTTAATGCATAGGGTATAAATAGGAAGCTCACTCCTTCATCTGAAGGTGTGCTCAATCCTTGAACTCCAAAGATAGAAACCCTTGTTTTCTCTCTCTCTAAAAATCCCCCATTCTCTGAATTTCTTGTGCAACCATCTTAGTGTTTCTTAAGTTTGTTTAGATTGAGTCTGTCTTAATCTTATTCCGCAACAAACTTGTAAATTGTATTTTGATTTATCAATAAACAATTTATTAAACTTTAATTTCTGTGTTTGTATTCAACCCCCCCCCCCTTCTACAAACTTGTTAAGCACCTTCGGGACCAACAAGTGGTATCAGAGCAGTTTGTTTAATCTAATAAACAAGATCTTGCTGTATACTCTTCCTTGCTATTCTAAAATGGCACTAAACACAAACACAAACTACTATGATAATGGTTCACTTTCTAAACCTCCTCGATTTAGCAGAGATAACTTTTCTCTATGGAAAAATCGAATGATGCTATTTCTTGAAGGTGCGGATCCTACTATACCTGAATATATAGAAAACGGACCCTATGAACCTGTTAGAATTATAGCTGTTGTTCCTGCTACTGCCACCACTGAAGCTGTCCCTGAACGATATGTCGTTAAGGAAATAAGACAGTGGAGTGATGAAGATAAAAAGAAGGTAGGCATAGATGCAAGAGCAAAGACCATTATATCAATGGCTCTGCCTGATGAAGTTTTCCATTCCATCATGCATCTAAAAACTTCTAAAGAAATGTGGGAAACCATATGTGTTCAATATGAGGGCACCACTGAAATCCAAGAGACCCGAAAGATTAACTTGGTAAGACAGTATGAAAGTTTTATCGCTGGTAAGAATGAATCTCTTTCTGACATTCATCAGCGGTTTAACTGCCTGATCATTGACCTAAGAACTGTTGGAAGGACCTATTCTAATTCTGAGGTCCTAACAAAATTCTTGGAAAGTCTTCCTGAAAGCTGGGACAGTTATTCAATATGTCTTAAGCTGACAAAGGACTTACATACTCTCTCTCTAAGCACTCTGTATGGAATATTGCTCAACTATGAGCAATCTAATCTCCTGAAGAAGAATCTTGTAAAAGATTCTAAAGACTCCAAAAGCACTGCTGTTGCTTTAGTCTCATCAGAGATAATTCCATCCCAGCGATCTACTCTCACCATCACTGAGTTAGATTCTGAATCTGAGGATTTATCAGACCCTGATCTTTCAGAGTTTAATGAGTCCTTAGCACTCTTGACAAACTCTTTTAAGAGATTTGCAAGAAAGAGTAACTTCCGAAGAAGTAAACCTCTCTCTCTTACTGAAAAGCCAAAATCAACTCCGGTTGATAAGGCTACAGCCACTTGCTATAACTGCGAAAAAATTGGACATTTTGCTAGTGAGTGCAGGTCTAAAAAGGTCTTCAAACCTTCTACCTCAAGAAGATCCAGTGATGACAAATACCATAAGCTGAAAAACAAATATCAAAAGCTGAAAAGCTATCAGCAAAAAGGTAAAGGTCTCATCGCTGAAGAACATGACTGGGCTGAATCAGAAGAATCATCTTCTGATGAAGAAGAAGTCGCTAATCTTTGCCTCATGGCTGAGATTAAAGAAGAAGTAGAAGAACCATCTGAACCTTCTATGAGCTACATATCATCTCAGGTATCCATCTCTACAAATCCCTCTCTGCCTGAATCTGAGAGAAGTCGCGCTGTTGATGTGCTGACGATTGACCTTTATAATGCTCTAAACGACAAAACTCAAGCTGAAAATAAAAATGTTTATTTAACACAAGAGCTAGAGAAATGTCATGAAAAGATCAGTGAACTAAATCTTTTAGAAGAAAAGCTAAAAGATCAAGTCATTATAAATGAAATCATCAGCATTGAACGCGAACAAGCCATCGCTGCTCTAAAAGCAGAAAAGGCTCATGTTGAAAAATGGTGCAAATCATCAACAAAGATCTCTGAGATAATAAATGCTCAAACTCCTGAAAGTGATAAAACTGGTCTTGGTTTTTGGACACCACAGGATGATCCTAAAGAAGAAAGTTCCTCGCTTAAGTTTGGAACTTTTGTCACATCTTTCTTTGACACTTCTTATAATCAATTCTATCCCTGTTCTTCTTCTAATCCCATCCCTGAGGAGATATCTGCAAGATCTAAGCCTGCAGATAAAGGAAAGTCTATTCTCCCTCCTCAGAAGGCTTCCAAGAAAACCAAACTGAAAGTTCCTTCCAAACCTTCAGTGGATAAACCTTCTAGCTCAGTGACAGAAATCTTTGATATCTGTCCTCCAAAGCTGAAGGTTGATCTAAAGCCCGTGAAATCTGAAGAAATAAAAATTCCTCCCAGATCTCGTGCTAAAGGTATTCTTGGAGCTGGACCTGCTCATCTTAAGTTTTCAAAACCTTCTGGTTATAAATCCACCATCAGATATAGAAAATGTTATCACTGTGGATTCACTGACCATATTGCGAGCAAGTGTCCAAATACCACCGAAGCTGATAAAACAGCCAAAGTGAAGAAAAATACCACTAAGGTTAAGAAATTAACCAAAGTGAAGATTACCACTGAAGCTGAATCTTCCTTATCCACTAACTCTGAAGGACCCATTGAAAAGTGGGTACCAAACAAAGCTTAATCTTCCTTATGTATGCAGGGATCAAAGGGCATCTGGTATCTCGATAGCGGATGTTCTCGTCATATGACTGGACAAAGAGACCTGCTCACTGAATACAAGGAAGAGAAAGGTCCCTCTGTGACCTTTGGTGGAAATGGAAAAGGATTTACCCGAGGGTTTGGTGTCCTCAGCAATGGGACAACTACCTTTCGAAGAGTCGCTTATGTAGATGGACTGAAGCACAATCTTCTAAGCATCAGTCAGCTATGTGACAAAGACTACGAAGTTCGCTTTTCTAAGAAAGCATGTTCAGTGGTAGATGAAAAAGGAAAACTTGCTCTCAGTGGTTATAGAAGAGAAAATGTCTATGTAATAGATATGGACTCTACTATCACTGATAACTTATGTTTTCTCTCTAAGGCCTCTTCTGATGTCAACTGGCTATGGCATAAAAGGCTCTCTCATCTAAACTTCAAAACCCTGAATTCTCTCTCATCTAAGGAACTGGTTTCTGGTCTTCCTCAGCACTCATATGCTAAAGAATCTCTCTGCTCAGCATGTGAAAAAGGAAAACAAACAAGAGCTAGTTTCAAGTCGAAACAAGTTTCCTCAGTAACAAGTCCTCTTCAGCTCTTGCATATGGATCTATTTGGCCCTGTCAATATCCAATCAATAGCTGGAAAGAAATATACGCTTGTCATTGTAGATGAATATTCTCGCTACACCTGGGTTATTTTTTCTTCGCTGCAAGAATGATACTCCAGAAGAACTAATATCTTTTGTCAAAAAGATGGAAGTGCTGAATAATCTTACTGTTCGATCAATAAGGAGTGATCATGGAACTGAATTCAAAAATAGTTCCCTGAACAATTTCTTTGAGAACAAGGGAATCTCTCACAACTTCTCTTCAGTAAGAACACCTCAGCAAAATGGAGTCGCTGAAAGAAGAAACAGAACGATCATAGAAGCTGCTAGATCAATGCTCAGCGATTCTCACCTCCCTACTCAATTTTGGGCAGAAGCTGTAAACACTGCATGTTTTACTCAAAACAGATCGCTGATAATAAAGCGATTTGGGAAGACAGCTTATGAACTCTTTCTTGGAAGGAAGCCTTCTATCAGTTTTCTTCATATCTTTGGTTGTCAGTGCTTTATCTTAAACAACAAAGATCAACTTGGAAAGTTCGACCCAAAAGCCGATGATGGAATATTTTTAGGATATTCCTCCATCTCAAAAGCCTACAGAGTTTTCAACAAAAGAAGACAAACCGTAGAAGAAACCATTCATGTCACGTTTGATGAAACGCGCTCAGCGAACTCTAAACCAATCGCTGACAATGAAGAACTGAATACTTGGATGATCTCTCACTATAAAGGAACTGAACCTTTCTTCTCAAACCAACAGCACACTGAAACTCCAGCTGCTGATGAAGAACCAAGTATCATACCTCCCACCGCTGAATCCAACTCATGGATTTCAGCTGAACCTCTAAACACACTTCTACCATCAAATCCATCTACGTCTGAAAACCCTTCTGAAAGCATTGGTGTATCTAATGTTCAACAATTACTAGCTGATGAACCTCAAGCATCTTCATCAGCGACTGCTCCTATTGTTGATCCTATCGCTGAAATAAGCAATCTTGCTCCTGCTCAGCGATGGACCAGAGATCACCCCATAGATCAAATTCTTGGTAATCCAGATGCAGGTATTCAGACACGACGAAGCTCAGGTAATATCTGTCTCTTTGTAAACTTTCTCTCCTTAATTGAACCAAAGAAGACTGATGATGCCCTCAGAGATCCAAACTGGGTCAGCGCTATGCAAGAAGAGCTGACTGAATTCTCTCGAAACAAAGTTTGGAATCTCGTTCCTAGACCATCTGATAAAACTGTAATAGGCACCAAATGGGTGTTTAGAAACAAGTTAGATGAACATGGAATTGTAACCCGCAACAAGGCTCGACTTGTTGCTCAGGGATACAGACAAGAGGAAGGCATAGACTATGATGAAACCTTTGCCCCTGTGGCCAGGCTCGAAGCAATTCGACTATTCTTAGCTTATGCAGTCTATAAAGACTTCATCGTTTATCAAATGGACGTAAAATCAGCTTTTCTGAATGGAAAACTGAATGAAGAAGTTTATGTAGAACAACCACCAGGGTTCTATGACCCTAAGCATCCAAATTATGTTTATAAATTGGATAAGGCTCTCTATGGTTTAAAACAAGCCCCTCGTGCTTGGTATGACACTCTCTCATCTTTTCTTATCTCTGAAAATTTTGAACGTGGCAAGATTGATAATACGTTATTTTTCAGGAAGATAAAAGGTCATATAATTCTTGTACAAATATATGTCGATGACATAATATTTGGTTCTACTAACCCATCTCTATGTACTCGCTTCGCTGAAAGAATGAAGAAAGAATATAAAATGAGTATGATGGGTGAGCTGACATACTTTCTTGGTCTTCAGATTAAACAATCTGACAAAGGTACTTTTATCTGCCAAGGTAAGTATGTTAAAGACATGCTGAAGAAGTTTGATTTAACACAAACTTCAGCGATGAAAACTCCTATGGCACCACCACTGACACTTAACAAGGATCCATCTGGAAAACCTGTTAATGTCACTGCCTATAGAGGAATGATAGGCTCATTGTTGTATCTTACAGCAAGCCGACCTGACATCATGTACTCTACTTGTTTATGTGCACGCTATCAATCTGAACCCAAGGAATCCCATCTGATCGCTGTAAAGCGAATTTTCAGATATCTGAAAGGAACTCCTAACCTCGGTCTTTGGTATCCCAAAGACTCAGGGTTCGATCTAACTGGTTATTCTGATAGTGATTTTGCAGGCTGTAAACTTGACAGAAAAAGTACCACTGGTGGATGTCAACTCTTGGGAGGAAAGCTAGTAAGCTGGACAAGCAAGAAGCAAAATTCTGTGTCCACTTCCACAGCTGAAGCTGAATACGTAGCCGCTGGAAGCTGTTGTTCACAAATCCTATGGATGAGAAATCAACTATTAGATTATGACTTTCAGCTGTCAAAGATTCCTATCTATTGCGACAGCACTAGTGCTATCGCTATAGCAAATAATCCAGTGCTACATTCAAAGACAAAACACATAGAGATCAGATATCATTTTATCAGAGATCATGTGATGAATGGTGATATTGAACTTCACTTTATCCCTACTGACTTTCAGCTTGCTGATATTTTCACCAAACCTCTTGATGAGACAAGGTTCAACTTTCTCATCAGTGAGCTTGGAATGCTGAACCTCGAAGAATAATTCTTCAGCGTTCATGTATTGTGTCAGTAATCAAAAGTTCCCCTCATCATTCTCTCTGATAAACATTCTGACTCTCAGGTATGTTCTCTCTCCCTCAAAGATGTTTTTCTTCAAAATATAAACTTTAATCACTGAATTTTCTTCAAATGATTAAAAGCTTTTTTTTGAAAAATACATTAATCACTGATATTTCCAATCAGTGATCTTTTAAAAGGAAAATCTATCCCTATCTTTACAATCAGGGATACTTTTAAAAAGGAAAATCTATCACTGACTTTTCTTCAGTGATCATTTGAATGGACAAATGAACAGTCTCTCTCCTCTATGACGTCATTTGAACCGACAATCCACGACATGCCTTTTCTGACACGTTCGTCCGTTGCCCTCCTATCCAATCAACTTCGTGGAACGTGTCAATATCATGATGATTTCTTTTCCCGCTTCATTCTCTCTCTTATCTCTCTTCTCTCTCTTCGTATAAAAGGAATTCTTCTCTCCTTTATACGGTTTACGCTTTCAAAACTTTCAAAGCAAGAAACATTCTCTCAAGAACACTCAAGCAAGTAAACCCAGAATATTGAATCTGCAACTCTTTCTCTTCAAGATACACAGGTTTATTTCATGTTTATATGCTTTGTTCATATGCTTTTTATTCTTTTTAAAATCCTACTCGCTTTCTATGGATTTTATAAAACGTTTTTTTTGTAAAAACTAAAGATCATTCCTTCTGATTTTATGTTTTTAAATAAAAAAAAAAAAAACCTTTGGTTTTAAAGTGTTCTTCATTCTTTCTACCCAGAACACTATTTTTTTTCTCTTAAAAATAACTTGATAATTTTCCAGTTTCCCTTCTTCTATGGAAACTGGTAATCATATTATTTTTAATCTAAATCATTTCTTCTATTATGCCTCTTTCCATAACAGAAATGACACAGTCTTCAATCGTTGCTTCCAAGCATGTACGATTCGCTCTCACTGAAGTTGAGATTACTAAATGTAATCATTTGGCCAGACTCGACTTCAAAGCTGACAAATACCCACATCTGGTGGAAGCTGCTGAATTCCTCAAGCAGTCATGCATAGCTTACGCGATCACTGTGGATCCTAAGCCCTCCAAGACTCTACTTCAGCAGTTCTGGTTCACTGCTGATGCAACTGAACTTACAAACAGGAAAGGCGAACGAGTCCCTGCTATCTCGTTCAGCACGGAATTAGGGCCAGGGAGCATGACCGCTCTTAGCCTCAGGAAATCTTTACGATTCCCTGACAAACCAAAGAGTGGATTCGACGCACTCCCCACTGATGATGAGCTGATATTCTTCCTGGACGCAATGGGCTATTGTTGGGAAAACAAACCAAGATCGTCTATTCCTAACAAGAAGCTCACCAAGATTCTTAAAGCTCAGATGCCATCACAACTGAACTTTATCTTCTCGCACATAATTCAGTGCATGAGTGGGAAGAGTGGTTCGCTGGATCAAGCCAGCAAAACACAACTGCAGATGGCATACTCCGTTATCGCTGGTCAAAACTTTGACTACGCCACAGCCATCTTTGAAGATCTGAGGTCGAGATTAGAGAAGCCTGAACGAGATCCCAAGATCTCGTACGTACGTTTCATATGTACGTACATCAAGTTCCTCTATCCCAACACCTATCCCACCAAAGATGATGGCACCTTTGCCAGGGTTGGTCAACGATCACTGGAGGTCAAGCCACTCGCCGACGAGGTAAGTATCTCTCTCCTTCGCTCTCGTCTCTCTCTCCATTCTTCTTCATCTTCAGCGACCACGCAGACGGTTCCTTCATCTGCTATCCCTGTCGCTACCACTACTTCTAAAAGACCATCAGCTAGTCCAATTGGTCCTTCCAAAAAGGCCAAAAAGACTAAGGAAAGTACACCTTCTAGTACTATACCTGAGGGAGCTTCTCAACAAGCTACCTTAGATGCTTTTGTGGGTCTTTCCTCCACAACTTCAGCAGTCACTCATACTGCCGTGTCAGCGATCGCACTCGCTGTCACATCATCAGTAACCCCACCTACTATCTCATTCCCTGAGATTAACCCCATCCCTACTTCTATCCCCAAAACTCTTCCCTTCTCTCCTCATTTGGTCTCTGAACCTGCCACCTCTTCTTTCCCTATAGGACCTGAGCATCAAACTTTTGAGGAATCTATGCAGTTCTACAAAATGTTTGATACGTCAGGTACACCTATACTCCTAAACACTTCTCTCCCCCCCTCTCCAAATAAGCCCATATCTGAACTAACATTATTTTCAGGTCCTAGCTTGGCGACTGTTGACACGCATGTCAACAGTCTAGGAGAAAAGGTGGATGCTCTCACCAACACCATCAATGAAACCACCAACGCCGTCAATCAGGCTGGTGAGGAGCTGAAGAAGTTGACCGCCACTTGCTCATCTAAAGCTGAGAACTCTCAACTTTCAGCTCTTGAAGAACAAGTCGTCCAACTCAGAGAGTCCTCTCGACTCTTTCAAGGACGATTTGAGTCTCTTACAGCTGAAGTTCAGGGTCTCTCTTCCAAGGTTGACCTCTGCACGTCCCTTCTTCAGCAAGTTCTACAGAAAGTGAATGAACCAGCTCCAGCGCTGCCTCCCTCCTTCACTGAAGATGATCGTACCAACCTCAACATCGCTGTGGAATTCATTCATGATGCCACATGCGACATACCTGCGGTTGAAGATCGAGTTAAGCGTCTGGAGGCTGACGTTCAAGTGCTAAAAGCTTCAACAGCTACTCCAGCAGCTGAACAATCCCCTACCGCTGATAATGACAAAGTGGGGGAGAAAACTGAAGAAACCTCTATTGCTGCTAGGGAAGCTAAGGAACCTCCCTCTCAATCTGAGGGGGAGAAGGCAAAAGAATCCTCATCGATTCACTCCATTCTCTTTGAAGAGGATGAGGAAGAAGACGATGAAGAGGAAGATGATCTAGATCTTGTTGATCAAGAAAAGGATCAGCCCTCCGATGACGACGACGACGATGAAGACCAATCTATGTGGTTCTCTAAGCCGAACGTCGTATCAGGGACAACTTCGCAAGAGGTTGTCAAAACAGGGGTGAGAGGTGATACATCTTCAAGTGTTCCTTCGCAAAGCAAAGACAAGCAACCAATCGCTGAAGAATGCTTGAGGACTGGATCACAATCTGAGGGGGAGCATCCTTCTCAGGTATGTCTTTCAATTGTACCACTTTTCTACTCTTTCCAAACCCCTATGTCTTTCTAGCCTTTATCTCTCTCGTTCTAAAAATACACTTATCCCTTCTTTCCTTCTTTTTCTAACCAGACAGTTCTCACCCCTGCTTAAAGGTTCTGAACTACAAATAATACCAGCGGCTATCGCTGAAGAAATAATCCCAATCTCTATCGCTGAGATTGATGAAGAAGAAGAAGATTCCCTGGTCCATCCAGGAAGGCCCTCTCGACCATCTCATTGGTCAGAGGAAGTGGTGAAGAAAAGAGTTGAAATGATCGCTCAACTAGAAAGTCAACGGCTGAAAACCCCTCTTCAAATATCCACAGAGCTCGACTTCCTTACTGAAGCTGAAAGAGAAGAATCTGCCAAAGCTGAGAAGCTGATCGCTGAATGCAAACGAGATGCCCAACTCGCTTTAAAGATTCAATCCTCTCAAGTTAGGGACAAAAAGCTAAAAAGCAAACCTGTGGAAGTTCAAGCAGCACTACTGAAAGAAATTGAAGAGGAACGCTTCAAAGAACAAGAGATCAACGATAAGTCTATCGAATGGTGCAAACAAAAGATGGATTATCGTTCTGATCTTCTTCCAATATCAGCCGTGACTATCTCTGGTCGCAAGAAGAAAGATCAACTCTCAGTGACCATGGAGATTACCAGAGAGGATGGAACCCAAAAAGCAATGTACGTATCAAAACTTGAAAGCTTCGGATTTACGGAATGGTTAGAGTTCTGGGATGCGCTGAAGAAATCCAAATCTACATACAGAGGCTACGTTGAAGGACTCCTTGAAGCCCTCATAAATAGAGTCGTTTCTGTACTAAAGCTGCCATCTCCTCTTCCTCCCAAATCTTTGAAACTCAAGAGAAAAATTGGGTCCTCCTCCTCTGAAGATGTCGCCATCATCAGGAATGAAACTTCTATCAAATTTTCAAGAGATGCACTGTTTGGTCCTCCTCCTGATCTTTCAGTTCTGGACTTATCTCTGCCTCCTGGTGGTCCCTTCCAAGCTGGTCAAGTAATCGACAAGCCTTATGGAATATTCTTCAGAGATGATGATGAGGAACTCAGATTTCAAAGAATCTCTGAGATTCCTATCTGTCCTCTGAATCATCTCAAGGATCTCTTATGCTTATGGTGTGACTTCTTCCCTGCTGCTGAAAAAATTAAAGAAATTATCAGTCAAGAATCTTTGGAACGAAGACAGAAAGGAGAAGAAATACCTGAGTATATGATCAATCCTCCCAAATCTTCTTATAGCTGATAGATTAGTTTTCTTATCTGTAATCTGTTAGTTATACTTACAGTAGTTAGTTAGTCACTTGTACTTATGATTTTCATATCTTGTAATTCTATCCCTGAATTAAATGAAAATTGCAGTGATGTACTTAACCCTATCAGTACTGTAAAAGATCCCTCAAAATAGTAATTGGGACATGCATTCTATGAGTCCTTTTTATTCCTATATTTTGAATCATAAAGTAATTTTCTTTTGTTACTTTGTCATTATCAAATAGGGGGAGATTGTTGATCCAAACTCTCTCAGTGATTTGATAACGACCCTCTTTTATACTTAGTGAAAATTACGTTATTATATGTATTAGTGTTTCATCATCAGCGATCAGACTGAGTCTGTTCAGTTATCGCTGATGACCTTTCTGTAAACATTTAATATGTATTAGTGTTTCACTTTCAGCGATCAAACTGAGTCTGTTCAGTTATCACTGATAGTTTCCTATGTAACACAGTTAACGTAATCCCTGAAGACAAGTCTCGCGTCAACATAGTTCATAGCTGAATCGAAGACGAAGCCACTGAACAATAGATAAGTCTACTAGTGACCTGATGCGGATATCAGCGAAGACCAGACAAATCTACTTACGCGAAGAAGCCTGAGGAAAAGCTTCAGCGATAGCTGAACTTCTTTATCTCTGGAAGAAGAGATACTCAGCGATCAACGATCACAAAGCTTATGCCTCAAGTTTTCTTTTGTCTTACCTTGCACAACCAGTACGATGTGTCAGAACGGACAAATCTCTGCCACAAATCGTACACCAACTCTGTCAACTACACTGTTCATAAAGTGGCCAAAAGCATGTCTCCAAAAGTGAGACTACCAAAGCCAATCTATGAATGCCACGTGTAAAGTACCCTGCCATGCATTTAATGCATAGGGTATAAATAGGAAGCTCACTCCTTCATCTGAAGGTGTGCTCAATCCTTGAACTCCAAAGATAGAAACCCTTGTTTTCTCTCTCTCTAAAAATCCCCCATTCTCTGAATTTCTTGTGCAACCATCTTAGTGTTTCTTAAGTTTGTTTAGATTGAGTCTGTCTTAATCTTATTCCGCAACAAACTTGTAAATTGTATTTTGATTTATCAATAAACAATTTATTAAACTTTAATTTCTGTGTTTGTATTCAACCCCCCCCCCTTCTACAAACTTGTTAAGCACCTTCGGGACCAACAAGGTTCATGATGAACTTATAGTTAATTTCTGACACAGTCTTGTTCATGCCGTTCCGTCTCAAGTCATTCAAAATCACATTGAACCTAGTGTAGGTGTCTGCCAATGATTCGCCTTCTTTTGCCCGAAAACCCTCATAAGCATTAATACTCTGATTAAGCATAGCCTTAATGCATCTGTCAGTTCCTTGAAATTGTCTCTCCATCTCATCCGACATTGCCTTCGCTGAGTCACGACTATCTACACGGTTGTAGATATCATTTGGGATAGCCATTGTCAAGTAAATGAAATCTTCTTCATCTATCTTAGCTAGCTCCTTATATCGTTCACTAAAATACTGGTAAGGCTTTGGCACATACCGAACAGGAATTTCAGGAGAAGTCTCTGTAGCTGGTTGTCCAGGAACTGTAACTACCGGATTAACTGGGCCTTTAACTGGGCCTTCAATGATAGACTTTGTGTGTCCCTGTGATTAACAATTCAATCAAGTAAACAATTAAGCAATACTATTATGCAAACCTGGTATAGATTTCTCAAATGATTCCAATGGTTACAAGTGTTGATCGAATATGAATTCAATCAAGTTATCTCTGTTTTCTCTCAATCGCTGATCTCTCTCTTTTATTTCTCTGTATACGGCGCACACACCAACTAACCTAACCTCCTAACTAACACTAAATCACCTAATTTAAACAAAGGCGTATAAGCCTAATAGGCTTGGCTTGGGCCCAACTACTAAAACACAATTAAATAAATAAATGGACTAAAAACGAAAATACGGAAACACACTTTGACTATTTATTACAAAAGACCCTAGACTATTTGTTGAGACAACTTTTTCAGCTTTGACTTCAGATTTCCATCTTCAGATAATGATGATCTTGAATCCAATAAAATTGTGCTTTAACAGACTTTATATACTCTCTGTTCTTATGATTCAAGAACTGAATCATTCGGCGTTTCCACTGAGGGTATTCTCCGATTGATAGAACTGGTGGTTTGGACTGAGACCCCATTGAGAGCAATTCTTTAGACATCTTGAAAAACTGTAGAATAAGAGCTCAGAATGATCGTTAGTTCGAAGAATCAACAGTTAACAACTCATAAAAATTTTCAGAAAAAAATCTTCCAAAAATTTTCTAAGTGAGAAATTCTCACACCACTATAGTTCTCAGAATTCGCACACAACAAGAAAACTCTTCAAAACTCGCAGATCAAGAGAAATTCACACACCGAGTAGAACAAAATTCGCACAACCCAAGAAATTTTCATGTAGCTCTTTGCGAGTTCTAACAATTCGCACGGAACGTGATGCGAGTTCTGGATATTCACACACTTCGGGATGCGAGTTGTTGACTTAGCAAAATTCAAACTTCAAAACTTTTCACACGACACCTTTATGCGAATTCCATACTTAACCAAAAATTTGATCTCAAACTTCTCGTATCGATACGAATTCCTCACTTAGAAAAAATTCGAACTTTTTATGCGAAATCTCTAAGAATTCGTATGAAGCTTGATGCGAATCCAAGAAATTCGTATGATTTGCGATGCGAGATCCTTACTTCTCGTATCCTTTAGGATGCGAATTCTTCCCTTAACTCAACTTTTCGTATACAACGTTATGCGAATTCTTGACTTCTCGTATGTGGACCGATGCGAAATTCTCACTTTTCGTACATAACGTCCTGTGAGTTCCTCACTTAGCTTTTTCAACAAATCAAGAGTGATGCGAATTTATCATCATCATGCGAGAATTTTAGATCTTGCGAGTTCTTGATGCGAGTTCTTCACTGTTCGACAAAAAAAAATCCTCAAATCGATCCAAAAATCTTCAAATCTCTGAATTAGCTTATGCAAATTCACAAATTTGATCACGAACAATGCTAGAACTGATTACAAAAAATGAATTCCACACAAATTGACTCAAGAATACATGTTGATCAATATACAGTGTGTAGCTCGACTTTTCAAAAATCACAAAAACTTCAAATTGATTAAAAATTACAGTGCAAATGTGTTCAAAACCTATACAGAATGCATCTAGAACATCAATCGATCATCACACAATCAAATTGACAAACAATTACAATACAAAAATGCAAATTCGATCAAGAATCAGAATACAGGGTGCGAGTTCGTCATTTGTTGAATTTCAACGAATTAGGATCTGATACCAATTGAAACTTCCAGTACCAAACTCACATGAAACGTACACTGATCAAGTAGAAATCATTCTTTCATATATTGAATCACAGTTACAATGATTTCTTTGTGTCATATGTCTCACAGTGCCACAAGTCTCACATGTACAAAATTCTCTCTCTAGAATTTCTCTTGTGCGTATGTGTATGTATCAGTGTGTGTCTCTCAAATCTATTTGACAAAATACATTGACCTTCCTATTTATACTTGGTCAACACAATTGACCTTACAACTCAATTAACAAAACAAATACTTACACTTTACAACAATTACACTTTGACCCCTCATTTAATCTTGAATACAATATTGACTTAACTATCCATCGATGAAAACTCCTAAGGCACCATCGCTGACATTAAACAAGGATCCCACTGGAAAACCTGTTAATGTCACTGCCTATAGAGGAATGATAGGATCCCTTCTGTATCTTATAGTGAACTCACCTGATATCATGTATTCTACTTGTCTTTGTGCACGATAACAATCAGAACCCAAGGAATCTAATCTGATCGTTGTAAAGCGAATTTTCAGATACTTGAAAGGAACTCCTAACATAGGTCTTTGGTATCCCAAAGACTCAGGGTTCGACTTAACTGCCTATTCAGATAGTGATTTTGCAGGTTGCAAACTGGATAAAAAAAGCACCACAGGAGGTTGTCAGCTCCTAGGTGGAAAGCTAGTAAGTTGGACAAGTAAAAAGCAAAACTCATTGTCCACTTCCACCGCTGAAGCTGAGTATGTAGCTGCTGATAGTTGTTGTGATCAGGTCTTATGGATGAGAAATCAACTTTTAGACTATGACCTTCAACTATCAAAGATCCCTATCTATTGCGACAACACTAGTGCCATCGCTATAGCAAACAATCCAGTGCTACACTCAAAGATCAAACACATCGTAATCATATATCATTTTATCAGAGATCATGTGATGAATGGAGATATAGAACTTCATTTTATTCCCACTGACTATCAGCTAGCTGATCTCTTTACCAAACCTCTTGATGATACAAGATTCAACTTTCTCATCAGCGAGTTTGGAATGTTGAACCTTGAAGATTAATACTTCAGCGATCATGCATTGTGTCAGTAATAAAATTCTATCCTATTCATCCCTTACTCTCTAACTAAAATTTCTCTGATATTTAGGTATATCTCTTAACCTTTCCTCACTGAACTTCTATTCAGCGAGACGTTTTTCAAAACTCTCCAAACTTAATCACTGACTTTCTTTAAGTGATTAAAAGTTTTTAAAAAAAAATTGATCACTGACTTTTCCCATAAGTGATTCTTCTAAAATAAAAGTCATCACTGACTTTTCCCCAGTGATTCTTCTAAAATAAATTTCATCCCTGATTTTCTATCAGGGATGCTTTTAAAAATGAAAAGACACTTTTTGTGACGTCATCTAAAACGATAATCCATGGCACACATTTTTTTTCTGACACGTTCGTTCGTTGCACTTCTTGACCAATCATATTTGTGGGACGTATCCGTGTCATGATGAGCAACTTTTCCCACTCATAACCTTTTTCTCTCTCCTCACTCTCACATATATAAAGAATTCTTCGTTTGTATTTCACTTTTTTACGCACACATAACTCTCTCAAGGAAAATACTCTCTCTCGACAAACAAAGTTTCCTAGAACACAAGAACCTAAGAACTAATAACCAAACTTCAATCAACAAGTTCTTATTTCTTTTCTTAATTTTTCATAAAAACAATCTTTTGATCTTAAAACCCTTGTTTTTTAGATCAATTACTGTTTTTTTTTTCAAAAATCATTTTTTTCATGATTTTTATTCAAAAACCCTAAAAAGTTTTTAAGGTTTAAAACTGTTTTTAAACTGTTCATGTTTCCTTCTTAAAAAGGAAACTGGTCAAATCTTTATTGCTTAAATTTTTTCTACACCAAAACACTGGAAACTTCTTTTGCAAGTTTCTTTCCTAAAAAGGAAACTGGTAATATTCCATGTTTTTTTCTAGAAAATTATTGTTTCTGCTATTTTTTACTTTTCTCAGAAATGGCATCCCAGGCAACCCTTCTCAAATCAAAGAATGCCAACTTTAAACTCAAACAACCACTTGGCTTTACTCTCATTCCTTGCCAAAAAGCCGTCTCTCCATCTCCATAACACTGTTGCATTACTAAATGCATCCACCATTGCTTACGCGCTGACTGTCTCTACACCAACGCAAAAACACCTACTCTAGCAGTTATGGTACACTATTGAGAAGACGGAGAAGACCACACAATCAGGGAAGAATCTGACTGTCATTGCTTTCCAAACTCAATATAGGGCAGGCAGTATCACTCCCACTGGCATCCGTCGAAGCCTGTGTCTTCCCTCTGAACCATTCGAAGCTCTGCCTACTGATGAAAAGTTGGTCAATTTCCTCGACCTCATGGAGTACAAATGGGACACCAAGCCGTGATCCAAGACAGTGGACACGAGGCTGACCAAGATTCTCAAGGCCAAAATGCCTTCAAAGATTAACTACGTCTTCTACCATGTTATTCAATGCATGAGTGGGAAGACAGGATCACCGGATCAGGATAGCAAGGCCCAACTGCAAATGGCATACAACATCATCGTTGGATGAAACATAGATTTTGCAGCGATGATCTTTGATGGCCTGATGACGAAGGTCGAGAAGCTGGACAGGGAAGTCAAAATTCCCTACATTTGTTTCATCTCAGCTCTCCTCGCCTTCTTTCTTGACAAGCTCTACCTGACCGAGGGTGATTATCAGCTCCCAAAGCTCGAGGTTCGTATCCTCGATGTGGAGCGGGCTGATAACGGGGGTAAGTTTAGCTGAACTCCGCCGTCGCCTCTCCTCAACAATTTATTCTACTTCAACGGCCATGGCTTCAGCACTTCCCACCGTGGCTACCCTTGCCGTTAAAACCCCTTCCAAACGCAAATCTTCAGCTCTTCTTGGCAAGCCTAAAAAGGCCAAGAAAGCTAATGAGTCAGCCCCCCCCCCCCAACAAACAACGCCTACATCAGGGATCGCCTCTCTACAGACGTCCCCGGATACTTTCGTGGAACACTCCTTCACAACTATTGCCGCCACCGCTTCAGTGCCTGTGATGACTCAACGCTGCTGAGGTAATTTTGGGCAATACCAGTGCCTATCCTTCTCTTTTCTTATCCCTTTAATTTTCTTCTTTGGTCTCTCACACTATTACTTTACAGCTGCCAGAGATGTCATGCAGCTCTGTAGGACCTGATGGCCTCCCTCCCAGAGTGTCACAGCAGATAAACGTGTCCTAGACTCTTCTTGAGTGGGACATGGAAATTTTCAACCTCTTCTCTGCTCCATCAGGTATAAACCCCATCCCATACACGTCTTCCATCCTACTATATCATCCTGAGCAACGTTTTGCTCAACACTTTAATTATCTTACAGGTCTTGCGTTGACCACTGTCAACACCTCACTCAGCGAGGTTTTTGACAAGGTGGCTTCTCTCTCCACCACCATCAACAAAAATACAGAAGCGGTCAACACAACGGGTCAAGCGCTGAAGGACCTCAGCTCCTCTCTCTCCTCAAAAGCTGAGAATTCTTGGGTATCAGCTCTACAGGAGGAGGTCACCAGGCTGAAGGACGACGTGGTCAGCAACACCACTGCCATTCAATTTCTCAATGTACACGTCGATAAACGAGAAGGAAGTATACCATAGTTTACTCTTCAAAAAATATTCTTCATGTGCTTAATCCTTTAAAACACTTGAGCCATTGTTTTTTTTTTACTTTTTAATTTATGATAGTTATAAACAACAAATGAGAGGGAAGATAGTTATAAACAACACTCATGAAAATAGTTAAATCTACTGTTCCTTTTTTTTTTACTTTTTATGTTAGTTGCAAACCTTGTTCAAGAAGCTGAAAAATTGCGTTACCCCCGTTTTTGGACGCTCTCTGCGACTCTCCATTCTCGTCTTCTTGCTTCTTGCTACTTGTATTACACCGTTAGAAAAGCTTAAATTTTTGGAGGTTAGTTTCTCCATTTTTTTGGCTTATGTTGTCTCTGTTGCAACTCTCTATTAGGTTAGATTTCTGACCCTATTGATGTTCTTTACAATTGCTCCATTATTCCTTTTTTATCTTTCCAATTTCAAAACTGAATTCATCTCTGCGTTAAAATTTAAACCTAGATTGTTGCAATCTATGTGTTATTTGTTTTATTTTTGAAAAATTATTCCAGTGCATAAGTTTTCTACAACTTACCTGTAGTTGATCAAAATAGACACGGCCTAGGGTTTTGTTCGATATTTGTGGAATCATGTTGTCTTTTTTTTTTTTTTTTTATATTTCTACTAATCTTAAATAGTCATTAGATGCAACTTTTTGTAAATTGTTGATATCTTTTTGTAAATTATCTAGCTTTTTTGCCTCGTAATGATAGTCCCAGCATGCTGGTTTGTTCAATCTTTTATTATTACCGTATTTGTTCCAAAAAATAGACCCCAGTTTGAAGAAATGACTATATATTGTTGCCTTAATGTATAAAATAAGCTCAACAAATAGGAAAACTGGTGATAAAAATGAAATGTAAAAAATTTGGAGTACTGTAACTAGGAGACGGGGGGAGCATTACTTTTGAACTTGTTACAATATACAATTTACATAGCTGAAGGGGTTAGATTTTATAAATAACAAATATTGTAAGTAACTATGAAGTAAGGTGCATGTAACACTTGTTAAGAAACTGAAATGCATCTCTTTACTTGAAGCTGAATCATTTTGAAAGTTAAAACCTGACCTCATACATTTCTCTCATTGATGGCCAATTAGATAGCTTCGATGCAAAATGCCTGGATTTCATTTCGATCATTATATGGTGGGTAGTATTAAATGAGTTCATGTAGTTGTGGTGTAGTTGTGGTTAATTGTTCACTCTTGCTGTTGGTGTGGTTGGAAAGAAAGTTTTTTAAAGAATACAAGTCTGATTAGTGTTGGGTGCTATTATATTCATTGAAATTTGAAACAAGCAGGTGTCTATGACCTCAATAAGTTTTATTTCCTTGCTCTATTCTGTTTTCAGTAAATAGGGAGTAAAGGAATGGATGGTAGAGAGCCTGAATGAGGTTGTGTGCCTTTATGTGAATGGAAGTTTGATTATTTTGTGTTATATCTTGGAACGCTACAATCAGAGAAACTATTAAGATCTGAAGTGAACTTTTACTCTCTAAGCAGACTGAGCTTGAACTGTGGCAGTCTATATGTCATTCTGTTGCTGTTCTTTAACCTATGTTTGAAGGCACTGATATGCTCTTCTTTTTTGGTGGGCCATTGCATCTTTTGGTTGATCTTAATTGGCGTAGTTAAGGTGCACTAAAGTGATTTACATCTAGGTTTACAGATGAAGTATACTCGTGAAGAAAGAACGCAGATGAGGTAACCATTGTTGTGGCCGTTGAAACTTTGAAATAGTGATCTTCATGTCCACCAAGTCTTCTACTGTGCCTGTCATCGCATGGAATTGGGTCATCCAAGCCCTTTCAAAATTTAAGCAAGTAGATTCATCTACTTTAGTTGGTATGCTTGATATTGCCTTTCATTTGTTCCTTAAACTTCTTATCTATGGCATTTTCCTGCAAGAAATGGATATGCATGTTTCAGGTCTGGTAAAAAAGGCTCCTGCAATCTCGGATGATTTAGGGAAGGATGCAAGGGAGATGCTCTCCTTGCGAATCTTAGAGAGCTTGTTTATTCATGGAAATGATGAAGCTACAGTTGATTCTGATTCTGCTGAAAATGCTAAAATCTCTTTCGATCCATCAGAGCACTGTGAAGATGTCCTGCACAAGATATTAGAGGAGGTAATATCGCTTTTTCTCGGTAAAGTAAAACAAATCTAATATTATCTGTTGGAAATCATATATTTTACTTATTCTATTCTTTGCAAGTGTAACAGACATCTGAACCGATGACGAAGTTAGAACGGCAGAAATGGAATGTTCGTCCTTTCATAATGCATAAAAGGTGTTCTTTGCCCAATAGCTCCTTTCAGAAGGTGGGAAATAGTTTATTTTCATATGCATTTATATCACAAATGGCCAAAAAAATAAGACTTTTGGTTTCATTTACATCCTGCTGCATGGACCCTGTTTTGCTTGATCAAACAGTTTAAGGAAACACTTCTTGAGGGAAATCACCCGTTTCTATCAACATTGAAAGGGAGGAGTAAAGTAGGAGCTGCAAATGCATCTGAAAATACAAGTTATGTGGCCAATGTCAATTCTGATCCCCAAACTACAGTAGCTGAGGATGATTTAGCATCACCGAACCCTACAAACGAGTTTAACAAGTTACAAGAAAGCCAATTAGAGAAGTATAATGAATTAGAGAATTTCACCAGGGGAATTAAAGAGCATATTGGAAGAAAAGAACATGAAACGTCAATAGAATCCCCTGTAGAAGGCTTAGAGGAAAATATGTTGATGGATCATGTTGAGTATACTGTATCAAAGAAGCTTGAACAGAGTTGTGGTAATGCTAATACTGAGCATGGTCAACAGCAGCCTCCTGGTGATGATGGTAATGCACCTCAAGACACATATAGAGAGGGACAGGAAAAAAGGTTGCCAGTTGATAGCATGAAAGTTTTAGAATTTTCTGGGGAATCTAGGGACTGTAAGAATGATACTCTACCAAATGTTTCCAATTGTGGGCCTTCTGGTGAAGGAAAAAATTCCATGGAAAATGGTAGCCAACTTGAAACTGGCAGTGATCGCGAGAGATCTGATGATGAGAGGACTGATAGCGAGTCTGATGATGAGAGGACCGATATTGCTGCCAAGAAAGAAGCTTTCTTGAGCTCCCAATGCACACTCAGTCAGGATACCATGGCTATGAATGACTGCACTGAGATATGTCTTTGTATGAAGTGTAACAAAGGTGGTCAGTTGTTACTTTGTAGGTCTAATGCTTGCCTATTTAGAGTTCATGAGAGCTGTATGAGCTCTGCTGCCACACTTGATGAAAATGGAAATTTTTACTGCCCATTTTGTGCATATTCTCGTGCAATATCCAAGTATCTGTTAGTTAAGAAAAAGGCTTCCTTGGCTAGAAAAGACTTGCAAGCCTTTTTAAGCTTGGGAGTCAAACATAGACAAAAGATATCCTCTAAAAAAGGAGCTGGTCTGGAAACAAATGAATCAAGACATATTGGAGCCTTGGGTGAAAATTTTGTAGTAAATGGCAATGGAGATACTGTGAGTAGAAGTAAAGAAGATTATCCACCCGCTAAGCCATCTTGTGGGGAAGGGACGACTTGTGTAAGCAATGCAGAAAATCCGATGGTAGCTGAACCTTCAAGATTATGTGTTAATAACGAATTACATTGTGGAGATAAAGATGTTTCTGTAGGCATTGCAAGTTTGACAAAAGCTGGAGAGGTGGAGAAAAAAGTGGGTAAAGCGTCTCAAGAAGAAAGTCCTGTAGGCATTGGTGAACATGCTGTTATTCATTCAAACAGTGGATGCTTGAATCAGCCAATATGCCAACCTAGGATGCCTAAAGCCCAATACAATGAAAAAGAAAGTCCTGCTTCTGATGTTTCTAATCACTCAAGAAGATCTTGTAAGCGGAAATCACAGTAGTAAGTTGTTCTCAAGAAACTTGTATTTTGCATCTGTTATTTGAAGGGAATTAGTAAATCCCACACGATGAATAGTACCTGTGGATCCCTGTTCCACACAACCTAGTAGGTCCGTTTACTCGGCCATATGTTTTTTGTGCGAGAATGTGGCTTTCACAAGCACCACTCTCTGTGTACAGCTTTATAGAATGGGTTATTTCATAGAACAAACTTCTAACATATTCTTTTAAATGCATGACCTTCCCCTCTACCTAACAGAAGAATGCCTCAAAATCTACCATAAGGTCATGCATTTGAAAAAACTGTCAGAAGGTTATTCTTTTAGACAACGCTTTATAAAATAGACCTTCTCTAACTAAAATTCTGTTCTATATTGACATTTAAGTGTTCCCATATCCTGTTAGATTCATTTATTTTGACATACACCTTAGATTCTATATTCAGTTTATGATGCTGGAATTTGATGATGATTGATTGATGAACCTCGATTCTAATTTGCAGCATATCTCCAACAATTCCTTTATTAGGGCGAAAGAAACTCCAATGGACCAAATCAGAGGAGGAGATACTAAAGGTGAATTTTTGCATATGTGAAGTTGTTTGTAACGTTCATCTAGTTTATGTTCATCTTTTACATATTTCCCATCTTTAATAATCAGTCTAGATAATGGAATTATTAGCTTAATAATGTTTAAAAAGCTTTCAACGAGACATTGGTGATCATATGACCATGTAATGGGCTATTTTGTTAAATGACCTCCTATAAAAGTGACTTTACAAACTAACCAAGTGGTTGTTTTTCAAATCTGTTCGGGGACAGGATATTTAAAACCAATATTCAGTTATGAGCATGACCTTCTAATTCTTTTTTAACTCAATGACCTTCATCTAACCTGCCCCGGATTTTAAACAGACTATCTTTGATGTAAAACAGTCTGCTCCCTAATAAACTTGAAAAATACACTAGAGGGTCGTTTCGCAAAACGAACTTTTGGAGGTCATCGAGCTAAATATCCCCACATAACACGTGATGTATAATCTATCTTACTATAGTTAATACTTTTAGGAACCTGATTCGATGATTGGAAGCAGAAATTTAGTTGTTTGTTTGAACTTTGTCAGGATGGGGTGCAGAGATTTTCGAGTGCTGATAATAAAAGAATTCCATGGAGGGAGATTTTGAGTTTCGGTCAAGGGGTGTTCCACAAAAGTCGTACAGCAATCGACCTAAAAGATAAATGGAGAAATATATGCAAAGGAAGCCCTGCAGCTAAGAAACAAAAACTATAGAATTCTGTATGAAATATTACACGTACGTTTTTGCAGTGTTTGTTGATAGGACCGGTGTTGTACGTAAAAAGATTTTCGAACCTTCTTTACCCCATAGAGATTGGCACTACACTACATATATACTAAATATCGTAGTTTAGATGGAGAATAAACAAAGAAGAATTAGAAAGAGGATTTATGAAATGAATCTAAGCAATAAATGGGAATTCGGGTGTAGGAAGTAATCTGTGGTCCAATTCGATTTGGGTATTGCAAGATGCATCTACAGTTGCATTTGGATGTAGCTGCTTCTATAGTATGTGTGTGTGTGTGTGAGAGAGAGAGAGAGAGAGAGAGAGAGAGACGTTAGTATAGTGATAGGAGTTAAGTTGGTGCATGGAAATGCATGGGAAAAAGGTGATGGGGGATTGAAACCGTGAATGGTCAGGACTGGAGAACATGTGAATCACAACTCGTGATTCTCTCCAATGTTTTGAGGTGCATATCTCTCTCTCTCTCTATCTCTCTCCACATCACACATGGATATATATATATATATATAGTGTGTGTGTGTGTGTGTGTGTGTTGTGTGAAAGAGAGAATGGAGTTGGAAGGAAGCCACGAGTAGAGTATCCGATGAGAGTATTCATTCTTTTTAAGACAATTATTTAACTAATTACCTACATCATTCAACTACTAGATACATATATGTATAGATGTATAGGTTTGGGATTTAAACGAGAACAAAGTTTTAAAATAAGAAAATATATAAACGACTAAATCACATGTATTTTTGCACTAATTACGGTCAATACAAGGGTATGAGGGCGACTTGGTCCACGATATAAGTCGTGGTCAAGGTCGTGCAGAATCATATGTGATGTGCACGTCAGTGTAGTGTAAAATCACATAATTTGATTGTTCTCATGTTTTCTTATTTTGGTCGATGTTCTTTTTTGAACCCAACTTATATGTATATGTAGATGGGGTTGGCGTTGGGTTCCCGTGAGAATGAACTTTTTTGGTGAGAACGTGAGAACAAAATCTTCATCTAGCTTTAACATCAACTTAAATTCTCTATTGTGACAATTTTTTTAACAAATCAAATAGTTGTAAAAGTGAAAGCGATAAAAATTTGTTATCCTAAAATTTTCCGTACCCTCCCAGTCCACTAATCAGATGAAGTCACATCAATATTTTATTTAATTCATTTTTTCATCCTCTCTTCTTAATAAATGGATGATGTGGTTTCACGTGATTGGTAGACATGAAAAGGCAGAGGAAAATTTTTAACAACAGAATTTTCCTATAGTAGGTGTCAACTTTCCAAAGTAAAAGTCTACTTTTGTATGATAGATCTCAAAATAAATATCCACAATAGAAATGACACATAATTTAAAATGCATTATTATTATACTTTTTAGTTAATTAAATAACAACTTTACCCCTAATTAATTTCTCTCTCTTTACAACTATTAAATATTTGTGAATTTGTAAAGGATGGATTTGAGAATTTGATTATCTATTTTTAAAACAAGACACTTATTTTGGAACAGATATAAGTATAAATATAAACACTTATTTTAGAACGAAAAGAGTATTAATTAACCTGCATTTTATTTTCAATTTTACCCATAAATTTTAAAGGGAAGTACGGTTATATATCCAAAAGAATTCCTTACCCTCTTTTAATATTTTTAAGATATATTTATTAACTAGAAGCGTATTCACACAATGCAGCAAGATACATCACGATTTTAATGTATCATTTTATTTTTTTACTGATTTACAGTACGATTTTGAATGGTTTTGAGAAAGTGATAATGTTTTTTTTTTATAAATTTGTTTAATTTAGGCTTAATAATATAATGTTTTTTATATAAAAAAAGTTAAGTATTTTGTTAAAATTCAGTGATTATCTTATATATTGTAATGACATATAGAAAAAATAACCAATTACATATTTAATAATATAATTAAAACAAATGTATAGTAATATAATATATTAATTAATAGTGATACATAGAAAAGTCTGCATAAAAAGAAGGTCCTGCACATACCAAATTGGTGGGTGTTAGAAGCCTCCAGTAGTAATATGTATATTCTGCTTTGATACTTGTAAATTAAGAGATTTTTAAAATCTTGCATAAAATGATGGTACCTTGTGCCTAATAATTTGTATTTAAGAGTTTTTTATCCGTGCTTTATAATATAGTATAGATTAAGATACATAATCAAATTAAGAGTAAAGTTCACTTTTGGTCCTTAACGTTTCACCATTTCAATGGTTTTCGTTTCTAAAGTTTATTTTCTCATTTTAGCCCATCACGTTTGACAACTCGTAACAGATTTCGTCCCTCGACCTAACGGCCGTTAACTTTTTCTGTTAAATCCAATTTAATGAAGGGTATTTTAGTCTTTTTATTTGCTTTCTTAATTTTGTATTAAAATTTCTCTTTTGTGATCCACAGGGACCAACGATGTAATTTACTCTTTAAAATTTCTCTTTTGATGGAGAAGGTGCCCTCAGTCCTCTCAAATCAATTTTTTTTAATCCATAGGACCAAGAACCTCTATCTTCCCCGCCAGGCGCCGACACCCACTTTTCCGGCTAACGCAACCTCCATCTCCCCCTATCGACAAAACCTCATGTACGCCTTCTCCGATGAAACCTCCCCCGATGAACCCCCAATTCCCTCTCGATATGTCTCTGTAAATCGACGACCCCTCAATCTCTTTCTCGACCAAATGGACCAAATCACAGGGAGGTAACCACATCTTCCCCAACCCATTATCGTCCCCCGGGGGGGTTGGATCACCCTTCTTTTTTGGATTGAATGATAAGCGAGAAACCAGAGATGAGAACTCGTCCCTGTTCGGTGGGTCTTTGCACCATCCTTGTTTTGACATCCAATGTTGAGCAAGAAACTAGAGATGACGTTCACGGGCAGGGGTCACTGAGAAATCGTCCTTGTGCGTATGTATTGTATGTGTGTATATATATATATATAAGATAATTATGTAACAGGTCCCTAAAGTTTGATGGACTTTATAAAAACAGATAATTACGTAATAGGTCCCTAAAGTTTGATGAACTTTATAAAACAAGAAAATTAAGAAAACAAAAAAAAGACTAAAATACCCTTCATTAAATTGGATTTAACAAAAAAAGTTAACGGCCGTTAGGTCGAGGGACGAAATCTGTTGTGAGTTGTCAAACGTGAGGGGCTAAAATGAGAAAATAAAATTTAGGGACGAAAACTGCTGAAATGGTAAAACGTTAAGGACCAAAAACGAACTTTACTCTCAAATTAATGAACTAAGACCTTCAAAAAAATTTAGAGAACCAGAAAAAACATATATTATTTCACATGAAACAATAAATATATATATATATATATATATATATATATATATATATATACTGTTCTAAAAACTCGTCGCACAGCCGTCATGGCGCGCCATGGCACCAAGGTTTCTGTGTCACGCCACGTTAAGCCCATGGCACGCCATGGCTTAAAGCACTGTTATTGTAATGAGATATTTGATTTTACTTTACGTTTTTAATGTCTTATTTGCAAGTTTTTAATATAACCTAATTTAACTTACTTATTACTATTGACTCGTTGAGTAACACTACAAAACATACGACATATATATATATATATATATATAATATTATATATGAATTAGAAATTTGACGACACAAGTCACGCCTTGAAAACGCCATGGCTTCGTCGTGGCTCCTAAGGCTTGAGCCTTGGCCTCGCTGCCACGCCACGCCACGCCTCATGCCATTTAGAACCTTGTATATATATATATATATATATAGGGAGAGGTTCATTTGAGAAATGGTAAATGTATGAGAAATAGAGAATTAATCTTAGCAATTCATCTGGTCAACATTTGCGGCTTTGACCGCGAAGCACCGGATAATTCCTTACGTGGTCTATAGAAGGTAGAGGGGTAGTTTCATAAAATACGCGGGATGAGTTCATATATGAACCTATATGATTCACATATGAACTAGTTAATTAGTTCATATATGAATCACAAAGGTTCAATATGTTAATGAGTTCAACTGATTCATATATGAACCTACAGTTAATTAGTTCATATGTGAATAAGTTAATTAGTTCATATATGAATCACAAAAGTTCATATATGAATCAGTTAAAAGATTTCAGATGTGAATTACACTGGTTCACATATGAACATATAGTTCATATATAAATTATACATGTTTATATATGAACACAACCCGTGTATTTTGTAAAAATTACGAAAGTGTCCTTCTATTTTTAGAATAGCCGCAACTTTTGACCAGTCAAAGGTGAAATATTTGACTAGTCAAATACGATCTTGACCGTATGAATGACTAGGATTACTTCTCTATTTCTCATATATTTATCATTTCTCAAATGAACCTAAGGCAATATATATATATATATAACATGTAATGTTGTTAAAAAATGATACATATTTATAAATTTTACATCGTGAAACAATACCTTAAATGATAGTTTTAAATCAAATAAATTCATATAAAACAATAAATTAAAATCGATTCTTATAAATTCATTCTGAATTGATTTGCATCCAAGATTTTATTTTTGTTAACCATCAATGTCCAAACAGTTCATGAATACCTCAACTAATTTCATCAGGCTTTAAAAAACAGTAACAAAAACTTGAGTAGTTTTGATTAGAATCGAACTGATAAAACTTTAGGAACCCAAAAACCTTATCTTTATTGCTATTAGTTGGTTTAGCGAGTCTACTAAACCCAACCAACCAACAACGGTCACATGGGGTTCAAAAAGCAAAAAAATTACATTCTGAAACGTGACCACATTTAACCCCAAATACTCACTCACACATTCACACTCCCTCTATACATATCCCCGCTCCCTTTCACTCCTAGCTATCTCACTTCACTTGACTTCACTCACCACCACCACCCACCACCACAATGGATAACTGCCGTCGAACCACCGCTCCTTTTAAGCCATGGAAGAAAGGCCCCACGAGAGGCAAAGGCGGTCCCCAGAACGCCGCCTGCGAGTTCCGTGGCGTTCGCCAAAGAACCTGGGGGAAATGGGTGGCCGAGATCAGAGAACCCAAGAAACGAACACGACTATGGTTGGGTTCTTTCGCCACCGCCGAAGAAGCCGCCATGGCTTACGACGAAGCCGCCAGGAGACTCTACGGTCCCGATGCTTACCTCAACTTACCCCATCTTCGATCCAATTTCAATCCCCTTAACAAATCTCACAAATTCAAATGGTTTCCTGCCAATAAGTTTGTCTCCATGTTTCCACCCACTGGTTTGCTCAATCTAAATGCCCAACCAAGTGTTCATGTCATCCATCAAAGACTCCAAGAACTCAAGAAAACCACCCAGCCATCTTCGTCTTCTTCATCAAGCTCCAACAATTCTTCCATTGTTGATCAGATCAACCATGATCAAATTCAAGTTAATAGTGGGAAAACCCATGTTAAAGAATGCATCGAAAAGCCTCAGATCGATCTCAACGAGTTCCTTCAGCAACTGGGAGTGCTGAAAAAAGATGATCACAAAGATAAAACCACCTGTGATATTCATGAAGTCTATGATTGCAGTAATTTAGAAGAGATTGAATCGACAGCTGTTATTGAAGAATCGAATAATTTGCAGGGAGAAGAAGATTTCAACTGGGACGTGCTAAGTGAGCTTCATGGATCTCATGATCATGATTATCAGATTTACGATGATCATGATCAAGAACTGGTTTTGCCCACCACCATATGGAACTTCTAATGTAGTAGTAGTAGGATTCAGATCATAAACATAACATAATGATACAAATCTGTGCATGGAAGTTGAAATCTGCTTGAGATGAATATATATATATATATATATATATATATATATACATGGTTTGATGTCATGGACAACATGCATGCATGTAGTTGATGTTGTCTGTATAAGATCACAGTATCGTTTTGGATATTACAAGTGAAGTGATCTATGATGGCCACCTTCTATATATCATTGTAGTGAAAAGATGGAAAAGTCATATTAATTTTACATTTGGTGGCAAAATTTTCGAGAGATGGCTTGTTATATAATATTAAGACCAAATTCATCAAAATATTATGAAATTTATATCTTTGTTTTCATTTCGAGAGATGGAATGTTCTTTTTCAATGTGTAGCAACCATTTTTATTATTTCTATTTTGTACTAATGTTGAGAAGTACTTGTAACTAGCAGATATCATGTTGTCAAGTTATATTGTATTTCTTCCTTTTTTTTCTTCAAGGGTTCTTTTGAAGAGTAATTTGGGGGTTCAACATATATTCTCACATAGTATCCGAGTCAAGGTCTACCACTCTAAAGGCTCGACACTCTAGGGCAATATGTGCTCGTCTAGCCTCCTCACTTGTCTAGGCCCCTCTCGATACTATGGGACAATCTATGTCCGTCTAGCCTCCTTTGGAGGGGAGCGTTAGAGTTCCACATCAGCTAGACTTTGACCTTTAATTTTTCTTCAATATATGTTGGAATCCCCTTTCTCACCTCAAGGGCTCTTCTGAAGATTAATATGAGGGTTCTGCATATTTTCACATGTGCAGTGTCACAACAAAATCAATTTATGTCACTAACAATTATATTAAAAATTCGTTTATAAGGTAAAATAGACACTAAATAGGAAGAATATATTTAATGTTTGTTTTACTGAATGAGAAATTCATTCTTACACTAAATAAGATTTATAGAAAATGATAAGCTGTATCTAGACAAAAGCAAAATGCCATACAAATCAAACATATCTTGATTTGTTTCCTATTTGGGAGAACCATTCCCCATTAAAGAGTTGTAATTTGAATAACGATCATGTATGTGGCGAAGTACGGGGATGACTTGTTCAATCCACGGGCGACGCCACAGGTAATCACCCATGCCCAAGTTATAGAGAAAGCAACCCGAAAGTCTTAGTATGCTCTTTCAACTTAAAAACACTTGCCCCCTTTTTTTCGACGTGTGTGAAACTTAACGGGATTTTTGAAATACATTACTCAAAAATCAAAATAGATCATTTTCCAAATTATATATCTTTATATAAATATTTTTCAAATTATGGACCCTAAAATGAGGGATTTGAATGATTTTTTCCTCTGATAGAAATTGAATTTGACCTTAGATATGTTATTATTTGTTAATAACCTAGTCAATTTCATTGATACGTTTTCATGGGCAAACCTATGAAGGCAAGAAGGTTGTTAAGAATATGTACATTTTAATTTGTTCGGCTTAAACCACTTAATATTGGTCAAACTTATTAGTATCGATTGGACGTACATTTTTCACTATAATTCTAACGGGTTCGCCACGGGACATATACGTCGGTAAAAGGCAAAAACCATCAGTGAAAGTCCGTCGAGTAAACTTTCACGGGCTAAGGTATCATAGACGGTTAATCGACGGCAATCACCAATAATGGATCACTGACGGACACAATAGCCGACGGATAACTGAAGATAACAATCACCAACGGATCATTGATGACAACAATCACCAATGTATTACCAAGAGAACTAATCAGTGATGGATTTCCGAGAGGCACATTCACCGACGGGTTTCCAGGGAGTGTTACCGACGGTTATAACAATCATCACCGATGGGATTATGTTGGTGATTATGATTTATTTTTAGAAAAATAGTTTAAAAGTACAGTTTTTTTTTGTATAAATATACAAAGTATGTCCATGGTTATCAAAAATACCAATATTTACAATTTGCAAAAAAAAATATTGTTAGTAAAATTTAAAATGTACGTAATCTAGCAGAAAACTGCTCCGATAACAAGGTCTGCAGAGCTAAATGTGCAGCGTGCGCAGCTTATCGTGCCTCAAAGTTTGCCTTCAATTTTCGTTCGGCCTCCAGCTCAATACTTGGTACTCCTACTCAACCTGTTGCTCGTCCTCCTCCAATTTTGTGAATTTTTCTTGCAATTCAAGTACCTACAAAATATTCAACGTTTGACATAAATTAGTAATTTGGTGACCATCAAAAGTAATGACATCATACATATAAGAGTAAATTACATTTTTGGTCCATGTGGTTGTCACTCAACATAAAGTTTAGTCCCTCTTTTAAATTAATTACAATTTTGGTCATTACGGTTGTCATTTTCTTCCGGATTTTGTCCATTTAACTTACTTTTGTTAACTCAAGGGTATTTAGGTGTTTTTCAATTTTTTGTCTTATTGATCAATTTTGTTTTATTTAGATTTTATTTTTGTTTTTTCTTCATAACACCCACCATAAATTAAACATTACATTTACTTATCATACTATTTTATTAAACTATAATAATGTAATATATAGTTAATTATTGTAGTAAGAAATATCTATTATATAATATTGAAAATAATTTAAGTTATTAAAAATTTAAAACTAATGTAACCAAATTAATAAATAATAAATATTACTAAAAAAACATTACATCAATAATATGAATAATTGATTTCGATCAATGGGAAAAGTTCACCCGATTGCGATTATTGCATTGTGTAATCTATTTTCCAAAAAAATTCAAATTGGAAATTATTATTCAAAATTTTAATTTTCCAACTTAGTTTATATCTTTACGATTTATGATAAAAGAGAGAATGGACACTATAAAACATATGACTTTCACCAAAGGAAAAAAACGGCGGTAAAAGTGGGGATCCGTCGTGAAAGGTTGTTGGAAAAAAAGTAGTGGGAAAAGGTAATACTGACAGATCATCGAAGGATATTACCGACGGATCACCGACAGTTACCGGTTACCGACGACTCACCAATGGCATCCAACATCAACGGATCACCGAAGGCATCCGACACTGACAAATCACCAAAGGCATCTGACACCGATGAATCACTGATGACACTTATCACCGACGGATCATCGACGTAATTATAAAAAATTTTAAAAAAATAAAAACATTTAGTGACGGAATATCCGTCAGTAACTTGTTTTTAATTTAAAAAACAATAATGAAAATACAACATTTCCTTTACAAATAAAAAGCCTACCCAAATTTTTTTATTGAATATCCAAATACGTTTATTACCCAAATACATTCAACAATCCCAAATACAAACATCATAATATGGGGGAGGGGGAGGGTTTCCATCCTGTAACTGTCTGTCGAGCCTGCTTCTCTTCTTGTCGCTTCATTTTCTCCTCCAAGGTCCTCATGATCATTCTCCTTTCTTCCTCTAGCCGCTCCTCATAGTTCGCCAACTTCTCTTTTAGCGCATCTACCTGAAATTTTTCAACATTTGACAAACATATAAACAATGTTGGACGATAAAATCCTAAAGTTATAACAATTATTCAACATTTGACAAAAATAAATCTCGTCGTGATTGTCGTGTGAGCTCCCACTGCTGCTACCGGCACCTGGATCACCGGTCATAGCATATCGGGGATCCTGACTGGTCCCGAATCCAAACAGGCGACCTTTATGCTGTCCTCCAACACTACGTTCTCACAACTCTACGTCATCAGGAGGAATGGTGCTGGGATCTGAGCTAGCGTATGCCTCCTCCCTAAGATGCGAATATGTATCCTACAGTTTACCAAAACAATGTGTTAACTAACATGTAGAAAAATTGGCAACATTGCGATTGTAATTTGAACATATCCCTTACTTGTTTTTATCAAAACAATCATATTGTTTGCCCAACAATGGCATCCAAACTAAATGAATCATTTGGGTATAAAAAATTGAAAAGTGGCATTAATATGTTACAAACTTTTCTCTAATTTCTATATATTCTATAAAATAAACACAAATCCAGTACGAAAATTGAACTTATAGCCACATGAATCGTCTTCGGGTAAACGTAGACTAGAGGATTCGTGGGTGGACCGGTCGCACCCGGTACAAGCTTCATGTTGCTGCAATGTATCCTCCCAAAAACTTCACCAGCAGTAGGCTGCCCCATGCATCTCTCTACATAGACAACTTAAATTGTTAGTAGATAACATAATCATATATATTCATAAACTATATACATTTAGTATAGTAGGTGAAAAATTACCAAGAGATCCCGATGCTGAGCGGCATTAATAGATCCCCTAGTGAACCTGGATGACATCCCTTCATACTGGGTGGCACGATTGGCCTTATTGGCCCTAGATTGACGCCTAAATGCGTCGGTGGCCCATGCTTGTTAAAACAACACATAAATCAAGATAAAAACTATTACAATCCAATACAAAGATTCAACCACATGTACCTGATCAATCATTTGCACCCAATAATCCTCTGGGATCCACTCTGTGTGGTGTGTCCTAAACGGCGTGAAGTCCTCATTGTCAAACTGTATGCAATCGATATATAAAGCCCGCCTCATCACCCATTTACATGCATCCCTCAATAATGTCCGCGAACCTATTTTGCAAGGGACAGCAGAAGACATAGCATACCCCCCCACCACCACCACCATATGAGGCTCCCAACTAAACTGACCATGCATACACATTGTTTGTGTTAAGTAAAAATATTGAAATAAATAATTTGCATGGACTAAAGTACAAAGCCGAAAACGCTCGAACATGAGGTGTGGCTCAGAGACATCCCCATAGTGAGCCCACAGATCAGGGAACATGGACCGGAAGATGGTGGTGACCTCCCGAACAGCATGTGTGTTTTCAAACCTTCACAATTGCAAATTATACAAGACAAAAAGACATTAGGATCAATTTATTATGTTATAGTTTTAAAACCTTATACCACATTTTATTTACCCGTCGGCTGTCACCTAGACCTCCGGTCGCTGACTCAGATGACGAGGCGTCTACATCGAAGTATTGAGGCCTCTAATATGTTGGTGATTTGCAACAGGTCACCAACGGCCATGTGGAATCCTATTTAAAAAAATAAAATTGAAATAATTTTCTATCTGTTGTTAATCCGCCAGAAATATGAAATTTCACCGACTGATCACCAACAGAATGAAAATTATTTTAATTTTTAGTTTTTTTTAAATATAATTCCACATGGTCGTCGGTGATCCGTCGCAAACCAGCGACGACCACATGGACTTCTATTTAAAAAAATTAAAAATTAAAATAATTTCCAATCCGTCAGAAATATGAAATTTCACTGACTGATCACCGACAGAATATTTATCGTCGGAAAAGTACCCATGGTGGGCCTATTGTCGCTGATCCCTTGTTGTTCCCTCGAAAATTATCGACAGATTCCGGCTTTCGGTGAATACCGTCGGTGAAAGTCAATATTCTAGTAGTGGGTTGTTGGTTGTCAATCGAGGAAAAAGAAGAGAAGGAGGTGTTGTCAATTTGGTCAAATGGAATTCAACATTCCAATTCCATTATATTCTTTCAGAATCTGCAAACCAAACACCAGCTAAACTTACATGCAACCTTAAGTATCAAAATTAAGTTGTTGTTTGTTTAAAAAAAACTCTTAATGGCTCTTAAGTCTGAATCGTTCAGACCTTTTTACATTTAGACTGTTTTTTTTTCAAAACCTCTTAACTCTTAAATACGTCTAAAATAAGAAGTGGTGACCTAACTTCTTAAAACATCTTATCACCTCAGTTCATATGTTCTTCAATCTTTCAAGACGCCTCCGGACGTTACAGAAACATACAGTCTTGTTGATTCAGATTTCAGACTTTAACACCACCTCTTATCTATACTATATTATAAAGCACGGATAAAAAACTTTTAAATACAAATTATTAAGCACAAGGTACCATCATTTTATACAAGATTTTTAAAATCTTTTAATTTACAAGTATCAAAGCACAAGATACATATTACTACTGAAGGCGTCTACCAATTTGGTATGTACACGACCTTCCTTTTATGCAGACATTCCCATGTATTATTATTAATTATTATATTATATCACTATAAATTTGTTTTAATTATATTATTAAATATGTAATTGGTTATTTTTTCTAGATGTCATTAAAATATATAAGATAATCATTGAATTCTAACAAAATACTTAATTTTTTTATATAAAAAATATTATATTATTAAGCCTAAATTAAACAAATTTATAAAAAAAACATTATCACTTTCTCAAAACCATCCAAAATCGTCCTGTAAATCGACAAAAAAAAATGAAACATTAAAATCGAGATGTATCTCGTTGCATTGCACGAATACGCTTCTAGTTAATCAGAAGTAAAATAAGACTTCAGACTTTTTGATCTCTAAAAAACAAAGGGCATCTAAGTTTACTCTTGAACTTATAAAACAACATATTTACAAAATATTTCCTTCTAATTTATTTATTTAATAATCAAGGATGCATTTTACACTTGTCAAAAGTTAAGTTTTTACTAACGGGGTGTTTTGGATTGCATTTGTAAAATGTTTATTGATTTATTCCGGTGTGGTACCAGTAATAATAAGGAGTTTTTAGCGTTTGGATGGAAAACAAAAGAAATGTTTATACCGATTGGGCATCGGTAAAAAGGAGTTTTTAATAAGTTACTCTCTTCTAACTTATTAACCTATTTCGGTGTGGTACCGCCATAAATTACTATTCTAACTTATTTGCTTAGATGTCAAACACTAAAAAACAACTTATCAGCTTATTACATTTTGGTACTAACATAAACTAATCCAAACACTTTTTATAAAATTATAATTGAACACCAAATAAGTTGATAAACACTTTTATAAAAATGAATAAGCTATTTTAAATAAGCAATCCTAAACACCCTCTAAACCTTAAGTATCAAAATTAAGTTTACTCTTGAACTTATAAAACAACGTATTTACAAAATACTTCCTTCTAGTTTTGTTATTTATCTAACGTGTCCAAACAACTATTTTATTGCATTTATGGTCCTGCAGCTTGTGCTTTCAATATTACTTCTTTCGTCAATACATCTTTAACTTGTAAGTTGTTCATTAGTGATACAAAGATTGAATTGATTTGCTTCTTCCTTCGATTAACGATATTAGCAATGGTTGAGGAGTTATCGGTAGAAAATGTAACCGGATTAAGCATATACATGCTTAGATCGAGCAAACAAGCTTATCCCGCACATGTTAGCCACTTCTCTACATTTTGCTTTTGTTGATGAACACGAATCAATGCTTGATTTCCACGTAAGTAACAAGGACCCAAACATGATGCAATATCTCGTCACTAATCTTCTTTGAAGAGAAACATTTTTCCAATCACTATCCGAGTAGACACATAAGTCGAGTTTGTTATGGACAGGGACATACCGGAGAACCCCCTCCGTACCAAAAATCACTTGTTACCCCTTCCTTGTTTCCCTCCCTATTCCTTCGGTCAAATTTCGATGTGTATAGGTATGGGGCCAATACGTAACTATATACGGTGGTTATGTAAACATAGGAGGTGCATTAAATGGCAATGGGAGGGAGAAAAAAAATGATATGTCAAAGTCTTATTGAAGGGACATGGAGGGAATATGGAAGAGGTAACAACTAACAAGAGATCTTTTTCCAAGTGATGAACGTGGGAGGTAAATCGCATGTCCAATGGATAAGTGGGTAGGGGTGTAAAAAATAATCAAAACCGAATAACCCACCTGAACCAAATGATATTTGGGTTAAACAGTTTTGGGTTATTCAGTTTTCGGGTTAAACGGTTCCGTTAACCGAATAAGGATCTTTGTTCCGCTTGATTTTCAGTTAAACTTTTTCTAATTCGGTTAAACCGAATAACAAATTCTACTTATATTTTATATATTTCATTTTTATAAAAATAAAACCAAATACATTATAAAAATAAAACCAAATACATATTAGAATATTATTAGTTTACATATTTTATTAATATATAATATTTTTTACTTGATGGTATATATTGTTTTTAGGCATGGATTGGGAATGGGGCGGGGACCCCAATCCCAGTCCCCGATCCCAATTTCCGTCCCCATCCCTGTCCCCAACGGGGAACGGGGATCCCGAACGGGTAATCGCGGATTGTTCTAATTTATGTGATATAATGAAACGTGTTGAGCACTAACTTGATCGATAATAGTCCATGTCTAAATATCACATATTTTTAAATTTTGTTTTTACGAACTATCAAATATTCATGTGAACAAAATCACAACATTATACGTATTGTTTGATCAAACGTTTTCGGCTCTCCATGGTTGTTATCTAAAAAAGTAAGACAAGTAAAAAAATGTAACAAGGATCATTTCTAAATCTAAAAGATATTACAGATAATACAACTAAGGGGTTGTTTACTTGTGGCTTAATTGGGCTTATTGGTATATTTGGCTTATTTGCGCAGACACATTGGGGGTGTTTACTTAGAGCTTAATGAAAAAATATTTGTCTTATTCGCACAGTCAATAAACCTCACTTGTCCAGATTCAGCCTACAAAACGACCACTCCTACCCCTTAATAAAAACCCTCAATAGAAACCCTATTCTCCTTCATCAATAGTCGCTTCCCTCTTTTTCCCCTGAATCCTCTCTTCATGACATCGATCTCCCCTCGGAGAAATCTCCATCTTCCTCGACGAGCAAGTTCTCGGCGACGTCTACATCTTCCTCAACGAGCAAGTTCCTCGGCAACGTCTGGATTTCTCCTCCTTTCGATTTCTCTTCTCCTTCTTTCGATTTTTCTTCACTGTGATTTCTCTTCTCCTTCTACACCTCATCTGTTCATCTTTTTTCTCGCATTATCTTCTCTTCTCTGTTCATCTTCTCCCCAAATCTCCAACTTCTTACCCAAAAATTGAATGAAATCATTCTCTTCTCTTGTCGGTACTGATTCTACTCCTTATGTGGGTTTGTTACTGCCTTTTTTCAGTTGTTTGCTACGGTTTTAATTTTTCGATTTTGAAGTTCGATTTTTAGGAACCAATCTGCTGTTTTTTAGGGTTCTTTGTTCTTATGTTAGGGTTCTTTTGTTGGTATGAATTCATATAATGTGTTAGTTTGTTAACAAGATGGACCTTAAATGAATGTGTTGAGTTTGAACGATTTTGAAACAATATTCGATGGAAATTGATGGTTGTCAAGATGGACCTTCAATAATGTTAACAATAATTTGTTAAACATTGTTTAGTTCATTGAGGGGTAAAATGGTCAATTATGTCATTCAGATTGTTGATTCAGAAAATAAAAGAAACAACAATACATTTTTATCTGGACGGACAAATTTACTCAGACGGACAAATTTATCCATACAGGACTTAATAGAAAATTTGGTAAACATCCCCTAAGCCATGTATGGGTTAAGTTGTCTGTCTAGATAAATCTGTTTGTTTAAGGGACGAGAGACCAATGGATTTGAGGGAGGCAAAGAGATAATGTTGGATTGTTTCTGGGCATTTCTGGTATTAATTTGTCTAGGGTGGCTTATTGGGGACAAGTGAGGGGTTCTGATTTATTCTATATAACCATTTTAGCTTAATGGCTTAACTATTAATCCGTAAAGAAACACTCATGTTGGCTGAGCGAATAAGTCGTGCAGACCATTAAGCTCATTAAGCTGTTTAAGTCTTTGTAATAATATATTTGAAAATAAATATACAATATATTTAATAATAAATATACATAATATTTAGTAATAATTATGTAATATATTTAATATATGAAGACGAGGCGGAGATCACATTACCCGTCCCCATCCCCGATTTTTTACTTTCAAGGATCCCTACCCCCATCCCTGATTTTGCAGGGAATCCCATTCCCCAATGAACGGGTCTCATTCCCATGCCTAATTGTTGTTTGTTATAATATGTTTTTTGCTTGATATAAAATTCGTTGCATAAAAAATTAATGTCTTCAAATAGATATTATTTTTGGTAAATAGTGTTTTTTACTTAAGTCAATTGTTGAGTATACATGTATAAAACAGTTGTACATTAGAAGCAACGAACATCAAATTTGGGAAAATTATTTGAGCAAGGGTCTAACAAAAAATACGAATTCTTATTCGGTTTAACCGGTTACCAAACCGAACCCCAACCCCAATTAAATTGAACCTTATTTTGTTTGGTTATCATTTTTTTAAAAAGTTAAAAACCGACTACCCCAAACTGATTTAACCACCCGAATAAGACTCCTACAAGTGGTGGTGCCTAGAGTCAAATCCCTACTCTGCCAAAAATGTCCACCTCCTTACCTACTACACTAAAATCCACATCAAAAAGAGGATGATCAAAATTCTTTTACTGGTGCATAAAAGATCCCTTGGGTTGGGAAGTTTCTATCGTTATGCCAAATATTGTAGTTTTAGTTGTTCAGTTATCTATTACTTTCTCATCAATAACATATCAAACTTTTACTGCATAACATGAGTCTTACCGGTAGAGTGAAATCGAAACACAGCTTCTTTCTTGAAGATATTCTGAAATCGAGAAATCTGGAAAGCTTAATGATATCTGCGTTAGAACGTTTATCTGAGGACTACAGCTAATTATGATCATCAAAGGTGCAATACAAAAACCCTCCATTCCTGCTTATAATTTGTTAAGACTGATTCATGAACCAACACCAGCAATGCTAAATTTGCTCATAATGAGATTCACCGACCTGGAAGTAGAATCATCATTTTGGGTTTCTAGTTCCAACACGAGTTCCTTGACAAAACGAGCCCAGTATATCCCACCCGGAGGTGAGTTCAGGAGGTAAGATGTACGCATTCCTGACCTCTGTCCTAAACTCAAAAGTAGAAACTACTAAAAGCAGTTATTATTCTTTTACAACAAAAAGATGATTACCATCCTCATCCCGTCTTCCCAAAGACCGGGCCAAGTAAAATTCTTGATACATCTCTTAAGGGAATGCGTCAAAGAGAACGGGTGAAGTAAAATGTGTGCCCACTAGGGGTAATATTGTGCCAATAAAGAGGCAACGAAGGTTTTAATCTCACCAATGAATTTGAGGAAATGCTTCCTTGTTGCTATAAATCTGCATATTCTGATCATTTGTATATAAGAGCGTCACGTCCGGGTCCAACACCAATGTAATGGATTGGCACGTCAACGAGTTCTTCTATTCTTTCAACATACTGGCGTGCAGCCTTTGGCAGATCGGAGTAGTTTCTTATAGAAGAGATATCAGTCAGCCATCCTGGCATTGTTTCATACTCCACCTAAAACACATACAACATCATCTCCAAATGAAAACCCAAAAATGATGCAGAAAAAATAAAGAGAAACCATCTGACACCAGAAGTTACATCATTCTAAACACTTTTTTTTTTACTTTTGTGCCAAGAATTTCAGGAAAAAGTTGGCACTTGGCAATACAAAAGTGCATTTCATGAGTTCTAAGTACTGTTGTTTAATCAGCATTTCGATCAACACCAAAAAGAAACTGTTGCACATTATTTTCCCCCCAAACCCAACATTTAAAGAATATAAAAAATCGAAACCAAGAAAGAGAAGAGAGAAAACGGTACTTGCCTTTGACTGCTCAAGAACATGTAAATCAGCAGGGAATGAATTGATGGGTGTACCATCAGAATGTTTGTAAGAAACACCCAACTGAATTTCAGGAAGATCCGATAGAACATCAAGTTTTGTGAGATTCAGAGAAGAAAATCCATTTATCTGACAAACGTATTTAAGAGCAACTATATCGAGCCAACCACATCTACGAGGACGACCGGTGGTTGTGCCAAACTCCTGCCCAGAAAATCGCAGAAGGTCACCAGCTTTATCCAATAATTCTGTTGGAAAAGGACCAGATCCAACTCTAGTAGTGTATGCCTTAACCTGCACCAAGAAATCAAGTAGTTTCACAAGTGGAGAGCTTGATACCTCAAAATTATTTTCTTTTCAGAGAAAGAAGTTGCAAGGTACAAAAAGAAGTCATTGATAAACAATGGCGACTTATTACAAAGTTCTTCGAAAATAATCACAAGAGTACAACTTTTTCAAGAAAACAATATCATCCAATAAAACAATAGACTTTAGATCACAACTTACTTCCCCCATCGCTGCAAATCATAAATTTTCTAAAGCAAGTGAAATAAATATATATGTAATATGAATACAGAATAGCTAGGCGAGCATCACTATGAATACACACACAACATAAATAAGCATATAAAGTTTGGAATCTAGAACAAATGAAGGTGAGACCAAAGGGCCTTTGGCCTAGCGATATCCGGGACTTTGGCCTTCATGGGAGGTCACAGGTTCAAACCTCACTGAAGGTGACGAGGGTGTGTGAGTTTATTTGTTGCATTTGCCATATATAAATATTATATACTTCAAAAAAAGAAATGAGGCCAATTCAAAGGGTTTATTAGCTAAATGACCTCGTCATATATGCTTTTTGAATCCATGACCTTCTAACAGTTTTTTAGGCATTATCTTGTTAGGTAGTGACATTATGTTAGGTCTGAACCTGAACTGCGTTTCACGTATTCAAGGAGAAATAAATGTAGGGTATTTCAGTCTTTTCGGTTTTAGCTTTGAGGAGAGAAGTTGTTACTTTTTGGTGTGGAGTTGTAGATGTCGTATAAATAGGAACAAGTGAGTCTGTAACCGGATATGTTTTTGACATAATTCAATTGTTTTCTTGTGGAGAGTCTCTCAACCTCTCGAATGTTGAGTAATTGAAAGAATTAGGGTTTTCTTGTGTGTAATTTCATTTTTGTTGAGCAAAGAACTCAACAAATTGGTATCAGAGCCTGAATCACGAAACCTGGTGAAGATGACGCGATCGACTGGTGCTAGGATGAATCACAATTTGGGTGAATTTCAGACAAAAGTGGCGAATCTGGAAGGAAACGTACAGACTATTATGGAGCAATTAGGCGCTCTGTTACGTTTGCAAGAAGAATCGACAAGAAGCAGGACTGAGGGTGGCGGTCAAGGCTCAGGGGAGAGACGAGATCGGAGTGAGGAGCGTGGTCAAGAATCGGCTCCTTTCTTGGCTATTAAAGGACGCCGATTAGAGATGCCGGTGTTTGATGGCACCGATCCGGACGGATGGATTCTGAGGGCCGACCGATATGGAGCATTGAATCGTCTGAGCAATGAAGAACGTATGGAGGTTGCCGTGATTGCGTTTGAGGGTGATGCACTTCGGTGGTATCAATGGGAAAATAAGAGACGTGCTATAACCAATTGGTAGGAACTCAAAAGACTCCTGTTGGTTCAATTCAGATCACATGCAGAAGGGTCTTTATGTGAGCAATTTTTGTCGGTTAAACAAGAAGGTTCTATCCAAGATTACAAACGAAGGTACGTGGAATTGGCTGCCCCATTAGACGGCATTCCAGAAGAGGTATTCGTTAGTCAATTCATAAACGGATTGGCTCCGGAGATAAGGGCGGAAGTAAGATTACTCTCACCAGTAGGGTTGACCAAGGCGATGGAGATGGCTGCGATGGTTGAGGAAAGAAACAAGGCATTGAATCGAGGAAAAGGGGCAAAGTCTTTTCCAATGAGAAGGCCGTATGACAATGTGTCGGACGATAAGGGGGGTACACCGGCGGCCAACAGAACAGGGAATGGGTTTCCAGAATTTAAAAAACTTACCGATAAAGAAATGCAGTTAAAAAGACAACAAGGGTTGTGCTACAGATGTGACGAGAAATTCGCACCTGGCCATCGCTGTAGAAAGAAAGAACTCAGTGTTTTGGTACTTCCAAGCACCGATTCCGATGAAGAGGAGACGGAATTAGCCGATTTAAACAAAGCAAGTGACGTGGGAATTTCGTTGAATTCATTGGTTGGGTTTTCGAATCCAAAAACGATTAAGATGGAAGGGCTTGTCGGTGAGCAAAGGGTAGTCGTATTGAGAGACAGCGGTGCATCCCATAATTTCATTTCGAGAAAACTAATTGAAAATCTGGGAATTCAAGTCCATCAAACTGACGGCTATAATATTTCCATGGGGGCAGGAGAAGCCATGAAAGGGAAAGGAGTTTGTAAAAGTATTAGAGTTTGGATACAGGGAGTAGAAATTTGTGAAGATTTTTTGCCACTGGATCTCGGAAATGCAGATGTCATCTTGGGGATGCAATGGTTATCAACACTAGGTACCATGCATGTAAATTGGAGCACACAGACAATGAAATTTCAATCGGGAGGGGAACAAGTGAAGTTGAAAGGTGACACTTCGCTGGGCAGGTCACTCGTATCCTTGAAGTCCATGTTCAAAACCATAAGGCAAGAAGGACAAGGAGTATTGGTGGAGTTTGGGCAAGTGGACTTGCAAGAGGCCAAACACAGTTGTAGTTCAGCCAAGATCACGGAGGTAGTAGAACAGTTCCAAGAAGTTTTTCAGTGGCCGAACGAGTTACCTCCTAAGAGAGGTCGGGAACACGCCATTGTTTTGAAGGAAGGAGTGGATAGCGTGAATGTGAGGCCGTATCGATATCCTCAATACCAAAAGAATGAGATCGAGAAGTTAATCAAAGAAATGTTAGAAGCAGGCATTATTAAACACAGCCAAAGTTCTTTTTCCAGCCCTGTTTTGCTCGTCAAAAAAAAAGACGGGAGTTGGCGGTTTTGTATTGATTATAGGGCCCTAAACAAAGGGACGGTGCCGGACAAGTTTCCCATTCCTATAATTGAAGAACTGTTGGATGAGTTGGGAGGAGCAAGTTGCTTTTCGAAATTAGATTTAAAGTCGGGATATCATCAAATCCGGATGCGCGAGGAGAACGTTCATAAAACCGCGTTTAGAACCCACGAAGGGCATTACGAATTCTTAGTAATGCCATTCGGGTTAACAAATGCTCCCGCTACTTTTCAGGCCCTGATGAGTGAGATCTTTAAGCCTTACTTGAGGAAATTCATTTTGGTGTTTTTTGATGACATTCTAGTCTACAGTAGATCGGAGGAGGAACATTGTGGCCACTTAAAGGAGGCGTTTCAAAAGTTACTGCAGTATCGTTTATTCGCAAAGAAGAAGAAATGTGAATTTGGGAGAAAAGAATTGGGATATTTGGGCCATGTGATCTCGGGGGTGGGAGTGGCAATGGACAGAAGCAAGGTTGAAGCAATGACAAGTTGGCCTCAACCTAAGACCGTGACACAATTGCGAGGATTTCTTGGGTTATCGGGATACTACCGAAAGTTTATAGCTAGATATGGGCAGATTGCAAGGCCGCTAACCGATTTGTTAAAGAAAAACAAATTCGAATGGAACGAAGACGCATCCAAGGCTTTTGAAAACCTTAAGACAGCACTCACACAGGCACCGGTATTAGCCCTACCGGATTTCGATAAGCAATTTGTGATTGAAACGGATGCATCAGGGGGTGGATTAGGGGCTGTCCTCATGCAAGAGGAGCGACCCATCGCTTTCCACAGTCAAGTTTTGGGGGTTCAAGCTCGACAAAAACCAATCTATGAAAAAGAGTTGATGGCAATCGTTTTTGCAGTGCTTAAATGGCGTCCGTATTTGTTGGGTCGCAAATTTCAGGTAAGAACCGATCAACAAAGCCTTAAGTATTTGTTGGAACAACGTGTGATCGAACCCCAGTATCAGAAGTGGTTGGTTAAATTGTTGGGGTATGATTTTGAGATCATTTACAAGTCGGGCAAGAGTAATTTGGCTGCGGATGCTTTGTCTAGACGAGAGGTGAAATGTGCGGTGATGGTCGGTCCACAGTGGCGACAATGGGATGTAGTAAAAAAGGAAGTGGCTGCCGATACGGTGTTGGGCAGAATTAAACAGGAAATATCACAAGGTTATGGAAATCATAAAGGTTTTGAGTTACGGAATGACTTGTTGTGGTATAAAGGGCGATTGGTGTTGCCTCGTACTTCGTCGCTCATCAACCAAATACTAGAAGAGTTCCACGCGTCTCCGATGGGTGGTCATTCGGGAGTGGAAAGAACGTATCAACGGATAGTGGCAGAATTGTTTTGGGGAGGAATGAAGAAGGATATTAAGGAATATGTCAAAGGCTGTGAAATTTGTCAGCGCAACAAAGCTTTGGGAGGGTCCCCCGCGGGGTTACTACAACCGTTAGCTTTGCCATTACAAGTGTGGGAAGAGGTGACAATGGATTTCGTGGAAGGTCTTCCTAAATCAGAAGGCATGGATACGATCATGGTTGTAGTGGATCGATTAAGCAAGTTCGCTCATTTCCTAGTGCTTAAACACCCGTTTACCGCTCAAGGAGTGGCAGCATTATTCACCAAAGAAGTAATTCGATTACATGGCGTACCTCAGGTGATTGTTCAGATCGAGACAGGGTCTTTTTGAGCAACTTCTGGAAAGAAATATTCCGTTTGCAAGGAACAAAGTTGAACTTTTCGACAGCCTATCACCCTCAAACCGACGGCCAATCGGAGCGAGTTAATAGGTGTGTGGAACAGTACCTTCGTTGTTTGGTGTCCACGCAACCATCGAAGTGGAAAAAATGGTTGCATTGGGCGGGGTATTGGTATAACACGACCTTTCACGGGGCTCTGCAATGTTCTCCTTTTAAAGTTCTATATGGTAGGGATCCTCCACCTATTCTCAAGTATAAGGAAGGTACATCTACGGTACAGGCTGTGGAGGACATGTTATTGGAAAGGGACGCCTTATTAGACGATATTCGGCTAGAATTAATGTGAGCTCAACAACGGATGAAGATCCAAGCCGACAAACATCGGGGTGGAGGCCCAATTTGAGGTGGGAGAGTTTGTGTACCTCAAATTACGTCCGTATAGACAGAAGTCTCTACGGTCGGGTTCAAATCAAAAATTGGCAGCTCGTTATTACGGGCCGTTTGAAGTGATCGAGAAGTTTGGGAAGGTTGCCTACAAACTCAAACTGCCAAATGACACCCGCATACACCCGGTTTTTCACGTATCCCAGTTACGGAAGGCCATTGGCCAATGTCTTTCGACGTCGAGTATACCACCGCAGCTAAATGAAGACTGGGGTGCTGGAGGTTGAACCAGCTGAGTTGCTCCAATGCAGGACTAAGACCACAGGAGAGCTTGAAGTTTTAATCGGCTGGCGAGGGTTGCCCATATTTGAAGCCACGTGGGAAGACTTCACAGCAATTAATCATCAATTTCCAGATTTTCACCTTGAGGACAAGGTGAATCTTTGGCAGGCGGGTAATGTTAGGTCTGAACCTGAACTGCGTTTCACGTATTCAAGGAGAAATAAAAGTTAGAGGGTATTTCAGTCTTTTCGGTTTTAGCTTTGAGGAGAGAAGTTGTTACTTTTTGGTGTGGAGTTGTAGATGTCGTATAAATAGGAACAAGTGAGTCTGTAACCGGATATGTTTTTGACATAATTCAATTGTTTTCTTGTGGAGAGTCTCTCAACCTCTCGAATGTTGAGTAATTGAATGAATTAGGGTTTTCTTGTGTGGAATTTCATTTTTGTTGAGCAAAGAACTCAACACATTATCAAAACCTGTCAAAAGATCATGGATTTAAAAGAGAAAAAAAACCTGTCAAAAGGTCATTTAACCAACGGACCCCTGATTCAAATGGCTTACCACTCCAATAATATCCCCAAGAGCTCTGGGAGCAACCCCTAGGCCAGTGCATATCCCACCAGCTGATGGACTGGAGGAAGTTACGAAAGGGTATGTCCCAAAATCAATATCCAACATAGTTGCTTGACCACCTTCCACCAAAATCTTCTTCTTCTGTGATATAGATTCATTCATGAAATGGACCGTATCAGTGATGAACGGTTCCAGCCTCTCAGCAAATCTTTTGTACCTTTCAACTTCTTCCCGGAGCATATCTGGGGTATATTTAAAATCCTTGAATCTTGAAGCCGCATCTGATAATATAAGATCAAGCTTCTGAGGGAAAGTATCCATATGCCTTAAGTCACTTACCCTTATACCATTTCGAATGACCTTGCTAGAGTAACAAGGTCCAATTCCTCTCTTAGTAGTGCCAATAAAGGACTTGGCTAACTCGGCTTCTCTAAGCCCATCTACCTCTTGATGGAAGTCAAATAATAAGTGAGCACGATCAGAAACTAGAATCCTTCCCTTGCAGGAAATCCCATTAGATTCAAGGCCATCAATTTCTTTAAAGAACCCAGGAAGATGCACCACAACTCCATTTCCCACAACACACATAGTTTCCTCATTTAGAATCCCCGAGGGAACAAGATGAAGTGCAAACTTCTTGCCTTCAGAATTGTAGATAGTGTGCCCAGCATTTGCTCCACCCTGAAAGATAAAGTGCATTGAAGGCTTAAGTGTGAGACCACCTACATGTAACCGTGTCAAGTAGGAAAGAAACAAGGATGAAAACAAAAATTCACATTATGCAATCCATTATTTTTTTGAGAAAATGGTAAGAAATCCAAACAGTGCCACAAGCTGACCTGTTCATGGAGTATTATACTCCCTCCCAAAATAAGTGTCCATATTTCTATTTTCGTTTGTCCAAAAAATTAGTGTCCACTTTTAAAAGTGTCTAGTTTCCAGTTCTATTATTAAATATGAGATGAGAAATTCTTTACCCCCTTATCATTAAGAATAAAATTTTTATTTAATTGATTAAAAAGGATAATGATTACAAATTCCTACAACTGTGTGCCTTTTTTTCATTGTGGACTTTTGTTTTGGGACGGAGGGAGTAATACAATTAGGCAACCACAATTGTACCAGCCTTGATGTTTTTCTAAAAGAAAGTTCTCGTGATTGAGATTTCATGAGTACTTGGTTAAAACTCCATATTAAAAATCAACGCAAGCCTAGAAGGTAAACACCTTTACAAGGTGTTGTAGATCCAGAACAAAGTTAAAAACGAAGGATTTGATCCACCTATTATAAAACCGAAGACCAATTTGCACAAGAACAAAACATCTTACTCTTGTGTTGAACTAAACCTATGTCCATATGTAGAAGGATTTGATCCACCTTTAAGGCTTTAAGATACTCAAAATATATTAAATCAGCTAGAGCTATGTCAGGCTTTGTTTACTATTGCTTAATGATGCCACTCTTGACTGATTGTTAGGCATACCCATTAAGCAAGCCAAATACCACTTAGTAAATAAGATCTTCATGAGATTTTAATTGTTAGAAGATTCTCTTAACCTTTCTAAATCGTAACTAATTTATATCAATATCAGATATAACAAACTCAAATCTGAAGAAGATGGATTTCTCATGAAAAGTGTGTTTGATCATTAGGTAAAAAATAAATAGAGCACAGGACATATAACCAACACCAAATTGTTTGTTCTCTGATCTAAACCATATATTGGTAAATGACACATAACCAAATGTTTCATGCCATTATCTTACGAAACAACGTTGATGATTCACATCTTCCGTATCATCCAAAAATAAATTCATGTCCGAGCATTTAAATATTTAATGTTTATAAGAAACAAGCAAGATGTAAAGATAAAGGGGGAGTTTGGTTTGCAGGATTCCAACGGAATCTGAAGGAATTGGAATGATCAATTCCGTTGACCAAATTCCATTAAGGCGTTTGGTTTCCCAAGGAATGGAATTGAATTCCACACATTCCACAATTCATGGATTTGGTCATTCCATCACATTTGAGAAAGAATTCAATTCCATTCCATCTCATTTTCTCAAAAATACAAAACTATCCCCATCTTCCCTACTTGATTTACCCAGACCCATATGAACCTCTACCGACCACTACCGATCCGAACCACCACCGACCACCGTTCTGAACCACCGACCACCGATCTGAACCACCGCCGACCACCACCGATCTGAACCACCGCCGACCACCGCTCTAACATCACCGTCGACCACCACCGATCCGAACCACCGTCGACCACCACCGATCCGAACCACCGTTGACCACCACCGACCACCGTTCCGATCCACCGTCGACCACCATCGATCTGAACCTCCGTCGACCACCACTGATCTGAACCACCACCGCCGGCCACCACTTATCTGAACCATCGCCGGCCATCACTGATCTGAACCACCGCCGGCCACTGTTCTGAATTACTGTCGACCACCACCGCACCGATCTGAACCACCACCGACCACCGCTCTAACATCACCGTCGACCACCACCGATCCGAACCACCGTTCCGGACCATCGTTCCGGACCATCGTCGACCACCACCGATTTGAACCACCGCCAAGCACCGTACTGAACCACCGTCTACCACCACCGATTTGAACCACCGCCAAGCACCGTACTGAACCACCGCCGACCACCGTTCCGAACCACCGTTGACCACCACCGACCACCGTTCCGAACCACCGTCGACCACCATCGATATGAACCTCCGCCGACCACCATTCCGAACCACCGTCAACCACCACTGATCTGAACCACCGCCAGCCACTGTTCTGAATTACTGTCGACCACCACCAATCTAAACCACCACCGGCCACCACCAATCTGAACAACCATCGACCACCACCGATTTGAACCACCGTCGACCACCACCGATCTGAACCACACTAGTTGGATTTTGCTTTCAAAATGTTCAAAAAGGGTATTTTGGTCATTTACTAATATTTCATTCCAATTCCAAAGCTACATTATGTTAACCAAAAAGACAGATTTCAATTCCTTCAACAAATTCCATTCCAATGTCTGTCAACCAAACAGTTGGTCAAATCTTATGACATTCCATTCCAATTCCAATTCCAATTCCAATTCCTTCAAAGTCAAAGTCAAAGTCCTTTGGCATATTACATTCCATCAAAAAACATTTTGCGAACCAAACGCCCCCAAAGTTTCTTTAATGTTTCACATATTCTTTAAATAAGAAAGTTATATAAGAATAATATATCTAAACCTGAGTAAAGAACTGAAATAATGAAAAGAAAATAACTGATGATAGAGAGACGTTAGCTCAGATAATAAATTGTTCAACCTCAGAGGAAAAATTATACGAAAAAGATAGTGATACCCATGTAGCACCCTTTCCTTCAAAACGTAAATACCAGTGTTCCAAAAAGCATTAAAAGCTAAGTAGCAAAGAAACCTTCTAGTATCTAGCACCTAATTGCTTAACTGGATTTGAGGCGGACACATTAAGAGATTCACATTAGGCAGGTCTTCACGGAAACAATCGCTCTACTCTTTGGAGTGGGATAAACTGAGTTAGTTTGGTTTAGTTTGATACATTAACAGATCCAATTTTAGTACTTATTCTTTTATACTTTCGATATCTGTAAACCTAAATATGCATCATGTCCAGGATAATAATACAAGTTACAAACAGCACTATCGGAACTTCCTCCTAAGATGAAACATAAATAAAATTATGTTGATATATTATAAACAAAAACCTGATAATACAAGAGTATGCTAAAGAACATATAAGAAGACTAAGGTAAAATGAGCAAGTAAAGAAGTACCCCATTCTTCCAAATTAAGAGCTAGAATTTGGCTTCTCATATCAACCATAGTACTTTTTAAATGCTAAATTGATATAGATCTTGTTACATACTAGAGCCAGTGTAACCCTATTTCTCTACTTGTTATAAAGTTCCATCAGTTACAGGGTTTTTTTCCTCAAAAGTATTTCAGTTCTGAAGTTGAATATAACCATTTTGACATCCGAAGTCAAAATAGACCTATTTCGGAACCAGTGGAATAGAATAAAAGAGGGTTATGAAAACCCAACAAACGATGGAGTCATCTAAAAGAACAATACAAGCAAACTAGGTTAGAAACAAGAAGAAATGACCAGCATGTAAAGACTACCATTGATTCATGAGTTACAGAAACAAGCATGGATCCCTATATTAGCGGCATATATGTTGCTTTCATAGAAACGAAAACCTACATTTAGCACAAAGAGTGATAGGACTAGCTAAAGTATACCTGACAGCGAGCAACAACGTCAAAATGCTTCGCCAAGATGTCAACCAGCTTTCCCTTGCCTTCATCGCCCCACTGACATCCCAACACCCCCGATACCTGACTCAGTGCTCCGATTCGACTCGGTGTTTCACTCGACTGTTCTTTCACGGTCACTGGCGGAGATGCTGAACACGAAATTGGACCAGTTTTCCACGACCGATGATGATTGTGAAGATCAATGCGTCGGGATACTGTGGTGATGCATGTTCCGCCATTGAAACACCTCCGTGGAGCGGTGATAGGGTTTGTGTCTAGCCGAAGAGAGGTGATGCTCATGACTTTGACTGTATGTGAGAGAGCGACAGCAAGGGTTTCCGGAGAAAAGAAGCGCAGACAGGGACGAATGATGTTATAGGAGTTGATTATATTAAACCCTCCATAATACAAAGTTTTTAAATATAAACCCTCCAAAATACAAAGTTTACAAATATAACCCCTCGTGTTTTTATGATTGATCAACTAGGTCCACGTGGTCCGAGCCGTAAGTGAAAACCACAGGACACAATTGTCATGAGCCCATCGACAAGGCGGAGGCAAGAAAATCATTCGGGATGATCCTCTTAAATAAAAACAATAAATGTAAATTTATAAAATTATTATATTGATCTAAAAGCAAATGTATATGAGGATTATAATCTAAAATCTTAATTTAGATTTAGGGATGAGCCTATTAAGGGTTGAGCACGATTCTGTGCATCACTCATTTGATTATTGTAAGAGAAAGAAAAATGAAATGTGTTGATAGTGCACCTGTTTGCTTAATTATCAGGGTGTCCTTACATTTGTAACCAATTTTTTAGCAAGAATTTGAAGTATGTGAGATGTTTCTTCCATCGTTGATAAACACACCCATTCTAGGAGGTAGGTTTGAGCTTCATTTTTAGCAAATCTTTAATTTTTTATCTTTTAAATGGTTCTTGTGAATTTTTTAAAATATAAGGTGTTATGTAATATTTTGAAACTAAAGGGATTAAACTGAAAATTTTAATCAAACTTATCTAAACAAAGGGTTTTTGTTACTATTTTTGTTCTTCAATCACTACTCATGAGGAGTCTTCAATCCTCTTCTATGTTTCGTATTTTTTGAGCATATTACAGTTATTAAAATGGTGGACAATTAAAATTAGATTTTTTTACGGACAATTAATATTAGAGAAGAAAAAGAAAAGATAAAAGGACAATTAAAATGGTGGAATTCAGCAAAATCCCAAAAATTAGAAAATTAGATTTTTTTACGAAATCAATTAAAGAACCAAAAAAGTCACTTGTAATGATAGAATTCAGCTAAAAACACATCAAGCATAAACATAGTTTTGCGTCTTGCTCAAAAGATCAACGTCAACTTTATTAGGAAAAATGTATTTCGTTCACCAAATCGACATAATTAACTTTCTATCAGGTCAAATCACTTTGAATCCCCCGCCCCTACGTCAACCATGATTTTGCGATTCTTTGATTTACCTCTAATGTGCACCCGCTCAGAAAATTACCACTGTCTGCATCCCAAGGTTTGAAGGAAGATCGGTTAAGTTTGACTTTTTTTAGAATGATTATCCATTAGTTGCCTCTAACTAATCAAGGATTATATTCTTTTTGTTGTTAAATTTTTATCCTTACCTATTAAAAGATAAGTTAATTTATTATCGAATAAAAAAATACATTCCAACCAAAATGTCAACTTCCAACATAGTCAGGCTAAGTCCTAACATAATGTCTTGAATAAATCTTCAAAACATAATAATTAGCATAATCTTGTCAATTTGCATTAGAATCAATACAATTTGATTTACCATGTTTAAATCTTGAATTACTAAAATCTAGTTTATCATTTGTTGATAAACAACAAATCATCATATAAACGAATCTTAAATTAAAAAAATACCACACAAAGCCGGATGGTGGAAGTGATGGGAATGTGGGAGGTTACGTCTTTTAAAAATAAAATATTTAGGCAATCCATGTATTCAAAAAATGAACTTCCAGGATGAGCCCAAAATAACCCTAGTCGATGGAGTAGGTTGATGCCCTTCGAACCATCTACAGTTTAAGGCTAATATAAGATTAAGGGTCATTTTTCTAGTTCCAAGAGTTATTTTTCGTAGTTGTAGGTGTTTAAATAAGCGCATCTTAACTAGTCTCATGTGTCCTGAATATGCAATCCCTTTAGTGGCCCTTATGAGGCTTGAAAATAGTGAACTTCGGGGAGCAAACTCAATAATTTCACATATGAGGTGACCTTAAGTTAGAGATATTAGTCTCGGGGGTTACTTCACTAGCAATAAGACTCAAGTCTTTGGGGATCCTCCCCTTAAGGCACTACTTCGAGTCTCTAAGTCCACCATTATTCTAAAAGGCTCGCCGCAACAACCGTTGTGGCTCATAGCCTGTGGCTCATGACACGTTAAGCTTGTGGCATGCCATAGCCTAACGATATTTGATTTTTCTTATCTTTTTAATGTCTTATTTGTTATTTTTAATATATAACCTAATTTACATTGTTTAATATCATTGACTCATTGAGTAATAAAACATGTTTATATATATATATATATATATATATATATATATATATATATATATAATATAATATAAAAATTTGCCGTCATAAGTCATGCTTTGAAAAACGTCGTGGCCTTACTATGACTCCTAAGGCTTGAGGCTTGGATTCGTCGCCACCCCATGCCTCACACCATTTAGAACATTGAAGACCACTAGGGATTTTCGTGACTATTGTCCAAGGCCTCATGGAATTAGTCGAGATACACACAATTATAATATATATATACATATAGGGGTGGGTTCAAATGAAAACTAATTTTTCATTGTGCACATGAGGACAAATCTTAACCATTGATCAAAACTTAGAAAACTAATCAATGGTTAATATATAATAAGGTTAATTGGGAAGTGATTAAGGACAAAATTGTAATTTTGAATCAACGCCTACCATCTTTGACTTTTTATTTTTTTTTAATTAAAAAAAATTTACCCCCTTAAACTTTAAAATAATTTATCTTAAAAATTACTAATATTTTAATCAAACAAATTACATCAAAAAAACGAGAATTTCGTGCTCTTCGATATGACATCCATCTCGATATAGTTTTTTTTTCGTTTTAATCGTTTTTACGTGAAATTCTATATACGTGTTATATTCATTATGAATATGCATGCACGTCTTCGGATGTCCACATTCAGTATGAATAACAAAGGTGAACGTTCATTCACTATTCATGATGAATAATATCGTATGCAGGATGAATAATACAATATCCATATTTTTTTTTTCGTTTTAACCGTTTTTTACGTGAAATTCTATATATGTGTTATATTCATTATGAATATGCATGCACGTCCTCGGGTGTCCACATTAAGTATGAATAACAAAGGTGAATGTTCATTCAATATTCATGATGAATAATACAGTATTCATGATGAATAATACAATATTCAGGATGAATAAGGTGAACGTTCATTCAGTATTCATGATGAATAATACAGTATTCAGGATGAATAATACACGAATCCATGAATCGTGTATTATTCACCCTGAATGTTCTATTATTCATCCTGAATAATACATTATTCATGATGAATAATATATGAATGACCCCTGAAAGTGTAGACACATGGCGCACTCTCTTTTGTTTCCCAATTCACAACCGAAATTTGATTTTATTCATTATGAATATGTATGTGCATCCCTGGATGTCCCACATTTAGTATAAATAACAAATGTGAACGTTCATTCATTATTCATAATGAATAATATAGTATTCAAGATGAATTACACAACATTCATGACGAATAATACACGAATTCATGAATCGTGAATTATTCACCCTGAATGTTGTATTATTCATCCTGAATGATACATTATTCATGATGAATAACACATGAATGACCTGTGAAGATGTGGAGACGTGATGCGCTCTCTTTTGTTCCCCGGTTCACAACCGAATTACTCGATAGGTTCTCGATTCGTCTTAATAGGTGTTGGGTTACGGTGCTGAAGAAACGTGATGCCTTACGACGTTGAAGAAAGTGTTGAAGAAGGTGATGTCGAGTTACATACTTACGGTGTCGAGGCGTTATACAAACTTGAACGTACATAAATATTCATAATGAATATAACACATATATAGCATTTCACGTAAAAAACGGTTAAAATGACAAAAAAACTATATCGAGATGGATGTCATATCGAAGAGCACGAAATTCTCGTTTTTTTGATGTAATTTGTTTGATTAAAATATTAGTAATTTTTAAGATAATTTATTTTAAACTTTAATTGGGTAAAATGTTTTTAATTAAAAAAGAAAATAAAAAGTCAAATATGGTAGGCGTGTGTTTAAATTTTCTTCCATTTTTACCCCTAAGCATTTTAAAATTAAAATCTCTATTTAATATGAGTTGTTGGATCAAAAGAGATCGAGTGACTGAGATTTGTCCTCACGTGCATAATGAAAAATGAGTTTTCATTTGAACTTTCCTCTCTCTCTCTCTCTCTCTCTCTCTCTCTCTCTCTCTCTCTCTCTATATATATATATATATATATATATATATATATATATATATATATATATATATATATATATATACCGTTTGTAGAGAAATACAAGTTTATGTTAGACTACACATTCACTCATTGAGAAAATAATATATATGTGATGGGTGCATCATTATATGAAAGGGTAAACTGTATGAAAATGGAAAATTCTTATTTTGGAATCATCTTTCAAAAGCCTTGTTAAGAGCCTATAGTCTAAAAATATAACACACATACTTATAGTACTAGTTGTATATCCATACAATGCAATGAAATGTCAATTTTTATTTTAAATCAAAAATATAAATTAATTCATAGGCTCATTAATAAAATCTGAGATTTATGCCTAAACAAAATAAAATTATAATCTTTTCTCTTTCAAATAATGAAGAACTATGCATCTAAGAACAATCATGTTCTTAACATTCAAAACCCAAGATATAACTAGTTATTATTTGCTAAAGTCTAATGGTTATAAAACTAACATTCTCAATTCATCTTTTTCCAAAAAAAAAAAAAATTGATTCATGTCTTTAGATACTTTACATGATAGAGATGAATCCACAACGATATAAATGATACTCGTTTGATGCTATCCTCCTTAAATTGGTTCTCATTTTCAAATCAAAGACCGGTTCATGTCCATCTCTATCGACATTCTCATGTACCTATCCATGACATTATATTTGCCTCTCCATGCCTTAAATAAATTGTATATTTTTAAAGGAAGGTACAATATTCCATTAATATATAATATAATTATTTTTAGGAGTAGACTATAATTTGGGAAATTGGCCGAAATGACCATAATAGGGGGAGGGATTGACCTCCTAGCCATCCCTCTCCCTGATTTGCGCAGATGTCACTACCAACGCAAGAATTGAAGGTGCGCAATTGCGTACCCCTTAAATTATGGTTGGTGGCTAGTCATTGTTTAACAATAAACGGGATACGGGGACCATCAAACCCCACATATCGCTTTCTTCCTTATTTTAACCTACCTCGATAAGCATGCCGCAAGGGGGACAACCACCACGCAACCGACAATGTCGGAGGTAAGCCCCACATATCGCTTTTTTTCATTTTTTTATACTATGTTCTCGGCACGCCGACCACCACCACGCAACGACGATCTGCAACCGTGGTCTCATCGCCACGGCGGTTGCACCGAACGGCGGTCCCACCACAAACACCAACGTGAACGTAATGCGGCGCACCGCAATTGCGTACCCGTGCAATTGCGTACCCCCAAAAATTTACAGTTTTGGTCCCTTGACTGATGGGAATTTTATAGTTTGGCCCTTTATAAGTTTTGGTTTACAGTTTTGGTTCTATTACTTTAGAAATTTACAGCTTTGGTCCCTATAAATTATAAATTTACTGTTTTGGTCATTTACTTTAGAAACTTACAATTTAGGTCCCTTTAAATTATAAATTTACTATTTTGGTCCTTTACTTTAGAAATTTACAATTTAGGTCCCTTTACTTTAGAAATTTACAATTTAGGTCCTTTTAAATTAGAAATTTACATTTTAGGTCCCTTTAATTAGAAATTTTCACTTTAGGTGCCTATACTTTAGAAATCTACACTTTAGTTGCCTTTACTTTTGAAACTTACATTTTAGGTGCTTTTACTTTTGAAACTTACACTTTAGGTGCCTTTACTTTTGAAATTTACACTTTAGGTGCCTTAAAATTAGAAATTTACACTTTAGGTCCCTTTACTTTAGAAATTTACACCTTAGGTCCCTTTAAATTATAAATTTACATTTTAAGTCCCTTTACATTAGAAATTGACAATTTTGGTCCCTTAAAATTAGAAATTTACACTTTAGGTGCCTTTACTTTTGAAATTTACACTTTAGGTGTCTTTACATTAGAAATACACACTTTAGGTCCCTTTAAATTAGAAATTTACATTTTAAGTCCCTTTACATTTGAAATTTACAAATTTGGTCCCTTTAAATTAGAAATTTACACTTTAGCTCCCTTTACATTATAAATTGACACTTTAAGTCCGTTTATTTTAGAAATCTAAACTTTAGGTGGCTTTAAATTAGAAACTGACACTTTAGGTGGCTTTAGTTTAGGAATTTACACTTTAGGTGGCTTTAAATTAGAAACACACACTTTAGGTGCCTTTACATAAGTATATATCATTACTATGCAGGGAAGAAGATTTTACAAGGCAATTTTGAATCTTAAGAATAAGATTTCGATGGTGGATTTGATTCGTAAAAAATTGAACCCCACGTGGACTGCGTTATTCAGGGATACATGTTTCGGTCATTGGTTGGATATGACCGATACATCTGCCGACACCTTTCAAAAGTATCAATACCGTCACATGAATTGTAAATGCAAGAATGTGATGTACCAAAAAATCCGCGGTTCCTAATGGAATAGGTAACAAAGCTACCTTGCCACCCACTGCTACTAAATCGCCTACTATCATTCCTACCCCAAGTGATAAATGATGAATTAAAAATATCTATGATATATCTTGTCTATAAAGGATCAGAAATACCTTGTTTACGTATCATTGGGAAGTGCATTAACATAAATACGGTAGTAAGAAGCGACAATACAAAAGTGTGTAAACTATAAAAATGAGTCAAAGTGGATTGTCCCACACTAGCACTTCCGCGCAATAATTCTACCAAAGGGGAGCCTATTACAGGAATAACTTTAGGTACACCTATTACAATTTTCACTGCCCAATAACCAATTTGGTCCCGAGGTAAGGAATAACCAGTTACACCAAAAGATGCAGTCAATACACCCAGAACCACACCTGTAACCCAAGTTAATTCACGAGGTTTTTTAAATCCACCGGTGAGATATACACGAAATACATGTAGGATCATCATTAGGACCATCATACTTGCCGACCATCGATGAACTGATTGGATTAACCAACCAAAATTAGCTTCAGTCATTATGTATTGAAAAGAAGCAAAAGCATCAGTAACAGTCGTACGATAGTAAAAGGTCATAGCAAATCTTGTAGCCACTTGTACTAAAAAACAAGTAAGCGTAATTCCCCCTAGACAATAAAATATGTTTGCATGGGGAGGAACATATTTACTAGTTATATCATCCGCAATCGCGTGAATCTCGAGACGCTCTTCAAACCAATCATATACTTTATTGAGATAGGTGCGATCCCCCCTCCGAGAACCGTATATGAGACTTTCATCTCGTACAGCTCAAGCAAAAACACCAAAATACTGGTTGGACCGGATATGTAATACAAAGTTTTAAACTTCTTACTTTCCGATTCAATCTGCTCTAAAGATACGAATAAAAAAATCTGAAAGTTCTTCTTTGTGGCGATAATACCAAAATATCAATGTAACACCCTCAAACTCGGAAATAGCAACTAATTTAAAATTTTCTAAAATACATCGATAAATAATTTATCTACAAACACAATATAGGATTTAACCTCAATAAACACATTTATTCTCTACATACAGTCTATAAAGGACGGGTGCTACTAAAACCCAATAATAGTCACTATCTCCAACTGCGGAAGACTTCATCAATCTACTTACTCTCGTGTAAGTCTATAGCTCAACTCCTCAAAGCACTGCTAGAACCAAACCCCAACTGGAACCTGATGCACATGCCGACAAATAAAATGTTAGGCTTAACGCCTAGTGAGCTCAAGAGTTTTCGTTAGAGATAAATAAAGTGGTAACTTTAGGAATGTTATTTAAAATCATGATTTTCCCAAAATGCAATACAACTAATTTGGAAACAACTAGAAATGAAATACATTAAATCTTAAAACAATCTTCTTTCATCATTCACCCCCTTTCGTGATTAAAATCATAAAACACACGTCTCTTTAAATAAAGCCAAAACCCAAAGCGCACGTAAAACATAAATGATATTATAATGATCAAACGTTGAAAACATAAATAACTCAAACTTCCAAGACATCCCAATAACTCGAATGAGTTTCAAATACCGAAACCTTAAAACATAGATAAATACTCATACTCAAACGTCTCCGAAAACATGGATTATAAAACTCCATATCCAAAACCACACCTAATGGTGACGGGGAAAACCCGGTTACATGGTACGTGACGGACACAAAGTATGTCACATAATTATGTAAGAAATCAAAATATGTGGGTTACACATAAAACACCCACCGAGCTCAACTCCTCTGAGTCTATCACTCGAAAACATCAAGTCAACCCCTCTAGGTCTATTCTTGAGAGTTCCAAAATGGGGAACTCTAGCACAAGGGAATTACACCTTACTGCCCATGAGACGCTGCCCAATCGTATAGGTCCACACCTTACTTATCATGGTGACCCGATGCCTATTCCGTGCCAACCTAATGTCCAAAGCGGGGACATAGGAACACCGTGCCTATGGATCCATTGCACTAACTAAACCATTACATGACTCAAAACGAATGAACAAATGCATTCAACACATGTAATTCTCAACTAAGATGCAGTAAATGCAAATCATAACTAAACGCTCAACATTGAGTTATTAAAAGCGGACAAGTGTCCTCAAAACCCAACAAAACCAAACCGAACCATAAGCTCGACAAATCCAAAGATTCAACGTTGAAAATCATAAAATGAAATCAAACGTAACCAACTCGCATTATGTAAACCCAAGCTCCAAAATATACAAATTAACCCCAACGTGATTTAGATTGGGACAAAACATTTCCCGAGTGGGTTTATACATTTTATCCTCTCAAATTAACCCATAACGCCCAATAAAATGCATTTATACTAAAGAAATATACTCCATGAAATAAATCATTAAAATACCTAAAATATATGATTTATCTATCAAAATGCCCAAAATCCCAAAATGGGTGTGTTTATAAAACCAAACATTTCAAAATAACCAAAACTTATCAGCAGTTAACAATTTAATGTAAGACACAAACACTTTAAAATAAACAGTTTGGTATGTACACCGTTTTCACAAATCAACTTGAACTCACCTTGCTAGATTTAGGCTAAATCTAGGTTTTACCCAAACGAGCTTCCTTGAAGAATTCCGAGTCCACACGCAACAATTTTCCCCAAAACCTAGATATACAAATTCCACCCATAAATATACACATTCCACCATAAATAACCACATTCAACCATATAGAAGCATTCCCCAAACATTACACGTCAAAATCTCCATTTTGGTCCAAACCCAAATTTCAACCTAGATTTCTCCAAAACCAACAAACCTGAAATTGATGATCCACACACTAGGATAATCATCAATGGAGCATTTATAACTTATGTTAAGGTTTAGAAATGGAAGGGATACACTTACCACTTAGGTTTTGATGAAAACCTAGAAAACCCAAAAATAAGCTTGAGGTTGAAGATGAAGATGGAGATGGTGAATCCTTGACCATAGCTTTCAATCCTACCACTTGATGATGTTTCCTCTTCAATAAAACACGAGGATTTGAGCCAAAAATGAGTTAGGGTTTGAAGGGAGAAGAGAGAAAACGATTTGGGAGAGGATAGGGAAAGTTTGGATGAGAGAAAATGAGGAAAATGGCTGAAATCTCGACTTAACAGCAGCCTGCCCAGTTTGGGAGACTTTGCCATGCGACAATGCCCAGGGCATTGTCGCTGGTTCTCCCAACTTCCTTCCCGCTCACTGTTTTGGCCGTAACTTCTTCGTTATAGTTCCGTTTTCGCTCCAGAAAGGACCGTTGGACTCGTAATTGAATCATTTATCCATCAAGACTATAAAATCTAAGATTCAAGTCCAAAATCATATACCTTACTTTTCCTTAATATATCGGTTTCAGCATTAACTTGAAATTATACCTTTCGAAGAATCGGGGTGTTACAATCAAGTTGGCTCATTCGTCTTTATCTTGATCCTTACGGGCCTCTTGAATCCTCTCTTCCCTATTTCTTTCTTTTTCTTTTATTTATTTTTGTATATAATGTTTATTATTTGTTTTCTTTATTATTGATAGGAATTCTCTTGTTTGGATGAAAATATACATTTGATTTTTCAATAGAAAAGTGAGGGGAGGTTTTTCGGCATTGTGCGTTTTGAGATACTATACAATCAATCGAAGGGGTGGATCAAATACAATCAAAAGGGTAAAAATCAAAAGGGTAAAAAGGGTTTATTTTCTAATTTTTCTAAATTTAGAAAAAGGATTAAAAAAAGGATGCAAGATGCAAGTACAATAAACTAAAGTTTAGTAATCCAACCCAAAAAGGGAAAATTTTGTCCTATTGTGTATCGTTTTGGCGGCATGGCCGAGTGGTAAGGCGGGGGACTGCAAATCCTTTTTCCCCGGTTCAAATCCGGGTGCCGCCTCATCAACAAACAAATCGAATATAGACTCGCGAGAATCTCTAAGTGTTCAGGCATTGAATCACTATTAGATTGAGATTGGATGGATAATTTACTTTTTTATAGAAAAAGTATAGAAAAAGTGAAAAAAAAAATCATTTTTCCCTCCTCAAGAGTATAATATACTATCTCCCAACTGCTTCAGAGAGACAATCGGGAAAGGGTACGGATTAGATCAAATAGGAAAGAAAAGTATGTAATAGATAGCAATTTCGCTATTTTTACTTATGAAGGCAAAAAAAGGAATGGGCCCTCTTATTTTATTACTACATGTTCCATTAGTAACATTCCTTTGTGGTGTCATTGTGTATTTTATTTGTGTTTAGTCTTTGCCGATTAGAAATCATATCATATAGTAATTTTTTAGAAATGGATTTATTTGATTGGTTCATCAATAGTGTTTGGCATGAATCCCTTTTTCTCTGGACCATTGATTCTACTATTATTAGTGACCAAAAATGGAATAATTCTATTATAGAGATAAGGGACATAATCCACATGGATATAGTAAGTCTCGCTTGGGTTGCTTTAATGGTAGTCTTTACATTTCCCCTTTCACTCGTAGTATAGGGGAGTCGGTGAAGGGACTCGTGAAGGAAATGATCTTTACATGGAAATGAAAGAATCTGGAGTAATTAATGAACAAAATATTGCATAATCAAAAGTAGCTCTAGTTTACGGTCAGATGAATGAACCGCCGGGAGCTCGTATGAGAGTTGGTTTGACTGTCCTAACTATAATATTTCCGAGATGTTAATGAACAAGACGTACTTTTATTTATTGACAATATCTTCCGTTTCGTCCAAGCACGATCTGAAGTATCTGCCTTGTTGGGTAGAATGCCTTCCGCTGTGGGTTATCAACCTACCCTTAGTACCGAAATGGGTTCTTTACAAGAAAGAATTACTTCTACCAAAGAAGGGTCCATAACTTCTATTCAAGATGTTTATGTACCTGCAGATGATTTGACCGACCCTGCTCCTGCTACGACATTTGCACATTTAGATGCTACTACCGTACTATCAAGAGGATTAGCATCCAAAGGTATCTATCCAACAGTAGATCCTTTAGATTCAACATCAACTATGCTACAACCCCGGATCGTTGGTGAAGAACATTATGAAACTGCACAAGAGGTTAAGCAAACTTTACAACGTTACAAAGAACTTCAAGATATTATAGCTATTCTTGGCTTGGACGAATTATCCGAAGAGGATCGTTTAACCTTAGCAAGAGCGCAAAAAATTGAGCGTTTCTTATCACAACCTTTTTTCGTAGCAGAAGTATTTACGGGTTCTCCGGGAAAATATGTTGGTTTATCCTAAACAATTAGAGGCATTCAATTAATCCTTTCCGGAGAATTAGATGGTCTTCCTGAACAGGCCTTTTATTTGGAAGGTAACATCGATGAAGCTACGACGAAGGCTATGAACTTAGAAATGGAGAGCAATTCGAATAAATGACCTTAAATCTTTGTGTACTGACCCCTAATCGAATAGTTTAAGATTCAGAAGTGAAAGAAATCATTTTATCTACTAAAATTGGACAAATTGGCGTATTACCAAATCACGCTCCTATTGCCACACCAATAGATATAGGTATTTTGAGAATACGCCTTAACGATCAATCGTTAACGATGGCTCTGATGGGAGGTTTTGCTAGAATAGGTAATAATGAGATCACTGTTTTAGTAAATGATGCAGAGAAAAGTGGTGACATTGATCCACAAGAAGCTCAGCAAACTCTTGAAATAACGGAAGCTGCAAGTTGAAGGAAAGAGACAAACAATTGAGGCAAATCTAGCTCTCCGACGGGATAGGACACGAGTAGAGGTTATCAATGCGATTTCATAACCGGTCGGTGCATCCGAATAATCATCGATTTATACACCCTATATTTGGTTGTTTTGTTTGACTTGATTATGTCGAGTAAATACAATCAAGCGCAATCAGATTTTGATGCAACGAAAAAGAAAAGAAATAGAAAAGATACAAAATCAATATTACTAAAAGAAAATAGGTATAAAAACTTATTAGATACCGCGGTCAATGGTATCTAATAAATTCTACCTACTTTTGGATTTGAACCAATGACTCCCGCCGTATGAAAGCAATACTCTAACCACTGAGTTAAGTAGGTCATTTATCTTCACAAAGAAAACCAAACGGGACTCATCCCATCGATGGATTATAAATATGATATTACTTAGAAGCAATACCGATCAATATGACCTACATAATAAAATATGTATTACAAGCACTAAGGGCTATAGCTCAGTTGGTAGAGCACCTCGTTTACACGTGCGCCGATGTTTTTCAGGGAGTCCATCATGCAATAAAAAAAATTGATCTTATTGAGAAATCGATGTCTTACTCCATAACTTTATGGGAAAAAGAAAACAATAGTCTGACAAGGGTTCAGTCCGATTTAGGTGCCCAGTTAGGTGCCAAACAGACCCCATCATTGATTTGATATATTGATAAGGTGAATATGCAATCTATTCAATGCTAGGCTGAGTATAAGGGACTAAAAAAAATCTCTTTTCGTCCTATGAACTTTAAGGTGTATGAAGTTTCATATTTGATTTTTAAGTAGAGCGATAGAGACTTCATTTCACTTAGGTTAATCTAGGCCAGAGGCAGACCTACGTCAAGATAACCTCCCTTGAAAAACTTTGGTAGTGTTCCTGAATCAGAATCCACATAATGACTCAGAGCACATGGAGCCATCTCCTTATTTTTCTGTCAAAAATAAAAATGGCGGACTAGCTGATATTTATATCAGTTAATGAAAGAGCCCAATGCACAAAAATGCATGTTGGGTCTTTGAAACAGTTCAGATCATTTTGATAATAATAAGTTTGATCTGTTTTACCGAGAAAGTCTACGGTTCGAGTCCGTATAGCCCTATAACCCTTTAAAAAAATAATTCAAATGAATATTCAAATACAAAAAATTGTATCATTTTTCATTTGAATTTCCTCATTATTGTTTTAACTGACTCAAAAGACAATGATTCCTATAAGCCCATTCATGGGGATTGTTTAAAGTATAATATCAAACTAAAAGCAAAAACACATTTCATTTCAATGACCCAATCGATCTTTTTCCAGTTGTGGATAAGCAAACCAACTTTTATTCATTACGCTTCGTAGGAAAATTCCATATGAATTTTCCTCTTTTCCTGTCCGAAATCAAGGAGTTGATTATACTACCCTTCTTTGGTATACCCAATTCTAGTGAATTTTGTATCATGACACGAGTCCGGTTAAAAATTCCAACCTAACCCAACCCCAATCAAATCTAATAGTAATTTACGTCGGTATTGTGCAATATTTGTGCACAAGATAAAGTTTGAAAAACTAATATCTTTGCTAATGCTAAGTTTCATTGTAAACATTGTCAACAACGTAAAATAGGCTTTCCTTTGTATACCTTACTTAGACCTAGTCTTCTTTTTCGATATTCTATGAATAGAAAATCCTCCATCGGGATTGGATTCTACTAAAAGTAACAAGATCGATATATTCTAAATCTTGAGATGAAAATTCCTAGACATTCTCTTACATCTGACTACTTGTTCTATTCTAAACGACTAATAAAAAAGAGACAAATGGACATATTCATAAAAAATGAAATATATTATATAAAGATAATCAAATAGAAAGGATAATAGAAATCGATTTCAATTTCGATCAATTTATAATAAATAGAATTCCAAATTCAAAATAAAAAAATAAAAAATGAGAATTATATTTATAATCCCTTTTCTTTAGAGAGAATCCTCGGTAAGATTGAGATGAAAACAAGAGAATTTGGATAAGAGCAATAGTTAGTTACTCCCTCCGTCCCAAAATAAATGTCCACAATGAAAATGGCACACAGTTTTAGGAATATGCAATTATTACACTTTTTAAATAACCAAAAGACACTTTTACCCTTGAAAATAGAGAGAGAAACTTTCTCCACCTTATAATTAAGGGTAAAATGGAAAATTGGAAACTTACTTTTAAAAGTGGACATTTATTTTGGGACAAACTAAAATAGTAATGTGGACACTTAATTTGGGACGGAGGGAGTATTAAATAAAAGTAAAAAAAAGATATGTAATAAAAATAGGATTCTAATCGATGAATCGTGAAAGGAAACACGCCCAAAAAGGAAACTAGATGGTTCGACCAAAAGCAATTCTTACTTTAACTACAATTTCAAGTCGGATTGACTAATACGGTTTATTTTCCACGTTCATAGGAGTGCATCTATGCTTTACGAATATGATATTTTTTGGGCATTTCTAATAATATCAAGTCTTATTCCTATTTTGGTATTTTTCATTTCGGGAGTTTTAGCTCCGAGTAGCAAAGGACCGGAGAAACTTTCTAGTTATGAATCGGGTATAGAACCAATAGGCGACGCTTGGTTACAATTTAGAATCCGCTATTATATGTTTGCTCTAATTTTTGTTGTTTTTGATGTTGAAACGGTTTTTCATTATCCATGGGCAATGAGTTTCGATGTATTAGGTGTATCCGTATTTGTAGAAGCTTTAATTTTCGTGCTTATCTTAATTGTTGGTTTAGTTTATGCATGGCGAAAGGGGGCATTGGAATGGTCTTAGCTCCCGAATATTCAGACAATAAAAAGAAAAAGGAAAAAATTGAGATAGTTATGAATTCCATTGAGTTTCCCTTATTTGATCGAACAACCCAAAATTCAGTTATTTCAACTACATTAAATGATCTTTCAAATTGGTCAAGACTCTCTAGTTTATGGCTGCTTCTCTATGGTACCAGTTGTTGCTTCATTGAATTTGCTTCACTAATAGGCTCACGGTTCGACTTTGGTCGTTATGGACTAGTACCAAGATCGAGTCCTAGACAAGCGGACCTTATTTTAACAACCGGAACAGTAACAATGAAATCACAAAAGGGGTATGTTGCTACCATTTTGAAAGGATTAAGAAGCACTGAAGTAATGTCTAAAACCAAGGATTTAAAACAAAGATAAAGGATCCCAAAACAAGGAAACACCACTTCAATTGTCTCACAGATGCGAATAAAGAATCCAAATAGATTTAAACGAGAGAAAAGGGGGGATAAAGACCACTCAGTAAAAAAATATCTTAAAGATATTATTCAACTTGAGTTATGAGTACAAATGATTTTTTATTTTTCAGGAAGGGTGCTAAATAAATATGAGTTAAATTATAGGCTAATTTATTTTACGAATTCCTTTCCTATATAATTTTATCCATAGACAAAACTTCAAATCATTTTTTCTCGAGCCGTACGAAGAGAAAACTTCCTATACGGTTCTAGGGGGGGGGTTCTTTTTCATCTACATCTATCCCGATGAGCCGTCTATCGAATCGTTGCAATTGATGTTCGATCCCAAAGAGAAGGAAGAGATCTTCGGAAAGTGGGTTTTTATGATCCGATCAAGAATCAAACTTATTTAAACGTTCCCGCTATTCTCTATTTCCTTGAAAAAGGCGCTCAGCCTTCAGGAACTTTTAAAAAAGGCAGAGGTTTTTAAGGAACTTTGCCCTAATCAAGCGAAATTCAATTAAATTAAAGAAATAAAAACTAAGGGTAGGATAGTGATTTCTATATAATTTTGGATATCTTCTCTATACTATGTTTTTTTATTTCCTTCTTTTCTTGCTCTATTCGTATCTATTTATCATTGCTTTTATAGAATTTTTATTATTTGATTGATCCTCACAAAATCGAAAATTATGGCATTACCTGCAATCGGGCGGTTTTCATTCGAACTCTAATACCAAGTAACAAACAAGGAATCGAAGTTCTTTATTCGACTTATATGGATTCAATACACTATTCATTCTATAAATCATTTTTCTAATTCTTCTTTATTTATTCTCCATCTAAACTAAAAATTTTAGTATATATGTAGTGCCAATCCAACACAAGTCCTTTTTTTTTTTACTATTATTTCAATTTAAGTTCTTGTATTTTTTCCATTGTATTCTTTTCTTAACCTTTATATTGAAAACATTGTATCGAACAAATATAATTCATCGTGATAAGCAGCTCTATTTATTTCCGTCCCATAGGTTTTATTTTTTACCGTAGTTGATTCAAATGATGGGTTCGTCGGATTAGCTTTGATACCCGAATTTTTGATTGAAAAAGTGGATAACATAGAAATAGGGGATGCTCTAGCATTTTTTACATTTTTTTATTTTTTTGGATCGGGAATTTTTTTTTTCATCCGATTTAGTCATTTTTCTGTTCAAATAGATTATATATTTTTTTTCTTAGTGTCATGCTTTGATTTAATCATTTTGTTTTATTCTGATTGTATCTACATACCCTTTTCTATTTGGGTTGCTAACTCAACGGTAGAGTACTCAGCTTTTAAGTGCGGCTAGGATCTTTTACACATTTAGATGAAGCGAGGGATTCGTCCATACCATCGGTAAAGTTTGGAAGACCACGACTGAGACTGATCCTGAAAGGGAATGAATGGAAAAAATAGCATGTCGTATCAATTAAGAGTTCTGAGAATATTTTATTCTTTCCGGCTCGGTACAAAACCTTCTTTAAATTATTGAAAGGGAGCAAACCGAAGTCAATTTCAAGTTGGGTCGAATTAATAAATGGATAGGGCCTCACGGCTTCAATTAATTTCATTTTGATTATAGGGAAAGAAAAAGCAACGAGCTTCCGTTCTTAATTTGAATGATTACCCGATCTAATTAGACGTTAAAAAAATATTAGTGCCCAATACGGGAAGACTTTCTCCCAGGAATGTATTCTTGATTTTTTAATGAATCCTAAATATTACCATTCTCCATTCCATAATGGAGATGTGTGTGTATAAGAAACACTATATTGATAAAAAAAATTCCAAAATCAAAAGAGCGATTGGGTTGAAAAAAAGTAAAGGATTTCTAATCATCTTGTTATCCTATAATGAAAACGAACATAAATATTGAAATTGAAATGGGAAAAGAGAAGATAGAGAATCTGTTGATAAGTTTACCTGTATCCGAGGTATCTATTCGGTTTGTACTATAATACCTTGTTTTGACTGTATCGCACTATGTATCATTTCATAACCCCCAAAATCCTCTACCTTTCATTTAAATAGAATTTAAAATGAATAAATTCCAAAGCTATTTAGGGCTAGATAGATCTCAACAACACTACTTCTTATATCCACTTATCTTTCAGGAGTATATTTATGTACTTCCTCATGATCATGGTTTAAATGGATCTATTTTGTTGGAAAATGTAGGTTATGACAATAAATCCAGCTTACTAATTGTGAAACGTTTAATCACTCGAATGTATCAACAGAATCATTTGATTCTTTCCGTTAATGATTCTAAACAAACTCCATTCTTGGGCACGACAATAATTTTTATTCGCAAGTAATGTCAGAGGTATCTTCAATCATTATGGAAATTCCATTGTCTCTGGGATTAATATCTTCCCTAGAAAAGAATGGGGTAGTCAAATCTGATAATTTGCGATCAATTCATTCAATATTTTCTTTTTTAGAGGACAACTTTTTACATTTAAGTTATGTATTGACACCGAGCCCTTATTGCATCCCATGCTACTGAATCATCTTCTTTATTTTTAGTGCCAACAATTAAAAATTGTTTTCCCCTACTTGTTGCATCAAAAACCAAATCACAAGCTTCTGATAAAAAACGAGCAGTTCTAGTAAGGTTTGTAATATGAATACCTTTACGTTTTGCAGATATATAAGGTGCCATTTTAGGATTCCATTTCCTAGTACCATGGCCAAAATGAACCCCTGCTTCCATCATCTCTTCTAAATTAATGTTCCAATATCTTCTTGTCATATCTCCCCACACTGCCTCCCCTTTTGAAAAAAAAAAGAGAGGAGGTACCCTGAAATAAATAGTTGTTCTGATGGAACCTTTCTCTTCTACCGTAGATTGGCGTAGATACACAACCCAAGCCATTATTCTTTTCTATTTGTTATTTTTTTTATTACTATTACCAAATCAAATGACTGGACCAACAGATCCTTTTAAAAGATAAAAGAATAAACGATAAAAGAAAAGGGGTGTTTTAGGGATCATAAAATCCTAAAAAAATGATTGTTCTTGTGTATCATGGAAATTCTTTGAAAGGCAAGAATCAAATAATTTTCTGTGGTAGAACAAAATATTTTTCATTTCCTTTTCTAATAGATTCTTTTTTTTAGTTCCAAGGCAATGTTGTTAGGAATGTTGTTAGGTTGTTTTTTGAAGCCGCTACCAACACGTATGATCCCCCTATTACAACGTTTTCTTTCAGGCCTTTCAACCAATCGATACGGCCAGGAGAGTTGCTTTTGCTAAAACTCGAGCAGTTTCTTGAAAACTCGCTTCAGATATGAAACTTTGAGTATTCATAGATGCTCTTGTTATTCCCAATAAGATGACTCGGTAACAAATCGCTTCTTCTAAAGCGCACCTCATTCATTCTGCTCGCAACAATCCAGTTAGTTATCCGGGTGAAAAAACATTAGACATTTCGTCTTTTGAATCCAACACTTTTGATGTTATTTGACGTACAATAATTTCTATATGCCTATTATGTATCTGCACCCCCTGGGATCGATAAACCTTTTGGACCTTATTAACCAAAGAGATACGACTTTGCACTATAGTTAGCTCAGCACCAATCAAGAATGCCCAAGGAATTCCAAGAATTCTTATTATACATTTGTTCCAACCCTCAATCCTCTTTTCGAGATTCATCGATATTGAATCAATCGAACGCACTTCTAACACCTGTTCCACTTTTGGAAGACCTTGCGTTATCACCATATCTTGATTTTTCATATATAAATGTAACTAATGTATCTCCTTCGTAAAGGATTTCCCCATAATGTCCATGAATAGTTGCTCCTGGAGTAGCTAAATAAGGCTTAGCTGACCGTATTACCACAGAGTCAACTTGAACAATTAGAACTTGACCCGATTTTAAATGCGGTCTTTTTTTTGGCTATACATACATTTTCACAAATAAACTATCCAAGACTAACAATTGTAGATGTCTCTTCACAATAATTGGAATGGATAAAATACCAATTCAAATTGAATGCATTCAAAATGATGTTACTGCATGAATAGGGATTATAAATTTTACCATTTTCATTCGGTAAATAATATTTAAGTATTTGAAAAATCTGTTTTAAATTGTCAAGTTGCAAGTAGTTAGTTACCAAGATCTGATTATGGGTTATTAAATGGGGCCCAACGAATTCCTAATTGGAATTAGGGGGTCCTTTTTGATTGATTCTTTTATCACATTGGGAGATTTTACATCGTTGAATGGGCCTATTCGAGAACAATTGGATGATGACAAAATTATCAAAGATTCAGATTCCTTAGTTCGATTCAACAAGGTATGAATAGTTCCTTGATTTGGATTAAGGGATTCTTGAATCCTTGCCTTGGAATAGGAATAGGAATAAATGTAAGAAAACGGATTGATATTAGCGCGGTCTGATCCATTCTCAGAGATCAATCCTGAACCAGATCGTTCCTTTTTCCGGTATACGAAATAGGTGACTTCGCTAAGTCGATTCTTAGAAAATCTCTAATTAAACCATTTGTCCTTATTTCAACAAAGGAAGCACATGCCTTTTCGATCGAAGAACTTTTTTTGTCTTTGTCCCAATTCAACACTAAACAAGTCCGAACTAATTGAATA